>JAVIAB010000124.1:2446171-3094785 GCA_032433765.1 Megaustenia siamemsis | reverse complement strand
TTAGATCATAATGTCAACATGAGACACATTCACTAGATTATAATGTCAACATTAGACACATTCATTATTCATAATGTCACTATTGGGACATATTCACTAGATCATAATGTCACTAATGGACACATTCACTAGATCATAATACCACTAATGGACACATTCACTAGATCATATATCAAACATGACACATTAGTCACTAGATCATAATGTCACTAATGATACACATCACTAGATCATAATGTCAAACATGAGACACATTCACTATATTATAATGTCACTAATGAGACACATTCACTAGATTATATGCACTAATGAGACACATTCACTAGATCATAATATCAAACGTAGACACATTCACTAGATCATAATATCACTAATTGGGACATATTCAACAGATCATAATGCAAATAATGAATTACATTAAGTAGACATAATACAACTAATGGACAATTCATTAGATTATAATGTCAAACATGAGACACATTCACTAGATCATAATGACAAACATGAGACACATTCAGTGGATCATAGTCCACAAACATAGATACATTCACTAGATCATAATGCCACTGATGAGACATATTCATTAGATCATAATACCACTAATGGGACACATTCACTGGATCATAATGTCACTAATGGGACACATTCACAAGATCATAATACCACTAATGAGACACATTCACTAGATCATAATGTCAAACATGAACACATTCATTAGATCGTAATTTCAAAATGAGACACATTCTCTCATCATCATCATTGAGTGCCGTCCCCGCAACCAAGGTTGGCTACCATGGAGCGCCATTTTGCTCTATCTCTTGCTTTGATGGTGCAGTTTGTCATCGGTTGATTTGTCCATCTTTTGATGTTACTCGTCCATGTTAATCTTGGTCTTCCGCTGCCTCTTTTACCTTGTATTTTCCCCTCCAGGATCACTTTCAGTAGGCTGTTGTGTCTTTTAACATGGCCTAAGAATCGCATTTGTCTTGTTCTAATTGTGTTCAGAAGTTCTCTTTTCATTTTTAGTTGTTTTAAGACTTTGTCATTTGTTTTCTTTTCCTTCCATCCATTCTACCTATTCTTCTATATATCCACATTTCAAAGGCTTCAATTCTCTGTTCTGTTTTCTTTCACATTCTCTTAATATTAAAAATACTATGGGATATATTCACTAGATCATAAGTCACTAATGGGACACATTCACAAGATCATAAATACCACTAATGAGACACATTCACTAGAACATAATGTCAAACATGAGACACATTCTTAGATCGTAATTTCAAAAATGCGACACTTCTCTAGATATTAAAAATACTAATGGGACATATTCACTAGATCATAATGTCACTAATGGGACACATTCACAAGATCATAATACCACAAATATGACATATTCACTAGATCATAATACCACTAACGGGACACTTCACTAGATCGTAATATCAAACATGAGACATAGTCACTAGATCATAATGTCACTAATGATACACATTCACTAGATTATAATGTCACTAAGAGACACATTCACTAGATTATAATGCCACTAATGAGACACATTTACTAGGTCATAATAGCACTAATGAGACACATTCACTAGATCATAATATCAAACATTGGACATATTCTCTAGATCATAATGTCAAACTTAAGACACATTCACTAGATCATAATGTAGAACATAAGAAACATTCACTAGATCATAATGTCAAACATGAGTCACATTCAAAGGATCATAATGTCAAACATGAGACACATTCACTAGATCATAATGCCACTAATGGGACACATTCACTAGATCATTATATCACTAATGGACACATTCACTAGATCATAATACCATAAATGGGACACTCTCACTAGATCATAATACCACTAATGGGACACAATCACTAGATCATAATGTCAAACATGAGATACATTCATTAGATCGTATGTCAAAAATGAAGACACATTCACTGGATCATAATGTCAAACATGAGACACATTCACTAGATCATAATATCACTTATGGACACATTCACTAGATCATATACCATTAATAAGACAAATTCGCTAGTTCATAATACCACAAATGGAACATATTCACTAGATCATAATACCACAAATGGGAAATGTTCACTAGATCATAATGTCAAACTTGAAACACATTCACTAGATCATAATGTTAACTTGAAACACATTCACTAGATCATAATACCACAAATTTGACACAGTCACTAGATCATATTGTCACTAATGAGACACATTCAATAGATTATAATTTTAAACATGAGATATATTCACTAGATCATAATTTCACTATTGAGACACATTCAGTAGATTATAATGTCAAACACGAGACATATTCACTAGATTTTAATGTCATTAATGGGACACATTCACTAGATCATAATACCACTAATGCGACACATTCACTAGTTCATAATACCAATAATGAGACACATTCACTAGATCATAATGTTAAACTTGAGGCACATTCACTAGATTATAATGTCACTAACGAGACACATTCACTAGACCATAATGTCAAACATGAGACACATTCCCTAGATCATAATATCAAACATGAGACATATCCACTAGATAATAATGCCATTAATGAGACACATTCAATAGATCATATGTCATTAATGAGACACATTCACTAGATCATAATGTCAAACATGAGACACATTCACTAGATCATAATGTCAAACTTGAGACACATTCACTTGTTCATAATACCACTAATGGGACACATTCACTAGAACATAATACCAATAATGGGACACATTCACTAGATCATAATACCATTAATGGATACATTCACTACATCATAATGTCAAACATGAGACACAGTCACTAAATAATAATGTCACAAATGGGACACATTCACTAGATCATAATACCACTAATGAGACACATTCACTAGATAATAATGTCACTAATGAGACACATTCACTAGATCATAATACCACTAATGGGACACATTCACTAGATTATAATGTCACTAAAGAGACACATTCACTAGATCATAATGTCAAACATGAGACACAGTCACTAATAATAATGTCACTAATGGGAAACATTAACTATATCATAATACCACTAACGGACACATTCACTAGAACACAATACCACTAATGGGCCACATTCACTAGATTATAACGTCACTAATGAGACATATTCACGAGATCATAATACCATGAATGGGACACATTCACAAGATTATAATGTCAAACAAGAGACACATTCACTATATCATATTTCACTAATGAGACACATTCACTAGATCATAATGTCCACTAATGAGACACATTCACTAGATTATAATGTTGAACATGAGATATATTCACTAGATCATACTTTCACTAATGAGACATATTCAGTAGATTATAATGTCAAACACGAGACATATTCATAACAATCCCCCCTTTGCTATATTCAACAACACCACAACGTAGAGCTAACAATCCCCCCTTTGCTATATTCAACAACACCACAACGTAGAGCTAACAATCCTATCTTTGCTAAATTCAACAACACCACAAGGTAGAGCTAACAATCCCCTTTTGCTATATTCAACAACACTACAACGTAGAGCTAACAATACCCCTACCACTTTGTTACATTCAACCACACCACAACGTAGCGCTCACAATCCTCCATTTGCCATATTCAACAACACCACAACGTAGAGTTAACAATGCCCTTTTGCTATATTCAACAACACCACAATGTAGAGCTAACAATCCTCTCTTTGCTATATTCAACAACACCAAACCGTAGCGCTAACAATCCCCCATTTGCCATATTCAACAACACCACAACGTAGAACTAACCATGCCCTTTTGCTATATTCAACAAAACCACAACTTAGAGCTAACAATCCTCTCTCTGCTATATTCAACAACACCACAACGTAGCACTAACAATCCCCCCATTGCTATATTCAACAACACAACAACATAGCGCTAACAATCTCCCCATTGCAATATTCAACAACACCACAACGTAGATCATCCATATTTGCTATATTCAACAACACCACAGCGTAGAACTAACAATCCCTCCTTTGTTTATATTCAACAATACCACAACGTAGCAATAATAATCCCCCCTTTGCTATATTCAAAGACACCACAACGTAGCACTAACAACCCCCCCCCCCTTTTTGCTACATTCAACAACACTACAACGTAGCACTAACAATCCCCCTTTGCTATATTCAACAACACCACAACGTATCAATAACAATCCTCCTTTGCTATATTCAAAGACACCACAACGTAGCAATAACAATCCCCCATTTGCTATATTCAACAACACCATAACGTAGCAATAACAATCCCCCTTTGCTATATTCAACACACAACAACGTAGCAATAGCAATCTCCTCTTTGCTATATTCAACAACACCACAACGTAGCAATAACAATCCTCCTTTGCTATATTCAAAGACACCACAACGTAGCAATAACAATCCCCCTTTGCTATATTCAACAACACCACAACGTAGCACTAACAATCCCCCCTTTGCTATATTCAACAACATCACAATGTTGAGCTAACAATCACCCCTCCCTATGCTGCATTCAACAACACCAAAACGTATCGCTAACAATTCCCCCTTTGCTATATTCAACAACACCACAACGTATCGCTAACAATTCCCCCTTTGCTATATTCAACAACACCAAAACGTATCGCTAACAATTCCCCCTTTGCTATATTCAACAACAACACCACAATGTAGCACTCACAATCCCCCCTTTGCTATATTCAACAACATCACAACGTTGAGCTAACAATCACCCCTCCCTATGCTGCATTCAACAACACCACAACGTAGCACTAACAATCCCCCCTTTGCTATATTCAACAACATCACAACGTTGAGCTAACAATCACCCCTCCCTATGCTGCATTCAACAACACCAAAACGTATCGCTAACAATTCCCCCTTTGCTATATTCAACAACACCACAACGTATCGCTAACAATTCCCCCTTTGCTATATTCAACAACACCAAAACGTATCGCTAACAATTCCCCCTTTGCTATATTCAACAACAACAACACCACAACGCAGCACTAACAATCCTCCCTTTGCTATATTCAACAACAACAACACCACAACGCAGCACTAACAATCCTCCCTTTGCTATATTCAACAACAACACCACAACGCAGCACTAACAATCCTCCCTTTGCTATATTCAACAACATCACAACGTTGAGCTAACAATCACCCATTTGCTATATTCAACAACAACACAACAACGCAGCACTAACAACCCTCCCTTTGCTATACTCAACATCAACAACACCACAACGCAGCACTAACAATCCTCCCTTTGCTATATTCAACAACAGCAACACCACAACGTAGCACTAACAATCCCCCACTTTGCTATATTCAACAACTACAACACCACAACGCAGCACTAACACTCCTCCCTTTGCTATATTCAACATCATCACAACGTTGAGCTAACAATCACCCCTCCCTATGCTGCATTCAACAACACCACAACGTATCGCTAACAATCCCCCCCCCCCTTTGCTATATTCAATAACACCACAATTTAGAGCTAACAATCCCCTGTTTGCTATATTCAATAACACCACAACGTAGATCTACCCATTCCTCCCTTTGTTATATTCAACAACACCACAACCTAGAGCTAACAATCCTCTCTTTGCTATATTCAACAACACCACAACGTAGAGCTAACAATCCTCTCTTTGCTATATTCAACAACACCACAACGTAGTGCTAACAATATTCTCTTAGCTATATTCAACAACACCACAAGGTAGAGCTAACAATCCCCTTTTGCTATATTAACAACACCACAACGTAAAGCTAACAATTCCCATTTTGCTATATTCAACAACACCACAACGTAGAGCTAACAATCCCCTCTTTGCTATATTCAACAACACCACAACGTAGAGCTAACAATCCCCTCTTTGCTATATTCAACAACACCACAACGTAGATCATCCCATATTTGCTATATTCAACAACACCATAATGTAGAGCTAACAATCCCCTCTTTGCTATATTCACCAACACAACAACGTAGCACTAACAATCCCCCCTTTGCTATATAAAACAACACCACATCGTAGCACAACCAATCCCCCTTTTTCTATATTCAACAACACAACAACGTAGATCTAACAACCCCCCCCCCCCCCCCCCACCTTTGCTATATTCAACAACACCACAATGTAGAGCTAACAATCCTCTCTTTGCTATATTCAACAACACCAAACCGTAGCGCTAACAATCCCCCATTTGCCATATTCAACAACACCACAACGTAGAACTAACCATGCCCTTTTGCTATATTCAACAAAACCACAACTTAGAGCTAACAATCCTCTCTCTGCTATATTCAACAACACCACAACGTAGCACTAACAATCCCCCCATTGCTATATTCAACACACAACAACATAGCGCTAACAATCTCCCCTTTGCAATATTCAACAACACCACAACGTAGATCATCCCATATTTGCTATATTCAACAACACCGCAGCGTAGAACTAACAATCCCTCCTTTGTTATATTCAACAATACCACAACGTAGCAATAATAATCCCCCTTTGCTATATTCAAAGACACTACAACGTAGCACTAACAATCCCCCTTTGCTATATTCAACAACACCACAACGTATCAATAACAATCCTCCTTTGCTATATTCAAAGACACCACAACGTAGCAATAACAATCCCCCATTTGCTATATTCAACAACACCATAACGTAGCAATAACAATCCCCCTTTGCTATATTCAACAACACAACAACGTAGCAATAGCAATCTCCTCTTTGCTATATTCAACAACACCACAACGTAGCAATAACAATCCTCCTTTGCTATATTCAAAGACACCACAACGTAGCAATAACAATCCCCCTTTGCTATATTCAACAACACCACAACGTAGCACTAACAATCCCCCTTTGCTATATTCAACAACATCACAATGTTGAGCTAACAATCACCCCTCCCTATGCTGCATTCAACAACACCAAAACGTATCGCTAACAATTCCCCCTTTGCTATATTCAACAACACCACAACGTATCGCTAACAATTCCCCCTTTGCTATATTCAACAACACCAAAACGTATCGCTAACAATTCCCCCTTTGCTATATTCAACAACAACACCACAATGTAGCACTCACAATCCCCCTTTGCTATATTCAACAACATCACAACGTTGAGCTAACATCACCCCTCCCTATGCTGCATTCAACAACACCACAACGTAGCACTAACAATCCCCCCTTTGCTATATTCAACAACATCACAACGTTGAGCTAACAATCACCCCTCCCTATGCTGCATTCAACAACACCAAACGTATCGCTAACAATTCCCCCTTTGCTATATTCAACAACACCACAACGTATCGCTAACAATTCCCCCTTTGCTATATTCAACAACACCAAAACGTATCGCTAACAATTCCCCCTTTGCTATATTCAACAACAACACCACAACGCAGCACTAACAATCCTCCCTTTGCTATATTCAACAACAACAACACCACAACGCAGCACTAACAATCCTCCCTTTGCTATATTCAACAACACACCACAACGCAGCACTAACAATCCTCCCTTTGCTATATTCAACAACATCACAACGTTGAGCTAACAATCACCCATTTGCTATATTCAACAACAACACAACAACGCAGCACTAACAACCCTCCCTTTGCTATACTCAACATCAACAACACCACAACGCAGCACTAACAATCCTCCCTTTGCTATATTCAACAACAGCAACACCACAACGTAGCACTAACAATCCCCCACTTTGCTATATTCAACAACTACAACACCACAACGCAGCACTAACACTCCTCCCTTTGCTATATTCAACATCATCACAACGTTGAGCTAACAATCACCCCTCCCTATGCTGCATTCAACAACACCACAACGTATCGCTAACAATCCCCCCCCTTTGCTATATTCAATAACACCACAATTTAGAGCTAACAATCCCCTGTTTGCTATATTCAATAACACCACAACGTAGATCTACCCATTCCTCCCTTTGTTATATTCAACAACACCACAATTTAGAGCTAACAATCCCCTGTTTGCTATATTCAATAACACCACAACGTAGATCTACCCATTCCTCCCTTTGTTATATTCAACAACACCACAACCTAGAGCTAACAATCCTCTCTTTGCTATATTCAACAACACCACAACGTAGAGCTAACAATCCTCTCTTGCTATATTCAACAACACCACAACGTAGTGCTAACAATATTCTCTTAGCTATATTCAACAACACCACAACGTAGAGCTAACAATCCCCTCTTTGCTATATTCAACAACACCACAACGTAGAGCTAACAATCCCCTCTTTGCTATATTCAACAACACCACAACGTAGATCATCCCATATTTGCTATATTCAACAACACCATAATGTAGAGCTAACAATCCCCTCTTTGCTATATTCACCAACACAACAACGTAGCACTAACAATCCCCCCTTTGCTATATAAACAACACCACATCGTAGCACAACCAATCCCCCTTTTTCTATATTCAACAACACAACAACGTAGATCTAACAACCCCCCACCCCCACCTTTGCTATATTCAACAACACCACAACGTAGAGCTAACAATCCCCCTTTGCTATATTCAATAACACCACAACGTACAGCTAACAATCCCCCGTTGCTATATTCAACAACACCACAACGTACAGCTAACAATCCCCCGTTGCTATATTCAACAACACCACAACGTAGAGCTAACAATCCCCCGTTGCTATATTCAACAACAAACCTACGTAGAGTTAACAATCTCCCGTTGCTATATTCAACAACACCACAACGTAGAGCTGACAATCCCCCGTTGCTATATTCAACAACACAAACCTACGTAGAGCTAACAATCTCCCCGTTGCTATATTCAACACACAGACCTACGTAGAGCTAACAATCTCCCCGTTGCTATATTTAACAACACAAACCTACGTAGAGCTAACAATCCCCCGTTGCTATATTCAACAACATAAACCTACGTAGAGCTAACAATCTCCCCGTTGCTGTATTCAACAATACAAACCTGCGTAGAGCTAACAATCTCCCCGGTGCTATATTCAACAACAGAAACCTACGTAGAGCTAACAATCTCCCCCGTTGCTATATTCAGCACCCCACAACGTAGAGTTAACAATCCCCCTTTGCTATATTTAACAACACCACAACGTAGAGCTAACAATCCCCATTGCTATATTCAACAACACAACCTACGTAGAGCTAACAATCTCCCCCGTTGCTATATTCAACAACCCCACAACGTAGAGTTAACAATCCCCCGTTGCTATATTCAACAACACCACAACGTAGAGTTAACAATCCCCCGTTGCTATATTCAACAACACCACAACGTAGAGCTAACAATCCCCCGTTGCTATATTCAACAACCCCACAACGTAGAGTTAACAATCCCCCGTTGCTATATTCAACAACACCACAACGTAGAGCTAACAATCCCCCGTTGCTATATTCAACAACACCACAACGTAGAGCTAACAATCCCCCGTTGCTATATTCAACAACACCACAACGTAGAGCTAACAATCCCCCGTTGCTATATTCAACAACACCACAACGTAGAGTTAACAATCCCCCTTTGCTATATTTAACAACACCACAACGTAGAGCTAACAATCCCCATTGCTATATTCAACAACACAAACCTACGTAGAGCTAACAATCTCCCCCGTTGCTATATTCAACAACCCCACAACGTAGAGTTAACAATCCCCCGTTGCTATATTCAACAACACCACAACGTAGAGTTAACAATCCCCCGTTGCTATATTCAACAACACCACAACGTAGAGCTAACAATCCCCCGTTGCTATATTCAACAACCCCACAACGTAGAGTTAACAATCCCCCGTTGCTATATTCAACAACACCACAACGTAGAGCTAACAATCCCCCGTTGCTATATTCAACAACACCACAACGTAGAGCTAACAATCCCCCGTTGCTATATTCAACAACACCACAACGTAGAGCTAACAATCCCCCGTTGCTATATTCAACAACACCACAACGTAGAGCTAACAATCCCCCGTTGCTATATTCAACAACACACACAACGTAGAACTAACAATCCCCCGTTGCTATATTCAACAACACCACAACGTAGAGCTAACAATCCCCCGTTGCTATATTCAACAACACCAACCTACGTAATAAAAGCCAGGCTCCCAGTAGCAGATAAGCCATATTGATCAGGAAGAGTCCAAGGGTAGAAGTCAGCAACTTCATCACCTTGGCCAGGAATAGTTTTTTGTCCGACATGGCTTCACTGTAGTAGCCCAAGGCGGTCAATAGTTTGCTTGCCTCGTCGGTATGCCACTGTAACTGAAGGTAGTTTACCTGTTGTTTGCTTCTTTCACTTGGCTGAAGGTAATCGACCCGCTGATTGTGTCTTTCACTTGACTGAAGGTAATCTACCCGCTGATTGTGTCTTTCACTTGACTGAAGGTAATCTACCCGCTGATTGTGTCTTTCACTTGATTGAAGGTAATCTACCCGTTGTTTGTGTCTTTCACTTGACTGAAGGTAATCTACCCGCTGATTGTGTCTTTCACTTGATTGAAGGTAATCTACCCGTTTTTTGTGTCTTTCACTTGACTGACGGTAATCTACCCGCTGATTGTGTCTTTCACTTGACTGAAGGTAATCTACCCGCTGATTGTGTCTTTAACTTGACTGAAGGTAATTTTCCCATTGTTTGTGTCTTTCACTTGATTGAAGGTAATCTACCCGCTGATTGTGTCTTTCACTTGATTGAAGGTTATCTACCCGCTGATTGTGTCTTTCACTTGACTGAAGATAATATACCCGTTGTTTGTGTCTTTCACTTGACTGAAGGTATCCGCCCTTTGTTTGCTTCTTTCACTTGAGTGAAGGTAATCTACCCGCTGATTGTGTCTTTCACTTGACTGAAGGTTATCTACCCGCTGATTGTGTCTTTCACTTGACTGAAGATAATATACCCGTTGTTTGTGTCTTTCACTTGACTGAAGGTATCCGCCCTTTGTTTGCTTCTTTCACTTGAGTGAAGGTAATCTACCCGCTGATTGTGTCTTTCACTTGACTGAAGGTAATCTACCCTCTAATTGTGTCTGACTTGCGCTGTACCCTACCAGGCATGCTCGCAAGAGGCGAGAATGGAGGGTTGGACATGGAACTGGCTATCCCATACTGTAAAAAAAAATAAGCCGAAAAAACTTCACAAACATGGACAAGTCAAAGAAAAGAATAAAAGTAAATATGCCATCCCGGAAAGATAAATGCTCTCTGCCTAAGAGACGTATGACGCAAGCCGGAGAAAACCGTAAGGAATCCGGTTGCTGACTCACCCTTCGTCTACCAGGAAATCCTCCAGAATTGGCACCTGGAATGTTCGTACTCTAAACGAACAAGGAAAACGTACTCTAAACGAACAGGGACAAGCTGCACAGGTAGCAGCAGAAATGTCAAACTACAAGATAGATATTCTGGGAATGTGTGAAACAAGATGGCTAGGAACGGGTAAAATAAAACTAAATACAGGAGAGATGATTTTATCATCAGGACACCAGGAACCTGGAGCACAACATAGTGAAGGGGTAGCTATAATGTTATCAAGGAATGCACAGAGGACACTAATAGAATGGGAAGCAGAAGGACCGAGACTAATGAGAGCGACATTTAAAACAACAACAACAACAACAAATAAAATTACACATTATCCAATGCTATGCACCCACCAATGATAAGGATGATTTCTTCTTCTACCTTTTAGCTCCCAATGGAGCATAGGTCTTCAACAAACGCTTTCCAAGTCGTTCTGTTTTTTGCAATTCTTTTAAGATCATTCCATGTCTTCCCCATCATCTTCATCTCTGCTTCGATCTGTCTTCTCCAAGAATTCCTTGGTCTTCCTCTTTGTCTTTTCCCCTGGGGATTACAAAAAATGGCCTGTTGTGTAATACTCTCAGTTGGCTTCCGTAGTGTGTGTCCTATCCAGCGCCATCGTCTTCGCTGTATCTCTTTATCCACTGGTATATGACCGGTACATTTCCATAATTCCACGTTAGTGACTTTGTCCTGCCATTTCCATCACTTTATTCTGCGCAAGCATCCATTAATGAAAGTCTGTACCTTCGTGATTGTCAATTTTGTTATTCTCCATGTTTCACAGCCATATAATAGGACCGACTTAACATTTGAGTTGAAAATTTTTATTTTTGTATTTAACCTAATTTCTTTGGATTTCCATATGTTTCCCAGTGCAATGAAAGCTTCTCTTGCTTTTGATATCCTTATTTTGGTATCATTTTCTGTTTCTCCCTCTTTATCTATATTACTGCCCAGATATATATAAGATTGTACGTCTAGTAGAGGTATTTCTCCTAGTTTTATTTGGTTATTGCCAACTGCATGAATTCTCATAATGTTGGTCTTATCTCTATTAATCTTTAGTCCTAGCTGTTGTGATCTCTCATCTAATATACTCATTTTATCTTGCATCTGTTGATGGCTGTGTCATTGGAGAGCTATGTTATCAGCAAAGTCTAAATCATCAAGTTGTTTGGTCAGTGACCACTGGATCCCATTTCTGTTGTTTTGAGTTATTTTCATAATCCAATCTATGGCCAGTAGAAAGAGAAATGGAGACAGAAGGCATCCTTGCCTTACTCCTGTTCTTATTTCAAATGCTTCTGTAAGCTGTCCTTCATGCACCACACTACATTTTGTTCCTTCGATAAGGATGATTTAGTTAAAGATAAATTCTATAAACAGCTACAATGTCTGATGGGGGGGGGGGGGGGGAAGACGAGCCACGGATATTATAATCTTGATGGGAGATCTAAATGCAAAAGTAGGATTGGACAACAGAGGCTTCGAATAGATTATGGGAAAACATGGACTTGGAAATATAAACGAGAATGGAGAGATATTTGTGAATTTCTGCGTCCTTAATCAAGTGAGCCTAGGAGGAACAATATTCCAACATAAAAGAATACACAAAGCTACATGGGTGTCACCAGATCATAGAACGGAAAATCAAATTGATCACATATGTATTAATAATAAGTTTAAGTCATCCTTACAGGATGTAAAAGTATATAGAGGGGCAGATATAGCTTCTGATCATCATCTTCTGTTAGCCAAACTTAAATTAAATTAAAAAGGTATACTACAACGAATAAGGGCAGAACGTATTTCAATGTAGGGTTTCTAAAGAACAAGGAATTAAAGATAAATTCGCAGTCACAATATCAAACAAATACCAAGTCCTCCAACAACTAGAAAATACAATAAATATAGAAGATCATTGAAAACAGGTACAAGATATATGGAAAGTGACATGTGATGAAAAACTTGGGAAAAGTGAATGCCAGAATAAGGCATGGATGACAGCAGAGACCCTGGACAAAATTAAAGAAAGAAAGAACAAGAAAGCAGACATAAATAAAAGCAAAACAAGAAGTAATAAAGCCAAGACACAGAAGCTTACACAGAGGTGAACAAAGAAGTGAGAAGATGCATTAAAAGGGATAAGAGGAAATATATAGATGAACTAGCTAAAGTGGCAGAGGAAGCAGCAAATAAAGGGAATATGAAAGAACTGTACAACAGCACAAAGGAATTAAGTGGAAAATAAAAAAAAAACAGATCAACGCCTTTATTAAAGATAAGAAAGGAAATCTGCTTAGTAATATAAGGGAACAAAGGGAGAGATAGAAAGAGCACTTTGAAGAACTTTTGAAGACCTGGCTCAAATAATCCTCCAGATATACTACCAGCAGAAGAAGAGTTACACGTTAACTGTGGACAACCAAGCAAAGAAGAAATAATGAAAGCCATCAAACTATTAAAAAATGGTAAAGCCACAGGACTAAGATGAAATTCCTTAAGAAGCCATCAAAGCAGATATTAACACCTCTACCAAGATGTTACATAATCTATTAGATAAAATTTGGAGAGGGAAGAAATACCTAAAGACTGGAAAGAAGGTTATATGATCAAACTACCAAAGAAAGGAAGTTTACAGGAGTGCACAAATTATAGGGGAATTATGCTACTATCAGTGCCAGGAAAAATATTAGGCAGAATCATTCTGGAGAGACTAAAAAAGGCCATAGAGAAACATTTGAGAGATGAACAAGCAGGTTTTAAGAAGAACAGATCATGTGCTGATCAAATAACTACTCTACGTATAATAGTTGAACAAAGTTTAGAACTAAAATCCCCACTTTATATTGGATTCATAGATTACGAAAAGGCATTTGATAGTTTAGACAGAAGAATGCTTTGGAAGTTCCTGAGTCATTATGGAATCCCATTAAAGTTTATTAACCTGATAAAAACAATGTATGAAGGAATGAAATTGTTGTGGTGCATGAAGGGCAGCTTACAGAAGCATTTGAAATAAGAACAGGAGTAAGGCAGGGATGCCTTCTGTCTCCATTTCTCTTTCTACTGGCCATAGATTGGATTATGAAAATAACTCAAAACAACAGAAATGGAATCCAGTGGTCACTGACCAAGCAACTTAATGATTTAGTCTTTGCTGATGACATAGAAACAAAGTTGAACGCATTCGAAAATAAATGTCTAAGGAAAATACTTGGTATAGAATGGAACGAATTCAAAACAAACGAGGAAATTAGAGAAATCGCCAATCACCACTAATATCTTCAGTAATAAAGAAAAGACGATGGTCATACGTTGGACATGTGATGAGAAGAGATAATAATCGAATAGCAAAGCAAGCCCTCATATGGGAAACAACAGGTAAAAGAAAAAGAGGAAGACCCAGGGAGACACTGAGAAGAACATTGATGAGAGAGGCAAGAGCAGCAGGAATCGGCTCCCTCAATGAGATAGAACTGCTTGCACAGAACAGAGACAGATGGCGAGATTTAATAAAATATCTTTAAAAGAAAACTGCTAGAACAAAAATTCATATAGGAGAAGGTGTATCTTGGTCTACGCCCTATGGGCCGGTTACGGCTCGAAAGGTCAATAGATAGATAGATGACATAGCTCTCCTATCACACAGCCATCAACAGATGCAGAAAAAATGAGCATACTTGAGAGATCACAACAGCTAGGACTGAAAATTAATAGAGATAAGACCAACATTATGAGAATTAATGCAGATGGCAATAACCAAATAAAATTTGGAGAAATACCTCTACTAGACGTACAATCTTACATATATCTGGGTAGTAATATAGATTAAGAGGGAGGAACAGAAAATGATACCTAAATAAGGATATCAAAAGCAAGAGGAGCTTTCGTTGCACTGGGAAACATATGGAAGTCTAGAGAAATTAGATTAAATACAAGAATAAAAATTGTAAACTCCAATGTTAAGTCAGTCTTATTATATGGCCGTGAAACATGGAGAACAACAAAATTGACAATCACGAAGATACAGACTTTCATTAATGGATGCTTACGCAGAATAAAAGGATGGAAATAGCAGGACAAAATGACTAACATAGAATTATGGAAATGTACCAGTCAAACACCAGTGGATAAAGAGATACAGCGAAGACGATGACGCTGGATAGGACACACACTACGGAAGCCAACCGAGAGTATTACACAACAGGTCTTTTTTTTGTAATCCCCAGGGGAAAGACAAAGAGGAAGACCAAGGAATTCTTGGAGAAGACAGATAGAAGCAGAGATGAAGATGATGGGGAAGACTTGGAATGATCTTACAAGAATGGCTAGAAACAGAACGGCTTAGAAAGTGTTTGTTGAAGACCTATGCTCCACAGGGAGGTGAAAGGTAGAAGGAGAAAAAGACTTGACTGAGGGTAATCTACCCGTTGTTTGTGTTTTTCACTTGACTGGGGGTAATCTACCTGTTGTATGTGACTTTCACTTGACTGAGGGTAATCTACCTGTTGTTTACTTCTTCAACTGGACTGAAAGTATCTTACCTGTTGATTTCTTCTGTCATGTAGACGGAAGTAGGTTTCCTCATCTACCATGTGACTATAAGGTAATCTTCCTGTTTTTCTACTAGACTAAAGTATTGGCTATTGGTCTATTTTCTTTGTGTCAACGAACAAAGGTCAGACCAACTTGGAGGCTTCAATGAAAAACCCCCGTCCTATGGCAGAGCTGCTCCACAGACTGGAGGTGACAATGAACATTCATTTAAATACCTCTGTAATGACAAATGTCAACAGATGATTGGTGTCATGTCTTGTGCCAGACAACAACTGGAAGTTTACCACAACCAGCAAACACTTCAGTCAGGTTGGCATTCACAGTCAGGTTGTCATTCACAGTCAGGCTAACATTCACTTCAATTGGGATCTCATGTTGTTTTTATAACAACGTAAAGGCAGCAGAAGAAAGAGATGAGGGAGGTGGAGATGAGGGAGATGGAGATGAGGGAGATGAAGATGAGGGAGGTGAGGGAGGTGGAGATGAGGGAGGTGGAGGTGAGGGAGATGCAGATGACGGAGATGGAGATGAGGTAGGTGGAGATAAGGGAGATGGAGACGAGGGAGATGGAGACGAGGGAGGAGGAAATGAGGGAGGTGGAGATGAGGGAGTTGGAGATGAGGGAGGTGGAGGTGAGGGAGGTGGAGATGAGGGAGATGGATATGAGGGAGATGGAGATGATAGAGTTAGAGATGAGGGAGGTGGAGGTGATGGAGATGAGGGAGGTGGAGATGAGGGATTTGGAGGTGAGGGAGATGGAGATTACGGAAATGGAGATGAGGGACGTGGATATGATGGGGTTGGAGATAAGGGACTTGAAGATGAGGGAGTTGGAGATGAGGGAGATGGAGATGATGGAGGAAGAGATGAGGAAGTTGGAGATGAGGGAGATGGAGATGAGGGAGTTAGAGATGAGGGAGTGGAGGTGGTGGAAGGAGAAGAACAAGAAAGATATCAACAAGGAGGAGATGAAGGAAAACAAGAAAGATATAAACAATTGGGAGATGAAGAAGAACAAGAAAGATATCAAGAAGTGGGAGATGAAAGAAGGAGAAGAACAAGAAAGATATCAACAAGAGGGAGATGAGGAGGGAGAAGAACAAGAAAGATATCAACAAGAGGGAGATGAGGAGGGAGAAGAACAAGAAAGATATCAACAAGAGGGAGATGAGGAGGGAGAAGAACAAGAAAGATATCAACAAGGTGGAGATGAGGAGGGAGAAGAACAAGAAAGATATCAACAAGAGGGAGATGAAGGAAGGAGAAGAACAAGAAAGATATCAACAAGAGGGAGATGAAGGAAGGAGAAGAACGAGAAAGATATCAACAAGGGGAGATGAAGGAAGGAGAAGAACAAGAAAGATATCAACAAGCGGGAGATGAAGGAAGGAGAAGAACAAGAAAGATATCAAAAAGAGGGAGATGAAGGAAGGAGAAGAACAACAAAGATATCAACAAGAGGGAGATGAAGGAAGGAGAAGAACGAGAAAGATATCAACAAGAGGGAGATCAGGACGGAGAAGAATAAGAAAGATATCAACAAGTGGGAGATGATGGAGAAGAACATGAAAGATATCAACAAGTGGGAGATGAAGGAAGGAGAAGAACAAGAAAGATATCAACAACGGGGAGATGATGGAGAAGAACAAGAAAGATATCAACAAGAGGGAGATCAGGACGGAGAAGAATAAGAAAGATATCAACAAGGGGGAGATGAAGGAGAAGAACAAGAAAGATATCAAGAAGTGGGAGATGAAGGAAGGAGAAGAACAAGAAAGATATCAACATGGGGGAGATGAGGTAGGAGAAGAACAAGAAAGATATAAAAAAAAGTGGGAGATGAGTAAAGCACCATTTCTTGGTGCTTTACTTTGTCAAATGCTTTGGTATATAATCTATGAAACATAGGTATAGATCTGTTTTCACCTCTATGGCTCTTTCTACTACAGATCTTATGATATATATGGCATTGCTCGTTCCTTTACCTCTAACAAAACCACACTGTTCATCGCTAATTTCTGGACTGATTTTGTTTTGCACTCTTCGCATGATGATTCTTAGTAATATCTTAGTCATGTGACTCATAAGGCTTATTGTGCGATGATCATCGCATTCAATCGCATCCGATTTCTTTGGTAGGGCTATGAATATTTATTTGAGCAGGTCGTCTGGTATATATCCGCTGTTGTAGATATCATTCCATATTTTTGTTATTATTTCTATTCCAAAATCATCAATGGCTTCAATCTCTTCTTTAGTTATATTATCTGGTCCAGTAGCTTTTCCTGCTTTCATATTGCGCAAGGCGTCTTCCACTTCTTCTTTGAGTATTTCTGGTCCTTCCCCATTATCCTTAATATTTACTTCTGTTCGTTCATCATTATAAAGATCTTAATGCATTCTGGGAGCCGCGATAGCTCAGTGGTTAGTGAACTGGACTACAAAGGACAAGGGGTAGGGTTCGACCCCAACCGACGGCTTCCAGGTTCACCCAGCCTTAAATGGGTACCGGATTTTTTTTCTGGGAAAGTAAAGCAGCACGGGCGTAATACCGACCACATTACCCCAAAAATCATGTGCTGAAGGTCTGTAAAATATAGGGTCACTAACACCATATTTCCCTATACGCCACTTAGCGTGACGGGGGTATTTTACTTTTTACTTTTTTAATGCATTCTGTCCATCGTTCCCTTATGCTTTCTTGTTCAATCAACAGTTCTCCTTCCTTTGATCTTAAATATCCATTTTTTGATTGCGTTTTTATTCCTGTTAATTCTTCGAGTTGTTTATATAAAGCTTTGGCATATTTTTTTGTGTTGCATTTCAGTCTCTTTGTATCTGTATTTTAGCCATGCTTCTTTTGCTTTATTGCATTTTTTATTATGATGTCTGTATTTAATATCTTATACTCATCTTTGTTATCCGTATTTCGTCCTCTTGTATCCATGAACTCTAAAATCGAGTTATTGAATTATTTGCGGGTCATCACCATTGCACTCCGAACATCTTTATAGGAGCTCAGATCCCCTACTCGGCAAGTCCCGCAGTGTCCAGCGACTGACGACTCCGGTTCTGTGACGGTTAAACTTCTTACACGCCCACTAAGTATCTCGTTTCTGGCTGTGCCCATATTAACTCCCATCTCTTTCATCCGAAGGAATGACGTGGACCCGTGGCTGTCGAAGTCCTGTGCCCTTCCCACTTCCCGGAGTGCATTGATGATGTCCTCCCGATCCATTGGTTGGCCGTCCTCAACGACAGCGCAGCTAGCCAACCTGTCCGCTCTTTCATTTCCCCATCTCCCACATGTCCAGGGACATAGACAAAGGTGACCTTACGTATTTTTTACTTCTGCAATGACTCAACCCATTGCATGCATACAGAGCCCGCCTCCACTTTTCTTATCATGCTCATCGAATCACTCAGTATACAGGCGTGGTGTAGTCTTGTGACTCTAACCAGATGAATGCCTTGGTCACTGTCATCACCTCCATCGTCATGCTACTCGTGGGCATGATGTATGCACCACTGTCTTCCTTGACTATTCTGCCTGCCGAGCGCGCTGTAAATGCCCATGCACTCCTTTGGTGTCGTATAACGGATCCGTCAATATAGATGACTGCATCTGTCTCATCGATGTTATCCCAGATGAGACCGTTGACTTCCGTATTGACCACGACTGAGTTCTGTTCCCTACAATTCCTGTAGAGAGCGACAATACGCGAGAATGTCCCCCTGAATGACGTAGGCACCGGTATCCACTCCTCGCCAGAGTTGATATTGGTAAGCCCACAGACCTGTTTGATGACATCTTCTGTTTGGCCCACTCATGACTTTCTACTTTTTAGCCTGACACCTTTCCCTTTAAAATATCTGTCATCCATTTCTTCTTGAATTTTTCCTCACTGGTGGTATTAACTCTTTTGATGTTTGCTGCATTGATTCTTTCAGCATATCCTACTGTTCATCACTGCTTTGTCTCTATCGCATTGTACCAGAATATGCAAACAGTTAATGCTGAAAGCTAATCGGAAATAAAACGCAAAGAAACATTGAGCAACTCCAGCAGTTTCCGTGTTCGACCAACTTGAAAGGAAATGTGTCGATGTTGGTAGAGGGTCTCACTAGCACAGCGTAGAAAGGACAACCGTGGATGCTTCAAGACGCGTCACTGTCGTGAAGAAATTGCTAGCAGAAACTAGACGAATGGCGAAAGAACAGGAACTTGGAGACGTGTCAACACTTGTTCGGCACAAGAGAGTTGTGGCACGCCCAGAGAAGAGCAGCAGGCCGCCACATCAGTACTCACGCCGACTCTTTGATGGCGCTGGTCTCTACGCACTCTTAGGACAACGATTTATTCTTTGACGGATCTTGGAGACCAGAAATGCCCCATAACGGTACATGAGTCTCGTGACATGTTCACCAAACTCAAAATGTTAACTACCAGCCAATGCCACTGTACCCTGGATGACATGACAACAAAACACATTCTACAGGATTGCCCCCAGTACACAGACCTGAGGAGGTCAATGTGGTCCACACACACTTCTCTGGATGAGAAACTCTACGGGGCAACCGAATCACTTAAACAGACAGCTGCCTTCATAAGAGAGTCCGGAGATCTAGTCTGAATGACGTCATGATCGCAGAAGAAGTTTCGTGACAATGAATAATTGAAGGACAATTACTTACGCTGGGAAGAAAGCTATAGACTGACTTGACGTGTATCTGGTGACTGGCTGCTCGTCACTCCACACAATCGTGCAGCGGTTGGTGACGTGTAACAGCGGCATGTGCAGCACGAGACGCAACTGTGCGTGCGGTGCGCTCACACACAATTTCATATTTGATCATGTGACGAAGAAAGCGTCCGAAAACCATCGATCATGAGCTGAGAGACTTCCCCGTCAGGCATTCATGTGTGAACCATCTGGTTAAAGAAAACAAGACAGGCCAAGTGAAGTGCTGTGTAGAACAATGCACAGTCAAAGCTAGAACTAAGAAACAAACACACTCAGCCTGACAGCTGACTTCATATGAGAGTCTGGAATCCTTACTCTGATTGAGTCCTGAACGCAGAGAGAGAGAGAGAGAGAGAGAGAGAGAGAGAGAGAGAGAGAGAGAGAGACAAGCAAGACCTACAAGAACTAGTGGCAAATCGTCAATCTTGCAGAACGATGATTTCTGCACAATGTGTCGTCTTTTGTGAGAACAAGTAAATGAAAGAATCTGACCTTGATTTACAAGATCAATGAGTGACCAAGATCAATGAGTGACCAAGATCAATGAGTGACCAAGATCAATGAGTGACAAAGATTAATAAGTGACCAAGATCAATGAGTGACCAAGATTATTGAGTGACCAAAATTATTGAGTGACCAAGATCAATGAGTGACCAAGATCAATGAGTGACCAAGATCAATGAGTGACCAAGATCAATGAGTGACCAAGATTAATGAGTGACCAAGATCAATGAGTGACCAAGATCAATGAGTGACCAAGATTAATGAGTGACAAAGATCAATGAGTGACCAAGATCAATGAGTGACCAAGATTATTGAGTGACCAAGATTAATGAGTGACCAAGATTATTGAGTGACCAAGATTATTGAGTGACCAAGATTATTGAGTGACCAAGATTATTGAGTGACCAAGATTATTGAGTGACTAAGATTATTGAGTGACCAAGACTAATGAGTGACCAAGATTATTGAGTGACCAAGATTATTGAGTGACCAAGATTATTGAGTGACCAAGATTATTGAGTGACCAAGATTATTGAGTGACCAAGATTATTGAGTGACCAAGATTATTGAGTGACCAAGACTAATGAGTGACCAAGATTAATGAGTGACCAAGACTAATGAGTAACCAAAACTAATGAGTGATCAAGAGTAATGAGTGACCAGGAATAATGAGTGACCAAGAGTAATGAGTGACCAAGACTAATGAGTGACCAAGAGTAATGAGTGACAAAGATTAATGAGTGACCAAGACTAATGAGTGACCAAGACTAATGAGTGACCAAGACTAATGAGTGATCAAGAGTAATGAGTGACCAAGACTAAAGAGTGTTCAAGATTAATGAGTGACCAAGACTAATGAGTGACCAAGACTAATGAGTGATCAAGAGTAATGAGTGACCAGGAATAATGAGTGACCAAGAGTAATGAGTGACCAAGACTAATGAGTGACCAAGAGTAATGAGTGACAAAGATTAATGAGTGACCAAGACTAATGAGTGACCAAGACTAATGAGTGACCAAGACTAATAACTGACCAAGACCAAAAATTAGAAAGATTAATAAATGAACAAAACTAATGAGTGACCATGACTAATGAGTGACCAAAACTAACGAGTGACTAATACTAATGAGTGACTAAGATTAATAAATTAACAAAACTAATGTGTGACCAAAGCTAATGAGTTACCAAGACCAAAGAGTGACCAAGGCAAATAAATGACCAAGATTATTAAATGAACAAGACTAATAAATGAGCAAGATTAAAATATGAACAAAACCAATGAGTGACCAAGACTAATGAGTGACCAAGACTAATGAGTGACCAAGACTAATAACTGAACAAGACTAATAAATGAGCAAGATTAAAAAATTAACAAAACCAATGAGTGACCAAGGCTAATGAGTGACCAAGACTAATGAGTAACCAAGACTAATGAGTGACCAAAACTAATGAGTGACCAAGACTAATAAATGACCAAGATTAATAAATGACCAAGATTAATAAATGACCAAGACTAATGAGTGACCAAGACATAATGAGTGACCAAGACTAATTAGTGACCAAGACTAACAAATGAAAAAGAATAATAAATGACCAAGACTAATGAGTGACCAAGTCTAATGAGTGACCAAGACTAATAAATGACCAAGATTAATAAATGACCAAGATTAATAAATGACTAAGATTAATAAATGACTAAGATTAATAAATGACCAAGACTAATAAATGACCAAGATTAATAAATGACCAAGACTAATAAATGACCAAGATTAATAAATGACCAAGATTAATAAATGATAAAGATTAATAAATGACCAAGATTAATAAATGACCAAGATTAATAAATGACTAAGATAAATAAATGACCCCGATTAATAAATGAACAAAACTAATGAGTGACCAAAGCTAATGAGTGATCAAGACTAATACATGACTAAGAATAAAAAATCACCAAGATTAATAAATGAACAAAACGAATGAGTGAACAAAACTAATGGGTGACCAAGACTAATGAGTGACCAAGACTAATAAATGACCAAGAATAAAAAATGACCAAATCTAGTAAATGACCAAGATTAATAAACGACCACGATTAATAAATGTACAAAACTAATGAGTGATCACGACTAATAAATGACCAAGATAAACAAATAAAAAACAAATGAATGACCGAAACTAATGAGTGACGAAAACTAATGAGTGAACAAGACTAATAAATGACCAAGACTAATAAATGACCAAGATTAATACATGACCAAGACTAAAAAATGACCAAGACTATTCAATGACCAAGTTTAATAAATGACCCCGATTAATAAATGAACAAAACTAATGTGTGACCAAGACTAATGAGTGAACAAGACTAATGAGTGACCAAGACTAATGAGTGTCCAAGACTAATAAATTACCAAGATTAATAAATGTGGTTATTTGGTTATTTGGTTATGGAAGGCCCCGGTAGCACTGCAAGCGAATTAAAATCCATAATTGATCAACCGCCCGTGCCAGTGGAATCATCCGAATTACTAACTCATCTCCCAAACAAAGAACGGTAGCTCTAGTCCCCATCATAGCAGTCTCAACACACGACAAAAGACTTAAGGCGAAACCGTACAAAAAGTGAACACGGCCAACCTTTCCCTCTCATACGATATCAGCATACATCATAAACAATTGGAATATCGGAACATGATCAAAACGGATGAAACACACAGCTCACGGTGTGCACAGAGCACTTAACTCAGTAGCTCCTGCAACAAGCCGGACTTGGAATATGAGAAAACTGCAACAAAGAACACTTTTCAGACATAGCCTTCAATGGTTCCTGCGCCTATCCACCATATTGATATACACAGACATGCACACACAAAGATATGAGATATGACTAACATAAACATGCGTACAAAGATATGAGATATCACTAGCCCAGACATGCAACACAAAGATATGACACGTGACTACCACAGGTACACACTAAGATATGAGATATAACTAAACACAGACTCACATAATATATGAGTCATTATTAACACGGACAAACCAAGATATGAGATATGACTAACATTGCACACACCAAGATATGAGCCATAGCCAGCACACACAAGCTAAGACATGCGCCATGGCTAGCACAGAAACACATCAAGATATGAGCCATGGCACACGGAAAACACCAAGAAATGAACCATGTCTAGCACAGAAACACATTAAGGTATCCATATGCTTGGGTGTGTTGCAGTCGGCAGACTATTCTTAACGTGGGAATCATCGATATACGAGACGCAGGCCCAGATTAACTGTTCACAGGTTTCGTTGAAACAGTTGTCCGGAGATTTGAGAGTGCAGTCTGATCAAGTTTAATAAATGACCAAGTCTAATAAATGACCAAGACTAACAAATGACCAAGACCAATAAATGACCAAGATAAATAAATGACCAAGATTAATAAATGACCAAAACTAATAAATGACCAAGATTAATAAATGACCAAGATTAATAAATTACCAAAACTAATAAATGACCATGACTAATAAATGACCAAGATTAATAAATGAACAAAACTAATGAGTGACCAAAACTTTTGAGTGACCAAGTCTAATAAATGACCAAGTCTAATAAATGACCAAGACTAATAAATGACCAAGATTAATAAATGACCAAGACTAATAAATGACCAAGTCCAATAAATGACCAAGATTAATAAATGACCAAGACTTATAAATCAACAAAACTTCTGAGTGACCAAGACTAATACTGACCAAGACTAATAAATGACCAAGACTAATAAATGACCAAGTCTAATAAATGACCAAGACTAATAAATGACCAAGATTAATAAATGACCAAGACTAATAAATCACCAAGACTAATAAATGACCAAGTCTCATAAATGACCAAGACTAATAAATGACCAAGATAAATAAATGACCAAGATTAATAAATGACCAAGACGAATAAATGACCAAGATTAATAAATGACCAAGACTAATAAATCACCAAGACTAATAAATGACCAAGTCTCATAAATGACCAAGTCTCATAAATGACCAAGACTAATAAATGACCAAGATAATAAATGACCAAGATTAATAAATGACCAAGACGAATAAATGAACAAGATTAATAAATGAAAAAGAGTAATAAATTACCAAAACTAATAAATGACCAAGATTAATAGATGAACAAAACTAATGAGTGACCAAAACTTTTGAGTAACCAAGTCTAATAAATGACAAAGTCTAATAAATGACCAAGACTAATAAATGACCAAGATTAATAAATGACCAAGACTAATAAATGACCAAGTCTAATAATTGACCAAGATTAATAAATGACCAAGAATAATAAATGACCAAGTCTAATAAATGACCAAGTCTAATAAATGACCAAGATTAATAAATGACCAAGACTAATAAATGACCAAGACTAATAAATGACCAATACTAATAAATGACCAAGACTAAAAAATGACCAAGACTAATAAATGACCAATACTAATAAATGACCAAGATTAATAAATGACCAAGACTAATAAATGACCAAAACTAATGAGTGAACAAGACTAATGAGTGACCAAGGCTAATAAATGACCAAAATTAATAAATAAAAATAAAGAGTGACCAAGACTAATAACTGACCAAGATTAATAAATCACCAAGACTAATAAATGACCAAGACTAATAAATGAGCAAATCGAGTAAATGACCAAAATTAATAAACGACCACGATTAATAAATGAACAAAACTAATGAGTGATCACGACTAATACATGACCAAGACTAAAATACATGACCAAGACTAATAAATCAACAAAACTTGTGAGTGACCAAGACTAATACTGACCAAGATTAATAAATCATCAATCTATTCTGCCTGCCGAGCGCGCTGTAAATGCCCATGCACTCCTTTGGTGTCGTATAACGGATCCGTCAATATAGATGACTGCATCTGTCTCATCGATGTTATCCCAGATGAGACCGTTGACTTCCGTATTGACCACGACTGAGTTCTGTTCCTACAATTCCTGTAGAGAGCGACAATACGCGAGAATGTCCCCCTGAATGACGTAGGCACCGGTATCCACTCCTCGCCAGAGTTGATATTGGTAAGCCCACAGACCTGTTTGATGACATCTTCTGTTTGGCCCACTCATGACTTTCTACTTTTTAGCCTGACACCTTTCCCTTTAAAATATCTGTCATCCATTTCTTCTTGAATTTTTCCTCACTGGTGGTATTAACTCTTTTGATGTTTGCTGCATTGATTCTTTCAGCATATCCTACTGTTCATCACTGCTTTGTCTCTATCGCATTGTACCAGAATATGCAACAGTTAATGCTGAAAGCTAATCGGAAATAAAACGCAAAGAAACATTGAGCAACTCCAGCAGTTTCCGTGTTCGACCAACTTGAAAGGAAATGTGTCGATGTTGGTAGAGGGTCTCACTAGCACAGCGTAGAAAGGACAACCGTGGATGCTTCAAGACGCGTCACTGTCGTGAAGAAATTGCTAGCAGAAACTAGACGAATGGGCGAAAGAACAGGAACTTGGAGACGTGTCAACACTTGTTCGGCACAAAGAGAGTTGTGGCACGCCCAGAGAAGAGCAGCAGGCCGCCACATCAGTACTCACGCCGACTCTTTGATGGCGCTGGTCTCTACGCACTCTTAGGACAACGATTTATTCTTTGACGGATCTTGGAGACCAGAAATTGCCCCATAACGGTACATGAGTCTCGTGACATGTTCACCAAACTCAAAATGTTAACTACCAGCCAATGCCACTGTACCCTGGATGACATGACAACAAAACACATTCTACAGGATTGCCCCCAGTACACAGACCTGAGGAGGTCAATGTGGTCCACACACACTTCTCTGGATGAGAAACTCTACGGGGCAACCGAATCACTTAAACAGACAGCTGCCTTCATAAGAGAGTCCGGAGATCTAGTCTGAATGACGTCATGATCGCAGAAGAAGTTTCGTGACAATGAATAATTGAAGGACAATTACTTACGCTGGGAAGAAAGCTATAGACTGACTTGACGTGTATCTGGTGACTGGCTGCTCGTCACTCCACACAATCGTGCAGCGGTTGGTGACGTGTAACAGCGGCATGTGCAGCACGAGACGCAACTGTGCGTGCGGTGCGCTCACACACAATTTCATATTTGATCATGTGACGAAGAAAGCGTCCGAAAACCATCGATCATGAGCTGAGAGACTTCCCCGTCAGGCATTCATGTGTGAACCATCTGGTTAAAGAAAACAAGACAGGCCAAGTGAAGTGCTGTGTAGAACAATGCACAGTCAAAGCTAGAACTAAGAAACAAACACACTCAGCCTGACAGCTGACTTCATATGAGAGTCTGGAATCCTTACTCTGATTGAGTCCTGAACGCAGAGAGAGAGAGAGAGAGAGAGAGAGAGAGAGAGAGAGAGAGAGAGAGAGAGACAAGCAAGACCTACAAGAACTAGTGGCAAATCGTCAATCTTGCAGAACGATGATTTCTGCACAATGTGTCGTCTTTTGTGAGAACAAGTAAATGAAAGAATCTGACCTTGATTTACAAGATCAATGAGTGACCAAGATCAATGAGTGACCAAGATCAATGAGTGACCAAGATCAATGAGTGACAAAGATTAATAAGTGACCAAGATCAATGAGTGACCAAGATTATTGAGTGACCAAAATTATTGAGTGACCAAGATCAATGAGTGACCAAGATCAATGAGTGACCAAGATCAATGAGTGACCAAGATCAATGAGTGACCAAGATTAATGAGTGACCAAGATCAATGAGTGACCAAGATCAATGAGTGACCAAGATTAATGAGTGACAAAGATCAATGAGTGACCAAGATCAATGAGTGACCAAGATTATTGAGTGACCAAGATTAATGAGTGACCAAGATTATTGAGTGACCAAGATTATTGAGTGACCAAGATTATTGAGTGACCAAGATTATTGAGTGACCAAGATTATTGAGTGACTAAGATTATTGAGTGACCAAGACTAATGAGTGACCAAGATTATTGAGTGACCAAGATTATTGAGTGACCAAGATTATTGAGTGACCAAGATTATTGAGTGACCAAGATTATTGAGTGACCAAGATTATTGAGTGACCAAGATTATTGAGTGACCAAGACTAATGAGTGACCAAGATTAATGAGTGACCAAGACTAATGAGTAACCAAAACTAATGAGTGATCAAGAGTAATGAGTGACCAGGAATAATGAGTGACCAAGAGTAATGAGTGACCAAGACTAATGAGTGACCAAGAGTAATGAGTGACAAAGATTAATGAGTGACCAAGACTAATGAGTGACCAAGACTAATGAGTGACCAAGACTAATGAGTGATCAAGAGTAATGAGTGACCAAGACTAAAGAGTGTTCAAGATTAATGAGTGACCAAGACTAATGAGTGACCAAGACTAATGAGTGATCAAGAGTAATGAGTGACCAGGAATAATGAGTGACCAAGAGTAATGAGTGACCAAGACTAATGAGTGACCAAGAGTAATGAGTGACAAAGATTAATGAGTGACCAAGACTAATGAGTGACCAAGACTAATGAGTGACCAAGACTAATAACTGACCAAGACCAAAAAATTAGAAAGATTA
Source organism: Megaustenia siamemsis (assembly GCA_032433765.1). Classification (NCBI taxonomy): domain Eukaryota; kingdom Metazoa; phylum Mollusca; class Gastropoda; order Stylommatophora; family Ariophantidae; genus Megaustenia; species Megaustenia siamemsis. The sequence goes on along the minus strand of JAVIAB010000124.1, from coordinate 3,065,873 downwards.
ATAAATGAACAAAACTAATGAGTGACCATGACTAATGAGTGACCAAAACTAACGAGTGACTAATACTAATGAGTGACTAAGATTAATAAATTAACAAAACTAATGTGTGACCAAAGCTAATGAGTTACCAAGACCAAAGAGTGACCAAGGCAAATAAATGACCAAGATTATTAAATGAACAAGACTAATAAATGAGCAAGATTAAAATATGAACAAAACCAATGAGTGACCAAGACTAATGAGTGACCAAGACTAATGAGTGACCAAGACTAATAACTGAACAAGACTAATAAATGAGCAAGATTAAAAAATTAACAAAACCAATGAGTGACCAAGGCTAATGAGTGACCAAGACTAATGAGTAACCAAGACTAATGAGTGACCAAAACTAATGAGTGACCAAGACTAATAAATGACCAAGATTAATAAATGACCAAGATTAATAAATGACCAAGACTAATGAGTGACCAAGACATAATGAGTGACCAAGACTAATTAGTGACCAAGACTAACAAATGAAAAAGAATAATAAATGACCAAGACTAATGAGTGACCAAGTCTAATGAGTGACCAAGACTAATAAATGACCAAGATTAATAAATGACCAAGATTAATAAATGACTAAGATTAATAAATGACTAAGATTAATAAATGACCAAGACTAATAAATGACCAAGATTAATAAATGACCAAGACTAATAAATGACCAAGATTAATAAATGACCAAGATTAATAAATGACCAAGATTAATAAATGACCAAGATTAATAAATGACTAAGATAAATAAATGACCCCGATTAATAAATGAACAAAACTAATGAGTGACCAAAGCTAATGAGTGATCAAGACTAATACATGACTAAGAATAAAAAATCACCAAGATTAATAAATGAACAAAACGAATGAGTGAACAAAACTAATGGGTGACCAAGACTAATGAGTGACCAAGACTAATAAATGACCAAGAATAAAAAATGACCAAATCTAGTAAATGACCAAGATTAATAAACGACCACGATTAATAAATGTACAAAACTAATGAGTGATCACGACTAATAAATGACCAAGATAAACAAATAAAAAAACAAATGAATGACCGAAACTAATGAGTGACGAAAACTAATGAGTGAACAAGACTAATAAATGACCAAGACTAATAAATGACCAAGATTAATACATGACCAAGACTAAAAAATGACCAAGACTATTCAATGACCAAGTTTAATAAATGACCCCGATTAATAAATGAACAAAACTAATGTGTGACCAAGACTAATGAGTGAACAAGACTAATGAGTGACCAAGACTAATGAGTGTCCAAGACTAATAAATTACCAAGATTAATAAATGTGGTTATTTGGTTATTTGGTTATGGAAGGCCCCGGTAGCACTGCAAGCGAATTAAAATCCATAATTGATCAACCGCCCGTGCCAGTGGAATCATCCGAATTACTAACTCATCTCCCAAACAAAGAACGGTAGCTCTAGTCCCCATCATAGCAGTCTCAACACACGACAAAAGACTTAAGGCGAAACCGTACAAAAAGTGAACACGGCCAACCTTTCCCTCTCATACGATATCAGCATACATCATAAACAATTGGAATATCGGAACATGATCAAAACGGATGAAACACACAGCTCACGGTGTGCACAGAGCACTTAACTCAGTAGCTCCTGCAACAAGCCGGACTTGGAATATGAGAAAACTGCAACAAAGAACACTTTTCAGACATAGCCTTCAATGGTTCCTGCGCCTATCCACCATATTGATATACACAGACATGCACACACAAAGATATGAGATATGACTAACATAAACATGCGTACAAAGATATGAGATATCACTAGCCCAGACATGCAACACAAAGATATGACACGTGACTACCACAGGTACACACTAAGATATGAGATATAACTAAACACAGACTCACATAATATATGAGTCATTATTAACACGGACAAACCAAGATATGAGATATGACTAACATTGCACACACCAAGATATGAGCCATAGCCAGCACACACAAGCTAAGACATGCGCCATGGCTAGCACAGAAACACATCAAGATATGAGCCATGGCACACGGAAAACACCAAGAAATGAACCATGTCTAGCACAGAAACACATTAAGGTATCCATATGCTTGGGTGTGTTGCAGTCGGCAGACTATTCTTAACGTGGGAATCATCGATATACGAGACGCAGGCCCAGATTAACTGTTCACAGGTTTCGTTGAAACAGTTGTCCGGAGATTTGAGAGTGCAGTCTGATCAAGTTTAATAAATGACCAAGTCTAATAAATGACCAAGACTAACAAATGACCAAGACCAATAAATGACCAAGATAAATAAATGACCAAGATTAATAAATGACCAAAACTAATAAATGACCAAGATTAATAAATGACCAAGATTAATAAATTACCAAAACTAATAAATGACCATGACTAATAAATGACCAAGATTAATAAATGAACAAAACTAATGAGTGACCAAAACTTTTGAGTGACCAAGTCTAATAAATGACCAAGTCTAATAAATGACCAAGACTAATAAATGACCAAGATTAATAAATGACCAAGACTAATAAATGACCAAGTCCAATAAATGACCAAGATTAATAAATGACCAAGACTTATAAATCAACAAAACTTCTGAGTGACCAAGACTAATACTGACCAAGACTAATAAATGACCAAGACTAATAAATGACCAAGTCTAATAAATGACCAAGACTAATAAATGACCAAGATTAATAAATGACCAAGACTAATAAATCACCAAGACTAATAAATGACCAAGTCTCATAAATGACCAAGACTAATAAATGACCAAGATAAATAAATGACCAAGATTAATAAATGACCAAGACGAATAAATGACCAAGATTAATAAATGACCAAGACTAATAAATCACCAAGACTAATAAATGACCAAGTCTCATAAATGACCAAGTCTCATAAATGACCAAGACTAATAAATGACCAAGATAAATAAATGACCAAGATTAATAAATGACCAAGACGAATAAATGAACAAGATTAATAAATGAAAAAGAGTAATAAATTACCAAAACTAATAAATGACCAAGATTAATAGATGAACAAAACTAATGAGTGACCAAAACTTTTGAGTAACCAAGTCTAATAAATGACAAAGTCTAATAAATGACCAAGACTAATAAATGACCAAGATTAATAAATGACCAAGACTAATAAATGACCAAGTCTAATAATTGACCAAGATTAATAAATGACCAAGAATAATAAATGACCAAGTCTAATAAATGACCAAGTCTAATAAATGACCAAGATTAATAAATGACCAAGACTAATAAATGACCAAGACTAATAAATGACCAATACTAATAAATGACCAAGACTAAAAAATGACCAAGACTAATAAATGACCAATACTAATAAATGACCAAGATTAATAAATGACCAAGACTAATAAATGACCAAAACTAATGAGTGAACAAGACTAATGAGTGACCAAGGCTAATAAATGACCAAAATTAATAAATGAATAAAAATAAAGAGTGACCAAGACTAATAACTGACCAAGATTAATAAATCACCAAGACTAATAAATGACCAAGACTAATAAATGAGCAAATCGAGTAAATGACCAAAATTAATAAACGACCACGATTAATAAATGAACAAAACTAATGAGTGATCACGACTAATACATGACCAAGACTAAAATACATGACCAAGACTAATAAATCAACAAAACTTGTGAGTGACCAAGACTAATACTGACCAAGATTAATAAATCATCAAGACTAATAAATGACCAAGTCTAATAAATGACCAAGACTAATAAATGACCAAGATTAATAAATTAGAAAGATTAATAAATGAACAAAACTAATGAGTGACCAAGACTAAATAGTGACTAAGACTAATGAGTGACCAAGATTAATAAATGAACAAAACTAATGAGTGTCCAAGGCTAATAAATGACCAAGTCTAATAAATGACCAAGATTAATAAATTAGAAAGATTAATAAATGAACAAAACTAATGAGTGACCAAGACTAAATAGTGACTAAGACTAATGAGTGACCAAGATTAATAAATGACCAAAACTAATGAGTGTCCAATGCTAATAAATGACCAAGATTAATAAATGACCAAGATTAATAAATGACCAAAACTAATGAGTTACCAAGACTAATGAGTGACCAAGGCTAATAAATGACCAAGATTAATAAATGACCAAAATTAATAAATGAATAAAAATAATGAGTAACCAAGACTAATAAATGAACAAAACTTTTGAGTGACCAAGACTAAAACTGACCAAGATTAATAAATCACCAAGACTAATAATTGACTAAGTCTAATAAATGACGCAGATTAATAAAAGACCTAGATTAATAAATGAACAAGATTAAAAAATGAACAAGACTAATAAATTACCAAGACAAATAAATGACCATGATTAATAAATGACCAAATCTAGTAAATGACCAAGATTAATAAACGACCACGATTAATAAATGAACAAAACTAATGAGTGATCACGTCTAATAAATGACCAAGATTAATAAATGACCAAGACTAATAAATGACTAAGATTACTAAATGACCAAGATTAATAAATGAACAAAACTAATGAGTGACCAAAACTAATAAATGACCAAGATTAATAAATGACCAAGATTAATAAATGACCAAGATTAATAAATGACCAAATCTAGTAAATGACCAACATTAATAAATGACCAAGATTAATAAATGACCAAGATTAATAAATGACCAAATCTAGTAAATGACCAAGATTAATAAACGACCACGATTAATAAATGAACAAAACTAATGAGTGATCACGTCTAATAAATGACCAAGATTAATAAATGACCAAGACTAATAATTGACTAAGATTAATAAATGACCAAGATTAATAAATGAACAAAACTAATGAGTGACCAAGACTAATGAGTGACCAAGGCTAATAAATGAACAAGATTAATAAATGAACAAGACTAATAAATTACCAAGACTAATAAATGACCAAGATTAATAAATGACCAAATCTAGTAAATGACCAAGATTAATAAACGACCACGATTAATAAATGAACAAAACTAATGAGTGATCACGTCTAATAAATGACCAAGATTAATAAATGACCAAGATTAATAAATGACCAAGATTAATAAATGACAAAAACTAATGAGTTACCAAGACTAATGAGTGACCAAGGCTAATAAATGACCAAGATTAATAAATGACCAAAATTAATAATTGAATAAAAATAATGAGTAACCAAGACTAAAACTGACCAAGATTAATAAATGACCAAGATTAATAAATGAACAAAACTAATGAGTGATCACGTCTAATAAATGACCAAGATTAATAAATGACCAAGACTAATAAATGACTAAGATTAATAAATGACCAAGATTAATAAATGAACAAAACTAATGAGTGACCAAAACTAATAAATGACCAAGATTAATAAATGACCAAGACTAATAATTGACTAAGATTAATAAATGACCAAGATTAATAAATGAACAAAACTAATGAGTGACCAAAACTAATAAATGACCAAGATTAATAAATGACCAAGATTAATAAATGACCAAAACTAATGAGTTACCAAGACTAATGAGTGACCAAGGCTAATAAATGAACAAGATTAATAAATGAACATAACTAATAAATTACCAAGACTAATAAATGACCAAGATTAATAAATGACCAAATCTAGTAAATGACCAAGATTAATAAACGACCACGATTAATAAATGAACAAAACTAATTAGTGATCACGTCTAATAAATGACCAAGATTAATAAATGACCAAGACTAATAAATGGCTAAGATTAATAAATGACCAAGATTAATAAATGACCAAGATTAATAATTGACCAAAACTAATGAGTTACCAAGACTAATGTGTGACCAGGGCTAATAAATGACCAAGATTAATAAATGACCAAAATTAATAAATGAATAAAAATAATGAGTAATAAAGACTAATAAATGAACAAAACTTTTGAGTGACCAAGACTAAAACTGACCAATATTAATAAATCACCAAGACTAATAAATGACTAAGTCTAATAAATGACGCAGATTAATAAAAGACCAAGATTAATAAATGAACAAGATTAATAAATGAACAAGACTAATAAATTACCAAGATTAATAAATGACCAAGATTAATAAATGACCAAATCTAGTAAATGACCAAGATTAATAAACGACCACGATTAATAAATGAACAAAACTAATGAGTGATCACGTCTAATAAATGACCAAGATTAATAAATGACCAAGACTAATAAATGACTAAGATTAATAAATGACCAAGATTAATAAATGAACAAAACTAATGAGTGACCAAAACTAATAAATGACCAAGACTAATAAATGACCAAGACTAATAAATGACCAAGGCTAATAAATGACCAATACTAATAAATGACCAATACTAATAAATGACCAAGACTAATAAATGACTAAGATTAATAAATGACCAAGATTAATAAATGAACAAAACAAATGAGTGACCAAAACTAATAAATGACCAAGACTAATAAATGACCAAGACTAATAAATGACCAAGACTAATAAATGACCAAGACTAATAAATGACCAATACTAATAAATGACCAATACTAATAAATGACCAAGACTAGTAAATGACCAAGACTAATAAATGACAATACTAATAAATGACCAAGACTAGTAAATGACCAAGACTAATAAATGACCAATTCTATAGAGTGACCAAGACTAATAAATGACCAATACTAATAAATGACCAATACTAATAAATGACCAAGACTAATAAATGACCAATACTAATAAATGACCAAGACTAATAAATGACCAATACTAATAAATGACCAAGACTAATAAATGACCAATACTAATAAATGACCAATACTAATAAATGACCAATACTAATAAATGACCAAGACTAATAAATGACCAATTCTATTGCAAGACTAATAAATGACCAATACTAATAAATGACCTATACTAATAAATGACCAATACTAATAAATGACCAAGACTAATAAATAACCAAGACTAATAAATGACCAATTCTATTGAGTGACCAAGACTAATAAATGACCAAGACTAATAAATGACCAAGACTAATAAATGACCAAGACTAATAAATGACCAAGACTAATAAATGACCAATTCTATTGAGTGACCAAGACTAATAAATGACCAAGACTAATAAATGACCAAGACTAATAAATGACCAAGACTAATAAATGACCAATTCTATTGAGTGACCAAGACTAATGAGTGACCAAGACTATTAAATGACCCAGACTAATAAATGATCCAGGCCAATGAATGGTCAGAACAAACTTCAAGAGACCTCACCATTAAAAAGAATGTAAACAATACTAGGTAATAGAAGTAAACTATCTTTATCTTTAAGACACATAGTACCATTGCTGGTGTATGTCGAGGGGCAACGATAGAACCCGAGGGATAAAGGCCGCTTGGTCAAGCAGTCGCCACGAAGTGTGGGACTCAGGGATCAATATAAGTAAACAACACAAGGTAACAGAAGTAAACAGCACAAGGTAACAGAAGTAAACAACACAAGGTAACAGAAGTAAACAACACAAGGTAACAGAAGTAAACAACACAAGGTAACAGAAGTAAACAACACAAGGTAACAGAAGTAAACAACACAAGGTGATAGAAGTAAACAACACAAGGTAACAGAAGTAAACAACACAAGGTAACAGAAGTAAACAACACAAGGTGATAGAAGTAAACAACACAAGGTAATAGAAGTAAACAACACAAGGTGATAGAAGTAAACAACACAAGGTAACAGAAGTAAACAACACAAGGTAACAGAAGTAAACAACACAAGGTGATAGAAGTAAACAACACAAAGTGATAGAAGTAAACAACACAAGGTAATAGAAGTAAACAACACAAGGTAATAGAAGTAAACAACACAAGGTGATAGAAGTAAACAACACAAGGTAATAGAAGTAAACAACACAAGGTGATAGAAGTAAACAACACAAGGTGATGGAAGTAAACAACACAAGGTAATAGAAGTAAACAACACAAGGTAATAGAAGTAAACAACACAAGGTAATAGAAGTAAACAACACAAGGTAACAGAAGTAAACAACACAAGGTAACAGAAGTAAACAACACAAGGTAATAGAAGTAAACAACACAAAGTGATAGAAGTAAACAACACAAGGTAACAGAAGTAAACAACACAAGGTAACAGAAGTAAACAACACAGGGTGATAGAAGTAAACAACACAAGGTAACAGAAGTAAACAACACAAGGTAACAGAAGTAAACAACACAAAGTAACAGAAGTAAACAACACAAGGTAACAGAAGTAAACAACACAAGGTAACAGAAGTAAACAACACAAGGTAACAGAAGTAAACAACACAAGGTAACAGAAGTAAACAACACAAGGTGATAGAAGTAAACAACACAAGGTAATAGAAGTAAACAACACAAGGTGATAGAAGTAAACAACACAAGGTAACAGAAGTAAACAACACAAGGTAACAGAAGTAAACAACACAAGGTGATAGAAGTAAACAACACAAGGTGATAGAAGTAAACAACACAAGTTAATAGAAGTAAACAACACAAGGTAATAGAAGTAAACAACACAAGGTGATAGAAGTAAACAACACAAGGTAATAGAAGTAAACAACACAAGGTGATAGAAGTAAACAACACAAGGTGATGGAAGTAAACAACACAAGGTAATAGAAGTAAACAACACAAGGTAATAGAAGTAAACAACACAAGGTAATAGAAGTAAACAACACAAGGTAACAGAAGTAAACAACACAAGGTAACAGAAGTAAACAACACAAGGTAATAGAAGTAAACAACACAAGGTGATAGAAGTAAACAACACAAGGTAATAGAAGTAAACAACACAAGGTAACAGAAGTAAACAACACAAGGTAACAGAAGTAAACAACACAGGGTGATAGAAGTAAACAACACAAGGTAACAGAAGTAAACAACACAAGGTAACAGAAGTAAACAACACAAGGTAACAGAAGTAAACAACACAAGGTAACAGAAGTAAACAACACAAGGTAACAGAAGTAAACAACACAAGGTAACAGAAGTAAACAACACAAGGTAACAGAAGTAAACAACACAAGGTGATAGAAGTAAACAACACAAGGTGATAGAAGTAAACAACACAAGGTGATAGAAGTAAACAACACACGGTGATAGAAGTAAACAACACAAGGTGATAGAAGTAAACAACACAAGGTAACAGAAGTAAACAACACAAGGTGATAGAAGTAAACAAACACGAGGCAATAGAAGTAAACAACACAAGGTAACAAAAGTAAACAACACAAAGTAATAGAAATTGTTTGACGCAAGTCAGTTACTTTTTACAACTCATTAATGTGGATTGCTCCGACAAGTCAGCCAAAGTTTTATCTCTTTAGGGAATTTGCACCGTGTTTCGTTCGTTACAGGCTGCTTTCACTAGAGTAATCAGGAATCTATGGGCGCAGCCATTGTTGTGTCTGCTACGTCATCATAATGGCTCATCGTATATCCCTAGACCGACCATACGCTAATCTTACGGTCTGTTGTTTGATTTGCGACCGGGATAATCCGACGACTGTGTTTTATATGTTCGGAATCGGAGTCAAAAACGATGTCCTAACATCATCAAGCGCTGTACGTTTAAAAAAAAAATATGATGATCATCATTTTCAGGAGGACATGAACTTCCGGTCAATATAGTGGATAGGCGGCAGGAACCATTGAAGGCTATGTATGAAAGTGTTCCTTGTTGCAGTTTCCTCATATTCCAAGTCCGGATTGTTGCAGGAGCTATTGAGTTAAGTGCTCTGTGCACACCGTGAGCTGTGTGTTTCATCCGTTTTGATCATGTTTCGATATTCCAATTGTTTAAGATGAATAATGATATCGTATGTCAGAGAACAGTTGGCTGTGTTCACTGTCTGTGCGGTTTCGCCTTATGTCTTTTGGCGTGTGATGAGGAGACTGCTATGATGGGGACTACAGCTACCTTTCTTTGTTTAGGAGATAAGTTAATCATTCGGATGATTCCACTGGCACGGGCAGTTGAGCAATTATGGATTGTAATTTGTTTGCAGTGATACCGGGCTTGGTATAGAACCGTTGATCAGAGGTTTAACAAGCCGCTATCGTAAAAACGATGTTGTTAATGAAACGTAGACCTGATACAGAATGTGTATCAACCACTAATATCTTCAGTAATAAAGAAAAGACGATGGTCATACGTTGGACATGTGATGAGAAGAGATAATAATCGAATAGCAAAGCAAGCCCTCATATGGGAAACAACAGGTAAAAGAAAAAGAGGAAGACCCAGGGAGACACTGAGAAGAACATTGATGAGAGAGGCAAGAGCAGCAGGAATCGGCTCCCTCAATGAGATAGAACTGCTTGCACAGAACAGAGACAGATGGCGAGATTGGATAAAATATCTTTAAAAGAAAACTGCTAGAACAAAAATTCATATAGGAGAAGGTGTATCTTGGTCTACGCCCTATGGGCCGGTTACGGCTCGAAAGGTCAATAGATAGATAGATAGATACCGGGCCTTATAACCAAATAAAACTAGGAGAAATACCTCTACTAGACGTACAATCTTATATATATATATATCTGGGCAGTAATATAGATAAAGAGGGAGGAACAGAAAATGATACCAAAATAAGGATATCAAAAGCAAGAGGAGCTTTCATTGCACTGGGAAACATGGGAATCCAAAGAAATTAGGTTAAATACAAAAATAAAAATTGTCAACTCCAATGTTAAGTCGATCCTATTATATGGCTGTGAAACATGGAGAACAACAAAATTGACAATCACGAAGATACAGTCTTTCATTAATGGATACTTGCGCAGAATAAAAGGATGGAAATGGCAGGACAAAATCACTAACATAGAATTATGGAAATGTACAGGCGATGGCGCTGGATAGGACAACACACTACGGAAGCCAACTGAGAGTATTACACAACAGGCCATTTTTTATAATCCCCAGGGGAAAAGACAAAGAGGAAGACCAAGGAATTCTTGGAGAAGGCAGATAGAAGCAGAGATGAAGTTGATGGAAAGACATGGAATGACCTTAAAAGAATGGCAAAAAACAGAACGACTTGGAAAGTGTTTGTTGAAGACCTATGCTCCACTGGGAGCTAAAAAGGTAGAAGAAGAAGAGATACCGGGCCTTCCATGACCAAAGAACCAAAATAAACAAAACCAGGTAATAGAAGTAAACAACAGAAGGAAATAGAAGTAAACAACACCAGATAATAGAAGTAAACAACAGAAGGAAATAAAAGTAAACAACACCAGATAATAGAAGTAAACAACACAATGTAATAGAAGCAAAGAACAATTGGTAGAAGTTATTAGTCAACCAAGAAGCGTGTAATCTTTCACCGGAGACGTGTGTAATCAGTCACCTTAGACGTGTGTAATCAGTCACCTTAGACGTGTGTAATCAGTCACCTTAGACGTGTGTAATCAGTCACCTTAGACGTGTGTAATCAGTCACCTTAGACGTGTGTAATCAGTCACCTTAGACGTGTGTAATCAGTCACCTTAGACGTGTGTAATCAGTCACCTTAGACGTGTGTAATCAGTCACTGGAGACGTGTGTAATCAGTCACCTTAGACGTGTGTAATCAGTCACCTTAGACGTGTGTAATCAGTCACCTTAGACGTGTGTAATCAGTCACCTTAGACGTGTGTAATCAGTCACTGGAGACGTGTGTAATCAGTCACCTTAGACGTGTGTAATCAGTCATCTTAGACGTGTGTAATCAGTCACCTTAGACGTGTGTAATCAGTCACTGGAGACGTGTGTAATCAGTCACCTTAGACGTGTGTAATCAGTCACCTTAGACGTGTGTAATCAGTCACCTTAGACGTGTGTAATCAGTCACCTTAGACGTGTGTAATCAGTCACCTTAGACGTGTGTAATCAGTCACTGGAGACGTGTGTAATCAGTCACCTTAGACGTGTGTAATCAGTCACCTTAGACGTGTGTAATCAGTCACCTTAGACGTATGTAATCAGTCACCTTAGACGTGTGTAATCAGTCACTGGAGACGTGTGTAATCAGTCACCTTAGACGTGTGTAATCAGTCACCTTAGACGTGTGTAATCAGTCACCTTAGACGTGTGTAATCAGTCACTGGAGACGTGTGTAATCAGTCACCTTAGACGTGTGTAATCAGTCACCTTAGACGTGTGTAATCAGTCACCTTAGACGTGTGTAATCAGTCACCTTAGACGTGTGTAATCAGTCACCTTAGACGTGTGTAATCAGTCACTGGAGACGTGTGTAATCAGTCACCTTAGACGTGTGTAATCAGTCACCTTAGACGTGTGTAATCAGTCACCTTAGACGTGTGTAATCAGTCACCTTAGACGTATGTAATCAGTCACCTTAGACGTGTGTAATCAGTCACTGGAGACGTGTGTAATCAGTCACCTTAGACGTGTGTAATCAGTCACCTTAGACGTGTGTAATCAGTCACCTTAGACGTGTGTAATCAGTCACCTTAGACGTGTGTAATCAGTCACCTTAGACGTGTGTAATCAGTCACTGGAGACGTGTGTAATCAGTCACCGGAGACGTGTGTAATCAGTCACCTGAGACGTATGTAATCAGTCACGAAAGACGTATGTAATCATTCACCGGAGACGTATGTAATCATTCACCTGAGACGTATGTAATCAGTCAACTGAGACGTATGTAATCAGTCAACTGAGACGTATGTAATCAGTCACCTGAGACGTATGTAATCAGTCAACTGAGACGTATGTAATCAGTCAACTGAGACGTATGTAATCAGTCACCTGAGACGTATGTAATCAGTCAACTGAGACGTATATAATCAGTCAACTGAGACGTATGTAATCAGTCAACTGAGACGCATGTAATCAGTCAACTGAGACGTATGTAATCAGTCAACTGAGACGTATGTAATCAGTCAACTGAGACGCATGTAATCAGTCAACTGAGACGTATGTAATCAGTCACCGGAGATGTGTGTAATCAATCACCTGAGAGAGATATAATCAGTCACCTGATTGAAATAATATTAGTCCTCTAAGACATATGTAATCAGTCACCTTAGACAAATGTAGTCAGTCACCTTATTCAGATGTAGTCAGTCACCTTATTCAGATGTAGTCAGTCACCTTATTCAGATGTAGTCAGTCACCTTAGACAAATGTAGTCAGTCACCTGAGACAAATGTAGTCAGTCACCTGAGACAAATGTATTCAGTCACATGAGACCTGTGTAATTAGTCACCTGGGACGTGTGTAATCAGTCACATGAGACCTGTGTAATCAGTCACCGGAGACGTGTGTAATCAGTCACCGGAGACGTGTGTAATCAGTTACCTAGGACGTGTGTAATCAGTCACCTGAGACGTGTGTAATCAGTTACCTAGGACGTATGTAATCAGTCAACTGAGACGTGTGTAATCACTTACCTAGGACGTATGTAATCAGTCACCTGAGACGTGTGTAATCAGTTACCTAGGACGTATGTAATCAGTCAACTGAGACGTGTGTAATCAGTTACCTAGGACGTGTGTAATCAGTCACCTGAGACGTGTGTAATCAGTCACCTAGGACGTGTGTGCTAGCGTTTTTGGTGTGATGTTTGATCGTGTGTGTTGACCTCTTGTGCTGTGTGTAGACTGTGTGTAAACCAGGACTAGCCTGATGATAGCAAGAAAGTTTGACCCAGTTGCTTGGTCGTGACTTCCGTTCTACGGTTATCTGTCGGCCATAACGATGTGCCAGCTAGGAGTCGGTTTTCTACTCTAATGACAGCTGTCATCGGCGCGTGCTCACCAGGTAATCGCTGCTCGAGAAGGTCACTGGCGAGTCGATTACTGAGATCGATTGTTGAAGTAATCGATCACATTAAGACGCTGAGGTAGTTGTTGCAGCTGATGTGGTGAGCACTTGTAGAAGTTGCTGTTGCAGTCGCTAAAGTTGTATTTAGAGTGTTGTTATGAAAGTGACCATAGGAGTTACAGCAGTAGTGGCAGTAGATTCACTATCAATAGTCACGTCAAAGCAGTTCCGAACGTTGTTCTTTTTCTTTCTTTCAGGAATACGTTCAGTAGCAGCAATGTCAGAGTAAGTGTTTAGTAGTTGTAATGTCAGTGTAAGTGTTTAGTAGTTGTAATGTCAGTGTAAGTGTTTAGTAGTTGTAATGTCAGTGTAAGTGTTTAGTAGTTGTAATGTCAGTGTAAGTGTTTAGTAGTTGTAATGTCAGTGTAAGTGTTTAGTAGTTGTAATGTCAGTGTAAGTGTTTAGAAGTTGTAATGTCAGTGTAAGTGTTTAGTAGTTGTAATGTCAGTGTAAGTGTTTAGTAGTTGTAATGTCAGTGTAAGTGTTTAGTATTTGTAATATCAGTGTACGTGTTTAGTAGTTGTGATGTTAGTGTAAGTGTTTAGTAGTTGTAATGTCAGTGTAAGTGTTTAGTAGTTGTAATGTCAGTGTAAGTGTTTAGTAGTTGTGATGTTAGTGTAAGTGTTTAGTAGTTGTGATGTTAGTGTAAGTGTTTAGTAGTTGTAATGTCAGTGTAAGTGTTTAGTAGTTGTAATGTCAGTGTAAGTTTTTAGTAGTTGTAATGTTAGTGTAAGTATTTAGTAGCAGTAACGTCAGTGTAAGTGTTTAGTGGCAGTAACGTCAGAGGTTAGTTTAGTAGCAGTAACGTCAGTGTAAGTGTTTAGTAGTTGTAATGTCAGTGTAAGTGTTTAGTAGTTGTAACGTCAGAGTAAGTGTTTAGTAGCAGTAACGTCAGTGTAAGTGTTTAGTAGTAGTAACGTCAGTGTAAGTGTTTAGTAGCAGTAACGTCAGTGTAAGTGTTTAGTAGTAGTAACGTCAGTGTAAGTGTTTAGTAGCAGTAACGTCAGAGTAAGTATTTAGTAGCAGTAACGTCAGTGTAAGTGTTTAGTAGCAGTAACGTCAGAGGTTAGTTTAGTAGCAGTACTGTCAGTGTAAGTGTTTAGTAGTTGTAACGTCAGAGTAAGTGTTTAGTAGCAGTAACGTCAGTGTAAGTGTTTAGTAGTAGTAATGTCAGTGTAAGTGTTTAGTAGTTGTGATGTTAATGTGTGTCTTTAGTGGTTGTAATGACAGTGTAAATGTTTAGATGTTGTAATGCCAGTTTAAGTGTTTAGAAGGAGTAATGTCAGTGTAGGTGTTTATTAGTTGTAATATCATTGTGTTTAGTAGTAGTAATGTCAGTGTAAGTGTTTAGTAGTTGTAATATCAGTGTAAGTGTTTAGTAGCAGTAACGTCAGAGTAAGTGTTTAGTAGCAGTAACGTCAGTGTAAGTGTTTAGTAGCAGTAACGTCAGTGTAAGTGTTTAGTAGTAGTAACGTCAGTGTAAGTGTTTAGTAGCAGTAACGTCAGAGTAAGTATTTAGTAGCAGTAACGTCAGTGTAAGTGTTTAGTAGCAGTAACGTCAGAGGTTAGTTTAGTAGCAGTACTGTCAGTGTAAGTGTTTAGTAGTTGTAACGTCAGAGTAAGTGTTTAGTAGCAGTAACGTCAGTGTAAGTGTTTAGTAGTAGTAATGTCAGTGTAAGTGTTTAGTAGTTGTGATGTTAATGTGTGTCTTTAGTGGTTGTAATGACAGTGTAAATGTTTAGATGTTGTAATGCCAGTTTAAGTGTTTAGAAGGAGTAATGTCAGTGTAGGTGTTTATTAGTTGTAATATCATTGTGTTTAGTAGTAGTAATGTCAGTGTAAGTGTTTAGTAGTTGTAATATCAGTGTAAGTGTTTAGTAGCAGTAACGTCAGAGTAAGTGTTTAGTAGTAGTAATGTTAATGTGTGTCTTTAGTGGTTGTAATGTTAGTGTAAATGTTTAGTAGTTGTAATGTCAGTTTAAGTGTTTAGAAGGAGTAATGTCAGTGTAGGTGTTTAGTAGTTGTAATATCATTGTGTTTAGTAGTAGTAATGTCAGTGTAAGTGTTTAGTAGTAGTAATGTCAGTGTAAGTGTATAGTAGTTATAATGTCAGTGTGTTTAGTAGTAGTAATGTCAGAGTAAGTGTTTAGTAGTAGTAATGTCAAAGTAAGTGTTTAGTAGTAGTAATGTCAGAGTAAGTGTTTAGTAGTAGTAATGTCAGAGTAAGTGTTTAGTAGTAGTAATGTCAGAGTAAGTGTTTAGTAGTGGTAATGCCAGTGTAAGTGTTTAATAGTAGTAATGTCAGTGTAAGTGTTTAGTAGTAATGTTAATGTAAATATTTAATAGTATTCATTTCGATGTAAGTGTTTAGTAGTTGTAGTATAGTAATAATTGTAGTTATAGTAGCAGTAGCAGTACAGGTAGTAGTAGTAATAGTAGTTGTTGTTGTAATAATAGAAGTGGTTGTAGTAGTGGTAGTAGTATAGTAGTAGTAATAGGAGTAGCAGTTGAAGAAGTAGTAGCATTGTAGTAGTAGAGGTAGTAGACATAGTAGTTGTTGTTGTACTACTAGTAGTAGTATAATAGTAGCAGTAGTAGAGGTAGATGAAGTTGTAGTGATAGTAGTAGTAATGGTAGTAGTCTAGTAGTAGTAGCACTAGTTGTAGTAGTAGTAGAGATAGCAGTAGTAGTTGTAGTATTATAGTAGTAGTAGTTGCTGTTGTAGCAGTAGTAATGTCAAATCAATCGTAAGTGTTTAGTAGTAGTAGTAGCAGTTGTACTTTTAGTAATAGTAGTAGTTGTAGTAATAGTAGTAGTTGAAGTAATAGTAGTAGCTGTAATAATAGTAGTATTTGTAGTAATAGTAGTAGTTGAAGTAATAGTAGTAGCTGTAATAATAGTAGTATTTGTAGTAATAGTAGTAGTTGAAGTAATAGTAGTAGCTGTAATAATAGTAGTAGTTGTAGTAGTAGTAGTAGTACTATTTCTAGTAGTAGTAGTAATTGTAATAGTAGTGGTTGTGGTTGTAGTAGTAGTAGTAATTAAAGTTGTAGCAATAGTTGCAGTTGTACAGTTGTAGATATAGTTGTGGTTGTAGTAGTAGTTGTTGTTTTAGAAGTAGTTGTAGTTGTTGTTTTAGAAGTAGTTGTAGTTGGTGTTTTAGAAGTAGTAGTTATTGTTGTAGTTGTTTTAGTCGTAGTAGTAATTACGGTAGTAATAGTAATGTCAGAGCAATTGTAAGTGTTTAGTAGTAGTAGAAACATTAGTAGTAATGTAAAAGCCACTGAAAATATTTAGTAGCAACAATAGTGCTAGTGGTAGTTTCAGTACGACTGGCAATGTTAGTAGTAATATTAATTTAAGTGCCACTGTAAATGTTTAGTAGCAGTAATTTAGGTGTCACTGCCAGTGATTAGTAGTAGCAGTACAAGTTTATTACCAGTAGTAGTTTTTAATAGTAAATAGTAATTTAAGAGCCACTGTAAATATTAATCAGTAGTGAAGTTAGTATCACTGGTAGTTCTTAGGAGGAGTAGTGTTTTAATATCACTTTAAGTGTTTAGCAGTAGTAGTTTTAATACAACTGTAATTGTTTAATAGCTAGAATGTTAGTGCTACTGAAAGTGTTTATTAGCTAAAATATTAGTACTACTGTCAGTGTTTATTAACTTTAATATTAGTACTACTGTAAGTGTTTATTAGCTATAATATTAGTACTACTGTAAGCGTTTATTAGCTATAATATTAGTACTACTGTAAGTGTTTATTAGCTATAATGTTAGTACTACTGTAGGTGTTTATTAGGTATAATATTAGTACTACTGTGAGTGTTTATTAGCTATAATGTTAGTGCCACTGTACGTGTTTATTAGCTATAATGTTAATGCTACTGTAAGTGTTTATTAGCTATAACGTTAGTGCCACTGTAGGTGTTTATTAGCTACAATGTTAGTGCTACTGTACGTGTTTATTAGCTATAATGTTAGTGCTACTGTACGTGTTTTTTAGCTATAATGTTAGTGCTACTGTAAGTGTTTATGAGCTATAATGTTAATGCTACTGTACGTGTTTATTGGCTATAATGTTAGTGGTACTGTAAAGTATTTATTAGCTATAATGTTAGTGCTACCGTAAGTGTTTATTAGCTATAATGTTAGTGCTAATATACGTGTTTATTAGCTATAATGTTAGTGCTATTGTAAGTGTTTATTAGCTATATGGTTAGTGTTATTGTAAGTGTTTATTAACTGTAATGTTAGTGTTACTGTAAGTGTTTTTTTAGATATAATGTTAGTGTTATTGTAAGTGTTTATTAGCTATATGGTTAGTGTTATTGTAAGTGTTTATTAGCTATAATGTTAGTGCTACTGTACGTGTTTATTAGCTATAATGTTATTGTTATTATAAGTGTTTATTAGCTATAGTGTTAGTGCTACTGTAAGTGTTTGTTAGCTATAATGTTAGTGCTACTCTAAGTGTTTATTACCTATAATGTTACTGCTAATATACGTGTCTATTAGCTAAAATGTTAGTGCTACTGTAAGTGTTATTAGCTATAATGTTAGTGATATTGTAAGTGTTTATTAGCTATAATGTTAGTGCTATTATACGTGTTAATTAGCTATAATGTTAGTGCTACTCTATGTGTTTATTAGCTATAATGTTAGTGCTACTGTAAGTGTTTATTAGCTATAATGTTAGTGCTACTGTACATGTTTATTAGCTATAATGTTGTTGCTACTGTAAGTGTTTATTAGCTATAATTTTAGAGCTACTGTACGTGTTTATTAGATATAAATGTTAGTGCTACTGTACGTTTTTTTTAGCTATAATGTTAGTGCTACTGTACATGTTTATTAGCTATAATGTTAGTGCTACTGTACGTGTTTATTAGATATAATGTTAGTGCTACTGTACGTGTTTATTAGCTATAATGTTAGTGCTACTGTACGTGTTTATTAGCTATAAATGTTAGTGCTACTCTACGTTTTTATTAGCTATAATCTTAGTAGCACTGTAAGTGTCTAGTAGAAGCAGTAATATTAGTGCCACTGTAAGTGTTTCGTAGTAGTTGTAATGCTACCTCCACATCTAGCGTCTCTACCTCCAAATCAAGAGTCTCAACCAACACATCTAACGTCTCTACCTCCACATCTAACGTCTCTACCTCCACATCTAGCGTCTCTACCTCCACATCAATCGTCTCTACTTCCAAATCTAACATCTCTACCTCCACACCTAGCGTCTCCACCTCAACATGTAGCGTCTCTACCTCCACATCTAGTATTTCTCCCTGCACATCTAGTGTCTCTACCTTATCATCTAGTGTCTCTGCCTTCAAATCTAGTGTTTCTAACTCCACATCTAGTGTCTCTACCTGCACATCAGTAGTATACAAGGGTCCATCTGGTTAGCATTTAGGCGCGAATTAACAAAGATATATAAGAGGCGCCTTTAGCGCCTAATGTACACGAGAGACAAGGGGAGTTAACCATGACTGCTCGTGTCGGGATGTTGACCTCTAGTCCCGGTGACCCCGGAAGTGACCTGTTTATGTCTGATGTGTGCTGACTTTGGAGCGCTTGGTGTACTTGAGCGATAGTGATAGGTTAGTAGATTATACATGACATCGGGGCGGATCGCGGGTGACCCCTCGGGGATTATCTCGAGTGTTTTCGGACAGCGTGCTATCGGATCGGGGATTAGTTCGATTCGGTGTGACGCTATCGCGCCAGGTAGACGTTAGAAAATATTTATAGCTATGTAGTTGGGTGTCTGCTTAACGTTGTACCATAAATGAAGCATAAGAGTAAAACAGTTAGAGATTACTGGTTAGTCTAAGCTGGTAGTGTAAATATGTTCCTCGGTGTTAGTGGTTCGCTATCTCTCTCTCTCTCTCTCTTTCTCTCTTTCTCTCTTTCTCTCTCTCTCTCTCTCTCTCTCTCTCTACTATTCCAGTCTAGATTTCCAGCCATTGAAACACTTACTCATTCTCTCCATTTATCCCTATCATCGCGCCTTCCTTCTCTCTCTCTCTCTCTCTCTCTCTCTCGCTTTCTCCCCTATCCTCTCTTAGACTTCTAACCTATCACTCCACCCTCCGCCTCTCCCTTTAGCTCCCCCGCCCTCCCTCATATTTTTAGCGTCCCTCCTATTGTAACACTTTATTATTCTCACCATTAATACATAGCATCTCGCCTTCTTTCTCATAGGCTTCTCTCGCTCTCTCTCTCTCTCTCTCGCTCTTCTAACCCCTACTAGACTTCTCTCCTACCATTCCACCTTTCTTCCTCTCTCTCTCTCTCTCTCTCTCTCTCTTTACCTCGCCTAGCGTTCCGTCTTCATTCGTATTTTTACCTTACCACCAGTGTAACACATTAATAACATTGAATATCAATTACAAAAAGACTTGAAATATCTACTTTTTAAAGAACCAATAAGATAAAAATATGAAAAACGAAGGAATAATACACTCGACAAGGCTTAACAGACGTACTTTATACACATCACCATTAATACAACTGAAATTCCTTTAATGATAACCTATCACATCGTTATGAGCTAAGAGAAAAACAGAAAAAAATTCAACTTACACCGTAAAATATTCCACTACAACACAGACCGCTAGACTGAACAGTACTATGAAAATAAACGTCCGTGAATCAAGCGCGCTTATAACACGAAGTCTCTCATCCGACTAGTTTAAATATAATCTGGTAAATAAAATTTGGACGACACTATTCCACCCTCGACTAACATCTAGGTTAACCAATCAGAGAAGAAGATTTCTATCGGACACCCATCAACGAAATGACTGACCTCTGGATTAACTAATCAGAGAAGAGGATTACTGTTATCGTGATAACTGACCTCATTTTCGTTTTGAAGTGCTGTCGAGTCTGATGCATGGGTTACTTTAAATCGATTCGGCCCCTGATACAATCCACCTAGCGGGTCAATGGTGAGGGAAATAATACAAGTGGCGGGTTACTTGAACGCGTTTTGACCCCTGCTGCAATACCAGGAGCTCCATGACAGTTATAAATAGTTGGATACAACAATGTTTGCGATTTGGCGGGACTTTGGATGTAACTATCTGTTCGATGTGTCTAACTAGTATCAGTATGGAAGTAGATTTTTTAGGAATACAACTAGAGTGACAATTGAGCCTGAAGAAACACGTAGAGAATCTCACTAAGAAGGCAACACAAAGACTCCTACTAATGAAAATGTTAGAGAACGAGCAAGGGCATGTTAGAGAACGCTGGAGGCAATGTTAAAGAACGATGGTTCGTTAAGTCCGTGGTTCGTAGGGGTTGTGGTTTATTAAGTTTGTAATTCGTTAAGTCCGTGGTTCGTTAAGTCCATGGTTCGTAGGGGTTGTGGTTCGCGGTTCGTGAGTTGAGGGTTTGTTAAGTTCGTTGTTCGTGAGTTTGTGGTTCGTTAGTTGATGGTTCGTTAAGTCCGTGGTTCGTGGGGTTGTGGTTCGTGGTTCGTTAGTTGATGGTTCGTTAAGTCCATGGTTCGTAGGGGTTGTGGTTCGCGGTTCGTGAGTTGAGGGTTCGTTAAGTCCGTGGTTCGTGGGGTTGTGGTTCGTGGTTCGTTAGTTGATGGTTCGTTAAGTCCGTGGTTCGTGGGTTGTGGTTCGTGGTTCGTTAGTTGACGGTTCGTTAAGTCCGTGGTTCGTAGGGGTTGTGGTTCGCGGTTCGTGAGTTGAGGGTTCGTTAAGTCCGTGGTTCGTGGGGTTGTGGTTCGTGGTTCGTTAGTTGATGGTTCGTTAAGTCCATGGTTCGTGGGGTTGTGGTTCGCGGTTCGTGAGTTGAGGGTTCGGTAAGTCCGTGGTTCGTGATTTGTTAAGTTCGTTGTTCGTGAGTTTGTGGTTTATTAAGTTTGTAGTTTGTTAAGTCCGTGGTTCGAGAGGTCATGGGCAAGGGCAGAAACCTAAGAGGCAAGGGCAGAAACCTAGGAGGCAAGGTCAGAAACCTAGGAGGCATGGGCAGAAACCTACTGACTAAGGCTTCCAAGGTGTATTTGATTGTCGCCCTATTTTTGTCTGTATAACCTAATATATCACTTTCATTTAATCTATCGATAAACGTTTCAAAGTCATTTCTGTTGTTAACTAACAAGGGTTTGTCTAATCCTGTCGCGTTATTTGAGCTTGGGTGTGAAAGTAACGCAGCCAAATAGAACTGACCTCTGAGGCAATACCGGATGTGTTACTAAAAAGATTTTGACGTATGATGGCAATTTTATGAGTTTACCCCTGATCATTTTTTAGGGATACGCCCATGAAATCGGTAAAAATCGTAAATTTTCACTCTAGGCATACCCCAAACTCTATTTTAGACATCCCCATTGCAAAAATTTACATTAAAAACCACTTTTAGGATTTTACCCCCTTATCATTTTTGAGGGTTACGCCCATGGAATCGATAAAAAGCGTTAATTTAGCACGCAGGCTTACCTAAAACTTTATTTTAGACATCCCCACACCAAAAATTTACTTAAAAATCACTTTTGAAATTGTTACCCCCTTACCATTTTTTTAGGGTTACGCCCATGGAATTGATAAAAAATTGAAATATAACCTCAAGGCATACCCCAAACTTTATTTTAGACATCCCCATAACAAAGATTTACATTAAAAACCACTTTTAGGATTTTACCCCCTTACCATTTTTTAGGGTTACGCCACTGAAATCGATAAAAATCGTAAATTTAGCACATAGACTTACCTAAAACTTTATTTTAGACATCCCCACACCAAAAATTAACTTAAAAATCACTTTTGAAAATGTAACCCCCCTTACCATTTTTGAGGGTTACGCCCCTGAAATCGATAAAAAAATTGAAATATAACCTCAAGGCATACCCCAAACATATTTTTTGACACCCCTACATATCAAATTCCAACAAAAAAAACAACAAAAACTAGTAGTGGTATAGTGGTTTTTGAGCCGTTCATACTACGCAGATGCACGGTGCAGCACGTGCAATCGATAAAAAAATTGAAATATAACTGCAAGGCATACCCCAAACATAATATTTGACACCCCTACATATCAAACTCCATCAAAAAATCAACAAAAACTAGTAGTGGTATAGTGGTTTTTTGAGCCGTTCATACTACGCAGATGCACGGTGCAGCACGTGCAATCGATAAAAAAATTGAAATATAACATCAAGGCATACCCCAAACATAATATTTGACACCCCTACATATCAAATTCCAACAAAAAAACAACAACAAACTAGTAGTGGTAAGGGTTTTTGAGCCGTGCATACTACGCAGATGTACGGTGCAGCACGCGGTGCAGCACGTGCAATCGATAAAAAAAATGAAATATAACCTCAAGGCATACCCCAAACATATTTTTTGACACCCCTACATATCAAATTTCAACAAAAAAAATACAAAAAAATAGTAGTAAGGAGAGGTGTTTTTGAGCCGTGCATACTACGCAGATGTATCGTACAACACAATCTCGTTGTGCAGCACGATACATCTGCGTAGTATGCACGGCTCAAAAACACCTCTCCTTACTACTATTTTTTTGTTGTTTTTTTGTTGAAATTTGATATGTAGGGGTGTCAAAAAATATGTTTGGGGTATGCCTTGAGGTTATATTTCATTTTTTTTATCGATTGCACGTGCTGCACCGCGTGCTGCACCGTACATCTGCGTAGTATGCACGGCTCAAAAACCCTTACCACTACTAGTTTGTTGTTGTTTTTTTGTTGGAATTTGATATGTAGGGGTGTCAAATATTATGTTTGGGGTATGCCTTGATGTTATATTTCAATTTTTTTATCGATTGCACGTGCTGCACCGTGCATCTGCGTAGTATGAACGGCTCAAAAAACCACTATACCACTACTAGTTTTTGTTGATTTTTTGATGGAGTTTGATATGTAGGGGTGTCAAATATTATGTTTGGGGTATGCCTTGCAGTTATATTTCAATTTTTTATCGATTGCACGTGCTGCACCGTGCATCTGCGTAGTATGAACGGCTCAAAAACCACTATACCACTACTAGTTTTTGTTGTTTTTTTGTTGGAATTTGATATGTAGGGGTGTCAAAAAATATGTTTGGGGTATGCCTTGAGGTTATATTTCAATTTTTTTATCGATTTCAGGGGCGTAACCCTCAAAAATGGTAAGGGGGGTTACATTTTCAAAATTGATTTTTAAGTTAATTTTTGGTGTGGGGATGTCTAAAATAAAGTTTAAGGTAAGCCTACGTGCTAAATTTACGATTTTTATCGATTTCAGGGGCGTAACCCTCAAAAATGGTAAGGGGGGTTACATTTTCAAAAGTGATTTTTAAGTTAATTTTTGGTGTGGGGATGTCTAAAATAAAGTTTTAGGTAAGTCTACGTGCTAAATTTACGATTTTTATCGATTTCAGTGGCGTAACCCTAAAAAATGGTAAGGGGGTAAAATCCTAAAAGTGGTTTTTAATGTAAATCTTTGTTATGGGGATGTCTAAAATAAAGTTTGGGGTATGCCTTGAGGTTATATTTCAATTTTTTATCAATTCCATGGGCGTAACCCTAAAAAAATGGTAAGGGGGTAACAATTTCAAAAGTGATTTTTAAGTAAATTTTTGGTGTGAGGATGTCTAAAATAAAGTTTTAGGTAAGCCTGCGTGCTAAATTAACGCTTTTTATCGATTACATGGGCGTAACCCTCAAAAATGATAAGGGGGTAAAATCCTAAAAGTGGTTTTTAATGTAAATTTTTGCAATGGGGATGTCTAAAATAGAGTTTGGGGTATGCCTAGAGTGAAAATTTACGATTTTTACCGATTTCATGGGCGTATCCCTAAAAAATGATCAGGGGGTAAACTCATAAAATTGCCATCATACGTCAAAATCTTTTTAGTAACACATCCGGTATTGCCTCAGAGGTCAGTTCTATTTGGCTGCGTTACTTTCACACCCAAGCTCAAATAACGCGACAGGATTAGACAAACCCTTGTTAGTTAACAACAGAAATGACTTTGAAACGTTTATCGATAGATTAAATGAAAGTGATATATTAGGTTATACAGACAAAAATAGGGCGACAATCAAATACACCTTGGAAGCCTTAGTCAGTAGGTTTCTGCCCATGCCTCCTAGGTTTCTGACCTTGCCTCCTAGGTTTCTGCCCTTGCCTCTTAGGTTTCTGCCCTTGCCCATGACCTCTCGAACCACGGACTTAACAAACTACAAACTTAATAAACCACAAACTCACGAACAACGAACTTAACAAATCACGAACCACGGACTTACCGAACCCTCAACTCACGAACCGCGAACCACAACCCCACGAACCATGGACTTAACGAACCATCAACTAACGAACCACGAACCACAACCCCACGAACCACGGACTTAACGAACCCTCAACTCACGAACCGCGAACCACAACCCCTACGAACCACGGACTTAACGAACCGTCAACTAACGAACCACGAACCACAACCCACGAACCACGGACTTAACGAACCATCAACTAACGAACCACGAACCACAACCCCACGAACCACGGACTTAACGAACCCTCAACTCACGAACCGCGAACCACAACCCCTACGAACCATGGACTTAACGAACCATCAACTAACGAACCACGAACCACAACCCCACGAACCACGGACTTAACGAACCATCAACTAACGAACCACAAACTCACGAACAACGAACTTAACAAACCCTCAACTCACGAACCGCGAACCACAACCCCTACGAACCATGGACTTAACGAACCACGGACTTAACGAATTACAAACTTAATAAACCACAACCCCTACGAACCACGGACTTAACGAACCATCGTTCTTTAACATTGCCTCCAGCGTTCTCTAACATGCCCTTGCTCGTTCTCTAACATTTTCATTAGTTGGAGTCTTTGTGTTGCCTTCTTAGTGAGATTCTCTACGTGTTTCTTCAGGCTCAATTGTCACTCTAGTTGTATTCCTAAAAAATCTACTTCCATACTGATACTAGTTAGACACATCGAACAGATAGTTACATCCAAAGTCCCGCCAAATCGCAAACATTGTTGTATCCAACTATTTATAACTGTCATGGAGCTCCTGGTATTGCAGCAGGGGTCAAAACGCGTTCAAGTAACCCGCCACTTGTATTATTTCCCTCACCATTGACCCGCTAGGTGGATTGTATCAGGGGCCGAATCGATTTAAAGTAACCCATGCATCAGACTCGACAGCACTTCAAAACGAAAATGAGGTCAGTTATCACGATAACAGTAATCCTCTTCTCTGATTAGTTAATCCAGAGGTCAGTCATTTCGTTGATGGGTGTCCGATAGAAATCTTCTTCTCTGATTGGTTAACCTAGATGTTAGTCGAGGGTGGAATAGTGTCGTCCAAATTTTATTTACCAGATTATATTTAAACTAGTCGGATGAGAGACTTCGTGTTATAAGCGCGCTTGATTCACGGACGTTTATTTTCATAGTACTGTTCAGTCTAGCGGTCTGTGTTGTAGTGGAATATTTTACGGTGTAAGTTGAATTTTTTTCTGTTTTTCTCTTAGCTCATAACGATGTGATAGGTTATCATTAAAGGAATTTCAGTTGTATTAATGGTGATGTGTATAAAGTACGTCTGTTAAGCCTTGTCGAGTGTATTATTCCTTCGTTTTTCATATGTTTATCTTATTGGTTCTTTAAAAAGTAGATATTTCAAGTCTTTTTGTAATTGATATTCAATGTTATTAATGTGTTACACTGGTGGTAAGGTAAAAATACGAATGAAGACGGAACGCTAGGCGAGGTAAAGAGAGAGAGAGAGAGAGAGAGAGAGAGGAAGAAAAATGGTAGAAGTCGAGGTAGAGAGAGAGAGATGAGAGAGAGATGAGAGGAGAGTTAGAAGAGCGAGAGAGAGAGAGAGAGAGAGAGATAGCGAACCACTAACACCGAGGAACATATTTACACTACCAGCTTAGACTAACCAGTAATCTCTAACTGTTTTACTCTTATGCTTCATTTATGGTACAACGTTAAGCAGACACCCAACTACATAGCTATAAATATTTTCTAACGTCTACCTGGCGCGATAGCGTCACACCGAATCGAACTAATCCCCGATCCGATAGCACGCTGTCCGAAAACACTCGAGATAATCCCCGAGGGGTCACCCGCGATCCGCCCCGATGTCATGTATAATCTACTAACCTATCACTATCGCTCAAGTACACCAAGCGCTCCAAAGTCAGCACACATCAGACATAAACAGGTCACTTCCGGGGTCACCGGGACTAGAGGTCAACATCCCGACACGAGCAGTCATGGTTAACTCCCCTTGTCTCTCGTGTACATTAGGCGCTAAAGGCGCCTCTTATATATCTTTGTTAATTCGCGCCTAAATGCTAACCAGTTGGACCCTTGTATACTACTCACATCTAGTGTCTCTACCTCCATATCTAGCATCGATACCTCCACATCTAGCGTCTCTACCTCCACATCTAGTGTCTCTAACTCCACATCTAGTGTCTCTACCTCCACATCTAGTGTCTCTACCTCCAAATCTAGTGTTTCTACCTGCACATCTAGTGTCTCTAACTCCACATCTAGCGTCTCTATCTCTTAATCTAACGCCTCTACCTCAAAATTTAGTCTCTATACCTCAACATATAGCGTCTATACCTCCTCATAGACGGTCTTTACCTCCACATGTAGTGCCTCTACCTCCATATCTAATGTCTCTACCTCAACATGTAGCGTCTCTACCTCCACATGTAGTGTCTCTACTCCACAGCTAGCGTCTCTACTTCAACATGTAGCGTCTCTACCTCCACATATAGTGTCTCTCCCTCCACACCTAGCGTCTCTACCTCAACATGTAGCGTCTCTACCTCCACATCTAGTGTCTCCACCTCCACATCTAGCGTCTCCACCTCCACATCTAGTGTCTCCACCTCCACATCTAGCGTCTCTACCTCCACATCTAGCGTCTCTACCTCCACATCTAGTGTCTCCACCTCCACATCTAGTGTCTCCACCTCCACATCTAGTGTCTCCACCTCCACATCTAGCGTCTCTACCTCCACATCTAGTGTCTCCACCTCCACATCTAGTGTCTCCACCTCCACATCTAGTGTCTCCACCTCCACATCTAGTGTCTCCACCTCCACATCTAGTGTCTCCACCTCCACATCTAGTGTCTCCACCTCCACATCTAGCGTCTCTACCTCCACATCTAGTGTCTCCACCTCCACATCTAGTGTCTCCACCTCCACATCTAGTGTCTCCACCTCCACATCTAGCGTCTCTACCTCAACATCTAGCGTCTCCTACCTCAACATGTAGTGTCTCTACCTCCACATCTGGCTTCTCTACCTCCACATCTAGCGTCTCTACCTCCACATCTAGTGTCTCTACCTCCATATCTAACATCTCTACCTCCACATCTAGTGTCTCAACCTCCATATCTAAAATCTCTACCTCCACATCTAGCGTCTTTACCTCCACATCCAGTGTCTCTACCTCCACATCTAACATCTCTACCTCCACATCTAACATCTCTACCTCCACATCCAGTGTCTCTACCTCCACAACTAACATCTCTACCTCCACATCTAGCGTCTTTACCTCCACATCTAACATCTCTACCTCCACATCCAGTGTCTCTACCTCCACATCTAACATCTCTACCTCCACATCTAGTGTCTCTACTTCCACATCTAGTGTCTCTACCTCAACATGTAACGTCTCAACCTCCACATTTAGCGTCTCTACCTCCACATCTAGTGTCTCTACCTCCACATGTCGTGTCTCTACCTCCACATCTAGCGTCTCTACCTCCACATCTAGTGTGTCTACCTCCACATCTAGCGTCTCTACCTCCACATCTAGTGTCTCTACCTCCACATCTAGTGTCTCTACCTCCACATCTAGTGTCTCTACCTTCTCAACTAACGTCTCTACCTTCTCATCTAACGTCTCTACCTCCACATCGAGCTTCTCTACCTCCACATCTAGCGTCTGTACCTCCACATCTAGTGTCTCTACCTCCACATCGAGCTTCTCTACCTCCACATCGAGCTTCTCTACCTCCACATCGAGCTTCTCTACCTCCACATCTAGTGTCTCTACCTCCACATCTAGTGTCTCTACCTCCACATCTAGCGTCTCTACCTCCACATCTAGTGTCTCTACCTCCACATCGAGCTTCTCTACCTCCACATCGAGCTTCTCTACCTACACATCTTGTGTCTCTACTTCCACATCTAGTGTCTCTACCTCTTCATCTAGTGTCTCTACCTCCACATCTAACATCTCTACCTTCTCATCTAACGTCTCTACCTCCACATCGAGCTTCTCTACCTCCACATCTAGCGTCTGTACCTCCACATCTAACATCTCTACCTCCTCATCGAACGTCTCTATCTCCACATCTAGCGTCTCCAACTCCACATCTAACATCTCTACCTCCACATCTAGCGCCTCTTCCTCCACATCTAACATATCTACCTCCACATCTAGCGTCTCCAACTCCACATCTAACATCTCTACCTCCACATCTAGCGTCTTTACCTCCACATCTAACATCTCTACTTCCACATCTAGTGCCTATACCTCCACATCTAGCGTCTCTACCTTCTCATCTAGTGCCTATACCTCCACATCTAGCGTCTCTACCTCCTCATCTAGTGCCTATACCTCCACATCTAGCGTCTCTACCTCCACATCTGAGGTCTCTACCTCCTCATCTAGTGCCTATACCTCCACATCTAGCGTCTCTACCTTCTCATCTAACGTCACTACCTCCACATCTAGCGTCTCTACCTCCACATCTAGTGTATCTACCTTCACATCTAGCGTGTCTATATCCGCATATAGCTTCTCTACCTCCACATCTAGTGTATCTACCTCCACGTCTAAGGTGTCTATATCCGCATATAGCTTCTCTACCTCCACATCTAGCTTCTCTACCTCCACATCTAGTGTATCTACCTCCACATCTAGCGTGTATATATCCGCATATAGCTTCTCTACCTCCACATCTAGTGTATCTACCTCCACATCTAGCGTGTCTATATCCGCATATAGCTTCTCTACCTCCACATCTAGTGTATCTACCTCCACATCTAGCGTGTCTATATCCGCATACAGTTTCTCTACCTCATCATCAAGCGTCTCTACCTCCACATCTGGCTTCTCTACCTCCACATCTAACATCTCTTCCTCCACATCTAGTGTCTCTACCTCCACATCTAGTGTCTCTACCTCCACATCTAGTGTCTCTACCTCCACATCTAGTGTCTCTACCTTCACATCTAGTGTCTCTACCTCCACATCTAGTGTCTCTACCTCCACATCTAGTGTCTCTACCTCCACATCTAGTGTCTCTACCTCCACTTCTAGTGTCTCTACCTTCACATCTAGTGTCTCTACCTCCACATCTAGTGTCTCTACCTCCACATCTAGTGTCTCTACCTCCACATCTAGTGTCTCTACCTTCACATCTAGTGTTTCTACCTTCACATCTAGTGTCTCTACCTCCACATCTAGTGTCTCTACCTCCACATCTAGTGTCTCTACCTCCACATCTAGTGTCTCTACCTCCACATTTAGTGTCTCTACCTTCACATCTAGTGTCTCTACCTCCACATCTAGTGTCTCTACCTCAAAATCTAGTGTCTCTACCTCAACATCTAGTGTCTCTACCTAAACATCTAGTGTCTCTACCTCAACATCTAGTGTCTCTACCTCAACATCTAGCGTCTCCACCTCCACATCTAGTGTCTCCACCTCCACATCTAGTGTCTCCACCTCCACATCTAGTGTCTCCACCTCCACATCTAGCGTCTCTACCTCAACATCTAGCGTCTCCTACCTCAACATGTAGTGTCTCTACCTCCACATCTGGCTTCTCTACCTCCACATCTAGCGTCTCTACCTCCACATCTAGTGTCTCTACCTCCATATCTAACATCTCTACCTCCACATCTAGTGTCTCTACCTCCATATCTAACATCTCTACCTCCACATCTAGCGTCTCTACCTCCACATCTAGTGTCTCTACCTCCATATCTAACATCTCTACCTCCACATCTAGCGTCTTTACCTCCACATCCAGTGTCTCCACCTCCACATCTAACATCTCTACCTCCACATCTAACATCTCTACCTCCACATCCAGTGTCTCTACCTCCACAACTAACATCTCTACCTCCACATCTAGCGTCTTTACCTCCACATCTAACATCTCTACCTCCACATCCAGTGTCTCTACCTCCACATCTAACATCTCTACCTCCACATCTAGTGTCTCTACTTCCACATCTAGTGTCTCTACCTCAACATGTAACGTCTCAACCTCCACATTTAGCGTCTCTACCTCCACATCTAGTGTATCTACCTCCACATGTCGTGTCTCTACCTCCACATCTAGCGTCTCTACCTCCACATCTAGTGTGTCTACCTCCACATCTAGCGTCTCTACCTCCACATCTAGTGTCTCTACCTCCACATCTAGTGTCTCTACCTCCACATCTAGTGTCTCTACCTCCACATCTAGCGTCTCTACCTTCTCAACTAACGTCTCTACCTTCTCATCTAACGTCTCTACCTCCACATCGAGCTTCTCTACCTCCACATCTAGCGTCTGTACCTCCACATCTAGTGTCTCTACCTCCACATCGAGCTTCTCTACCTCCACATCAAGCTTCTCTACCTCCACATCGAGCTTCTCTACCTCCACATCTAGTGTCTCTACCTCCACATCTAATGTCTCTACCTCCACATCTAGCGTCTCTACCTCCACATCTAGTGTCTCTACCTCCACATCGAGCTTCTCTACCTCCACATCGAGCTTCTCTACCTCCACATCTAGTGTCTCTACTTCCACATCTAGTGTCTCTACCTCCTCATCTAGTGTCTCTACCTCCACATCTAACATCTCTACCTTCTCATCTAACGTCTCTACCTCCACATCGAGCTTCTCTACCTCCACATCTAGCGTCTGTACCTCCACATCTAACATCTCTACCTCCTCATCGAACGTCTCTATCTCCACATCTAGCGTCTCCAACTCCACATCTAACATCTCTACCTCCACATCTAGCGCCTCTTCCTCCACATCCAACATCTCTACCTCCACATCTAGCGTCTCCAACTCCACATCTAACATCTCTACCTCCACATCTAGCGTCTTTACCTCCACATCTAACATCTCTACTTCCACATCTAGTGCCTATACCTCCACATCTAGCGTCTCTACCTTCTCATCTAGTGCCTATACCTCCACATCTAGCGTCTCTACCTCCTCATCTAGTGCCTATACCTCCACATCTAGCGTCTCTACCTCCACATCTGAGGTCTCTACCTCCTCATCTAGTGCCTATACCTCCACATCTAGCGTCTCTAACTTCTCATCTAACGTCACTACCTCCACATCTAGCGTCTCTACCTCCACATCTAGTGTATCTACCTTCACATCTAGCGTGTCTATATCCGCATATAGCTTCTCTACCTCCACATCTAGTGTATCTACCTCCACGTCTAGCGTGTCTATATCCGCATATAGCTTCTCTACCTCCACATCTAGCTTCTCTACCTCCACATCTAGTGTATCTACCTCCACATCTAGCGTGTATATATCCGCATATAGCTTCTCTACCTCCACATCTAGTGTATCTACCTCCACATCTAGCGTGTCTATATCCGCATATAGCTTCTCTACCTCCACATCTAGTGTATCTACCTCCACATCTAGCGTGTCTATATCCGCATACAGTTTCTCTACCTCATCATCAAGCGTCTCTACCTCCACATCTGGCTTCTCTACCTCCACATCTAACATCTCTTCCTCCACATCTAGTGTCTCTACCTCCACATCTAGTGTCTCTACCTCCACATCTAGTGTCTCTACCTCCACATCTAGTGTCTCTACCTTCACATCTAGTGTCTCTACCTCCACATCTAGTGTCTCTACCTCCACATCTAGTGTCTCTACCTCCACATCTAGTGTCTCTACCTCCACATCTAGTGTCTCTACCTTCACATCTAGTGTCTCTACCTCCACATCTTGTGTCTCTACCTCCACATCTAGTGTCTCTACCTCCACATCTAGTGTCTCTACCTTCACATCTAGTGTCTCTACCTTCACATCTTGTGTCTCTACCTCCACATCTAGTGTCTCTACCTCCACATCTAGTGTCTCTACCTCCACATCTAGTGTCTCTACCTCCACATCTAGTGTCTCTACCTTCACATCTAGTGTCTCTACCTCCACATCTAGTGTGTCTACCTCAAAATCTAGTGTCTCTACCTCAACATCTAGTGTCTCTACCTCCACATCTAGCGTCTCTACCTCCACGTCTAGTGTCTCTACCTCCACATCTAGCGTCTTTACCTCCACATCTAGTGTCTCTACCTCCACGTCTATCGTCTCTACCTCCACGCCTAGCGTCTCTACCTCCACATCTAGTGTCTCTACCTCCACATCTAACATCTCTACCTCCACATCTAGTGTCTCTATCTCCACATCTAACATCTCTACCTCCACATCTAGTGTCTCTACCTCCACGTCTAGCGTCTCTACCTCCACATCTAGCATCTTTACCTCCACATCTAACATCTCTACCTCCACATCTAGTGTCTCTACCTCCACGTCTAGCGTCTCTACCTCCACATCTTGTGTCTCTACCTCCACATCTAGTGTCTCTACCTCCACATCTAGTGTCTCTACCTTCACATCTAGTGTCTCTACCTTCACATCTTGTGTCTCTACCTCCACATCTAGTGTCTCTACCTCCACATCTAGTGTCTCTACCTCCACATCTAGTGTCTCTACCTCCACATCTAGTGTCTCTACCTTCACATCTAGTGTCTCTACCTCTACATCTAGTGTCTCTACCTCAAAATCTAGTGTCTCTACCTCAACATCTAGTGTCTCTACCTAAACATCTAGTGTCTCTACCTCAACATCTAGTGTCTCTACCTCCACATCTAGTGTCTCTACCTCCACATCTAGTGTCTCTACCTTCATATCTAGTGTCTCTACCTCCACATCTAGTGTCTCTACCTCCACATCTAGTGTCTCTACCTCCACATCTAGTGTCTCTACCTCCACATCTAGTGTCTCTACCTTCACATCTAGTGTCTCTACCTCCACATCTTGTGTCTCTACCTCCACATCTAGTGTCTCTACCTCCACATCTAGTGTCTCTACCTTCACATCTAGTGTCTCTACCTTCACATCTTGTGTCTCTACCTCCACATCTAGTGTCTCTACCTCCACATCTAGTGTTTCTACCTCCACATCTAGTGTCTCTACCTCCACATCTAGTGTCTCTACCTTCACATCTAGTGTCTCTACCTCCACATCTAGTGTCTCTACCTCAAAATCTAGTGTCTCTACCTCAACATCTAGTGTCTCTACCTAAACATCTAGTGTCTCTACCTCAACATCTAGTGTCTCTACCTCAACATCTAGTGTCTCTACCTCCACATCTAACATCTCTACCTTCACATCTAGTGTCTCTACCTCCACATCTAACATCTCTACCTTCACATCTAGTGTCTCTACCTCCACATCTAACATCTCTACCTTCACATCTAGTGTCTCTACCTCCACATCGAGCTTCTCTACCTCCACATCTAGTGTCTCTACTTCCACATCTAGTGTCTCTACCTCCTCATCTAGTGTCTCTACCTCCACATCTAACATCTCTACCTTCTCATCTAACGTCTCTACCTCCACATCGAGCTTCTCTAAATCCACATCTAGCGTCTGTACCTCCACATCTAACATCTCTACCTCCTCATCGAACGTCTCTATCTCCACATCTAGCGTCTCCAACTCCACATCTAACATCTCTACCTCCACATCTAGCGCCTCTTCCTCCATATCTAACATCTCTACCTCCACATCTAGCGTCTCCAACTCCACATCTAACATCTCTACCTCCACATCTAGCGTCTTTACCTCCACATCTAACATCTCTACTTCCACATCTAGTGCCTATACCTCCACATCTAGCGTCTCTACCTTCTCATCTAGTGCCTATACCTCCACATCTAGCGTCTCTACCTCCTCATCTAGTGCCTATACCTCCACATCTAGCGTCTCTACCTCCACATCTGAGGTCTCTACCTCCTCATCTAGTGCCTATACCTCCACATCTAGCGTCTCTACCTTCTCATCTAACGTCACTACCTCCACATCTAGCGTCTCTACCTCCACATCTAGTGTATCTACCTTCACATCTAGCGTGTCTATATCCGCATATAGCTTCTCTACCTCCACATCTAGTGTATCTACCTCCACGTCTAGCGTGTCTATATCCGCATATAGCTTCTCTACCTCCACATATAGCTTCTCTACCTCCACATCTAGTGTATCTACCTCCACATCTAGCGTGTCTATATCCGCATATAGCTTCTCTACCTCCACATCTAGTGTATCTACCTCCACATCTAGCGTGTCTATATCCGCATACAGTTTCTCTACCTCATCATCAAGCGTCTCTACCTCCACATCTGGCTTCTCTACCTCCACATCTAACATCTCTTCCTCCACATCTAGTGTCTCTACCTCCACATCTAGTGTCTCTACCTCCACATCTAGTGTCTCTACCTTCATATCTAGTGTCTCTACCTCCACATCTAGTGTCTCTACCTCCACATCTAGTGTCTCTACCTCCACATCTAGTGTCTCTACCTCCACATCTAGTGTCTCTACCTTCACATCTAGTGTCTCTACCTCCACATCTTGTGTCTCTACCTCCACATCTAGTGTCTCTACCTCCACATCTAGTGTCTCTACCTTCACATCTAGTGTCTCTACCTTCACATCTTGTGTCTCTACCTCCACATCTAGTGTCTCTACCTCCACATCTAGTGTCTCTACCTCCACATCTAGTGTCTCTACCTCCACATCTAGTGTCTCTACCTTCACATCTAGTGTCTCTACCTCCACATCTAGTGTCTCTACCTCAAAATCTAGTGTCTCTACCTCAACATCTAGTGTCTCTACCTAAACATCTAGTGTCTCTACCTCAACATCTAGTGTCTCTACCTCAACATCTAGTGTCTCTACCTCCACATCTAACATCTCTACCTTCACATCTAGTGTCTCTACCTCCACATCTAACATCTCTACCTTCACATCTAGTGTCTCTACCTCCACATCTAACATCTCTACCTTCACATCTAGTGTCTCTACCTCCACATCTAACATCTCTACCTCAACATCTAGAGTCTTTACCTCCACATCTAACATCTCTACCTCCACATCTAGTATCTCTACCTCCACGTCTAGCGTCTCTACCTCCAAATCTAGCGTCTTTACCTCCACATCTAGTGCCTCTACCTCCACGTCTAGCGTCTCTACCTCCACGTCTAGCGTCTCTATCTCCACATCTAACATCTCTACCTCCACATCTAGTGTCTCTACCTCCACATCTAGCGTCTCTACCTCCACGTCTAGTGTCTCTACCTCCACATCTAGCGTCTTTACCTCCACATCTAGTGTCTCTACCTCCACGTCTATCGTCTCTACCTCCACGTCTAGCGTCTCTACCTCCACATCTAGTGTCTCTACCTCCACATCTAACATCTCTACCTCCACATCTAGTGTCTCTACCTCCACGTCTAGCGTCTCTACCTCCACATCTTGTGTCTCTACCTCCACATCTAGTGTCTCTACCTCCACATCTAGTGTCTCTACCTTCACATCTAGTGTCTCTACCTTCACATCTTGTGTCTCTACCTCCACATCTAGTGTCTCTACCTCCACATCTAGTGTCTCTACCTCCACATCTAGTGTCTCTACCTCCACATCTAGTGTCTCTACCTTCACATCTAGTGTCTCTACCTCTACATCTAGTGTCTCTACCTCAAAATCTAGTGTCTCTACCTCAACATCTAGTGTCTCTACCTAAACATCTAGTGTCTCTACCTCAACATCTAGTGTCTCTACCTCCACATCTAGTGTCTCTACCTCCACATCTAGTGTCTCTACCTTCATATCTAGTGTCTCTACCTCCACATCTAGTGTCTCTACCTCCACATCTAGTGTCTCTACCTCCACATCTAGTGCCTCTACCTCCACATCTAGTGTCTCTACCTTCACATCTAGTGTCTCTACCTCCACATCTTGTGTCTCTACCTCCACATCTAGTGTCTCTACCTCCACATCTAGTGTCTCTACCTTCACATCTAGTGTCTCTACCTTCACATCTTGTGTCTCTACCTCCATATCTAGTGTCTCTACCTCCACATCTAGTGTCTCTACCTCCACATCTAGTGTCTCTACCTCCACATCTAGTGTCTCTACCTTCACATCTAGTGTCTCTACCTCCACATCTAGTGTCTCTACCTCAAAATCTAGTGTCTCTACCTCAACATCTAGTGTCTCTACCTAAACATCTAGTGTCTCTACCTCAACATCTAGTGTCTCTACCTCAACATCTAGTGTCTCTACCTCCACATCTAACATCTCTACCTTCACATCTAGTGTCTCTACCTCCACATCTAACATCTCTACCTTCACATCTAGTGTCTCTACCTCCACATCTAACATCTCTACCTCAACATCTAGCGTCTTTACCTCCACATCTAACATCTCTACCTCCACATCTAGTATCTCTACCTCCACGTCTAGCGTCTCTACCTCCACATCTAGCGTCTTTACCTCCACATCTAGTGCCTCTACCTCCACGTCTAGCGTCTCTACCTCCACGTCTAGCGTCTCTATCTCCACATCTAACATCTCTACCTCCACATCTAGTGTCTCTACCTCCACGTCTAGCGTCTCTACCTCCACATCTAGCGTCTTTACCTCCACATCTAGTGTCTCTACCTCCACATCTAGCGTCTCTACCTCCACGTCTAGTGTCTCTACCTCCACATCTAGCGTCTTTACCTCCACATCTAGTGTCTCTACCTCCACGTCTATCGTCTCTACCTCCACGTCTAGCGTCTCTACCTCCACATCTAGTGTTTCTACCTCCACATCTAACATCTCTACCTCCACATCTAGTGTCTCTATCTCCACATCTAACATCTCTACCTCCACATCTAGTGTCTCTACCTCCACGTCTAGCGTCTCTACCTCCACATCTAGCGTCTTTACCTCCACATCTAACATCTCTACCTCCACATCTAGTGTCTCTACCTCCACGTCTAGCGTCTCTACCTCCACATCTAGCGTCTTTACCTCCACAACTAACATCTCTACCTCCACATCTAGTGTCTCTACCTCCACGTCTAGCGTCTCTACCTCCACATCTAGCGTCTTTACCTCCACATCTAACATCTCTACTTCCACATCTAGTGCCTATACCTCCACATCTAGCGTCTCTACCTTCTCATCTAGTGCCTATACCTCCACATCTAGCGTCTCTACCTCCTCATCTAGTGCCTATACCTCCACATCTAGCGTCTCTACCTCCACATCTGAGGTCTTTACCTCCTCATCTAGTGCCTATACCTCCACATCTAGCGTCTCTACCTCCACATCTAGTGTATCTACCTCCACATCTAGCATGTCTATATCCGCATATAGCTTCTCTACCTCCACATCTAGCTTCTCTACCTCCACATCTAGTGTATCTATCTCCACATCTAGCGTGTATATATCCGCATATAGCTTCTCTACCTCCACATCTAGTGTATCTACCTCCACATCTAGCGTGTCTATATCCGCATATAGCTTCTCTACCTCCACATCTAGTGTATCTACCTCCACATCTAGCGTGTCTATATCCGCATATAGCTTCTCTACCTCCACGTCTAGCGTCTCTACCTCCACATCTAGTGTCTCTACCTCCACATCTAACATCTCTACCTCCACATCTAGTGTCTCTATCTCCACATCTAACATCTCTACCTCCACATCTAGTGTCTCTACCTCCACGTCTAGCGTCTCTACCTCCACATCTAGCGTCTTTACCTCCACATCTAACATCTCTACCTCCACATCTAGTGTCTCTACCTCCACGTCTAGCGTCTCTACCTCCACATCTAGCGTCTTTACCTCCACAACTAACATCTCTACCTCCACATCTAGTGTCTCTACCTCCACATCTAGTGTCTCTACCTCCACATCTAGTGTCTCTACCTTCACATCTAGTGTCTCTACCTCAACATCTAGTGTCTCTACCTCAAAATCTAGTGTCTCTACCTCCACATCTAACATCTCTACCTCCACATTAGTGTCTCTACCTCCACATCTAGTGTCTCTACCTCAACATCTAGTGTCTCTACCTCCACATCTAGTGTCTCTACCTCAACATC
Source organism: Megaustenia siamemsis (assembly GCA_032433765.1). NCBI lineage: Eukaryota > Metazoa > Mollusca > Gastropoda > Stylommatophora > Ariophantidae > Megaustenia > Megaustenia siamemsis. The sequence goes on along the minus strand of JAVIAB010000124.1, from coordinate 3,026,642 downwards.
TAGTGTCTCTACCTCAACATCTAGTGTCTCTACCTCAACATCTAGTGTCTCTACCTCAACATCTAGTGTCTCTACCTCAACATCTAGTGTCTCTATCTCAACATCTAGTGTCTCTACCTCAACATCTAACATCTCTACCTCCACATCTAGTGTCTCTACCTCAACATCTAGTGTCTCTACCTCAACATCTAACATCTCTACCTCAACATCTAGAGTCTCTACCTCAACATCTAGTGTCTCTACCTCAACATCTAACATCTCTACCTCAACATCTAGTGTCTCTACCTTCACATCTAGTGTCTCTACCTCAACATCTAGTGTCTCTACCTCAACATTTAGTGTCTCTACCTCAACATCTAGTGTCTCTACCTCAACATCTAGTGTCTCTACCTCCACATCTAACATCTCTACCTCCACATCTATTGTCTCTACCTCCACATCTAAAATCTCTACCTCCACATCTAGTGTCTCTACCTTCACATCTAGTGTCTCTACCTCCACATCTAACATCTCTACCTCCACATCTATTGTCTCTACCTCCACATCTAACATCTCTACCTCAACATCTAGTGTCTCTACCTTCACATCTAATGTCTCTACCTCAACATCTAGTGTCTCTACCTCAACATCTAGTGTCTCTACCTCAACATCTAGTGTCTCTACCTCAACATCTAGTGTCTCTACCTCCACATCTAGTGTCTCTACCTCAACATCTAGTGTCTCTACCTCAACATCTAGTGTCTCTACCTCCACATCTATTGTCTCTACCTCCACATCTAACATCTCTACCTCCACATCTAGTGTCTCTACCTCCACATCTAGCGTCTTTACCTCCACATCTAACATCTCTACCTCCACATCTAGTGTCTCTACCTCCACATCTAGCGTCTCTACCTCCACGTCTAGCGTCTCTACCTCCACATCTAGCGTCTTTACCTCCACATCTAGTGTCTCTACCTCCACGTCTAGCGTCTCTACCTCCACGTCTAGCGTCTCTATCTCCACATCTAACATCTCTACCTCCACGTCTAGCGTCTCTACCTCCACGTCTAGCGTCTTTACCTCCACATCTAGTGTCTCTACCTCCACGTCTAGCGTCTCTACCTCCACGTCTAGCGTCTCTACCTCCATATCTAGCGTCTTTACCTCCACATCTAGTGTCTCTACCTCCACGTCTAGCGTCTCTACCTCCACGTCTAGCGTCTCTACCTCCACATCTAGTGTCTCTACCTCCACATCTAACATCTCTACCTCCACATCTAGTGTCTCTATCTCCACATCTAACATCTCTACCTCCACATCTAGTGTCTCTACCTCCACGTCTAGCGTCTCTACCTCCACATCTAGCGTCTTTACCTCCACATCTAACATCTCTACCTCCACATCTAGTGTCTCTACCTCCACGTCTAGCGTCTCTACCTCCACATCTAGCGTCTTTACCTCCACAACTAACATCTCTACCTCCACATCTAGTGTCTCTACCTCCACATCTAGTGTCTCTACCTCCACATCTAGTGTCTCTACCTTCACATCTAGTGTCTCTACCTCAACATCTAGTGTCTCTACCTCAACATCTAGTGTCTGTACCTCAACATCTAGTGTCTCTACCTCAACATCTAGTGTCTCTACCTCAACATCTAGTGTCTCTACCTCAACATCTAGTGTCTGTACCTCAACATCTAATGTCTCTACCTCAACATCTAGTGTCTCTACCTCAACATCTAGTGTCTCTACCTCAACATCTAGTGTCTCTACCTCAACATCTAGTGTCTCTACCTCAACATCTAGTGTCTCTACCTCCACATCTAACATCTCTACCTCCACATCTATTGTCTCTACCTCCACATCTAACATCTCTACCTCCACATCTAGTGTCTCTACCTTCACATCTAGTGTCTCTACCTCCACATCTAACATCTCTACCTCCACATCTAGTGTCTCTACCTCAACATCTAGTGTCTCTACCTCAACATCTAGTGTCTCTACCTCAACATCTAGTGTCTCTACCTCAACATCTAGTGTCTCTACCTCCACATCTAGTGTCTCTACCTCAACATCTAGTGTCTCTACCTCCACATCTAGCGTCTCTACCTCCACATCTAACATCTCTACCTCCACATCTAGTGTCTCTACCTCCACATCTAGCGTCTTACCTCCACATCTAGCGTCTCCACCTCCACATCAAGCGTCTCCACCTCCACATCTAGCGTCTCTACCTCCACATCTAGCGTCTCTACCTCCACATCTAGCGTCTCTACCTCCACTTCTAGCGTCTCTACCTCCACATCTAGCGTCTCTACCTCCACATCTAGTGTCTCTACCTCCACATCTAGCGTCTTACCTCCACATCTAGCGTCTCCACCTCCACATCAAGCGTCTCTACCTCCACATCTAGTGTCTCTACCTCCACATATAGCGTCTCTACCTCCACATATAGCGTCTCTACCTCCACATCTAGTGTCTATACCTCCACTGTAGTGTCTATACCTCCACTGTAGTGTCTATACCTCAACATCTAGCGTCTATATCTCCACTCTAGTGTATATACCTCCACTGTAGTGTCTTTACCTCCACTGTAGTGTCTATACCTCCACTGTAGTGTCTATACCTCCACTGTAGTGTCTATACCTCAACGTCTAGCGTCTATATCTTCACTCTAGTGTATATACCTCCACTGTAGTGTCATTACCTCCACTGCAGTCTCTCTCCTCCCACTGTAACCTATCTACACACACTGTAGCCTCTCTACTCTCGCTGTAGCCTCTCTATCTCCCCTATAGTTTCTCTACTCCAACTGTAGCCTCTTTACCTCGACTGTAGCTTCTCTACTCCAACTGTCGCTTTTCTACCTCCACTGTAGCTTCTCTACTCCAACTGTAGTCTATGTACTCCAACTTTAGCCTCTCTACATCCACTGTAGTCTCTCTACGTCCACTGTAGCATCTCTAGTCCAATTGTAGCATATATACTCCAACAGTAGCCTCTTTTCCTCCTCTGTAGCTTCAACACCTCCACTGTAGCCTCTTTAATCCCACTGTAGCCTCTCTACTCCCATTGTGTCATCTCTACTCCAACTGTAGCCTCTCTACCTAAACTGTAGCTTCTCTACTCCAACTGTAGCCGATCCATCTCCACTGTGGACACTCAACTCCAACTGTAGCCTCTCTTCCTCCACTGTATCCTCTCTACCTTCATTGTAGCCTCTCTGCATCCACAGTATTCTCTCTACTCCAACTGTAGCCTCTGTACTCCAACTTAGCCTCTCTGCCTCCACTGTAGCCTCTCTGCTCCCACGGTAGCCTTTCTATCTCCACTGTAGCATCTATTCTCCAACTGTAGCCTCTATACTCTAACTTTAGCCTCTCTACTCCCACAGTATCCTTACTTCCTCCACTGTAGTCCCTCTACCTCCACTGTAGCCATTCTACTCCAACTGTAGCCTCTCTACCTCCATTGTAGCCTCTCTCCTCCCACTGTAGCCTCTCTACCTCCACTGTAGCAACTCTACTCCAACTGTAGCCTCTCTACATCCCCTGTAGCCTATTTATCTCCACTGTAGCATATTTACTCCAGCTGTAGCCTCTATACTACAACTGTAGCCTCTCTACCTCCACTGTAGCCTCTCTACTCAAACTATAGCCTCTTTACTCCAACTGTAGCCTTTGTACTCCAACTGTAGCTTCTCTACCTCCACTGTAGCCTCTTTACCTCCACTGTAACTTTTTTCATCCCACTGTAGCCTCTCTACCTCCACTGTAGCCTCTCTACTCCTACTATAGTCTCTCTACTCCAATTGTAGCCTCTTTACTCCAACTGTAGCCTCTTTACTCCAACTGTAGCCTCTTTACTCCAACTGTAGACTCTCTACACCAACTGTAATCTCTCTACCTCCACTGTAGCCTCTCTATCTCCCCTGTAGTCTCTCTACCTCCACTATAGGCTCTCTACCTCCACTGTAGCCTCTCTATCTCCCCTGTAGTCTCTCTACCTCCACTATAGGCTCTCTACCTCCACTGTAGTCTCTCTACCTCCACTGTAGTCTCTCTACCTCCACTGTAGTCTCTCTACCTCCACTATAGGCTCTCTACCTCCACTGTAGCCTCTCTATCTCCCCTGTAGTCTCTCTACCTCCACTATAGGCTCTCTACCTCTTGTGTAGCCTCTCTATCTCCCCTGTAGTCTCTCTACCTCCACTATAGGTTCTCTACCTCCACTGTAGCCTCTCTATCTCCCCTGTAGTCTCTCTACCTCCACTATAGGCTCTCTACCTCCACTGTAGCCTCTCTATCTCCCCTGTAGTCTCTCTACCTCCACTATAGGCTCTCTACCTCCACTGTAGCCTCTCTATCTCCCCTGTAGTTTCTCTACCTCCACTATAGGTTCTCTACCTCCACTGTAGCCTCTCTATCTCCCCTGTAGTCTCTCTACCTCCACTATAGGCTCTCTACCTCCACTGTAGCCTCTCTATCTCCACTGTAGTCTCTCTACCTCCACTATAGGCTCTCTACCTCCACTGTAGTCTCTCTACCTCCACTGTCTCCTCATCATGTAGGATAGTCAGGAGAGGATAGGAGGATAGGATTTTAAGATATGATAAGATAGGATAGGAGGATAAGATAGGATAGGAGGATAAGATAGGATAGGAGGATAAGATAGGATAGGAGGATAGGATATGAGGATGTGATAGGATATGATAGGAGGATAGGATAGGACAGGAGGATAGAATATCAGGAAAAGATAGGATAGGATAGGATGGGAGGATAGGACAGGAGGGAAGGGGAGGATAGGATAGGAAGAGTATAGGATAGGATAGGAAAGGATAGGAGGATATGATATGAGGATATTATATGATAGGATAAGAGAATAGTTTAGGATATGAGCATAGGATAGGAGGATAGGTTAGGATAAAACTCATGTCACTTAATTAAACAACATCTCAACTCATGATACTTAACTGACCAACATCTCAACTTATGTCACTTAATTAAACAACATCTCAACTCATGATACTTAACTGACCAACATCTCAACTTATGTCACTTAATTAAACAACATCTCAACTCATGATACTTAACTGACCAACATCTCAACTCATGATACTTTATTGACCAACATCTCAACGTATGACACTTAATTGACCAACATCTCAACTCATGATACTTAACTGACCAACATCTCAACTTATGCCACTTAATTAAACAACATCTCAACTTATGTCGCTTAATTGACCAACATCTCAACTTATAACACTTAATTGACCAACATTTCAACTTATGTCACTTAATTGACCAACATTTCAACTTATAACACTTAATTGACCAACATCTCAACTTATGTCACTTAATTGACCAACATTTCAACTTATAACACTTAATTGACCAACATCTCAACTTATGTCACTTAATTGACCAACATCTCAACTTATGTCACTTAATTGACCAACATTTCAACTTATAACACTTAATTGACCAACATCTCAACTTATTACACTTAATTGACCAACATCTCAACTTATGACACTTAATTGACCAACATCTCAACTTATTACACTTAATTGACCAACATCTCAACTTATGACACTTAATTGACCAACATCTCAACTTATGTCACTTAATTGACCAACACCTCAATTTATGACACTAAATTAAACATCTCAACTTATAACACTTAATTGACCAACATCTCAACTTATGTCACTTAATTGACCAACATCTCAACTTATGTCGCTTAATTGACCAACATCTCAACTTATAACACTTAATTGACCAACATTTCAACTTATGACACTTAATTAACCAACATTTCAACTTATGACACTTAAATGACCAGCATCTCAACTTATGACACTTAATTGACAAACACATCAACTTATGACACTTAAATGACCAGCTTCTCAACTTATGACACTTAATTGACAAACACATCAACTTATGACACTTAAATGACAAACACATCAACTTATGACACTTAAATGACAAACACATCAACTTATGACACTTAATTGACAAACACATCAACTTATGACACTTAATTGACAAACATATCAACTTATGACACTTAAATGACCAACATCCACTGTAGCCTCTTTTTATCTCCACTGTAGCATATATACTCCAGCTGTAGCCTCTATACTACAACTGTAGCCTCTCTACCTCCACTGTAGCCTCTATACCTCCACTGTAGCCTCTATACCCCTACTATAACCTCTTTACTCCAACTGTAGCTTCTGTACCCCAACTGTAGCTTCTCTACCTCTACTGTAGCCTCTTTACCTCCACTGTATCTTTTCTCATCCCACTGTAGCCTCTCTACCTCCACTGTAGCCTCTCTACTCCTACTATAGCCTCTCTACTCCAATTGTAGCCTCTTTACTCCTACTGCAGCCTCTCTACTCCTCCTATAACCTCTCTACTACTATAGCCTCCCTACTCCAACTGTAGCCTCTTTACTCCAACTGTAGCCTCTTTACTCCAACTGTAGCCTCTTTACTGCAACTGTAGCCTCTCTACTCCAACTGTAATCTCTCTACCTCCACTGTAGCCTCTCTACCTCACCTGTAGCCTCTCTACCTCCACTGTAGCCTCTCTACCTCCACTGTAGCCTCTCTATCTCACCTGTAGTCTCTCTACCTCCACTGTAGCCTCTCTACCTCCACAGTCTCCTCATCTGTGACGGTTATTCTTGGTATTTTCATGTAATCATGTGAGCACATGATTCCAGACCAATAAGGATGGTATGAATTCCCACACAACCAGGAATACTTGAATTCTATAACAACCAGGAATACTTCAACTGTATAACAACCAGGAATACTTGAATTCTATAACGACCAGGAATACTTGACTTCTATAACAACCAGGAATACTTGAATTTTATAACAACCAGGAATACTTGAATTCTATAACAACCAGGAATACTTGAACTCTATACCAATCAGGAATACTTGAACCCTGTAACAACCAAGAATACTTAAACCTCTATAAGAACCAGTAATACTTGATTTCTATAAAAACCAGGAATGTTTAAACTCTATAAGAACCAGGAATACTTGAACTCTATAACAACCAAGAATACTTGAATTCTGTAAGAACCAGAAATACTTGAATTCTATAAGAACCAGAAATACTTGAATTCTATGCCAACTAGGAATACTTGATCTCTATAACAACCAGGAATGCTTGAATTCTATAAGAACCAGGAATACTGGAACTCGATAACAACCAGGAATACTTTTACTCTTTAACAACCAGGAATACTTTTGCTCTTTAACAACCAGGAATACTTTTACTCTTTAACAACCAGGAATACTTTTACTCTTTAACAACCAGGAATACTTTTACTCTTTAACAACCAGGAATACTTTTACTCTTTAAAAACCAGGAACACTTTTACTCTTTAACAATCAGGAATAATTTTACTCTTTAACAATCAGGAATACTTTTACTCTTTAACAACCAGGAATACTTTTACTCTTTAACAACCAGGAATACTTTTACTCTTTAAAAACCAGGAACACTTTTACTCTTTAACAATCAGGAATACTTTTACTCTTTAACAATCAGGAATACTTTTACTCTTTAACAACCAGGAATACTTTTACTCTTTAACAACCTGGAATACTTACAAGAACTGGATACCTAAACTCTCCCGTTGATTACCTATGAAACCACCACGATACCGACCTTGAAACTCGTCAGGATTACTTCATCTATAAAATGACAAGAAATACTGACTTGTAATAACATTCAGATATATTTGAAGTATAAAACGAGCGGGAATACATGAACTCCAAAAGCAAAACAGAAGAATTCGCTGAAAACATGGTGGAGAACGAAACATGGGTGAGCCAAGTTCAGCCCTGGCCTCCTACTTTGTAAGCAAAGCCTAGAGTACAGGCCGGTTGTGTTGCCACCAATGGGAACTGAAACATCTAGACTATTGAGCAGCGCAGAGAAGTGTCCTGTCAGGAGGACATACTTATCACAGGTAAACGGGGGCAGTCCTGCCACGAGTGCTGCCAATTCGGAATCAACATGTCCTTCAATAGAGGTCCGGCAGATGGAGCTACCGTCGTTCACTGCCAGGCAGCAGGAGCTAGTCAGCAGTACCTGGAAGATCGTGCAAGACGACATAGACAGAGTAGGAGTGGCCATGTTTGTCAGGTAAGTTATCGTCTTCACGGTATCTGTCGCATTTTGTTTCTTGTGTCCAGTGAGTCTGTTCTCTTGTGCGTGCGTGTTTTATTTTCTATAAATAACTAAATGCAGATACGCATTCCCCCTCCCCAATGACAGAGATCTATGACAGGAGCTCAGGGAGGCGGGCGTGATGGGTCGGACAGCGAAGTTCAGTAAATGGATCCAATACGTATATGGAGGATAGGTCCACGCACCTAACATGGGTGTCTTTCTTCGTTACCACCACGACATCGAATGTGTCCCGTCTTTCTTCGTTACCACCACGACATCGAATGTGTCCCGTCTTTCTTCGTTACCACCACGACATCGAATGTGTCCCATCTTTCTTCGTTACCATCACGACATCGAATGTGTCCCGTCTTTCTTCGTTACCACCACGACATCGAATGTGTCCCATCTTTCTTCGTTACCACCACGACATCGAATGTGTCCCGTCTTTCTTCGTTACCACCACGACATCGAATGTGTCCCATCTTTCTTCGTTACCACCACGACATCGAATGTGTCCCGTCTTTCTTCGTTACCACCACGACATCGAATGTGTCCCATCTTTATTCGTTACCATCACGACATCGAATGTGTCCCGTCTTTCTTCGTTACCACCACGACATCGAATGTGTCCCGTCTTTCTTCGTTACCATCACGACATCGAATGTGTCCCGTCTTTCTTCGTTACCATCACGACATCGAATGTGTCCCGTATTTCTTATCTGTTCTCACCCACATTTATGCAGTTCGTCCATTTCTGTCTGTCTGGTTACACTTTCAAGGCAAAAAAAAAAAACAACCAAACTCAACGGTTGGGAAGGGTGGGGGGGGGGGGGGCATAATGGCCTGCGACCTGTGCTCGCAATATCAAGGTCGGCGCACCATCAACTGACCAAGACCTAGCTGTTCTACATCCTTGTGGTAACAGTCTCCATCAAAACATGCGGGCTAATAGAAGCTAGGATCACCGTGTTCCCCGTAGTGGTGACTCTTACAGATATAGAAGACCTAGTATCGCAGTTCTGGGTTGAACTAGTAGTTTCCCAGCATAGGCAGGAATAGACGAACTCCAATTTCTGCAGTAAAAGTCAGGAGTGTCAAGAAAGCCATTACGACCCGCCACATCAATAAATAAAAGGGCGCCCTACCCGCATCAACTCATGGCATCAACAACGCTCAAATGTTTAAACACAATTAAAAGTCTTAGTCGCCAGATTATCCTCACCACTCATCGAACAACGGTCCATAAGCACTCAGATCTCCCCCCAGCAAGACCCGCAGTGTGAAATGATCAACTGGTTCACAAGTCGACCGCGAAAATTATAAGTACGTTACACAATCAAAAAGCGCGTGTTGTCTCTATTTGTAAATGGTTTATTTGATTTCCAGGGAATCATCTTCCAACTGCTGTTGCTTTCAAATGTGTTTGTTTATTTCTTTCTTCCGATGACGTTTGTCAACAAAGAAAATTAGCCGCCCCAATCAGTTGTTTCCGCAAAAAGGAGTATAAAAAGACCCACTTCTAAGCAAATCATTCTTGCAATCCCTGTCCTGTCGGTTGAAAGTCTAAGCAAATCATTCTTGCAATCCCTGTCCTGTCGGTTGAAAGTCTAAGCAAATCATTCTTGCAATCCCTGTCCTGTCGGTTGAAAGTCTAAGCAAATCATTCTTGCAATCCCTGTCCTGTTGGTTGAAAGTCTAAGCAAATCATTCTTGCAATCCCTGTCCTGTTGGTTGAAAGTCTAAGCAAATCATTCTTGCAATCCCTGTCCTGTTGGTTGAAAGTCTAAGCAAATCATTCTTGCAATCCCTGTCCTGTCGGTTGAAAGTCTAAGCAAATCATTCTTGCAATCCCTGTCCTGTCGGTTGAAAGTCTAAGCAAATCATTCTTGCAATCCCTGTCCTGTCGGTTGAAAGTCTAAGCAAATCATTCTTGCAATCCCTGTCCTGTCGGTTGAAAGTCTAAGCAAATCATTCTTGCAATCCCTGTCCTGTCGGTTGAAAGTCTAAGCAAATCATTCTTGCAATCCCTGTCCTGTTGGTTGAAAGTCTAAGCAAATCATTCTTGCAATCCCTGTCCTGTCGGTTGAAAGTAATTTTAATTTTTTAAAAAAGAACTATTATTATTCGATGCAATTGTCGGTCGAACATCGAAATAAAAAAAAAAAACAGCTTTCATCTATTTATCAAGTGGAGAAAGTGGACTAGGTTACGTTTGTTTTCTTCGATAACCTCTCAAATGTCTGATGTGAATGGATCAACAGCTCAGGGAAGACTCTCCGTGCAGCTACCAGCACCCCATGGTGACGGGAGAAAAGACTAGAACCAATGTTACCTGCCACGCGTGTCGCAGAAGGCGACTAAGGAGGTTTGAAATTGTCGCCCGTGCAGTCGAGTAGGACGTGTATGGAGCCACTTTGTCAACAGAATTTACCGATGGGTTTTGGGAAATGTGACAGTTTGTTGGACAGGATATGATAAGACAGGACAGGACAGGACAGGAGATAGGATGGGATATGACAGGACAGGACAGGAAAGGATAGAATCGGACAGGACAATATAGGATAGGATAGGAAAGGAAAGGATGAGATAGGATAAATTAGGATAGGATAGGATAGGATAAATTAGGATAGGATAGGATAAATTAGGATAGGATAGGATATGATAGGAAAGGATGGGATAAATTAGGATAGGAAAGGATAGGATAGGACAGGACAGCACAGGAAAGGATAAGATAGGACATGATAGGATCGGACAGGACAGGAAAGGAAAGGATAGGATAGGATAGGATAGGACAGGATAGGATAGGATAGGATTGGATAGGACAGGACAGGAAAGGAAAGGATAGGATAGGATAGGATAGGATAGGATAGGATAGGATAGGATAGGATAGGACAGGACAGGACAGGAAAGGAAAGGATAGGATATGATAGGACAGGATAGGACAGGACAGGACAGGATAGGATAGGACAGAACAGGACAGGAAATTATAGGATAGGATGGGATATGATAGGATAGGATAGAACAGGACAGGACAGGACAGGATAGAATAGGATAGGACAGGATAGGATAGGATAGGATAGGATAGGATAGGACAGGATAGGATAGGATAGGATAGGATAGGACAGGACAGGAAAGGATATGATAGGATAGGATAGGATAGGATAGGATAGGATAGGATAGGATAGGATAGGACAGAAAATGATAGTAGTAGCCTCCGTCAGTCATAGTTGACTATGGATTTTTCAGCGCCCCTAGAAATGTTATTTTTTCTTTTCTTTCGTCGTGTATTCTTTTTCTCCATGAATCTGTCCGCTTGTTGTTTGAGATGAACCTTTAGAGTGTGTTTCCAGAGATTGCAGTCTGCAGCTATGTCTTCCCAGGCTGCAGGGTTTATGTTCAGAGTCTTCATGTCACGTTTACACACATCTACAAATCGGAGTTTTGGGCGCCCCCTAGTTCTTTTACCATATGCCAGTTGCCCGTATAGTATATCTTTTGGTATGCGGCCATCTTTCATACGGTGTACATGGCCGAGCCAGCGTAACCTACGTTGTTTGAGTAGCGTGTAGATATTCGGTAAGCCTGTGCGAGTCATGACCTCAACGTTTGTCACTTTATCCTTCCAGGTGATACCAAGAACACGGCGTAGACATCGCATATGGAATGCATTTAGCCTCCTCTCCTGCATTACATAGGTTGTCCAAGATTCGCTGCCATACAGGAGGACACTAATTATGCAGACATTGTACCCTGCGGCTTTTGTTTTAATTGTCAGTTTGTTGTTTTGCCAGACACGCCTAGAAAGACGGACAAAGGTGGTAGCAGCTTTACCAATGTGGATGTCAATTTCTGTATCTAAAGATAATCTGTCGCTGATGATGGACCCCAGGTAGTTATACTGCCGCACGATGTCAAGTTTATAGTTGTCGATAGAGATTTCAGGTATTGCTTCGACGTCCTGACCGAGTATGTTAGTTTTCTGCAAACTTATTGTTAGACTGAAGTCTCTGCAGGCATGCGCAAAGCGATGTACCATGCTCTGGAGTTCTTCCTGACTTTGCGCGACAAGTGCAGCGTCGTCAGCAAATAACAGATCTCTAATAGAGATATGCCTGACCTTAGACCTTGCCTTTAGTCTTGAGATATTGAACAATCGACCATCAGAGGTATGCAGATAGACTCATTCATTCGCATGTGAGAATGCATGTTTTAACAGAACAGCGAAGAAGATTCTAAATAGATTTGGAGCAAGAACGCATCCCTGCTTGACACCGCTGCGTATGTTGAAGGGTTGTGATGTGCTGCTGTCATATTGGATGGTGCCCTTCATGTCCTCATGAAACAATTTGACTAACGTCAGTAGAGCATGTGGGCAGCCTATTTTGGAAAGTATTTTGAAAAGACCTTCTCTGCTGACAAGATCAAATGCTCTTGTAAGGTCGAAAAAGTCGACGAAGAGAGGCTTTCTCTGCTCTCTAGATTTTTCTTGAAGTAGGCGTAAAGAGAAAATCATGTCTGCAGTTGATCTTCCGGATCTAAAGCCACATTGCGATTCAGGATATACGCGTTCTGAGAGTTTGTGTAGCCTTCCTAAGATGACTCTGGCGAAGGTCTTGCCGACGATGTCACAGAAAATGATAGGATAGAATAAAATAGGATAGAACAGGAAAGGAAAGAATAGGATAGGACATGACAGGAAAGGAAAGGAATGGATAGGATAGGATTGGATTAGACAGGAAAGGATAGGGTAGGATAGGGTAGGATAGGATAGGATAAGAGGATAGATTAGGATATGAGGATAGAAATGGAAGATATGATAGGATAGGAAGATAGGATATGAGGATAGGATAGGATACGAGGATAAGATAGGATATGATGATATGATAAGAGGATATGGTAGAATAGGAGGATAAGATAGGAGGATAGGATAGAAGTATAGGATAGGAGGACAGGATATGATAGGATATGATAGGATAGGATAAGAAGATATGATAGGATGGGAGGATAGGATAGGATACGATGGGAGGATAGGATAGGATAGGATGGGAGGATAGGATATGATAAGTTAGGATAGCAGGATAGGATATGAGGATAAGATAGGAGGATAGGTTAGGATAGGATAGGAGGATAGGATAGGATATGAGGATAGGATAGGATTGGAGGATAGGATATGAGGATAGGATAGCAGGATAGGATTGGCGCATTGGAGGATAGGACAGGAGAGGATAGGAGGATAGGATTTTAAGATATGATAAGATAGGAGGATAAGATAGGATAGGAGGATAAGATAGGATAGGAGGATAGAATATGAGGATATGATAGGATATGATAGGAGGATAGGATAGGATAGGACAGGAGGATAGAATATCAGGAAAGGATAGAAGGATAGGATAGGAGGATAGGATAGAGGATATGATAGGATAGGATAAGAGTATATGATAGGATGGGAGGATAGGATAGGAGGGGAGGGGAGGATAGGATAGGATAGGATGGGAGGATATGATATGAGGATATGATATGATAGGATAAGAGGATAGTTTAGGATAGGACCATAAGATAGGAGGATAGGTTAGGATAAAACTCATGACACTTAAATGACCAACATCTCAACTTATGACACTTAAATGACCAACACCGCAACTAATGATCCTTAAATGACCAACATCTCAACTTATGACACTTAATTGACCAACACTTCAACTTATGACACTTAAATGATCAACATCTCAACTTATGACACTTAATTGACCAAAATCTCATCTTATGTCACTTAATTGACAAACACTTCAACTTATGTCACTTAATTGACCAACACCGCAACTTATGACACTTAATTAACCAACATCTCAACTTATAGCACTTAATTGACCAACACTTCAACTTATGACACTTAATTGACCAACATCTCAACTTATGTCACTTAATTGACCAACACTTCAACTTATGACACTTAATTGACCAACATCTCAACTTATGACACTTAATTGACCAACATTTCAACTTATGACACTTAATTGACCAACATCTCAACTTATGACACTTAATTGATCAACATCTCAACTTATGACACTTTATTGACCAACACTTCAACTTATGACACTTAATTGACCAACATCTCAACTTATGACACTTAATTGATCAACATCTCAACTTATGTCACTTAATTGACCAACACTTCAACTTATGACACTTAATTGACCAACATCTCAACTTATGACACTTAATTGACTAACATCTCAACTTATGACACATAATAGACCAACATCCCAACTTATGTCACTTAAATGACCAACACCGCAACTTATGTCACTTAAATGACCAACATCTCAACTTATGGCACTTAATTGACTAACGTCTCAACTTATGACACATAATAGACCAACATCCCAACTTATGTCACTTAAATGACCAACACCGCAACTTATGTCACTTAAATGACCAACATCTCAACTTATGGCACTTAATTGACTAACGTCTCAACTTATGACACATAATAGACCAACATCCCAACTTATGTCACTTAAATGACCAACACTTCAACTTATGACACTTAAATGACCAACATTTCAACTTATGACACTTAATGACCAAAATCTCATCTTATGTCACTTAATTGACAAACACTTCAACTTATGACACTTAATTGACCAACACTTCAACTTATGACACTTAATTGACTAACGTCTCAACTTATGACACATAATAGACCAACATCCCAACTTATGTCACTTAATTGACCAACACTTCAACTTATGATCCATAAATGACCAACATCCCAACTTATGTCACTTAATTGACCAACATCTCAACTTATGACACTTAATTGACCAACATCTCAACGTATGTCACTTAAGTGACAAACATCTCAAATTATTACACTTAATTGACCAACACCGCAACTTATGACACTTAATTGACCAACATCTCAACTTATGACACTTAATTGACCAACAACTCAACTTATGACACTTAATTGACCAACATCTCAACTTATGTCACTTAATTGGCCAACATCTCAACTTATGACACTTAATTGACCAACATCCAACTTATGTCACTTAATTGACCAATATCTCAAATTATGACACTTAAATGACCAACACCGCAACTTATGATCCTTAAATGACCAACATCCCAACTTATGTCACTTAAATGACCAACATCTCAACTTATGTCACTTAACTGACCAACATCTCAACTTATGACACTTAATTGACCAACATCTAACTTATGACACTTAATTGACCAACAACTCAACTTATGACACTTAATTGACCAACATCTCAACTTATGTCACTTAATTGGCCAACATCACAATTTATGACGCTTAATTGACCAACATCTCAACTTATGACACTTAAATGACCAACATCTCAACTTATGACACTTAAATGACCAACATCTGAACTTATGACACTTAAATGACCAACATCTCAACTTATGACACTTAAATGACCAACATCTGAACTTATGACACTTAATTGACCAACATCTCAACTTATGACACTTAAATGACCAACATCTCAACTTATGACACTTAAATGACCAACATCTGAACTTATGTCACTTAAGTGACAAACATCTCAAATTATTACACTTAAATGGCCATCATTTCAACGTATGACATTTAAATGACCACCATCTCAACTCATGACGCTTAATTGACCACCATCTCAAGTTATGACACTTAATTGACCACCATCTCAACGTATAACACTTAAATGGCCATCATTTCAACTTATGACATTTAGATGACCACCATCTCAACTCATGACGCTTAATTGACCACCATCTCAACTCATGACGCTTAATTGACCAACATCTCAACTTATGTCACTTAATTGACCAACATCTCAACTTATGTCACTTAATTGACCAACATCTCAACTTATGTCACTTAATTGACCAACATCTCAACTTATGACACTTAATTGACCAACATCTCAACTCTGAAAGTCTCCGTACTTTATGAGCTCATTTCCTGATATTGAACAAAGGCCTCCAAGACGTCATGTTTTGTTTCTTGGCTCTCCTAGCTTCAAAGGTGTCTTCTCTATCCACCAGATGTTTATCTTATCATGTAAGGAAACCTTGATCCTTGCAGAGGCGTGTGGTGTCACATAGGACAGAGGTGTGTGGTGTCACATAGGACACAGGCGTGTGGTGTCACATAGGACACAGGCGTGTGGTGTCACATAGGACAGAGGCGTGTGGTGTCACATAGGACAGAGGCGTGTGGTGTCACATAGGACAGAGGCGTGTGGTGTCACATAGGACACAGGCGTGTGGTGTCACATAGGACACAGGCGTGTGGTGTCACATAGGACAGAGGCGTGTGGTGTCACATAGGACATATGTTTCTCTTATTTCAATATTAGGCTTGTTTTCATTCCAATGTACACGGCGTCATTTTTCTTAGGCATTTGTCTTCAAAAGCGTTTAGTTTTTTCTCAATCTCTGTTGTTATCTTTCAGCTTTCACATGCAAAGGTAAGGGCTTGACAATACGCTGGAGTAAAGCGAAAATAAACACCAGTAATGATGTTCTTACTTGTGTTTATTTTTCGATTTCCTAATCGCTAAGAGTGAAAATGAGTTATAAGAAATGTTGGACATTATAGTGAAAGAAAGCAAAAATAAAGGACTCAGCCTTGATAGCAAAAAGACAGAAGTAATGGTAACAACAAAGAAAAAGACATCACCTCAGTGCACAATAAAGACAAGTGAAACAATATTAAAACAGGTAAATGAATTTAAATATTTGGGAACTTTGTTAACCTCAGACGGAAGATGTACAAAAGAGGTGAGATGCAGAATGGCTTAGGCAAAGTAGCTTTCCAAAAAATTAGGATGATACTAAGCAATCCATTTTTGACAATAGAAACAAGAGAAAGAGTTCTTAAATGTTATGTAGAGCCAGTCTTAACATATGGATGTGAATCATGGACAACAGGACAACAGACAAGAAAATCACTGGAGTCTGTAGAAATGTGGTTTTACAGAAGAGTGTTGAGAATACCATGGACAGCTAAGAAGAGTAATGAAGAGGTTCTGAAAGAGGCCAAAGCAAAAAGAGAGCTAATTTCCAATATTAGGAAGAAACAATCATCATTTTGTGGCCATGTAATGAGAAGAGAACAACTGGAATATATTGTAACAACTGGAAAAATTGAGGGACGAAGGGATAGAGGGAAGTAAAGAGACAAGATACGAGACAGTTTAAGAGAGAGGCTTAGCAGAAGGTCAACAACAGAAAAGATAAATAACTGTCGAGATCGAAAGATGTGGAGAGACATAATCACCTACGCCAGCAGACCCGGTACTTGACGGTTTCTCTCATCACACAAGTTCATTAGACATCTCTTGATTCTCAGGTGATAACTCGATCTATTTAGATATTCTCAGGTGATAACTCTTATCTATTTAGACATTCTCAGGTGATAACTCTATCTATTTAGACATTCTCAAGTGATAACTCTATCTATTTAGACATTCTCAGGTGATAACTCTATCTATTTAGACATTCTCAGGTGATAACTCTATCTATTTAGACATTCTCAGGTGATAACTCTTATCTATTTAGACATTCTCAGGTGATAAATCTATCGATTTAGATATTCTCATGTGATAACTCTATCTATTTAGACATTCTCAGGTGAGAACTCTATCTATTTAGACATTCTCAGGTGATAACTCTATCTATTTAGACATTCTCAGGTGATAACTCTATCTATTTAGACATTCTCAGGTGATAACTCTATCTATTTAGACATTCTCAGGTGATAACTCTATCTATTTAGACATTCTCAGGTGATAACTCTATCTATTTAGACATTCTCAGGTGATAACTCTATCTATTTAGACATTCTCAGGTGATAACTCTATCTATTTAGACATTCTCAGGTGATAACTCTATCTATTTAGACATTCTCAGGTGATAACTCTATCTATTTAGACATTCTCAGGTGATAACTCTATCTATTTAGACATTCTCAGGTGATAACTCTATCTATTTAGACATTCTCAGGTGATAACTCTATCTATTTAGACATTCTCAGGTGATAACTCTATCTATTTAGACATTCTCAGGTGATAACTCTATCTATTTAGACATTCTCAGGTGATAACTCTATCTATTTAGACATTCTCAGGTGATAACTCTATCTATTTAGACATTCTCAGGTGATAACTCTATCTATTTAGACATTCTCAGGTGATAACTCTATCTATTTAGACATTCTCAGGTGATAACTCTATCTATTTAGACATTCTCAGGTGATAACTCTATCTATTTAGACATTCTCATGTGACACTTAATTGACCAACATCTCAACTTATGACACTTAAATGACCAACATCTCAACTTATGTCACTTAATTGACCAACATCTCAACTTATGACACTTAAATGACCAACATCTCAACTTATGTCACTTAATTGACCAACATCTCAACTTATGACACTTAAATGACCAACATCTCAACTTATGACACTTAAATGACCAACATCTGAACTTATGTCACTTAAGTGACAAACATCTCAAATTATTACACTTAAATGGCCATCATTTCAACTTATGACATTTATATGATCGCCATCTCAACTCATGACGCTTAATTGACCACCATCTCAAGTTATGACACTTAATTGACCACCATCTCAACGTATAACACTTAAATGGCCATCATTTCAACTTATGACATTTAGATGACCACCATCTCATCTCATGACGCTTAATTGACCAACATCTCAACTTATGTCACTTAATTGACCAACATCTCAACTTATGTCACTTAATTGACCAACATCTCAACTTATGTCACTTAATTGACCAACATCTCAACTTATGACACTTAATGACCAACATCTCAACTTATGACACTTAATTGACCAACATCTCAACTTATGACACTTAAATGACCAACATCTCAACTTATGGCACTTAATTGACCAACATCTCAACTTATGACACTTAAATGACCAACATCTCAACTTATGACACTTAAATGACCAACATCTCAACTTATGACACTTAAATGACCAACATCTCAACTTATGACACTTAATTGACCAACATCTCAACTCTGAAAGTCTCCGTACTTTATGAGCTCATTTCCTGATATTGAACAAAGGCCTCCAAGACGTCATGTTTTGTTTCTTGGCTCTCCTAGCTTCAAAGGTGTCTTCTCTATCCACCAGATGTTTATCTTATCATGTAAGGAAACCTTGATCCTTGCAGAGGCGTGTGGTGTCACATAGGACAGAGGCGTGTGGTGTCACATAGGACACAGGCGTGTGGTGTCACATAGGACACAGGCGTGTGGTGTCACATAGGACAGAGGCGTGTGGTGTCACATAGGACATATGTTTCTCTTATTTCAATATTAGGCTTGTTTTCATTCCAATGTACACGGCGTCATTTTTCTTAGGCATTTGTCTTCAAAAGCGTTTAGTTTTTTCTCAATCTCTGTTGTTATCTTTCAGCTTTTACATGCAAAGGTAAGGGCTTGACAATACGCTGGAGTAAAGCGAAAATAAACACCAGTAATGATGTTCTTACTTGTGTTTATTTTTCGATTTCCTAATCCTAAGAGTGAAAATGAGTTATAAGAAATGTTGGACATTATAGTGAAAGAAAGCAAAAATAAAGGACTCAGCCTTGATAGCAAAAAGACAGAAGTAATGGTAACAACAAAGAAAAAGACATCACCTCAGTGCACAATAAAGACAAGTGAAACAATATTAAAACAGGTAAATGAATTTAAATATTTGGGAACTTTGTTAACCTCAGACGGAAGATGTACAAAAGAGGTGAGATGCAGAATGGCTTAGGCAAAAGTAGCTTTCCAAAAAATTAGGATGATACTAAGCAATCCATTTTTGACAATAGAAACAAGAGAAAGAGTTCTTAAATGTTATGTAGAGCCAGTCTTAACATATGGATGTGAATCATGGACAACAGGACAACAGACAAGAAAATCACTGGAGTCTGTAGAAATGTGGTTTTACAGAAGAGTGTTGAGAATACCATGGACAGCTAAGAAGAGTAATGAAGAGGTTCTGAAAGAGGCCAAAGCAAAAAGAGAGCTAATTTCCAATATTAGGAAGAAACAATCATCATTTTGTGGCCATGTAATGAGAAGAGAACAACTGGAATATATTGTAACAACTGGAAAAATTGAGGGACGAAGGGATAGAGGGAAGCAAAGAGACGAGATACGAGACAGTTTAAGAGAGAGGCTTAGCAGAAGGTCAACAACAGAAAAGATAAATAACTGTCGAGATCGAAAGATGTGGAGAGACATAATCACCTACGCCAGCAGACCCGGTACTTGACGGTTTCTCTCATCACACAAGTTCATTAGACATCTCTTGATTCTCAGGTGATAACTCGATCTATTTAGACATTCTCAGGTGATAACTCTTATCTATTTAGACATTCTCAGGTGATAACTCTATCTATTTAGACATTCTCAAGTGATAACTCTATCTATTTAGACATTCTCAGGTGATAACTCTATCTATTTAGACATTCTCAGGTGATAACTCTATCTATTTAGACATTCTCAGGTGATAACTCTTATCTATTTAGACATTCTCAGGTGATAACTCTATCTATTTAGACATTCTCAAGTGATAACTCTATCTATTTAGACATTCTCAGGTGATAACTCTATCTATTTAGACATTCTCAGGTGATAACTCTATCTATTTAGACATTCTCAGGTGATAACTCTTATCTATTTAGACATTCTCAGGTGATAACTCTTTCGATTTAGATATTCTCATGTGATAACTCTATCTATTTAGACATTCTCAGGTGAGAACTCTATCTATTTAGACATTCTCAGGTGATAACTCTATCTATTTAGACATTCTCAGGTGATAACTCTATCTATTTAGACATTCTTAGGTGAGAACTCTATCTATTTAGACAATCTCAGGTGATAACTCTATCTATTTAGACATTCTCAGGTGATAACTCTATCTATTTAGACATTCTCAGGTGATAACTCTATCTATTTAGACATTCTCAGGTGATAACTCTATCTATTTAGACATTCTCAGGTGATAACTCTATCTATTTAGACATTCTCAGGTGATAACTCTATCTATTTAGACATTCTCAGGTGATAACTCTATCTATTTAGACATTCTCAGGTGATAACTCTTATCTATTTAGACATTCTCAGGTGATAACTCTATCTATTTGGACATTCTCATGTGATAACTCTATCTATTTAGACATTCTCAGTTGATAACTCTATCTATTTAGACATTCTCAGGTGATAACTCTATCTATTTAGACATTCTCAGGTGATAACTCTATCTATTTAGACATTCTCAGGTGATAACTCTATCTATTTAGACATTCTCAGGTGATAACTCTATCTATTTAGACATTCTCAGGTGATAACTCTATCTATTTAGACATTCTCAGGTGATAACTCTATCTATTTAGACATTCTCAGGTGATAACTCTATCTATTTGGACATTCTCAGGTGATAACTCTATCTATTTAGACATTCTCAGGTGATAACTCTATCTATTTAGACATTCTCAGGTGATAACTCTATCTATTTAGACATTCTCAGGTGATAACTCTATCTATTTAGAAATTCCTGTGTGATAACTCTATCTATTTAGACATTCTCAGGTGATAACCCTATCTATTTAGACATTCTCAGGTGATAACTCTATCTATTTAGACATTCTCAGGTGATAACTCTATCTATTTAGACATTCTCAGGTGATAACTCTATCTATTTAGACATTCTCAGGTGATAACTCTATCTATTTAGACATTCTCAAGTGATAACTCTATCTATTTAGACATTCTCAGGTGATAACTCTATCTATTTAGACATTCTCATGTGATAACTCTATCTATTTAGACATTCTCAGGTGATAACTCTATCTATTTAGACATTCTCAGGTGATAACTCTATATATTTAGACATTCTCAGGTGATAACTCTATTTAGACATTCTCATGTGATAACTCTATCTATTTAGACATTCTCAGGTGATAACTCTTATCTATTTAGACATTCTCAGGTGATAACTCTATCTATTTAGACATTCTCAGGTGATAACTCTATCTATTTAGACATTCTCAGGTGATAACTCTATCTATTTAGACATTCTCAGGTGATAACTCTATCTATTTAGACATTCTCAGGTGATAACTCTATCTATTTAGACATTCTCAGGTGATAACTATCTATTTAGACATTCTCAGGTGATAACTCTATCTATTTAGACATTCTCAGGTGATAACTCTATCTATTTAGACATTCTCAGGTGATAACTCTATCTATTTAGACATTCTCAGGTGATAACTCTATCTATTTAGACATTCTCAGGTGATAACTCTATCTATTTAGACATTCTCAGGTGATAACTCTATCTATTTAGACATTCTCAGGTGATAACTCTATCTATTTAGACATTCTCAGGTGATAACTCTATCTATTTAGACATTCTCAGGTGATAACTCTATCTATTTAGACATTCTCAGGTGATAACTCTATCTATTTAGACATTCTCAGGTGATAACTCTATCTATTTAGACATTCTCAGGTGATAACTCTATCTATTTAGACATTCTCAGGTGATAACTCTATCTATTTAGACATTCTCAGGTGATAACTCTATCTATTTAGACATTCTCAGTGATAACTCTATCTATTTAGACATTCTCAGGTGATAACTCTATCTATTTAGACATTCTCAGGTGATAACTCTATCTATTTAGACATTCTCAGGTGATAACTCTATCTATTTAGACATTCTCAGGTGATAACTCTATCTATTTAGACATTCTCAGGTGATAACTCTATCTATTTAGACATTCTCAGGTGATAACTCTATCTATTTAGACATTCTCAGGTGATAACTCTATCTATTTAGACATTCTCAGGTGATAACTCTATCTATTTAGACATTCTCAGGTGATAACTCTATCTATTTAGACATTCTCAGGTGATAACTCTATCTATTTAGACATTCTCAGGTGATAACTCTATCTATTTAGACATTCTCAGGTGATAACTCTATCTATTTAGACATTCTCAGGTGATAACTCTATCTATTTAGACATTCTCAGGTGATAACTCTATCTATTTAGACATTCTCAGGTGATAACTCTATCTATTTAGACATTCTCAGGTGATAACTCTATCTATTTAGACATTCTCAGGTGATAACTCTATCTATTTAGACATTCTCAAGTGATAACTCTATCTATTTAGACATTCTCAGGTGATAACTCTATCTATTTAGACATTCTCAGGTGATAACTCTATCTATTTAGACATTCTCAGGTGATAACTCTATCTATTTAGACATTCTCAGGTGATAACTCTATCTATTTAGACATTCTCAGGTGATAACTCTATCTATTTAGACATTCTCAGGTGATAACTCTATCTATTTAGACATTCTCAGGTGATAACTCTATCTATTT
Organism: Megaustenia siamemsis; assembly: GCA_032433765.1. NCBI lineage: Eukaryota > Metazoa > Mollusca > Gastropoda > Stylommatophora > Ariophantidae > Megaustenia > Megaustenia siamemsis. The sequence goes on along the minus strand of JAVIAB010000124.1, from coordinate 3,002,985 downwards.
AGACATTCTCAGGTGATAACTCTATCTATTTAGACATTCTCAGGTGATAACTCTATCTATTTAGACATTCTCAGGTGATAACTCTATCTATTTAGACATTCTCAGGTGATAACTCTATCTATTTAGACATTCTCATGTGACACTTAATTGACCAACATCTCAACTTATGACACTTAAATGACCAACATCTCAACTTATGTCACTTAATTGACCAACATCTCAACTTATGACACTTAAATGACCAACATCTCAACTTATGTCACTTAATTGACCAACATCTCAACTTATGACACTTAAATGACCAACATCTCAACTTATGACACTTAAATGACCAACATCTGAACTTATGTCACTTAAGTGACAAACATCTCAAATTATTACACTTAAATGGCCATCATTTCAACTTATGACATTTATATGATCGCCATCTCAACTCATGACGCTTTTTTGACCACCATCTCAAGTTATGACACTTAATTGACCACCATCTCAACGTATAACACTTAAATGGCCATCATTTCAACTTATGACATTTAGATGACCACCATCTCAACTCATGACGCTTAATTGACCAACATCTCAACTTATGTCACTTAATTGACCAACATCTCAACTTATGTCACTTAATTGACCAACATCTCAACTTATGTCACTTAATTGACCAACATCTCAACTTATGACACTTAAATGACCAACATCTCAACTTATGACACTTAATTGACCAACATCTCAACTTATGACACTTAAATGACCAACATCTCAACTTATGGCACTTAATTGACCAACATCTCAACTTATGACACTTAAATGACCAACATCTCAACTTATGACACTTAAATGACCAACATCTCAACTTATGACACTTAAATGACCAACATCTCAACTTATGACACTTAATTGACCAACATCTCAACTCTGAAAGTCTCCGTACTTTATGAGCTCATTTCCTGATATTGAACAAAGGCCTCCAAGACGTCATGTTTTGTTTCTTGGCTCTCCTAGCTTCAAAGGTGTCTTCTCTATCCACCAGATGTTTATCTTATCATGTAAGGAAACCTTGTTCCTTGCAGAGGCGTGTGGTGTCACATAGGACAGAGGCGTGTGGTGTCACATAGGACACAGGCGTGTGGTGTCACATAGCACAGAGGCGTGTGGTGTCACATAGGACAGAGGCGTGTGGTGTCACATAGGACATATGTTTCTCTTATTTCAATATTAGGCTTGTTTTCATTCCAATGTACACGGCGTCATTTTTCTTAGGCATTTGTCTTCAAAAGCGTTTAGTTTTTTCTCAATCTCTGTTGTTATCTTTCAGCTTTCACATGCAAAGGTAAGGGCTTGACAATACGCTGGAGTAAAGCGAAAATAAACACCAGTAATGATGTTCTTACTTGTGTTTATTTTTCGATTTCCTAATCGCTAAGAGTGAAAATGAGTTATAAGAAATGTTGGACATTATAGTGAAAGAAAGCAAAAATAAAGAACTCAGCCTTGATAGCAAAAAGACAGAAGTAATGGTAACAACAAAGAAAAAGACATCACCTCAGTGGACAATAAAGACAAGTGAAACAATATTAAAACAGGTAAATGAATTTAAATATTTGGGAACTTTGTTAACCTCAGACGGAAGATGTACAAAAGAGGTGAGATGCAGAATGGCTTAGGCAAAAGTAGCTTTCCAAAAAATTAGGATGATACTAAGCAATCCATTTTTGACAATAGAAACAAGAAAAAGAGTTCTTAAATGTTATGTAGAGCCAGTCTTAACATATGGATGTGAATCATGGACAACAGGACAACAGACAAGAAAATCACTGGAGTCTGTAGAAATGTGGTTTTACAGAAGAGTGTTGAGAATACCATGGACAGCTAAGAAGAGTAATGAGAGGTTCTGAAAGAGGCCAAAGCAAAAAGAGAGCTAATTTCCAATATTAGGAAGAAACAATCATCATTTTGTGGCCATGTAATGAGAAGAGAACAACTGGAATATATTGTAACAACTGGAAAAATTGAGGGACGAAGGGATAGATGGAAGCAAAGAGACAAGATACGAGACAGTTTAAGAGAGAGGCTTAGCAGAAGGTCAACAACAGAAAAGATAAATAACTGTCGAGATCGAAAGACGTGGAGAGACATAATCACCTACGCCAGCAGACCCGGTACTTGACGGTTTCTCTCATCACACAAGTTCATTAGACATCTCTTGATTCTCAGGTGATAACTCGATCTATTTAGACATTCTCAGGTGATAACTCTATCTATTTAGACATTCTCAGGTGATAACTCTATCTATTTAGACATTCTCAGGTGATAACTCTATCTATTTAGACATTCTCAGGTGATAACTCTATCTATTTAGACATTCTCAGGTGATAACTCTATCTATTTAGACATTCTCAGGTGATAACTCTATCTATTTAGACATTCTCAGGTGATAACTCTATCTATTTAGACATTCTCAGGTGATAACTCTATCTATTTAGACATTCTCAGGTGATAACTCTATCTATTTAGACATTCTCAGGTGATAACTCTATCTATTTAGACATTCTCAGGTGATAACTCTATCTATTTAGACATTCTCAGGTGATAACTCTATCTATTTAGACATTCTCAGGTGATAACTCTATCTATTTAGACATTCTCAGGTGATAACTCTATCTATTTAGACATTCTCAGGTGATAACTCTATCTATTTAGACATTCTCAGGTGATAACTCTATCTATTTAGACATTCTCAGGTGATAACTCTATCTATTTAGACATTCTCAGGTGATAACTCTATCTATTTAGACATTCTCAGGTGATAACTCTATCTATTTAGACATTCTCAGGTGATAACTCTATCTATTTAGACATTTCATGTGATAACTCTTATCTATTTAGACATTCTCAGGTGATAACTCTATCTATTTAGACATTCTCATGTGATAACTCTATCTATTTAGACATTCTCAGTTGATAACTCTATCTATTTAGACATTCTCAGGTGATAACTCTATCTATTTAGACATTCTCAGGTGATAACTCTATCTATTTAGACATTCTCAGGTGATAACTCTATCTATTTAGACATTCTCAGGTGATAACTCTATCTATTTAGACATTCTCAGGTGATAACTCTATCTATTTAGACATTCTCAGGTGATAACTCTATCTATTTAGACATTCTCAGGTGATAACTCTATTTAGAAATTCTCAGGTGATAACTCTATCTATTTAGACATTCTCAGGTGATAACTCTATCTATTTAGACATTCTCAGGTGATAACTCTATCTATTTAGACATTCTCAGGTGATAACTCTATCTATTTAGACATTCTCAGGTGATAACTCTATCTATTTAGACATTCTCAAGTGATAACTCTATCTATTTAGACATTCTCATGTGATAACTCTATCTATTTAGACATTCTCAGGTGATAACTCTATCTATTTAGACATTCTCAGGTGATAACTCTATCTATTTAGACATTCTCAGGTGACAACTCTATCTATTTAGACATTCTCAGGTGATAACTCTATCTATTTAGACATTCTCAGGTGATAACTCTATCTATTTAGACATTCTCAGGTGATAACTCTATCTATTTAGACATTCTCAGGTGATAACTCTATCTATTTAGACATTCTCAGGTGATAACTCTATCTATTTAGACATTCTCAGGTGATAACTCTATCTATTTAGACATTCTCAGGTGATAACTCTATCTATTTAGACATTCTCAGGTGATAACTCTATCTATTTAGACATTCTCATGTGATAACTCTATCTATTTAGACATTCTCATGTCTTATTCTTCTTTTACTTCCTCTTTCCTTCATCATTTGCTTTTCAGCGTCGAGGGGAGATATAATTTGATGTCTTTTGCTCTTCTGTTCGCCTCTGCTGCTGTTATGTTTCCTAGTGCTTCTAATATTCCATCGACCCATCTTTTTCGTGGTCGACCCTTGGGTCTGGTGTTCTCACAACGTTTGTTGAAGGCTCGTTGTGTAGTGTTTTGTTCTTTCTGCCTTGTCACGTGGCCAAACCATTTTATCTGTTGTTTCCTTATATATTCTATGGCTGGGGCTATTCCTAGCTTTTTTCTCAGTTCTTCATTTCTGATCTTGTCTCTCAGACAAGAATGATCCTGTCATTCATCTAACACATTTCATCTCTGTAGAGGTTATTTTTCTTATTCTTGCATCTAGGGTTCAGGTCTGGCATTGGTAGCACAACGTTGGGATGAAGATTGTATTGCATAGTGCTCGTTTTGCCTCCAGAGTTATTTCCTTGTTGGACAATAGTGGTGATAACTGTCCAATGATTTGACAAGCTTTGTTGCATCTTGATTCTATCTCTGCCGTTTGAAAATTATCGTCTGTCGTTATACTTCCTAGGTATTTGAATTCCTCTACTTGTTTTAGTTGTCTGCCTTCTATAGTTATGTTGATGTCCTGTTTATTTTTGGCGACATTCATGACTTCTATTTTGTTTATGTTGATTTTCATGTATTTTGTGCCTGAGATGTTGAGTTTGTTTAAGTGTTCTTGTAGGTCTTCTATTGTTTCATGTATTAGTGCCTGATCGTCTGCAAATAGAAGCTCGTTGATCTCCTCTGTCTCTGATGGGTTGGCTAGCTTGCATATATGGTTCATGTATGTAATAAACAGTAGGGGGGATAGTACGCACCCCTGTCTTACGCCTGATCTAACTTCGAAATGGTCTGTGTAGCCTGCTGCTGTTCTGACCCTGCAGCTGCTGTTGATGTAGAGGCTTTTAATAATGTTGGTTAGATGTTGGCTTACTCCGTATGTTGTTAGTATCTCCCACAGTTGTTCTCTGTTTACTCTGTCGAATGCTTTTTCCTGGTCAATGAAGGCTATGTATAAGTTTTGATTGTGATCTGTCGTTTTTTCTGCAAGCTGTTTTATTGTGAATAGTGCGTCGGTACATCCTCTGTTTTTTTCGGAACCCCATTTGAGAATCGCTTAACTGTAGTTCTATTATTGGTCTCAGCCTTTTTTCCAAGATTTTTGGCGTATAGCTTTCCTACATGGCTGAGAAGAGATATACCTCTATATTGATTGCAGTCTCTTTTGCTACCTTTCTTTTCCATATTGGTATGATGATTGCCTGTTGCCAGTCTTCTGGGGCTTGTTGTTGGTGCTATGCTGCATTAAATATTCTGTGCAGCCATTGAATTCCTGTTTCTCCTGCTGCTGCTATTATTTTTATTGGTATGTTATCTATCCCCGACGCTTTATTTCTTGGTGCATATTTGATTACTTCTTCGATTTCCTCTTTCATGATGTTGGGTTCAGTATTTGTGAGTTCTAGCGTGGTTTTTGTTGTCTTATTGGTAGTTGGTATGTTTAACAGGTCTTCAAAATAATCTTTCCATCTCTGTTGCATACATTGTTTATTTGATATTGGCTGTCCGTCTTTGTCATTTATCAGCTCAGTAGGATCTTGGTTTTCTTTTCTCGCTCTTGTGGCTTTTACTGCTTTGTAGAAATCTCTTGTGGCTGTCTTGAAGTCCCTGCTCATGTTTTGTCTCATGCGATAACTCTATCTATTTAGACATTCTCATGCGATAACTCTATCTATTTAGACATTCTCATGTGATAACTCTATCTATTTAGACATTCTCATGTGATAACTCTATCTATTTAGACATTCTCATGTGATAACTCTATCTATTTAGACATTTTCATGTTATAACTCTATCTATTTAGACATTTTCATGTTATAACTCTATCTATTTAGACATTCTCATGTGATAACTCTATCTATTTAGACATTCTCATGTGATAACTCTATCTATTTAGACATTCTCATGTGATAACTCTATCTATTTAGACATTCTCATGTGACAACTATATCGAATTAGACATTCTCATGTTATAACTCTATCTATTTAGACATTCTCATGTGATAACTCTATCTATTTAGACATTCTCATGTGATAACTCTATCTATTTAGACATTCTCATGTGATAACTCTATATATTTAGACATTCTCATGTGATAACTCTATATATTTAGACATTCTCATGTGATAACTCTATTTAGACAACGCTCGTTCCTTGAACAGATTGTTTGAAAGCCACCCAGAGGTTCAGAATGTATTTTCACAGTTTCGGGGTCAACACACGCGAGATGGCGCCTACCTGAAGTCCCATGCCCTGCGAGTGATGGGAGCCGTGGACAAGTGTGTGTCCTGCTTCCATGACCCCGACAAGGTCAGGCTGCTGCTGCAGCAGCTGGGGGCCAGGCATGTCATGTACAACGCCAGGATCGACTACATGGATGTAGGTTGTTATAGGATCTCGTGTGTCTGCTCACATACAAACACACACACACACTCGTGTAGTATTGCCCTTACAGTTATCAAGCTCGAATTTCTATGTTTTTCTCCTTTCTTTGTGTATGTGTGTGTAATATGATGTGTGTGCTGTAGTAGAATCATGCAAAAAGTAAAGAGCCCCGTCACGCCAAGTGGCGTATAGTGAAAATGGTTTTAGTGACCATAATTTGTATAGACCATTGGGACATGATTTTTGGTGTAATGTGGTCGGCATTACGCCAGTGCCGCTTTACTTTCCCAGGAAAAAATCCGGTACCCATTTAAACTGGGTAAATCCGGAAGCCGTCGATGAGGATCGAACCGAAGCTCTAGTCGAGTGAACTAACCGCTGAGCTGTCGCTAATAGAACCGTGGGGTTGCGACATTATGTTTGGGTCGAAGGATTGTGTATGGCATTTGTGAGCAGTCTATGCCCCACGGGCCTGAATCAGCCCACCAAGCAAGTTCGATTGGCCCGCGAGGTTCACAGTCTCTGGGCTGCCAACAACTTAGAGTTAACAAGTCACGACAGTACGATGCTATTTTGAAAAACGATTCATATTTGCTCAGAGAAAACAGAAAAAAAAAAGACAGGCACAAGCCAATCATAGGTACAGATAAGTGATTCTCAAGTGGGGATCTGAAAAATTAGAGCATGACTGACGCACTATTGACCTTAAAACATCTCGCAGAAAAGATAACAACATAATCAAAATGTGTACATAGCTTCGTTGACCAGGAACAAGCATTCGACGACAGAGTAAACAGAGAACAACAGTAGGAGATAGTAACAACATACGGAGTGAGTCAACATCTAACAGAGAACAACTGTAGGAGATAGTAACAACATACGGAGTGAGTCAACATCTAACAGAGAACAACTGTAAGAGATAGTAACAACATACGGAGTGAGTCAACATCTAACAGAGAACAACAGTAGGAGATAGTAACAACATACGGAGTGAGTCACATCTAACAGAGAACAACTGTAGGAGATAGTAACAACATACGGAGTAAGCCAGCATCTAACAGAGAACAACAGTAGGAGATAGTAACAACATACGGAGTGAGTCAACATCTAACAGAGAACAACTGTAGGAGATAGTAACAACATACGGAGTGAGTCAACATCTAACAGAGAACAACTGTAGGAGATAGTAACAACATACGGAGTGAGTCAACATCTAACAGAGAACGACTGTAGGAGATAGTAACAACATACGGAGTGAGTCAACATCTAACAGAGAACAACAGTAGGAGATAGTAACAACATACGGAGTAAGCCAACATCTAACAGAGACCAACTGTGGGAGATAGTAACAACATACGGAGTAAGCCAACATCTAACAGAGAACAACTGTAGGAGATAGTAACAACATACGGAGTAAGTCAACATCTAACAGAGAACAACTGTAGGAGATAGTAACAACATACGGAGTGAGTCAACATCTAACAGAGAACAACTGTAGGAGATAGTAACAACATACGGAGTGAGTCAACATCTAACAGAGAACAACTGTAGGAGATAGTAACAACATACGGAGTAAGTCAACATCTAACAGAGAACAACTGTAGGAGATAGTAACAACATACGGAGTAAGCCAACATCTAACAGAACAACTGTGGGAGATAGTAACAACATACGGAGTAAGTCAACATTAACAGAGAACAACTGTAGGAGATAGTAACAACATACGGAGTAAGCCAACATCTAACAGAGAACAACTGTAGGAGATAGTAACAACATACGGAGTAAGTCAACATCTAACAGAGAACAACTGTAGGAGATAGTAACAACATACGGAGTAAGTCAACATCTAACAGAGAACAAATGTAGGAGATAGTAACAACATACGGAGTAAGTCAACATCTAACAGAGAACAACTGTAGGAGATAGTAACAACATACGGAGTAAGTCAACATCTAACAGAGAACAAATGTAGGAGATAGTAACAACATACGGAGTAAGTCAACATCTAACAGAGAACAACTGTAGGAGATAGTAACAACATACGGAGTAAGTCAACATCTAACAGAGAACAACTGTGGGAGATAGTAACAACATACGGAGTAAGCCAACATCTAACAGAGAACAACTGTAGGAGATAGTAACAACATACGGAGTAAGTCAACATCTAACAGAGAACAACTGTAGGAGATAGTAACAACATACGGAGTAAGTCAACATCTAACAGAGAACAACTGTAGGAGATAGTAACAACATACGGAGTAAGTCAACATCTAACAGAGAACAACTGTAGGAGATAGTAACAACATACGGAGTAAGCCAACATCTAACAGAACAACTGTGGGAGATAGTAACAACATACGGAGTAAGTCAACATTAACAGAGAACAACTGTAGGAGATAGTAACAACATACGGAGTAAGCCAACATCTAACAGAGAACAACTGTAGGAGATAGTAACAACATACGGAGTAAGTCAACATCTAACAGAGAACAACTGTAGGAGATAGTAACAACATACGGAGTAAGTCAACATCTAACAGAGAACAAATGTAGGAGATAGTAACAACATACGGAGTAAGTCAACATCTAACAGAGAACAACTGTAGGAGATAGTACAACATACGGAGTAAGTCAACATCTAACAGAGAACAAATGTAGGAGATAGTAACAACATACGGAGTAAGTCAACATCTAACAGAGAACAACTGTAGGAGATAGTAACAACATACGGAGTAAGTCAACATCTAACAGAGAACAACTGTGGGAGATAGTAACAACATACGGAGTAAGCCAACATCTAACAGAGAACAACTGTAGGAGATAGTAACAACATACGGAGTAAGTCAACATCTAACAGAGAACAACTGTAGGAGATAGTAACAACATACGGAGTAAGTCAACATCTAACAGAGAACAACTGTAGGAGATAGTAACAACATACGGAGTAAGTCAACATCTAACAGAGAACAACTGAAGGAGATAGTAACAACATACGGAGTAAGCCAACATCTAACAGAGAACAACTGTAGGAGATAGTAACAACATACGGAGTAAGTCAACATCTAACAGAGAACAACTGTAGGAGATAGTAACAACATACGGAGTAAGTCAACATCTAACAGAGAACAAATGTAGGAGATAGTAACAACATACGGAGTAAGTCAACATCTAACAGAGAACAAATGTAGGAGATACTAACAACATACGGAGTAAGCCAACATCTAACAGAGAACAACTGTAGGAGATAGTAACAACATACGAAGTAAGCCAACATCTAACAGAACAACTGTGGGAGATACTAACAACATACGGAGTAAGTCAACATCTAACAAAGAACAACTGTAGGAGATAGTAACAACATACGGAGTAAGCCAACATCTAACAGAGAACAACTTTAGGAGATAGTAACAACATACGGAGTAAGCCAACATCTAACAGAACAACTGTGGGAGATACTAACAACATACGGAGTAAGTCAACATCTAACAGAGAACAACTGTAGGAGATAGTAACAACATACGGAGTAAGCCAACATCTAACAGAGAACAACTGTAGGAGATAGTAACAACATACGGAGTAAGCCAACATCGAACAGAGAACAACTGTAGGAGATAGTAACAACATACGGAGTAAGTCAACATCTAACAGAGAACAAATGTAGGAGATACTAACAACATACGGAGTAAGTCAACATCTAACAGAGAACAACTGTAGGAGATAGTAACAACATACGGAGTAAGCCAACATCTAACAGAGAACAACTGTAGGAGATAGTAACAACATACGGAGTAAGCCAACATCTAACAGAACAACTGTGGGAGATACTAACAACATACTGAGTAAGTCAACATCTAACAGAGAACAACTGTAGGAGATAGTAACAACATACGGAGTAAGCCAACATCTAACAGAGAACAACTGTAGGAGATAGTAACAACATACGGAGTAAGTCAACATCTAACAGAGAACAAATGTAGGAGATAGTAACAACATACGGAGTAAGCCAACATCGAACAGAGAACAACTGTAGGAGATACTAACAACATACGGAGTAAGCCAACATCTAACAGAGAACAACTGTGGGGGATACTAACAACATACGGAGTAAGCCAACATCTAACAGAGAACAACTGTGGGAGATAGTAACAACATACGGAGTAAGTCAACATCTAACAGAGAACAACTGTAGGAGATAGTAACAACATACGGAGTAAGTCAACATCTAACAGAGAACAACTGTAGGAGATAGTAACAACATACGGAGTAAGTCAACATCTAACAGAGAACAAATGTAGGAGATAGTAACAACATACGGAGTAAGCCAACATCTAACAGAGAACAACTGTAGGAGATAGTAACAACATACGGAGTAAGTCAACATCTAACAGAGAACAAATGTAGGAGATAGTAACAACATACGGAGTAAGCCAACATCTAACAGAGAACAACTGTAGGAGATAGTAACAACATACGGAGTAAGCCAACATCTAACAGAACAACTGTGGGAGATAGTAACAACATACGGAGTAAGCCAACATCTAACAGAGAACAACTGTAGGAGATAGTAACAACATACGGAGTAAGCCAACATCTAACAGAACAACTGTGGGAGATAGTAACAACATACAGAGTAAGTCAACATCTAACAGAACAACTGTAGGAGATAGTAACAACATACGGAGTAAGTCAACATCTAACAGAACAACTGTAGGAGATAGTAACAACATACGGAGTAAGTCAACATCTAACAGAACAACTGTAGGAGATAGTAACAACATACGGAGTAAGCCAACATCTAACAGAGAACAACTGTAGGAGATAGTAACAACATATGGAGTAAGTCAACATCTAACAGAGAACAACTGTAGGAGATAGTAACAACATACGGAGTAAGTCAACATCTAACAGAGAACAACTGTAGGAGATAGTAACAACATACGGAGTAAGTCAACATCTAACAGAGAACAACTGTAGGAGATAGTAACAACATACGGAGTGAGTCAACATCTAACAGAGAACAACTGTAGGAGATAGTAACAACATACAGAGTAAGTCAACATCTAACAGAGAACAACTGTAGGAGATAGTAACAACATATGGAGTAAGCCAACATCTAATAGAGAACAACTGTAGGAGATAGTAACAACATATGGAGTAAGTCAACATCTAACAGAGAACAAATGTAGGAGATAGTAACAACATACGGAGTAAGCCAACATCTAACAGAGAACAAATGTAGGAGATAGTAACAACATACGGAGTAAGTCAACATCTAACAGAGAACAACTGTGGGAGATAGTAACAACATACGGAGTAAGCCAACATCTAACAGAGAACAAATGTAGGAGATAGTAACAACATACGGAGTAAGCCAACATCTAACAGAGAACAACTGTAGGAGATAGTAACAACATACGGAGTAAGCCAACATCTAACAGAGAACAAATGTAGGAGATAGTAACAACATACGGAGTAAGTCAACATCTAACAGAGAACAAATGTGGGAGATAGTAACAACATACGGAGTAAGGCAACATCTAACAGAAAACAACTGTAGGAGATAGTAACAACATACGAAGTAAGCCAACATCTAACAGAGAACAACTGTAGGAGATAGTAACAACATACGGAGTAAGCCAACATCTAACAGAGAACAACTGTGGGAGATACTAACAACATACGGAGTAAGCCAACATCTAACAGCGAACAACTGTGGGAGATAGTAACAACATACGGAGTAAGCCAACATCTAACAGAGAACAACTGTAGGAGATAGTAACAACATACGGAGTAAGCCAACATCTAACAGAGAACAACTGTAGGAGATAGTAACAACATACGGAGTAAGCCAACATCTAACAGAGAACAATTGTGGGAGATAGTAACAACATACGGAGAAAGTCAACATCTAACAGAGAACAAATGTGGGATATAGTAACAACATACGGAGTAAGTCAACATCTAACAGAGAACAACTGTAGGAGATAGTAACAACATACGGAGTAAGCCAACATCTAACAGAGAACAACTGTAGGAGATAGTAACAACATATGGAGTAAGCCAACATCTAACAGAGAACAACTGTAGGAGATAGTAACAACATACGGAGTAAGCCAACATCTAACAGAGAACAACTGTAGGAGATAGTAACAACATACGGAGTAAGCCAACATCTAACAGAGAACAACTGTAGGAGATAGTAACAACATACGGAGTAAGTCAACATCTAACAGAGAACAACTGTGGGAGATAGTAACAACATACGGAGTAAGTCAACATCTAACAGAGAACAAATGTGGGAGATAGTAACAACATACGGAGTAAGTCAACATCTAACAGAGAACAACTGTAGGAGATACTACCAACATACGGAGTAAGCCAACATCTAACAGAGAACAACTGTAGGAGATAGTAACAACATACGGAGTAAGTCAACATCTAACAGAGAACAACTGTAGGAGATACTAACAACATACGGAGTAAGCCAACATCTAACAGAGAACAACTGTAGGAGATAGTAACAACATACAGAGTAAGCCAACATCTAACAGAGAACAAATTTGGGAGATAGTAACAACATACGGAGTAAGCCAACATCTAACAGAGAACAAATGTGGGAGATAGTAACAACATACGGAGTAAGCCAACATCTAACAGAGAACAAATGTGGGAGATAGTAACAACATACGGAGTAAGTCAACATCTAACAGAGAACAACTGTAGGAGATAGTAACAACATACGGAGTAAGCCAACATCTAACAGAGAACAAATGTGGGAGATAGTAACAACATACGGAGTAAGTCAACATCTAACAGAGAACAACTGTAGGAGATAGTAACAACATACGGAGTAAGTCAACATCTAACAGAGAACAACTGTAGGAGATAGTAACAACATACGGAGTAAGCCAACATCTAACAGAGAACAAATGTGGGAGATAGTAACAACATACGGAGTAAGTCAACATCTAACAGAGAACAAATGTAGGAGATAGTAACAACATACGGAGTAAGTCAACATCTAACACAGAACAAATGTAGGAGATACTAACAACATACGGAGTAAGCCAACATCTAACAGAGAACAACTGTAGGAGATAGTAACAACATACGGAGTAAGTCAACATCTAACAAAGAACAAATGTAGGAGATACTAACAACATACGGAGTAAGTCAACATCTAACAGAGAACAACTGTAGGAGATAGTAACAACATACGGAGTAAGCCAACATCTAACAGAGAACAACTGTAGGAGATAGTAACAACATACGGAGTAAGCCAACATCTAACAGAACAACTGTGGGAGATACTAACAACATACAGAGTAAGTCAACATCTAACAGAGAACAACTGTAGGAGATAGTAACAACATACGGAGTAAGCCAACATCTAACAGAGAACAACTGTAGGAGATAGTAACAACATACGGAGTAAGTCAACATCTAACAGAGAACAAATGTAGGAGATAGTAACAACATACGGAGTAAGCCAACATCGAACAGAGAACAACTGTAGGAGATAGTAACAACATACGGAGTAAGTCAACATCTAACAGAGAACAACTGTAGGAGATAGTAACAACATACGGAGTAAGTCAACATCTAACAGAGAACAACTGTAGGAGATAGTAACAACATACGGAGTAAGTCAACATCTAACAGAGAACAACTGTAGGAGATAGTAACAACATACGGAGTAAGCCAACATCTAACAGAGAACAACTGTAGGAGATAGTAACAACATACGGAGTAAGTCAACATCTAACAGAGAACAACTGTAGGAGATAGTAACAACATACGGAGTAAGTCAACATCTAACAGAGAACAAATGTAGGAGATAGTAACAACATACGGAGTAAGTCAACATCTAACAGAGAACAACTGTAGGAGATAGTAACAACATACGGAGTAAGTCAACATCTAACAGAGAACAAATGTAGGAGATACTAACAACATACGGAGTAAGTCAACATCTAACAGAGAACAACTGTAGGAGATAGTAACAACATACGGAGTAAGCCAACATCTAACAGAGAACAACTGTAGGAGATAGTAACAACATACGGAGTAAGTCAACATCTAACAGAACAACTGTAGGAGATAGTAACAACATACGGAGTAAGTCAACATCTAACAGAACAACTGTAGGAGATAGTAACAACATACGGAGTAAGCCAACATCTAACAGAGAACAACTGTAGGAGATAGTAACAACATATGGAGTAAGTCAACATCTAACAGAGAACAACTGTAGGAGATAGTAACAACATACGGAGTAAGTCAACATCTAACAGAGAACAACTGTAGGAGATAGTAACAACATACGGAGTAAGTCAACATCTAACAGAGAACAACTGTAGGAGATAGTAACAACATACGGAGTGAGTCAACATCTAACAGAGAACAACTGTAGGAGATAGTAACAACATACGGATTGAGTCAACATCTAACAGAGAACAACTGTAGGAGATAGTAACAACATACGGAGTAAGTCAACATCTAACAGAGAACAACTGTAGGAGATAGTAACAACATATGGAGTAAGCCAACATCTAACAGAGAACAACTGTAGGAGATAGTAACAACATATGGAGTAAGTCAACATCTAACAGAGAACAAATGTAGGAGATAGTAACAACATACGGAGTAAGCCAACATCTAACAGAGAACAAATGTAGGAGATAGTAACAACATACGGAGTAAGTCAACATCTAACAGAGAACAAATGTAGGAGATAGTAACAACATACGGAGTAAGGCAACATCTAACAGAAAACAACTGTAGGAGATAGTAACAACATACGAAGTAAGCCAACATCTAACAGAGAACAACTGTAGGAGATAGTAACAACATACGGAGTAAGCCAACATCTAACAGAGAACAACTGTGGGAGATACTAACAACATACGGAGTAAGCCAACATCTAACAGCGAACAACTGTGGGAGATAGTAACAACATACGGAGTAAGCCAACAGTTAACAGAGAACAACTGTAGGAGATAGTAACAACATACGGAGTAAGCCAACATCTAACAGAGAACAACTGTAGGAGATAGTAACAACATACGGAGTAAGCCAACATCTAACAGAGAACAATTGTGGGAGATAGTAACAACATACGGAGAAAGTCAACATCTAACAGAGAACAAATGTGGGAGATAGTAACAACATACGGAGTAAGTCAACATCTAACAGAGAACAACTGTAGGAGATAGTAACAACATACGGAGTAAGCCAACATCTAACAGAGAACAACTGTAGGAGATAGTAACAACATACGGAGTAAGCCAACATCTAACAGAGAACAACTGTAGGAGATAGTAACAACATACGGAGTAAGCCAACATCTAACAGAGAACAACTGTAGGAGATAGTAACAACATACGGAGTAAGCCAACATCTAACAGAGAACAAATGTGGGAGATAGTAACAACATACGGAGTAAGTCAACATCTAACAGAGAACAAATGTAGGAGATAGTAACAACATACGGAGTAAGTCAACATCTACACAGAACAAATGTAGGAGATACTAACAACATACGGAGTAAGCCAACATCTAACAGAGAACAACTGTAGGAGATAGTAACAACATACGGAGTAAGTCAACATCTAACAGAGAACAAATGTAGGAGATACTAACAACATACGGAGTAAGTCAACATCTAACAGAGAACAACTGTAGGAGATAGTAACAACATACGGAGTAAGCCAACATCTAACAGAGAACAACTGTAGGAGATAGTAACAACATACGGAGTAAGCCAACATCTAACAGAACAACTGTGGGAGATACTAACAACATACAGAGTAAGTCAACATCTAACAGAGAACAACTGTAGGAGATAGTAACAACATACGGAGTAAGCCAACATCTAACAGAGAACAACTGTAGGAGATAGTAACAACATACGGAGTAAGTCAACATCTAACAGAGAACAAATGTAGGAGATAGTAACAACATACGGAGTAAGCCAACATCGAACAGAGAACAACTGTAGGAGATAGTAACAACATACGGAGTAAGTCAACATCTAACAGAGAACAACTGTAGGAGATAGTAACAACATACGGAGTAAGTCAACATCTAACAGAGAACAACTGTAGGAGATAGTAACAACATACGGAGTAAGTCAACATCTAACAGAGAACAACTGTAGGAGATAGTAACAACATACGGAGTAAGCCAACATCTAACAGAGAACAACTGTAGGAGATAGTAACAACATACGGAGTAAGTCAACATCTAACAGAGAACAACTGTAGGAGATAGTAACAACATACGGAGTAAGTCAACATCTAACAGAGAACAAATGTAGGAGATAGTAACAACATACGGAGTAAGTCAACATCTAACAGAGAACAACTGTAGGAGATAGTAACAACATACGGAGTAAGTCAACATCTAACAGAGAACAATTGTAGGAGATACTAACAACATACGGAGTAAGTCAACATCTAACAGAGAACAACTGTAGGAGATAGTAACATCATACGGAGTAAGCCAACATCTAACAGAGAACAACTGTAGGAGATAGTAACAACATACGGAGTAAGCCAACATCTAACAGAACAACTGTGGGAGATACTAACAACATACGGAGTAAGTCAACATCTAACAGAGAACAACTGTAGGAGATAGTAACAACATACGGAGTAAGCCAACATCTAACAGAGAACAACTTTAGGAGATAGTAACAACATACGGAGTAAGTCAACATCTAACAGAGAACAAATGTAGGAGATAGTAACAACATACGGAGTAAGTCAACATCTAACAGAACAACTGTAGGAGATAGTAACAACATACGGAGTAAGTCAACATCTAACAGAACAACTGTAGGAGATAGTAACAACATACGGAGTAAGCCAACATCTAACAGAGAACAACTGTAGGAGATAGTAACAACATATGGAGTAAGTCAACATCTAACAGAGAACAACTGTAGGAGATAGTAACAACATACGGAGTAAGTCAACATCTAACAGAGAACAACTGTAGGAGATAGTAACAACATACGGAGTAAGTCAACATCTAACAGAGAACAACTGTAGGAGATAGTAACAACATACGGAGTGAGTCAACATCTAACAGAGAACAACTGTAGGAGATAGTAACAACATACGGAGTGAGTCAACATCTAACAGAGAACAACTGTAGGAGATAGTAACAACATACGGAGTAAGTCAACATCTAACAGAGAACAACTGTAGGAGATAGTAACAACATATGGAGTAAGCCAACATCTAACAGAGAACAACTGTAGGAGATAGTAACAACATATGGAGTAAGTCAACATCTAACAGAGAACAAATGTAGGAGATAGTAACAACATAAGGAGTAAGCCGACATCTAACAGAGAACAAATGTAGGAGATAGTAACAACATACGGAGTAAGTCAACATCTAACAGAGAACAAATGTAGGAGATAGTAACAACATACGGAGTAAGCCAACATCTAACAGAGAACAACTGTGGGAGATACTAACAACATACGGAGTAAGCCAACATCTAACAGCGAACAACTGTGGGAGATAGTAACAACATACGGAGTAAGCCAACAGTTAACAGAGAACAACTGTAGGAGATAGTAACAACATACGGAGTAAGCCAACATCTAACAGAGAACAACTGTAGGAGATAGTAACAACATACGGAGTAAGCCAACATCTAACAGAGAACAATTGTGGGAGATAGTAACAACATACGGAGAAAGTCAACATCTAACAGAGAACAAATGTGGGAGATAGTAACAACATACGGAGTAAGTCAACATCTAACAGAGAACAACTGTGGGAGATACTAACAACATACGGAGTAAGCCAACATCTAACAGCGAACAACTGTGGGAGATAGTAACAACATACGGAGTAAGCCAACAGTTAACAGAGAACAACTGTAGGAGATAGTAACAACATACGGAGTAAGCCAACATCTAACAGAGAACAACTGTAGGAGATAGTAACAACATACGGAGTAAGCCAACATCTAACAGAGAACAATTGTGGGAGATAGTAACAACATACGGAGAAAGTCAACATCTAACAGAGAACAAATGTGGGAGATAGTAACAACATACGGAGTAAGTCAACATCTAACAGAGAACAACTGTAGGAGATAGTAACAACATACGGAGTAAGCCAACATCTAACAGAGAACAACTGTAGGAGATAGTAACAACATACGGAGTAAGCCAACATCTAACAGAGAACAACTGTAGGAGATAGTAACAACATACGGAGTAAGCCAACATCTAACAGAGAACAACTGTAGGAGATAGTAACAACATACGGAGTAAGCCAACATCTAACAGAGAACAACTGTAGGAGATAGTAACAACATACGGAGTAAGTCAACATCTAACAGAGAACAACTGTGGGAGATAGTAACAACATACGGAGTAAGTCAACATCTAACAGAGAACAAATGTGGGAGATAGTTACAACATACGGAGTAAGTCAACATCTAACAGAGAACAACTGTAGGAGATACTAACAACATACGGAGTAAGCCAACATCTAACAGAGAACAACTGTAGGAGATAGTAACAACATACGGAGTAAATCAACATCTAACAGAGAACAACTGTAGGAGATAGTAACAACATACGGAGTAAGCCAACATCTAACAGAGAACAACTGTAGGAGATAGTAACAACATACGGAGTAAGTCAACATCTAACAGAGAACAAATGTGGGAGATAGTAACAACATACGGAGTAAGTCAACATCTAACAGAGAACAACTGTAGGAGATAGTAACAACATACAGAGTAAGTCAACATCTAACAGAGAACAAATGTGGGAGATAGTAACAACATACGGAGTAAGTCAACATCTAACAGAGAACAACTGTAGGAGATAGTAACAACATACGGAGTAAGCCAACATCTAACAGAGAACAAATGTGGTAGATAGTAACAACATACGGAGTAAGTCAACATCTAACAGAGAACAACTGTAGGAGATAGTAACAACATACGGAGTAAGTCAACATCTAACAGAGAACAACTGTAGGAGATAGTAACAACATACGGAGTAAGCCAACATCTAACAGAGAACAAATGTGGGAGATAGTAACAACATACGGAGTAAGTCAACATCTAACAGAGAACAAATGTGGGAGATACTAACAACATACGGGGTAAGCCATCATCTAACAGAACAACTGTAGGAGATAGTAACAACATACGGAGTAAGCCAACATCTAACAGAACAACTGTAGGAGATAGTAACAACATACGGAGTAAGCCAACATCTAACAGAACAACTGTGGGAGATAGTAACAACATACGGAGTAAGCCAACATCTAACAGAACAACTGTAGGAGATAGTAACAACATACGGAGTAAGTCAACATCTAACAGAGAACAACTGTAGGAGATACTAACAACATACGGAGTAAGCCAACATCTAACAGAGAACAACTGTAGGAGATAGTAACAACATACGGAGTAAGCCAACATCTAACAGAGAACAAATGTAGGAGATAGTAACAACATACGGAGTAAGTCAACATCTAACAGAGAACAACTGTAGGAGATACTAACAACATACGGAGTAAGCCAACATCTAACAGAGAACAACTGTAGGAGATAGTAACAACATACGGAGTAAGCCAACATCTAACAGAGAACAACTGTAGGAGATAGTAACAACATACGGAGTAAGTCAACATCTAACAGAGAACAAATGTGGGAGATAGTAACAACATACGGAGTAAGTCAACATCTAACAGAGAACAACTGTAGGAGATAGTAACAACATACGGAGTAAGTCAGCATCTAACAGGGAACAACTGTAGGAGATAGTAACAACATACGGAGTAAGCCAACAGTTAACAGAGAACAACTGTAGGAGATAGTAACAACATACGAAGTAAGCCAACATCTAACCAACCTAAATAAAAGTCTCTACATCAACAGGAGAAGTCTTACAAGAACTAAAACTTATTAGAGAACTACTAAACACAATTCAACAAGACAAATGGGATTTTTGGGACACTCAGCAGCCTTCTAAAAGTAATCTTGGAAGGGAAAATACAGGGTAATAGAGACAGAGACAGACCAAGACTAACATGGACGAGTAACATTAAAAGATGGACAAGTCAGCCTATGACAACCTGCACCATCAAAGCAAGAGACAGAGCGGAATGACGCTCCATGATAGCCAACCTTCGTGCAGGAGATGGACAAGTCAGCCTATGACAACCTGCACCATCAAAGCAAGAGGCAGAGCGGAATGGCGCTCCATGGTAACCAACCTTCGATACGGAGACAGCACTCAATGATGACATCAACAGTAGCTGCACAGTGGAAACAGAAGAGAGCTATACAGACCACATGGAAGTCAGACCAGGAGTAAGACGGGTGGAGGGGGTGGCTATTATCTCCCCTATTGTTTATTACACACATGGACTATATATGTAAGTTAGCCAACCCATCGGAGACCATCGAGCTTCTATTTGTAGACGACCAGTCGCTAACACATGGACTATATATGTAAGTTAGCCAACCCATCGGAGACCATCGAGCTTCTATTTGTAGACGACCAGTCGCTAACACATGGACTATATATGTAAGTTAGCCAACCCATCGGAGACCATCGAGCTTCTATTTGTAGACGACCAGTCGCTAACACATGGACTATATATGTAAGTTAGCCAACCCATCGGAGACCATCGAGCTTCTATTTGTAGACGACCAGTCGCTAACACATGGACTATATATGTAAGTTAGCCAACCCATCGGAGACCATCGAGCTTCTATTTGTAGACGACCAGTCGCTAACACATGGACTATATATGTAAGTTAGCCAACCCATCGGAGACCATCGAGCTTCTATTGGTAGACGACCAGTCGCTAACACATGGACTATATATGTAAGTTAGCCAACCCATCGGAGACCATCGAGCTTCTATTTGTAGACGACCAGTCGCTAACACATGGACAAACGTAAGACCTACAAGAACACGTAAATAGACTCAACAGCACTGACCCTCAATACAACACGAAAATCAATACCAACAAAACAGGAGCTATGATTAACGTCATAACGATAGATGGCAGAAAGCTAAAACCAAGTAGAGGAATTGAGTTATTTGCGGGTCATCATCATTGCACTCCGAACATGTCCATAGGTGCTCAGATCCCCTCCTCAGCAATTCCCTCAGTGTCCAGCGACTGACGACTTCAGTTCTATGTTGGTTGATAAGTCTTCTTACACGGCCACCAAGTTTCTCATTTCTGGCTGTGCCCAACTTAACTCCCATTTCCATCATCCGAAGAAGTGACGTGGATCTGTGTTTGTCGAAGTCCTGTGCTTTTCCCACAACTCGGAGGGCATTGATGATGTCCGACCGATCCATTGGTTGCCCGTCCTCAACGTCAGCGCAGCTAGCCAACCTGTCCGCTTTTTCATTTCCCCGTACTCCCGCATGTCCAGGGACATAGACAAAGGTGACCTTACGTATTTTGGATTTCTGCAACGACTCTACCCATTGCATGCGTACAAAGCCCGCCTCCACTTTTTTTATCATGCTCATCGAATCACTCAGTATACATGCGTGGATGTAGTCTTGTGACTCTAACCATTTGAATGCCTTGGTCACTGCCATCGCCTCCGTTGTCATGCTACTCGTGGTCATGACGTATGCACCACTGTCTTCCTTGACTATTCTGCCTGCCAAGCGTGCTGTAAATGCCCATGCACTTCTTTGGTGTCGTATTACAGATCCGTCTGTATAGATGACTGCATCTTTCTCAACTGTGTTATCGCAGATGAGACCGTTAACCTCAGCATTAACCACGACCGGGTTCTGTTCCCTACTTTTCCTGTCGAGTGTGACAATACACGAGAAAGTCCCCTTGAGTGACGTAGGCACCGGTATCAGATAGAGGAATTCAAATATCTAGGAAGTCTAGTGACACACGACAGTTCACAAACAGCAGAGATAGACTCAAGATGTAAGAAAGCTTGTCAAATCATTGGACAGCTATCACCACTATTGTCCAACAAGAAAATAACTCTGGAGGCAAAACGGGCACTGTACAATACAATCTTCATCCCAACCTTGTGCTACCAATGCCAGTTCTGGGGACCCTAGATGCAAAAACAAGAAGAAAAATAACCTCTGTCGAGATGAAATGTGTTAGACGAATGAAAGGAAACAGTCTGAGAGATAAGATCAGAAACGAAAAACTCATGAGAAAAAAGCTAGGAATAATTCCAACCGTTGATCAGGCCAGATTTGTCCAATTTGGGTCGCGCCTGTGATTCTTCTCATTTCAGCCGCTCTCAGATCAGGACAAATATTTAGAGATACAGGTAGACAGAGAAACAAGACAAAGATACAGGTAGATAGAGAAACAAGACAAAGATACAGGTAGACAGAGAAACAAGACAAAGATACAGGTAGACAGAGAAACAAGACAAAGATACAGGTAGATAGAGAAACAAGACAAAGATACAGGTAGACAGAGAAACAAGACAAAGATACAGGTAGACAGAGAAACAAGACAAAGATACAGGTAGATAGAGAAACAAGACAAAGATACAGGTAGACAGAGAAACAAGACAAAGATACAGGTAGATAGAGAAACAAGACAAAGATACAGGTAGACAGAGAAACAAGACAAAGATACAGGTAGACAGAGAAACAAGACAAAGATACAGGTAGATAGAGAAACAAGACAAAGATACAGGTAGACAGAGAAACAAGACAAAGATACAGGTAGACAGAGAAACAAGACAAAGATATAGGTAGATAGAGAAACAAGACAAAGATACAGGTAGACAGAGAAACAAGACAAAGATACAGGTAGACAGAGAAACAAGACAAAGATACAGGTAGACAGAGAAACAAGACAAAGATACATGTAGACAGAGAAACAAGACAAAGATACAGGTAGACAGAGAAACAAGACAAAGATACAGGTAGACAGAGAAACAAGACAAAGATACAGGTAGACAGAGAAACAAGACAAAGATACAGGTAGACAGAGAAACAAGACAAAGATACATGTAGACAGAGAGACAGGTAGACAAAGAGACAAGACAGAGTTACGGGTAGACAGAGAGACAAGAAAAATATACAGGTAGACAGAGAGACAAGACAATGATACAGGTAGACAGAGAAACAAGACAAAGATACAGGTAGACAGAGAAAAAAACCAAAGATACAGATAGACAGAGAAAAAAACAAAGATACAGGTAGACAGAGAAAAAAACAAAGATACAGGTAGACAGAGAAACAAAACAAAGATACAGGTAGACAAAGAGACAAGACAGAGTTACGGGTAGACAGAGAGACAAGACAAAGATACAGGTAGACAAAGAGACAAGACAAAGCGTTACATGTAGACAGAAAGACAAGACAAAGTGTTACGGGTAGACAGGTAAGCAGAGACAAGACAAAGATACAGTAAGACAGAGATACAAGACAAAGATACAGGTAGATAGAGACAAGACAAAGTGTTACGGGTAGACAGAGACAAGACAAAGCGTTACGGGTAGACAGAGACAAGACAAAGTGTTACGGGTAGACAGAGACAAGACAAAGTGTTACGGGTAGACAGAGAGACAAGACAAAGATACAGTAATACAGAGATACAAGACAAAGATACAGGTAGACAGAGAAACAAGACAAAGTGCTACGGGTAGACAGAGAGACGAGACAAAGTGTTATGGGTAGACAGAGAAACAAGACAAAGATACAGGTAGACAGGAGAGACAAGACAAAGAGTTACAGGTAGACAGAGAAACAAAACAAAGATACAGGTAGACAGGAGAGACAAGACAAAGATACAGGTAGACAGAGAAACAAGACAAAGATACAGGTAGACAGAGAAAAAAAAACAAAGATACAGGTAGACAGAGAAAAAAAAACAAAGATACAGGTAGACATAGAAACAAGACAAAGATACAGGTAGACAGTGAAACAAGACAAAGATACAGATAGACAGAGAAACAAGACAAAGATACAGGTAGACAGAGAAACAAGACAAAGATACAGGTAGAAAGAGAGACAAGACTGAGTTACGGGTAGACAGAGGGTCAAGACAAAGAGTTACAGGTAGACAGAGACAAGACAAAGATACAGGAAGACAAAGTCACGGGTAGACAGATAGACAAGACAAAGTGTTACATGTAGACAGAAAGACAAGACAAAGTGTTACGGGTAGACAGAGACAAGACAAAGTGTTACGGGTAGACAGAGACAAGACAAAGTGTTATGGGTAGACAGAGACAAGACAAAGCGTTACATGTAGACAGAAAGACAAGACAAAGTGTTACGGGTAGACAGAGACAAGACAAAGTGTTATGGGTAGACAGAGACAAGACAAAGCGTTACATGTAGACAGAAAGACAAGACAAAGTGTTACGGGTAGACAGAGACAAGACAAAGTGTTACGGGTAGGCAGAGACAAAACAAAGATACAGGTAGACAGGAGAGACAAGACAAAGTGTTACGGGTAGACAGGTAGGCAGAGACAAGACAAAGTGTTACGGGTAGACAGAGAGACAAGACAAAGATACAGGTAGATAGAGAGACAAGACAAAGTGTTACATGTAGATAGAAAGACAAGACAAAGTGTTACGGGTAGACAGAGACAAGACAAAGTGTTACGGGTAGACAGAGACAAGACAAAGTGTTATGGGTAGACAGAGACAAGACAAAGCGTTACATGTAGACAGAAAGACAAGACAAAGTGTTACGGGTAGACAGAGACAAGACAAAGTGTTACGGGTAGACAGAGACAAGACAAAGTGTTACGGGTAGACAGCTAGACAGAGAGACAAGACAAAGATACAGTAAGACAGAGATACAAGACAAAGATACAGGTAGACAGAGACAAGACAAAGTGTTACGGGTAGGCAGAGACAAAACAAAGATACAGGTAGACAGGAGAGACAAGACAAAGAGTTACAGGTAGACAGAGAGACAAGACAATGTGTTACTGGTAGACAGGTAGATAGAGAGACAAGACAAAGTGTTACAGGTAGACAGAGAGACAAGACAAAGTGTTACGGGCATAAACAGAGAGACGAGACAAAGTGTTACGGGTAGACAAGACAAAGATACAGGTAGACAGAGAGACAAGAGAAAGATACAGGTAGACAAAGATACAAGACAACGTGTTACAGGTAGACAGAGAGACAAGACAAAGTGTTACGGGTAGACAAGATAAAGAATTACGGGTACACAGAGAGACAAAGTGTTACGGGTTGACAGAGAGACAAGACAAGGTGTTACGGGTAGACACGACAAAGAATTACGGGTACACAGAGAGACAAAGTGTTACAGGTAGACAGAGAGACAAGACAAAGATACAGGTAGACAAAGAGACAAGATAAAGATACAGGTAGACAGAGAGACAAGACAAACAGTTACGGGTCGACAGAGAGACAAGACAAAGTGTTACGGGTAGACAGAGAGACAAGACAAAGAATTATGGGTAGACAGATCGACAAGACAAAGAATTACGGGTAGACAGAGAGACAAGACAAAGAATTACGGGTAGACAGAGAGTCAAGATAAAGAGATACAGTTAGACAGAGAGAAAAAACAAAGATACAGGTAAACAAAGAGACAAGACAAGGATACAGGTAGACAGAGAGACAAGACAAAGTGTTACAGGTAGACAAAGAGACGTGACAAAGAGACGTGACAAAGTGTTAAGGGTAGACAGAGACAAGACAAAGTGTTACGGGAGAACAGAGAGACAAGACAAAGTGTTATGGGTAGACAGAAGAGACAAGACAAAGTGTTACGGGTAGACAGGTAGACAGAGAGACAAGACAAAGATACAGGTAGACAGAGACAAGACAAAGTGTTATAGGTAGCCAGAGAAACATGACAACGCGTTATGGGTAGACAGAGACAAGACAAAGATACAGGTAGACAGGAGAGACAAGACAAAGAGTTACAGGTAGACAGACAGACAAGAGAAAGTGTTATGGGTAGACAAAGACAAGACAAAGATACAGGTAGACAGAGAGACAAGATAAAGTGTTATGGGTAGGCAGAGACAAGACACAAATACAGGTAGACAGGAGAGACAAGACAAAGATACAAGCAGACAGGAGAGACAAGACAAAGAGTTATGGGTAGACAGAGAGACAAGACAAAGATACAGGTAGACAGGAGAGACAAGACAAAGATTCAGGTATACAGGAGAGACAAGACAAAGATACAAGCAGACAGGAGAGACAAGACAAAGCGTTATGTGTAGACAGAGAGACAAGACAAAGAGATACATATAGGCAGAGAGACAAGACAAAGAGATACATATAGGCAGAGAGATATGGGCAGAAGGATAAGACATAATGACAGAAAGCGAAATGGACAGAATAATATAAGACAAAGAAATAGACAGAAAAGTGGGCATAATAATATAAGACAAAGAAATAGACAGAAAAGTGGGCATAATAATAAAAGACAAAGAAATAGACAGAAAAGTGGGCATAATAATATAAGACAAAGAAATAGACAGAAAAGTGGGCATAATAATATAAGACAAAGAAATAGACAGAAAAGTGGGCATAATAATATATGACATACAAACAGATAGAGAGATGAGCAAGGATATAAAACAGACATGCAGACAAAGAAACTGCAGCTTCTCCAACTTGTCTCTCTCTCTCTCACTTTTAGCTGATCGGACCGCAGTTCCTGTGGGTGATGGAGCCAGTGCTCGGGGACATCTGGACAGCCGAGGTTGAGCAAGCTTGGTCGGATCTCTTCAAATACATCAGCTACATCATGAAGGACGCCATGCGGTTTTGAAGGTCGTAGGGACGTCCTACAGCGCAGACAACGCCGGGAACATTAACACGTTTTGTCGAATTTGTTACTTGTAACATGTCATGTCATTTAAATAAATTAGCATTTCTTATAAATTGTCTGTTTTAGGGTTGTGATAAATTTAACTAACAAATCATCTGTAACATCAGCAATGTTACATCACAGGGAACATCAGCAATGTTACAATATAGGAAACAGCAATGTTACAGCACACATGGAACAGCAGCAATGTTACAGCACAGAGAATATCAGAAATGTAACAACACAGGAAACATCAGAAATGTTACAACAAACACAGAACAGAAATGTTACAGCACACATAGAACATCAGCAATGTTACAGTACATAGAACATACATAATGTTACAGCACAGAGAATATCAGAAATGTAACAACACAGGGAACATCAGCAATGTTACAACAAACACAGAACAGAAATGTTACAGCACACATAGAACATCAGCAATGTTACAGTACATAGAACATACATAATGTTACAGCACAGAGAATATCAGAAATGTAACAACACAGGGAACATCAGCAATGTTACAATAAATACAGAACAGAAATGTTACAGCACACATAGAACATCAGCAATGTTACAGTACACAGAGAGACAATTGGCAATGCTACAACACGAGAGAACATCAGCAATGTTACAACACACAGATTTCACTCATTCATTACTTAACACCCACATCTATCTCACAGATCTCCAACAAAAACTTCATCTCTTTACACTGACATCTATCTCACAGATCTCCAACAAAAGCTTCATCTCTTTACACTGACATCTATCTCACAGATCTCCAACAAAAACTTCATCTCTTTACACTGACATCTATCTCACAGATCTCCAACAAAAACGTCATCTCTTTACACTGACATCTATCTCACAGATCTCCAACAAAAACTTCATCTCTTTGCACTGACATCTATCTCACAGATCTCCAACAAAAACTTCATCTCTTTGCACTGACATCGATCTCACAGATCTCCAACAAAAACTTCACTCATTCATCTCTTTACACTGACATCTATCTCACAGATCTCAACAAAAACTTCATTCATTCATCTCTTTACACTGACATCGATCTCACAGATCTCCAACAAAAACTTCATCTCTTTACACTGACATCTATCTCACAGATCTCCAACAAAAACTTAATTCATTCATCTCTTTACACTGACATCGATCTCACAGATCTCCAACAAAAACTTCATCTCTTTACACTGACATCGATCTCACAGATCTCCAACAAAAACTTCAGCTCTTTACACTGACATCTATCTCACAGATCTCCAACAAAAACTTCATCTCTTTACACTGACATCGATCTCACAGATCTCCAACAAAAACTTAATTCATTCATCTCTTTACACTGACATCGATCTCACAGATCTCCAACAAAAACTTCATCTCTTTACACTGACATCGATCTCACAGATCTCCAACAAAAACTTCAGCTCTTTACACTGACATCTATCTCACAGATCTCCAACAAAAACTTCAGCTCTATACACTGACATCGATCTCACAGATCTCCAACAAAAACTTCATCTCTTTACACTGACATCGATCTCACTGATCTCCAACAAAAATTTCAGCTCTTTACACTGACATCTATCTCACTGATCTCCAAAGTAGTAGGTGTGGCTGTGAACCCATCCAAAAAGTTCACGCACATGCACCTAAAGACAATAGATTTGGCACCAAAACCGAACGAAACTGGCACCAAATCCGTGCAAAAGTCCGATAATCGGCTCATTATCTCGGCTTATCTCGTGGTGTGCGTTGGTGCGTGACGGCTTATCTCGGTGGTCGTGGTGTGCGTTGGTGCGTGACGGCTTATCTCGTGGTGATCGGCGCGTCGCTCGCTCGCCGGTTATCTCGGGGACAGCGGTTCTAAAAGGGGTCGGGCGACAGCGGTTCTAAAACTTGTGGGGATGGCGGGTCGTCGCCGGCTATCTCGCGGGTCGGATGGCGGGTCGTCGCCGGCTATCTCGCGGGTCGGATGGCGGGTCGTCGCCGGCTATCTCGCGGGTCGGATGGCGGGTCGTCGCCGGCTATCGAGGCCTGTGGGTGGGGAAAGGGGGGTGCCTTTATTGGTCGAGTGTTATTAGTATCATCATGTGTGAGGTGGGTATTAGGCAACAGGAGGCGACATGTAAAAAAATGCTGACAAGCAATGACGTTGAAGGGGGGTTAGGAAAAGGTAAATACAACTATCTCGCGTGCGACGAGGGTGGGGGAACGGGGTTGGTCGTCACAGGGTGTGTTATTGTAGTATCGCTAACATCATGTACCAGGTGTGATTATAGCGATTTTTTTAGTGACACATCATCATCATGTGCCACCCTCAACACCCTCATCATCCCCTTCATGTCCTATCATCAAGCCACACAAAGTATCGACCACTGAAAATCTCTCTGTCTCTCTCTCTCTGTCTCTCTCTCTCACATTCATGGTAAAGCAAAACAAAATTCGTTCTATATTTCTCACAGCTTTATTATTAATACAACAAATATACGACACATATTTGAAAATATATTACTGTCCGGTTGTTGAATGTGGGCATCCGCGGGCCCCTCGAAGCCGAAGTATCCACGGGGCGAGCAATCGATAAATGATACGGTCGTTTATGTGCTGTCTCGATGAAAAAGGCATGAGAATTCTGTTAAGTTTCGCGCCACGACACTTAAGAAGTATATAATAAACACAATATAGACCGCACGTGTTGCTAAACAAATCTTGCAACACCCGCGGGTTGTAGACGAATGGAACGTGTGAGTTTTGCTCTATAAAGTTTAAAATATCCACTTGTCTGGGAGGCAAACCGTAGGAATCGAAATACTCACATTCGCCGAGTCCGTTGTAAAATAGGGCCACCCAATGCTCTCCGGGTTCGTGGGCAGGGTCGGTGTTTATGACAAGGGCCGCGGTCGCCGTTGGGTCGATGCTTGGCGGTAAGTGGTTTCGCGGAATGACACTAACAAGGGAACAACGTCGAACGAAAATATCCGACATCAAAAGGTTGTAAATCTCCCTCGTGTTCATATTCTTCTTCTTTCTCTCTCAAACGGCGAAGTCTGTTAGAATCTGCCTTGTCTTGGATACCTCGAGCACCGAGTCCAACTCGGCGTAGACGATAACTTGTAGGGGAGTAGTGGTGGGAGCGGCAAACTTTAGTTCTATCGACAAGGGTCCGCTTGTGGCTAGCTAAAAATGGGAGCCGTCCAGTAGGCTGGACGAGAGGTCAAAACCAAATAGACAGTATCCGTCCTTGAATTCTCTATAATCAACGTTATTCCCAGCGTCTTTACCAATCAGACCCATGGCCAGATTTGTGCCGAAGAAAGCTCTCGCGTATTGATTTCGTTCAAAGTCCATAGTTAGAGGCTTTCCCGAGATACATTTCCCGTCGACCGTCAGGTTCATATAAATCAGACCAAAGTGTTGAAAATTGAACGGGTTACCTGTGTAAACACCATTAAAAGCACTGGCCGTAATCAGACCTATCACTATACGGGTCGGTGTTTGAGACAAAAATAAATTGTCTTGACTGTGGGAGAACATCCCGCTAGCGATGGAAAATGTCTTGATGGTAACCCTCTTGATCGGGTACCGCGCATTCCGGCTTAAGAGAGCCTTTTCGTGGGCCAGAGAAATCGCGGGGTTTAGCTTAGCTTTCCTGACCACGAGCGCGGCGTAGGTGATAACACTCTTATAACCCACAGAGCTATCGTGAGCCGCGAGGCTGAACACATCCTTCGAGGGCGTGAGTTTTATCTTTACGTCGACTCTGTTTAACATGTAACGATCCTGCACAAAGACATCAGAGTGCAAACGACCCATTATTTCAACCTCTTTACTACCCGAAGTCAAATCGCGCCGTGTTTTAAAATCCTCATTTTCTTTCAAATCGTCATGGTGGCCAGCTGTGTCTTTGTAGAACAGAGCGGCCGTCAAGTATCCCGTTTTCGCATCCTCCCAGTAATTTAGCGTGGCCTCAAACACTGCTCTAAAAGGATAGGTATTCTCCGACGGTGTAACCAACGTGTCGTTTAGCGATACGTCGACTTGTGAAAATAGACTGTGAAGATAATTGTTGACCGGTCCTACCTCAGCATCGGGTGGTACACTATCACCATTCGGGAGGGTGATCTTGACCCGCAGATGTAAAAACGTGTTGAAAAGATCTAGATACTCCTCGCTGTTTCCAGAAATGAAAAACTCTATCGGTGCGCTATGCGACAAAGCTGCGATCGGACGAATTTCAATAAACTGGTCAGAGTCTAGAGATGTCTGCGTTGGTGGAACGCTAAATAAATCCAAACCAGAGTGAAGACATTCGCACGATTTGGGGTGAATGAGGGACATTATTAGTCGAAAATATCCTTTGCCACCCTCGTCTTCGTCTTCTTCCCGCTGTTGTGCACCGAATGAAGGGGGAACCGTCCATTGTCGGTTTTATCCTCTTCGTAACGGGTTCTCCTGGTGGAGGTAACTTCATAACTCGCTTTCTGCTTTGACGTAAACCACTTCCTGATTGGTTGTTATCACGCAGGTGGTCTACGGCCCCGTGTAGCAACCGCTGACCGGCCTCCATAGCTCGTTCTTTGAAAGCTTCACCGACATTTTTCCCGGCTAATGCGTCCTGTGCGAGCTGCAGACCGGTCCCCAAACCTTCTCTGAGCAAGGCCTTACCGCCGGTTTTTAACCAGGGTAAAATAGCCCTCCCGATTCCACCGAAGAAACTACCGATTCCACGACCGCTCTGACTTCGACCTCCTATAAACACGGGCATCCCATCGCCCGCCTGACAACAGTAAAAGTCTTCGTATAACTCAACATCTCTATGAAGGGGGTGTGTTTCACCATTATACCAGCTCGAGATGCTTCTTTACTCGAAAGTGTACCGTTAGCACCGACGCCCCGCTGGTGAATGGAATGGTTTTTCTGTGTTCGTTGGCTAAAAGGATTTCGACGGTATCAAAGGAAAATCTACTCAGGGGTAGGTAGTGAGGCTTATCGTAGATCTGAAACACCGAGGTGTGATTTCTATTGAGAACAGGCACGCTCCTGAGGAGAGGCACCATCACATCCCGACCGGTCTGGGGGAAACGAGATCGCAGTAGACGTAGACATTCTTCGCAACACTTTCCAAGTCCATTACACCCACGCTGAAGATATCGGGAGCCGTGTCTGATATTGAGGTCGTGGAGAAGGCTAACATGTTTTTCAAAGTGTCGCTTATGGTAACACTGACTCCTTTTTCGTAAAGTTTCAAGATCGCTTTATTCACCTCTTTTGCGTAAATGAATCTCATTTTTTTCCCTTTCACTCCCCTGTACGACTCATCCTCCGCTTTTATAATCGACGCGTTCAACGCTCCGATGAACGCATCGGGTTTCGTGTATAACTCAGGCTCCAATGTCACGTTGAAATAAAATCTAGCGTCGCAAATATCATCGTTATCGAGAAATTCGTACCGAATCCAGACATCACCCTCTATTACATTGAAATAATTTAGCGGAAACTGTATCTCCACCAGTGCGATCTCATACTGCGTCGAAATGTCAATGGTCTGAGGGAGTTTAACAAAAAGTGGCCGGGGTTATTATCCTTAAAAAGTTCCATAGATGCATTGCTGGGCAGGGTGACATAAAAACTCATTTTTTTTACTCGTTTCACCGTCGACTCTCCAAGTTTGGATTCGGTAGCATGTAACCCAAACAGCTGCTCAGTAGGGCTATCCACAGTTTTCCCTCCTTCGCGTCTGGCTTTTCGGTGGTCAGATTGAACAGCGAGACCGCTACAACTGTATATATAACTACCATTTGACAAATAAAGACAAGTTCTAAGTAGGGGGATAGTTTCCCAAACATCGACCCCCAGCAGCGTGGTTCGTCGTCTCTCCTGACTCCCGAGTTTACGGCTCGCAAATCGGGTTCTCCACCAAAAGTTACCACTTCTTCTTCTTCTCGCATCTCTAGTTTTTGTATCTGACAATGTCCTTGGACGGTATCCAACTGTTAAATGAGGAATCGTACCCAAACCATTTGACTAAACACTCCTTTCGCCCAAAGGATGTGCGACGCTCGGTTATGATACTCTCGATTCTGTACTCGTGTTTGTCTCCAACTTTTTGAATTTCCGGTGTGTAGAATGACCCCTCTATCTCATCGCCCTTATCGTCTTTCAACACATATGTAACGGGGTTTGTTTCGTTTACTCGACTGATGGGGAAAACAGTTCCTCCGTCCAAGCCGGGGCATAACCCTTTTTAAAATTGGCTCTGCCCAGGACCAGTCTAACTCAATCACCGGGCTTGTACAGGGGTCTTTCAAATTTAAAGTTGCGTTTGCTATTATACAACGTGTTCCATACCTGTAGGATATAGGAATATCCGTCGTTGTGTTTTTTCAAATGTCTCAAATCGATTAGGTCTGCCTGATATTGCTGTTGGGGGCCACTCGTTATAATGGGACGCCTTTCAAATCTGCGACGAATTGGTTTATGAAGGGTATAGGTATCCTGATGACTCAACCATTGTTTGATCTTTGCGAGTACCAGTTTGGTGTTACGTTGCAGGGCCGTTGCACCACTATACGCCCCTGGTCGACTAGGGTCATAGCAACGACGTCTCAATATTTTCTCCACCGTTCCCATTTTGGTGTTGGGATTCCGCTCTTTCTTTTTTTAGGTCTTAGTTTATACGTGGTTACGGGCGGAGTGGTTTTATTACCTACCTTTGGGGTTTCCGCTGGTGGTGGTGGTGTCTTGGTCTGCTCTGGTGATATCTCGATTGATGGTGGTGGGGAAGGTGTTTTTTCTGTTGCCGTGTTGTGTTGAATGAGATCGACCGAGCCCAATGAGCGTCGTGTATACTGCTCCAATCTAGTTAAATATTGATGCAGGGCACGTTGGTACGCTCTGGCCTTATCAGCGGGTGCTAAATCATCGCGGAATAGGATACGTTGCATTTCATCATCTAAATCTCTCAAGTTGTCACCGATCGCCTCGGGTGGGCTATACGACGTGGTAGTAGTCTGTTTAAGACCCTCGAGGAATCGAGGATCCATCAAAATCATTTTTTTGGCCATTGTCACGCACCTAGTACTCCACTGAGAATACTTAATATAGGACGGAGCAAAGCACCTATGAACCCACCGGTTTGTAGAATCTCTCTCCGCCGCTTAAGATTCGGTTTCTTTTTAGTGAGAAGTCTCAACTTGTTCTTGTGTCGACGTAGCTCGCACTTCTGTCGCTGAGTGAGTCTAACATAACCTTTTAATATGTTATGACAACACTCGCACAAAAAGTTAATGAGTTTGGGAGTCTGTTTTTTAATATGGCTCTTAAACCGGTCGGCGAGGCGGCGCGCATACATTTCAACATTTCACCGTGCCGTCTAAGTGCTTCATCACACATGATTCTCTACTTTGGCACGTAGACGATTTGTCTCTCCCCCGGGAATATTTTTGTTCTCAACCTAAGATTATCAGGTGTGTCCTGACGAAGATCGACCAGCAAATAACCGTGAGGAGTCGGTGTCGCGTCCTTAAAACTATCTTGGAGGTACCCCACCTGACCTGGGTACATTTGTTTACCCAGATTCATAATTTGATTCCCGTCTCTCGGGTTCTTGAAAAGGACTAAATAGTGCGTATTGAGACTTATGGTTCGATGTTCTTTATTTTTTCCGAATAGATTTTGAACAATGTACATCACACTAATATCTCTGTGATGACTACCTTTGGTGAATAATTTTGTTACCCGCTCGTCCGTCTCAGACATCAAGTCATCGATGACGATCAGTCTTCTCTTCTTACCACCTTCCAATTTATCGACGTCTGGTAGACCCTCGATAAATCTCACTGACCCCATAGTCTCGTATATCGATTGCCATTCCCCATAACACCATATAACTTCCTCCGGTACGGGGACAGCTAGCTCGTGAAGGTTCTGTATAAACTTTTGCACAAATACCGTTTTCCCACACCCGGTAGGACCGGCTAACAGAGCTGTGAAGGGATGATTCCATCGGGGATCCATCCTCACAAGTGCTACTAACTTTAGTGATTATACCACCGACGAAAATAACGAGTGATTTTAGGTCAGCGCGCGAGGTTTTCCCCTCTCTTCAACTAACACCTATTTTTATAAGCCACAACCTATATAAACACTACAGGGGGGAGGAGTTTCCTAGTCTCAAGCCGCATTACCTGAGACCGAATTGTTACACGCATCATATTTCCCCACACATCACCCTATTGGGTCAGTTCCAGAGGTCACTGAACATGTCGCAACACGACTGATTACCACGCCTGATAACGTATTGCGTTAGCTGCTATAAATAGACGGTCCTCGACCCGATAAACGTAACGGGTATAAAAACCCCCCAGTCGAGCAGTGTACACGCACACACATAACCAACGTCTGTTGCCAGGTGGTTTGTGTTTGTTTTTCTTTGAATATTGAGTCGAGTAGCTTGAATACGCCAATTTCGTTTGATGTCAGTGATCAGCGCATATTTATGTCACGTGGAAATGAGACTGTAGTTCCATTGTCTAAAGATGGCGTTAAGGCAGTCTCGGTTTGTGTTTTTCGTAACAGACCATTGATAAATATAAGGACATATAGCGGTGATAGTTTTTTTTAAGTTTCCTACCAGAACTGGGATAACACTATCGAGAGAGGAATTTATCAGGTTAGTTGAAATGCGAGAGGACATTTTAACCGCTTATGCTAACCTCAACTACACACCACCTGTTGTTAACCAGATCAGCTACACGCCACCTCTCGTTAATCAGATCAACTACACGCCACCTCTCGTTAATCAGATCAACTACACGCCGCCTCTCGTTAACCACCAAAACTACATACCATCTCTTGTTAACCCGAATCTCATCGACTACACGCCCCCTTTGTTAATCAAGCGAACCTCGCTCTTGTTAATCAGACGACAGATCCGGCAGCCAATATGAATGCCGCGGGTGTTTCAGCAGAATCACCAATTACCTATTCCAGCTTTGATCAAGGTTTTGTCAAAATGGAGGGCGGTTGTGTTTTGAAGGCTAATGAAACTTCCTATGCACCCGTGTTTGATAGACATTTAACAAACAGTACCACCAAAACAGGAGGGAGGAAACCCCGACGCTTAAAATTATCAACAACCGGACAGTAATATATTTTCAAATATGTGTCGTATATTTGTTGTATTAATAATAAAGCTGTGAGAAATATAGAACGAATTTTGTTTTGCTTTACCATGAATGTGAGAGAGAGAGAGAAACAGAGACAGAGAGATTTTCGGTGGTTGATACTTTGTGTGGCTTCATGATAGGACATGAAGGGGATGATTAGGGTGTTGAGGGTGGTACATGATGATGATGTGTCACTAAAAAAATCGCTATAATAACACCTGGTACATGATGTTAGCGATACTACAATAACACACCCTGTGACGACAAACCCCGTTCCCCCACCCTCGTCGCACGCGAGATAGTCGTATTTACCTTTTCCTAACCCCCCTTCAACATCATTGCTTGTCAGCATTTTTTTACATGTCGCCTCCTGTTGCCTAATACCCACCTCACACATGATAATACTAATAACACTCGACCAATAAAGGCACCCCCCTTTCCCCACCCGCAGGCCTCGATAGCCGGCGACGACCCGCCATCCGACCCGCGAGATAGCCGGCGACGACCCGCCATCCCCACAAGTTTTAGAACCGCTGTCGCCCGACCCCTTTTAGAACCGCTGTCCCCCGAGATAACCGGCGAGCGAGCGACGCGCCGATCACCACGAGATAAGCCGTCACGCACCAACGCACACCACGACCACCGAGATAAGCCGTCACGCACCAACGCACACCACGAGATAAGCCGAGATAATAAGCCGATTATCGGACTTTTGCACGGATTTGGTGCCAGTTTCGTGCGGTTTTGGTGCCAAATCTATTGTCTTTCGATGCATGTGCGTGCACTTTTAGTGGGAAATCACAGCCACACCTACTACTCTCCAACAAAAACTTCATCTCTTTACACTGACATCTATCTCACAGATCTCCAACAAAAACTTCATCTCTTTACACTGACATCTATCTCACAGATCTCCAACAAAAACTTCATTTATTCATCTCTTTACACTGACATCTATCTCACAGATCTCCAACAAAAACTTCATTCATTCATCTCTTTACACTGACATCTATCTCACAGATCTCCAACAAAAACTTCACTCACTCATCTCTTTACTTTGACATCTATCTCACAGATCTCCAACAAAAATTTCATTCATTCATCTCTTTACACTGACATCTATCTCACAGATCTCCACCAAAAACGTCATTCATTCATCTCTTTACACTGACATCTATCTCACAGATCTCCAACAAAAACTTCATTCATTCATCTCTTTACACTGACATCTATCTCACAGATCTCCAACAAAAACTTTATTCATTCATCTCTTTACACTGACATCTATCTCACAGATCTCCAACAAAAACTTCATCTCTTTACACTGACATCTATCTCACAGATCTCCAACAAAAACTTCATCTCTTTACACTGACATCTATCACACAGATCTCCAACAAAAACTTCATTCATTCATCTCTTTACACTGACATCTATCTCACAGATCTCCAACAAAAACTTCATTCATCTCTTTACACTGACATCTATCTCACAGATCTCCAACAAAAACTTCACTCATTCATCTCTTTACACTGACATCTATCTCACAGATCTCCAACAAAAACTTTATTCATTCATCTCTTTACACTGACATCTATCTCACAGATCTCCAACAAAAACTTTATTCATTCATCTCTTTACACTGACATCTATCTCACAGATCTCCAACAAAAACTTCATCTCTTTACATTGACATCTATCTCACAGATCTCCAACAAAAACTTCATTCATTCATCTCTTTACACTGACATCTATCTCACAGATCTCCAACAAAAACTTCACTCATTCATCTCTTTACACTGACATCTATCTCACAGATCTCCAACAAAAACTTCATTCATTCATCTCTTTACACTGACATCTATCTCACAGATCTCCAACAAAAACTTCATCTCTTTACATTGACATCTATCTCACAGATCTCCAACAAAAACTTCATTCATTCATCTCTTTACACTGACATCTATCTCACAGATCTCCAACAAAAACTTCACTCATTCATCTCTTTACACTGACATCTATCTCACAGATCTCCAACAAAAATTTCATTCATTCATCTCTTTACACTGACATCTATCTCACAGATCTCCACCAAAAACGTCATTCATTCATCTCTTTACACTGACATCTATCTCACAGATCTCCAACAAAAACTTCATTCATTCATCTCTTTACACTGACATCTATCTCACAGATCTCCAACAAAAACTTTATTCATTCATCTCTTTACACTGACATCTATCTCACAGATCTCCAACAAAAACTGTATTCATTC
Organism: Megaustenia siamemsis; assembly: GCA_032433765.1. Lineage (NCBI taxonomy): Eukaryota > Metazoa > Mollusca > Gastropoda > Stylommatophora > Ariophantidae > Megaustenia > Megaustenia siamemsis. The sequence continues at coordinate 2,964,395 of JAVIAB010000124.1, read as the reverse complement.
ATCTCTTTACACTGACATCTATCTCACAGATCTCCAACAAAAACTTCATCTCTTTACAATGACATCTATCACACAGATCTCCAACAAAAACTTCATTCATTCATCTCTTTACACTGACATCTATCTCACAGATCTCCAACAAAAACTTCATTCATCTCTTTACACTGACATCTATCTCACAGATCTCCAACAAAAACTTCACTCATTCATCTCTTTACACTGACATCTATCTCACAGATCTCCAACAAAAACTTTATTCATTCATCTCTTTACACTGACATCTATCTCACAGATCTCCAACAAAAACTTCATCTCTTTACATTGACATCTATCTCACAGATCTCCAACAAAAACTTCATTCATTCATCTCTTTACACTGACATCTATCTCACAGATCTCCAACAAAAACTTCACTCATTCATCTCTTTACACTGACATCTATCTCACAGATCTCCAACAAAAACTTCATTCATTCATCTCTTTACACTGACATCTATCTCACAGATCTCCAACAAAAACTTCATCTCTTTACATTGACATCTATCTCACAGATCTCCAACAAAAACTTCATTCATTCATCTCTTTACACTGACATCTATCTCACAGATCTCCAACAAAAACTTCACTCATTCATCTCTTTACACTGACATCTATCTCACAGATCTCCAACAAAAATTTCATTCATTCATCTCTTTACACTGACATCTATCTCACAGATCTCCACCAAAAACGTCATTCATTCATCTCTTTACACTGACATCTATCTCACAGATCTCCAACAAAAACTTCATTCATTCATCTCTTTACACTGACATCTATCTCACAGATCTCCAACAAAAACTTTATTCATTCATCTCTTTACACTGACATCTATCTCACAGATCTCCAACAAAAACTGTATTCATTCATCTCTTTACACTGACATCTATCTCACAGATCTCCAACAAAAACTTCATCTCTTTACACTGACATCTATCACACAGATCTCCAACAAAAACTTCATTCATTCATCTCTTTACACTGACATCTATCTCACAGATCTCCAACAAAAACTTCATTCATCTCTTTACACTGACATCTATCTCACAGATCTCCAACAAAAACTTCACTCATTCATCTCTTTACACTGACATCTATCTCACAGATCTCCAACAAAAACTTTATTCATTCATCTCTTTACACTGACATCTATCTCACAGATCTCCAACAAAAACTTTATTCATTCATCTCTTTACACTGACATCTATCTCACAGATCTCCAACAAAAACTTTATTCATTCATCTCTTTACACTGACATCTATCTCACAGATCTCCAACAAAAACTTCATTCATTCATCTCTTTACACTGACATCTATCTCACAGATCTCCAACAAAAACTTCACTCATTCATCTCTTTACACTGACATCTATCTCACAGATCTCCAACAAAAACTTCATTCATTCATCTCTTTACACTGACATCTATCTCACAGATCTCCAACAAAAACTTCATCTCTTTACATTGACATCTATCTCACAGATCTCCAACAAAAACTTCATTCATTCATCTCTTTACACTGACATCTATCTCACAGATCTCCAACAAAAACTTCACTCATTCATCTCTTTACACTGACATCTATCTCACAGATCTCCAACAAAAACTTTATTCATTCATCTCTTTACACTGACATCTATCTCACAGATCTCCAACAAAAACTTCATCTCTTTATATTGACATCTATCTCACAGATCTCCAACAAAAACTTCATTCATTCATCTCTTTACACTGACATCTATCTCACAGATCTCCAACAAAAACTTCACTCATTCATCTCTTTACACTGACATCTATCTCACAGATCTCCAACAAAAACTTCATTCATTCATCTCTTTACACTGACATCTATCTCACAGATCTCCAACAAAAACTTCATCTCTTTACATTGACATCTATCTCACAGATCTCCAACAAAAACTGTATTCATTCATCTCTTTACACTGACATCTATCTCACAGATCTCCAACAAAAACTTCATCTCTTTACACTGACATCTATCACACAGATCTCCAACAAAAACTTCATTCATTCATCTCTTTACACTGACATCTATCTCACAGATCTCCAACAAAAACTTCATTCATCTCTTTACACTGACATCTATCTCACAGATCTCCAACAAAAACTTCACTCATTCATCTCTTTACACTGACATCTATCTCACAGATCTCCAACAAAAACTTTATTCATTCATCTCTTTACACTGACATCTATCTCACAGATCTCCAACAAAAACTTCATCTCTTTACATTGACATCTATCTCACAGATCTCCAACAAAAACTTCATTCATTCATCTCTTTACACTGACATCTATCTCACAGATCTCCAACAAAAACTTCACTCATTCATCTCTTTACACTGACATCTATCTCACAGATCTCCAACAAAAACTTCATTCATTCATCTCTTTACACTGACATCTATCTCACAGATCTCCAACAAAAACTTCATCTCTTTACATTGACATCTATCTCACAGATCTCCAACAAAAACTTCATTCATTCATCTCTTTACACTGACATCTATCTCACAGATCTCCAACAAAAACTTCACTCATTCATCTCTTTACACTGACATCTATCTCACAGATCTCCAACAAAAATTTCATTCATTCATCTCTTTACACTGACATCTATCTCACAGATCTCCACCAAAAACGTCATTCATTCATCTCTTTACACTGACATCTATCTCACAGATCTCCAACAAAAACTTCATTCATTCATCTCTTTACACTGACATCTATCTCACAGATCTCCAACAAAAACTTTATTCATTCATCTCTTTACACTGACATCTATCTCACAGATCTCCAACAAAAACTGTATTCATTCATCTCTTTACACTGACATCTATCTCACAGATCTCCAACAAAAACTTCATCTCTTTACACTGACATCTATCACACAGATCTCCAACAAAAACTTCATTCATTCATCTCTTTACACTGACATCTATCTCACAGATCTCCAACAAAAACTTCATTCATCTCTTTACACTGACATCTATCTCACAGATCTCCAACAAAAACTTCACTCATTCATCTCTTTACACTGACATCTATCTCACAGATCTCCAACAAAAACTTTATTCATTCATCTCTTTACACTGACATCTATCTCACAGATCTCCAACAAAAACTTTATTCATTCATCTCTTTACACTGACATCTATCTCACAGATCTCCAACAAAAACTTTATTCATTCATCTCTTTACACTGACATCTATCTCACAGATCTCCAACAAAAACTTCATTCATTCATCTCTTTACACTGACATCTATCTCACAGATCTCCAACAAAAACTTCACTCATTCATCTCTTTACACTGACATCTATCTCACAGATCTCCAACAAAAACTTCATTCATTCATCTCTTTACACTGACATCTATCTCACAGATCTCCAACAAAAACTTCATCTCTTTACATTGACATCTATCTCACAGATCTCCAACAAAAACTTCATTCATTCATCTCTTTACACTGACATCTATCTCACAGATCTCCAACAAAAACTTCACTCATTCATCTCTTTACACTGACATCTATCTCACAGATCTCCAACAAAAACTTTATTCATTCATCTCTTTACACTGACATCTATCTCACAGATCTCCAACAAAAACTTCATCTCTTTATATTGACATCTATCTCACAGATCTCCAACAAAAACTTCATTCATTCATCTCTTTACACTGACATCTATCTCACAGATCTCCAACAAAAACTTCACTCATTCATCTCTTTACACTGACATCTATCTCACAGATCTCCAACAAAAACTTCATTCATTCATCTCTTTACACTGACATCTATCTCACAGATCTCCAACAAAAACTTCATCTCTTTACATTGACATCTATCTCACAGATCTCCAACAAAAACTTCATTCATTCATCTCTTTACACTGACATCTATCTCACAGATCTCCAACAAAAACTTCACTCATTCATCTCTTTACACTGACATCTATCTCACAGATCTCCAACAAAAATTTCATTCATTCATCTCTTTACACTGACATCTATCTCACAGATCTCCACCAAAAACGTCATTCATTCATCTCTTTACACTGACATCTATCTCACAGATCTCCAACAAAAACTTCATTCATTCATCTCTTTACACTGACATCTATCTCACAGATCTCCAACAAAAACTTTATTCATTCATCTCTTTACACTGACATCTATCTCACAGATCTCCAACAAAAACTTCATTCATTCATCTCTTTACACTGACATCTATCTCACAGATCTCCAACAAAAACTTCATCTCTTTACACTGACATCTATCACACAGATCTCCAACAAAAACTTCATTCATTCATCTCTTTACACTGACATCTATCTCACAGATCTCCAACAAAAACTTCATTCATCTCTTTACACTGACATCTATCTCACAGATCTCCAACAAAAACTTCACTCATTCATCTCTTTACACTGACATCTATCTCACAGATCTCCAACAAAAACTTTATTCATTCATCTCTTTACACTGACATCTATCTCACAGATCTCCAACAAAAACTTTATTCATTCATCTCTTTACACTGACATCTATCTCACAGATCTCCAACAAAAACTTTATTCATTCATCTCTTTACACTGACATCTATCTCACAGATCTCCAACAAAAACTTCATCTCTTTACATTGACATCTATCTCACAGATCTCCAACAAAAACTTCATTCATTCATCTCTTTACACTGACATCTATCTCACAGATCTCCAACAAAAACTTCACTCATTCATCTCTTTACACTGACATCTATCTCACAGATCTCCAACAAAAACTTCATTCATTCATCTCTTTACACTGACATCTATCTCACAGATCTCCAACAAAAACTTCATCTCTTTACATTGACATCTATCTCACAGATCTCCAACAAAAACTTCATTCATTCATCTCTTTACACTGACATCTATCTCACAGATCTCCAACAAAAACTTCACTCATTCATCTCTTTACACTGACATCTATCTCACAGATCTCCAACAAAATACTTCACTCATTCATCTCTTTACACTGACATCTATCTCACAGATCTCCAACAAAAACTTCATCTCTTTACACTGACATCTATCTCACAGATCTCCAACAAAAACTTCACTCATTTATCTCTTTACACTGACATCTATCTCACAGATCTCCAACAAAAACTTCACTCATTCATCTCTTTACACTGACATCTATCTCACAGATCTCCAACAAAAACTTCATTCATTCATCTCTTTACACTGACATCTATCTCACAGATCTCCAACAAAAACTTCACTCATTCATCTCTTTACACTGACATCTATCTCACAGATCTCCAACAAAAACTTCACTCATTCATCTCTTTACACTGACATCTATCTCACAGATCTCCAACAAAAACTTCATCTCTTTACACTGACATCTATCTCACAGATCTCCAACAAAAACTTCATTCATTCATCTCTTTACACTGACATCTATCTCACAGATCTCCAACAAAAACTTCACTCATTCATCTCTTTACACTGACATCTATCTCACAGATCTCCAACAAAAACTTCATTCATTCATCTCTTTACACTGACATCTATCTCACAGATCTCCAACAAAAACTTCACTCATTCATCTCTTTACACTGACATCTATCTCACAGATCTCCAACAAAAACTTCATTCATTCATCTCTTTACACTGACATCTATCTCACAGATCTCCAACAAAAACTTCATCTCTTTACACTGACATCTATCTCACAGATCTCCAACAAAAACTTCATTCATTCATCTCTTTACACTGACATCTATCTCACAGATCTCCAACAAAAACTTCATTCATTCATCTCTTTACACTGACATCTATCTCACAGATCTCCAACAAAAACTTTATTCATTCATCTCTTTACACTGACATCTATCTCACAGATCTCCAACAAAAACTTTATTCATTCATCTCTTTACACTGACATCTATCTCACAGATCTCCAACAAAAACTTCATCTCTTTACATTGACATCTATCTCACAGATCTCCAACAAAAACTTCATTCATTCATCTCTTTACACTGACATCTATCTCACAGATCTCCAACAAAAACTTCACTCATTCATCTCTTTACACTGACATCTATCTCACAGATCTCCAACAAAAACTTCATTCATTCATCTCTTTACACTGACATCTATCTCACAGATCTCCAACAAAAACTTCATCTCTTTACATTGACATCTATCTCACAGATCTCCAACAAAAACTTCATTCATTCATCTCTTTACACTGACATCTATCTCACAGATCTCCAACAAAAACTTCACTCATTCATCTCTTTACACTGACATCTATCTCACAGATCTCCAACAAAATACTTCACTCATTCATCTCTTTACACTGACATCTATCTCACAGATCTCCAACAAAAACTTCATCTCTTTACACTGACATCTATCTCACAGATCTCCAACAAAAACTTCACTCATTCATCTCTTTACACTGACATCTATCTCACAGATCTCCAACAAAAACTTCACTCATTCATCTCTTTACACTGACATCTATCTCACAGATCTCCAACAAAAACTTCATTCATTCATCTCTTTACACTGACATCTATCTCACAGATCTCCAACAAAAACTTCACTCATTCATCTCTTTACACTGACATCTATCTCACAGATCTCCAACAAAAACTTCATTCATTCATCTCTTTACACTGACATCTATCTCACAGATCTCCAACAAAAACTTCATCTCTTTACACTGACATCTATCTCACAGATCTCCAACAAAAACTTCATTCATTCATCTCTTTACACTGACATCTATCTCACAGATCTCCAACAAAAACTTCATTCATTCATCTCTTTACACTGACATCTATCTCACAGATCTCCAACAAAAACTTCACTCATTCATCTCTTTACACTGACATCTATCTCACAGATCTCCAACAAAAACTTCATTCATTCATCTCTTTACACTGACATCTATCTCACAGATCTCCAACAAAAACTTCACTCATTCATCTCTTTACACTGACATCTATCTCACAGATCTCCAACAAAAACTTCACTCATTCATCTCTTTACATTGACATCTATCTCACAGATCTCCAACAAAAACTTCATCTCTTTACACTGACATCTATCTCACAGATCTCCACCAAAAACTTCACTCATTCATCTCTTTACACTGACATCTATCTCACAGATCTCCAACAAAAACTTCATCTCTTTACACTGACATCTATCTCACAGATCTCCAACAAAAACTTTATTCATTCATCTCTTTACACTGACATCTATCTCACAGATCTCCAACAAAAACTTCATCTCTTTACATTGACATCTATCTCACAGATCTCCAACAAAAACTTCATTCATTCATCTCTTTACACTGACATCTATCTCACAGATCTCCAACAAAAACTTCACTCATTCATCTCTTTACACTGACATCTATCTCACAGATCTCCAACAAAAACTTCATTCATTCATCTCTTTACACTGACATCTATCTCACAGATCTCCAACAAAAACTTCATCTCTTTACATTGACATCTATCTCACAGATCTCCAACAAAAACTTCATTCATTCATCTCTTTACACTGACATCTATCTCACAGATCTCCAACAAAAACTTCACTCATTCATCTCTTTACACTGACATCTATCTCACAGATCTCCAACAAAATACTTCACTCATTCATCTCTTTACACTGACATCTATCTCACAGATCTCCAACAAAAACTTCATCTCTTTACACTGACATCTATCTCACAGATCTCCAACAAAAACTTCACTCATTCATCTCTTTACACTGACATCTATCTCACAGATCTCCAACAAAAACTTCACTCATTCATCTCTTTACACTGACATCTATCTCACAGATCTCCAACAAAAACTTCATTCATTCATCTCTTTACACTGACATCTATCTCACAGATCTCCAACAAAAACTTCACTCATTCATCTCTTTACACTGACATCTATCTCACAGATCTCCAACAAAAACTTCATTCATTCATCTCTTTACACTGACATCTATCTCACAGATCTCCAACAAAAACTTCATCTCTTTACACTGACATCTATCTCACAGATCTCCAACAAAAACTTCATTCATTCATCTCTTTACACTGACATCTATCTCACAGATCTCCAACAAAAACTTCATTCATTCATCTCTTTACACTGACATCTATCTCACAGATCTCCAACAAAAACTTCACTCATTCATCTCTTTACACTGACATCTATCTCACAGATCTCCAACAAAAACTTCATTCATTCATCTCTTTACACTGACATCTATCTCACAGATCTCCAACAAAAACTTCACTCATTCATCTCTTTACACTGACATCTATCTCACAGATCTCCAACAAAAACTTCACTCATTCATCTCTTTACATTGACATCTATCTCACAGATCTCCAACAAAAACTTCATCTCTTTACACTGACATCTATCTCACAGATCTCCACCAAAAACTTCACTCATTCATCTCTTTACACTGACATCTATCTCACAGATCTCCAACAAAAACTTCATCTCTTTACACTGACATCTATCTCACAGATCTCCAACAAAAACTTCATCTCTTTACACTGACATCTATCTCACAGATCTCCAACAAAATCTACATTCATTTATTATGATTCATTTATATTTAGTTGTCAAGTTTTTGGGATGGTCTGCACAGAGTATAGCCTAACTTGTCCACATTAAGGTTACCTAGACAACCAGCAACAACACTTGCATGTTTATTACAAAAATTGAATCTTAAAAACTAGGAAATTAAAATGCTCACATGCAGTAGTCGAAGAAGTAAAACCAAAGACTAAAAGGCTCCTGTCACATGACCAGATTTATTTCCACAAGTGTTACAAACTGTCTGTTCGCACAACTTCATCAGGCGATTACACACACTTGAAAATGTACATTCGAACAAACAAACATTGTGTACAAGGATTTAAAAATTGGTCAGGTCATTGAGAACAGATATAATTCTATGAAATAAGTTAGAACAGAAAATATATGTGGTTCAGGAATCACATCTTTACATGAATGTTTGACAAGATTAAAGATGGTTTCTAGGTATCACTCACAAGGTTGACAATCACAAGTGCGGATAATACAAGGAGTCATTCAGGCTTTTCTAAATAATTCAGGCACGTGTGGACAATTTCAATTTTTTTAAATTAAACATGAACAAAGTGACAAATTAAAATTAGAGACAAAACAAATAAAATTAAATACAAACTGAACAAAAACAAATAAAATTAGATTAAAAAAAAAATGAAGATGACAAAAGTGGTAAATGTAAATTAGAGACAACATGAGTGAGTTGTAGCTGGTGAGTTAAAATATCAGCAAAATAAAACAGCAGTCAGCCAAAGGATGTTTGATACAATAACTAGCAGTCACCCAAAAGATGTTTGATATAACAGAAAATACCAGTTTAGGCAAAACAAAATGTTATAAAAACAAAATAATTTCTTTAACAAGAGGCAAATATGAGAGCAATGAGACAACTGCATTATTAACATAGACCAACCAACACAAAACAAGTGACATTGGGTCTGCACATTGGAATGGAACAACAATAATACAGGGAAACTGTTGAAGACTAACACACCAGATGTTGCAGCTTTCTCAATCACGAATGTCTTCAGCTAAATCATAATTGCAACTCTTGTCACTCACATCTTCAGCTAAATCATAATTGCAACTCTTCTGTCACTCACATCTTCAGGTAAATCATAATTGCAACTCTTCTGTCACTCACATCTTCAGGTAAATCATAATTGCAACTCTTCTGTCACTCACATCTTCAGGTAAATCATAATTGCAACTCTTCTGTCACTCACATCTTCAGGTAAATCATAATTGCAACTCTTCTGTCACTCACATCTTCAGGTAAATCATAATTGCAACTCTTCTGTCACTCACATCTTCAGCTAAATCATAATTGCAACTCTTCTGTCACTCAAATCTTCAGCTAAAATAAATTTCCTGTGAAGAAAGCGTCAGTCTTGTGACACTTGAGCTGAATATGTCATCACTGCCAACAACAAGAGGAAATAATGGAAGAGATATGCTCCACCAGCATCTCAAATATGTACACCAAGACTTACTGCACTAACAATGACACCCGATCATCATCAAGCAACTGTATGCAAGATCAAAAATAAAGAGACACTAGCAATAGGAACTTGGAACATTAGATCAGCATTCCAGGTTGGAAAACTAGAAAACATCAGTCAAGAAATGAAGAGAATGAAATTGAACATCTTGGGACTATGTGAAATGAGATGGAAAGGAGCAGGATTATTACAATGCGACAGTGGAAATGTAATTTACTCTGGGGGAACCACACACGAAAGAGGAGTAGGCATCATGTTAGATAGAGAAAGAAGCAAAACAGTGAAAGGATTTTGGCCAGTATCAGACAGAATTCTGCTAGTAAAATTGAGTGGCAGACCAATGGATATCAACATAATTCAAGTTTATGCACCAACAAGTAATAGCGAAGAAGAAGACATTGACACTTTTTACAATGAGCTAGAGATGACCTTGGAACAGTGTAAAATGTGACTGGGGGGCATGGCCTTGGAGAGACGAATGATAGAGGGGATAGATTGACAGATTGGACAAAGACACATGAAATGATTATAGGTAACACCTGGTTCAAGCAACACCCTAGGTGACTATGGACATGGCAAAGCCCAGACAAAAAAATACACAATCAAATTGATTTTATACTGGTACAGAGAAGATTCAGGAATGGGCTAACATCTATTAAAACAAGGCCAGGAGCAGATTGCAATAGTGACCATGTACCAGTAGTTGGAAAAATAAGAATAAAACTGCGGAAGACACTGAAATATGCAAGAAATATGAAATATTAACTGGATATGCTTAGAGTAGATAGACAGATGAGTGATAAGCACAGCACGGTAGAACAAAATAGATGTAATGCTATAAAGAAAATACAGAACATCAAGGAACAGTGGGAAATACTCAAACAATCAATTCAATAAACATCAAAAGAAGTAATACCAATGACTAAAAGAATCAACAAAAAGAAAAGGATGACAGAAGAAATACTAGAACTAATGGACGAAAGATGAAAACATAAGAAAGAAGAACGGACGTATAAAATATTGCACAAAGAGATCCAAAACAAATGCAGAGAAGCAAAGGAAGGATGGTTAAAGCAGAAATGTGTAAAAATGGAAAAACAACAAAAGAAGACTTATAATTTATGCACAATCAGTTAAATGAATTAACAAGAAGAAAAGAAGTCAAAGTTTCAGGATGTGTGAAATCAAAGGAAGGAAATATAATAATGGGACAGGAGAAGACAATGGAAAGATGGACAGAATATATCAGTCAACTCTATGATGATGAAAGACCAGAATTAAACAATTCAAATGAAGACACAGGACCACCAATAATGCAGAGTGAAGTGGAGGACGCAATTCAACACATGAAAAGAGGCAAAGCTCCAGGTCCTGACAATATAACAATCAAAGAGATAAATGCATTAGAAGAGCTGGGAGTACATGTCATAACAAAACTACTCAAAGACATATATAACACTGGACACATACCTGAAGATCTACTAAAATCTATCTTTGTAACCATACCGAAGAAGTCAGGTGCCACTGATTGTTAAGACCATCGCACTATTAGTCTCATGAGTTATATGACAAAAATATTACTAAGAATCATCATGAGACGTGTAAGGAACAAAATAAAACCAGAAATAAGTGAGGAACAATGTGGATTTGTGGAAGGAAAGGGCACCAATAATGCAATATACATCTTAAGAACATTGATAGAAAGATCTATAGAGGTAAAGAAAGATCTATATATGTGATTTATAGACTACACAAAGGCATTTGACAAAGTAAAGCATGTGGAAATAATCAATATTCTGGAGAAATTAAACATTGATGGCAAGGATCTGCGAATCATAAAAAACATGTACTGGCAACAAACAGCAGCTATACGAATTAGAAACCAAACAGGACAATTCCAATATATAAAGCAAGGAGTCAGACAAGGCTGTGTTCTGTCACCGGATTTGTTTTCACTTTACAGCGAATATACTATGAGATCAATAGTAGACAAAAAAGGAATTGAAGTCAACGGTCACAACATAAATAATTTGCAACATGTGCATGACACAGTCTTAAAAGCAGAGGCAGAAAATGAGCTACAAGAAATGATAGACATAATAGTGAATGAAAGCAGCAAGAAAAATCTCAGTCTGAATAGTAAGAAAACAGAAGTAATGGTCAAAAGAAAGAGAGTTCATCAGTGCTATATAGAACCATTTCTGACATATGGAAGTGAATCATGGACAGTAAACAAATTAAAAAATGATTAGAGGCCACAGAAATGGAATTTCTTAGAAGAATGTTGAAAGTTCCCTGGACTGCTAAAAAGACCAATGAGGAAATTCTCAAAGAGGCCAACACAAAAAGGGAAGTTCCTAAAAAACATCAGAAAGAAACAATCAACATTTTTCGGACACATCATGAGAAGAGGAAAGTTGGAATACTTTGTTACTACTGGCATATATAGGGAAAGAGAGATCGCTGCTGACAAAGAGAGAAAATACTAGATAACTTGGTGTGATGGCATGGAAAACAGTCAAGAACAGAACTGATATGATGCACTGTGGATAGAAGATTGTGCAAGGACATGATTGCCTACACCAACCAGTATGGCACATGATGATAGTACATTTACCGTGCGGGTCTGATCCAACATCAAAGGAAATAAATCCAACACACAGGGGTCACCGGAAGTAGTAACTAGGAAAGTATAAGGAGGGGGGAATGTTTGCCTGCAGCAAAGTTCCAAGAATTTGTATTTAAAGTTGGTCATTGTGACGACGACCTTGTAATCCTGGCCAGGACAAATAAACAAATCTGTGTTTTATCATCTTTGACATCAATAGTTCAAATGGGTCCCTTCAGTTAATCAATATCAGCACATGGCCATGAGCAGTCAATGCCTAACAGGTTGCAGCATGAACATCTGAAGTCTGGTCTAAGGGGCACAAACTTATATTATAGTGCAAACATAATTTTACAATCTTATAGTGCAGACATAATTCTACAATCTTATAGTGCAGACATAATTCTCCAATCTTATAGTGCAGACATAATTCTCCAATCTTATAGTGCAGACATAATTCTACAATCTTATAGTGCAAACATAATTTTACAATCTTATAGTGCAGACATAATTCTACAATCTTATAGTGCAGACATAATTCTCCAATCTTATAGTGCAGACATAATTCTACAATCTTATAGTGCAGACATAATTCTACAATCTTATAGTGCAGACATAATTCTACAATCTTATAGTGCAGACATAATTCTACAATCTTATAGTGCAGACATAATTCTACAATCTTATAGTGCAGACATATTTCTACAATCTTATAGTGCAGACATAATTCTACAATCTTATAGTGCAGACATAATTCTACAATCTTATAGTGCAGACATATTTCTACAATCTTATAGTGCAGACATAATTCTATAAAGGTAAAGTGAAAAGAAATACTGAAGTCACATGTCATAAACACATAGGAGCACAATCATTATCACAGAGACATCAGGGCAGCAATAATTCATATCAATGGGGTCATTATCATCTAGTTCCTTTCCATGTTGTACTTTGATTCTCATGACTACTCACAAGATGTCCAGCTTCTGCAACAGTCAATCCCAGCTTGTATGTGATATCTTGTATATAATTTCTTCAAGATCTTCCTCTTCCTTGTTTACCTTGAACAATGCTCTCCTTTAATGAACTAAAGAAAGTTATTTCATGCTGGCCATTATATCATCAACCATGTTGGCCACTAAAGAGGTCAGGCAACACACAAACATTGCATGGTGTCCACACAAAGTATAGTACAATGTTTGTGCAGCAATTACATCACAGGGCATTATAGAGTGTGTATGTAGTAGTCACCATACTGGCATGGTACTGGGGGTATACATCATAGTCACCATACTGGCATGGCACTGGGTACACACCATAGTCACCACACAAATCTTGACCTATGAGACTGACCAATACAAGAGCCAACACACAAATCTTGGCTACCAAGAGACCAATACAAGAGCCAACACACACATTTTGACTACCAAGAGACCAATACAAGAGCCAACACACAAATCTTGACACACACGACAGACCAATACAAGAGCCAACACACAAATCTTGACTACCAAGACAGACCAATACAAGAGCCAACACACAAATCTTGACTACCAAGACAGAACAATACAAGAGCCAACACATACATTTTGACTACCAAGAGACCAATACAAGAGCCAACACATACATTTTGACTACCAAGAGACCAATACAAGATCCAACACACAAATCTTGACTACCAAGACAGAACAATACAAGAGCCAACACACAAATCTTGACTCACACGACAGACTAATACAAGAGCCAACACACAAATCTTGACTACCAAGACAGACCAATACAAGAGCCAACACACAAATCTTGACTACCAAGACAGATCAATACAAGAGTCAACGCACAAATCTTGACTACCAAGACAGACCAATACAAGAGCCAGCACTCAAATCTTGACTCACACGACAGACCAATACAAGAACCAACACACAAATCTTGACCTATGACTTAATCAATACAAGAGCCAACACATAAACCTTGACCTATGACTTAACCAATTCAAGAGCCAACACATAAAATCTTGACCTATGACTTAATCAATACAAGAGCCAACACATAAACCTTGACCTATGACTTAACCGATTCAAGAGCCAACACATAAAATCTTGACCTATGACTTAATCAATACAAGAGCCAACACATAAACCTTGACCTATGACTTAACCAATACAAGAGCCAACACATAAATCTTGACCTATGACTTAACCAATACAAGAGCCAACACATAAATCTTGACCTATGACTTAACAAATACAAGAGCTAACACATAAATCTTGACCTATGACTTAATCAATACAAGAGCCAACACATAAAACTTGACCTATGACTTAACCAATACAAGAGCCAACACATAAATCTTGACCTATGACTTAACCAATACAAGAGCCAACACATAAATCTTGACCTATGACTTAACCAATACAAGAGCTAACACATAAATCTTGACCTATGACTTAACCAATACAAGAGCCAACACATAAATCTTGACCTATGACTTAACCAATACAAGAGCCAACACATAAATCTTGACCTATGACTTAACCAATACAAGAGCCAACACATAAATCTTGACCTATGACTTAACCAATACAAGAGCCAACACATAAATCTTGACCTATGACTTAACCAATACAAGAGTCAACACATAAATCTTGACCTATGACTTAACCAATACAAGAGCCAACACATAAATCTTGACCTATGACTTAACCAATACAAGAGCCAACACATAAATCTTGACCTATGACTTAACCAATACAAGAGCCAACACATAAATCTTGTGAGTGACCAGCCTCAAACAACTTTACATGGTGCTCTGTATCGCAAGTTTGACTTTTTGTGTTTTGGTTTCTTCACCACTTTATTGCGAATGTCATAGTCGTAACGACAAAACCAGATGTTATCAGCACAAGTATTAGTGGGAGGCGAGGCTCTGCACAGTTTCTTGTCATCTTCTGAAACACCTAGTATGAGTTCTCTCCACCTGGGCAGTGGGACACCTTGCTCGTGGCGAACTCCTTCTGCTTCAAGTCTGCGGAACAAGAAAACATACTTGACATACAATAGGTTATAGAATCTAGAAAGATAATGAAATGCTGGTCTTGACAGCAAATAGATAGTGGTGATAGAAGATTTTGACAATCAATCACTTACATATGCAATGAGATATATATATATATATATATATATATATATATATATATATATATATATATATATATATATATATATATACCACACACGATATATACTATAGAAGCTAAAAACATCAGCATTGATTGCCTTGTGTAAGCAGATTGAAGCTGTGGAGTGTAGCAATGTTAGAACAAGTTCTGACAACATACAGATAGTGGTGATAGAAGCACTAGAAGATTTTGGCACTTGAATAATGACAGACATATGCAATGATATATACAACAGTTCTGTCAGGTCGGGTAATTTTACCTGCTACTGTATGCAGTAAATAGTACAACCTGCAGCTGCCCTGCTGCCTTTCAGGTATGCTCGGGAAAGTAAAAGGCTAAGGGAGGGTACCCTGAAGCAAAACAACCCCACTGCCTTGTGGGTAAGACTTTTTAGTCAAAGGCTAGCAGAGTCAACTGTAAACAAGCTGACAGAAGGCAACAGAAAACCACTGTCATAATTTCTTTGTACAATCATGAATTGCCACAATAATAAAAATCATGACAACAATGTTAAGAGGAATTCCAATGGAAAACCCTCATTCGGTAGGGGATATCATGTGCTGCATGTGATACCCGATCGCCATCAAGCTACTGTAAGCAAAATAAAGATAAAACAGACTCTAAAGATAGGTACTTGGAATGTGAGAACACTCATGCAGAAGGGAAAACTGGAGAACATCAAACAGGAAATAAAAAGGATGGGTTTACATTTATTGGGACTTTGTGAAATGAGATATACTGGATCAGGGGAGATATATTCTGATGAACATAAAATAATCTATTCTGGAAGTACTGAACACCAATGAGGAGTAGGAATCATCTTGGATGCAGAAAGAGCAAGAGCAGTGAAAGGCTTATACCCAATATCCGTCAGAGTCCTTTTAGTGAAACTGAATGGAAAGCCTATAGACATAAATCTTATACAAGTTTATGCACCAACAGCAGACAGTCTAGAGGAAACAGTTGATACATTTTATGATGAGTTAAATAAGGCACTTTGTGAATGCAAACCACATGAAAACACCATAGTTCTAGGGGATCTTAACGGAAAAGTAGGAAAGGAAAGAGTTGAGGAAGTAGTTGGTTATTATGGCTATGGCGAGAGGAATGAATGAGGTGACAGACTTATTGATTGGGCAAGAACACGCAACATGATGATAGGAAACACCTGGTTTATTAAGCAACATCCAAGACGTCTATGGACATGGAAAAACCCAGGACACAACACATGTAATCAAATTGATTACATAATGATAAACAATAGATTTAGAAAAAGTCTGGTATATGTGAAAACTAGACCAGGGGCAGATTGCAATAGTGATCATGTACCAGTTGTGGGAAAGCTTAGAGTAAAATTAAAAACAGTAAAACGAGCTTCAGTTAACAAGTTAAATTTAGATTTACTCAAATCAGACAAGAAGCTGCAAGACAAATATAAAATCACAATTCAGAACCAGTACAATGCAATAGAGAAGATGCAAAGAATTGATGAACAGTGGGAAATGCTAAAAGAATCAATGCAACAAACATCAAAAGAGTTCATACCACCAGTGAGGACAAATTCAAGAAAGAAATGGATGACAGATGACATTTTGCAGCTAATGGATACAAGAAGAAGAAATAAAGAAAATAAAGATGAGTATAAGAGATTAAATAAAGAAATTGTATTAAAATGCAATGAAGCAAAAGAAGCATGGCTAAAAGAGAAATGCAAAGAGATTGAAATGCAACAAAAAGGAGATGCCAAAGCTATATACAAACAAATTGAGGAATTAACAGGAAGAAAAACACAATTTAAAAAATGGATGTTTAAGATCAAAGGAAGGAGAACTGTTGATTGAACAAGAAAGCATAAGGGAACGATGGAAAGAATACATTAAAGATCTTTATAATGATGAACAAAGAGAAATAAGTATTAGAGATAATGGGGAAGGACCAGAAATACTCAAAGAAGAAGTGGAAGATGCATTGCGCATTATGAAAGCAGGAAAAGCTCCTGGCCCAGATAATATAACTAAAGAAGAGATTTAAGTCATTGGTGATTTTGGAATACAAATAATAACAAAAATATTGAATGATATCTAGAACCGCTTATATATACCAGATGACCTGCTCAAATCAATATTCATAGCCCTAACAAATAAATCTGGTGTGATTGAATGCGATGATCATCGCACAATAAGCCTTATGAGTCACATGACTAAGATTAAGAATCATAATGCGAAGAGTGCAAAACAAAATCAGTCCAGAAATTAGTGATGGACAGTGTGGTTTTGTTGGAGGTAAAGGAATAAGCAATGCCATATATATCATAAGATCTTTAGTAGAAAGAGCCATAGAGGTGAAAACAGATCTATACCTATGTTTCATAGATTATATCAAAGCATTTGACAAAGTAAAGCACCAAGAAATAATCAAAATTTTAGAAGGCAGCAAAGATCTAAGAATAATAAAGAACATGTACTGGCAACACACAGCAACCCTAGAAACTGGAAATCAGTTGGGAATGTTTCAACAAATAAAACAGGGTGTTAGGCAAGATTGTGTGCTGTCACCAGATTTGTTTAATATGTATAGTGAGATTATTTACTTTTGATTGAACAATTCAGCTAAACAAACACAAATATTTATTAAAGAGAAGAGAGAGAGTTCCCACCTGCAGTACTCATTGTACATCAGAACATAGCACTTGTCATCAATGCAGGCAACACTATTCTCCTCGCGGTGCTTGGAGGCAAATAATTCCTGGTCACCATCATCATGTTCCCTGCCAGTAGCTGTGTGCTCAGGCTGGTAGTACCACAGCATGCTGAACATCATCTCACCTAGAGAGAGAGGGCATGAGGATATCACTGTCTACAGTCAGTTCAGTGGAAGCAATATCATCTTAGAGAGAAAGAGAGAGAGGGCAGGACGATATCACTGTCTACAGTCATTTCAGTGGGAGCAATATCATCTTAGAGAGAGAGGGCATGAGGATATCATTGTCTACAGTCAGTTCAGTGGATGCAATATCATCTTAGAGAGAGAGGGCATGAGGATATCATTGTCTACAGTCAGTTCAGTGGAAGCAATATCATCTTAGAGAGAGAGGGCATGAGGATATCATTGTCTACAGTCAGTTCAGTGGATGCAATATCATCTTAGAGAGAGAGAAGGCAAGAGGATATCATTGTCTACAGTCAGTTCAGTGGAAGCAATATCATCTTAGAGAGAAAGAGAGAGAGGGCAGGACGATATCACTGTCTACAGTCAGTTCAGTGGGAGCAATATCATCTTAGAGAGAGAGGGCATGAGGATATCATTGTCTACAGTCAGTTCAGTGGAAGCAATATCATCTTAGAGAGAGAGGGCATGAGGATATCATTGTCTACAGTCAGTTCAGTGGAAGCAATATCATCTTAGAGAGAGAGGGCATGAGGATATCATTGTCTACAGTCAGTTCAGTGGAAGCAATATCATCTTAGAGAGAGAGGGCATGAGGATATCATTGTCTACAGTCAGTTCAGTGGAAGCAATATCATCTTAGAGAGAGAGAGAGAGAGAGGGCAGGACGATATCACTGTCTACAGTCAGTTCAGTGGGAGCAATATCATCTTAGAGAGAGAGAGAGAGAGAGGGCAGGACGATATCACTGTCTACAGTCAGTTCAGTGGGAGCAATATCATCTTAGAGAGAGAGAGAGAGAGAGGGCATGAGGATATCACTGTCTACAGTCAGTTCAGTGGAAGCAATATCATCTTAGAGAGAGAGAGAGAGAGAGAGAGAGGGCAAGAGGATATCACTGTCTACAGTCAGTTCAGTGGATGCAATATCATCTTAGAGAGAAAGAGAGAGAGGGCAGGACGATATCACTGTCTACAGTCAGTTCAGTGGGAGCAATATCATCTTAGAGAGAGAGAGAGAGAGAGAGCGAGAGAGAGAGGGTAGGAGGATATCACTGTCTACAGTCATTTCAGTGGGAGCAATATCATCTTAGAGAGAGGGGGGGGGGGGGCCAGGAGGATATCACTGTCTACAGTCAGTTCAGTGGGAGCAATATCATCTTAGAGAGAGAGGGCATGAGGATATCATTGTCTACAGTCAGTTCAGTGGAAGCAATATCATCTTAGAGAGAGAGGGCATGAGGATATCATTGTCTACAGTCAGTTCAGTGGAAGCAATATCATCTTAGAGAGAGAGGGCATGAGGATATCATTGTCTACAGTCAGTTCAGTGGAAGCAATATCATCTTAGAGAGAGAGGGCATGAGGATATCATTGTCTACAGTCAGTTCAGTGGAAGCAATATCATCTTAGAGAGAGAGAGAGAGAGAGAGGGCAAGAGGATATCACTGTCTACAGTCAGTTCAGTGGATGCAATATCATCTTAGAGAGAAAGAGAGAGAGGGCAGGACGATATCACTGTCTACAGTCAGTTCAGTGGGAGCAATATCATCTTAGAGAGAGAGAGAGAGAGAGAGAGGGCAGGACGATATCACTGTCTACAGTCAGTTCAGTGGGAGCAATATCATCTTAGAGAGGGGGGGGGGGGCCAGGAGGATATCACTGTCTACAGTCAGTTCAGTGGGAGCAATATCATCTTAGAGAGAGAGAGAGAGAGAGAGAGAGCGAGAGAGAGAGGGTAGGAGGATATCACTGTCTACAGTCATTTCAGTGGGAGCAATATCATCTTAGAGAGGGGGGGGGGGGGGGGGGGGCCAGGAGGATATCACTGTCTACAGTCAGTTCAGTGGGAGCAATATCATCTTAGAGAGGGGGGGGGGGGGGGGGGCCAGGAGGATATCACTGTCTACAGTCATTTCAGTGGGAGCAATATCATCTTAGAGATTGGGGGGGGAGGTGCAGGAGGATATCACTGTCTACAGTCAGTTCAGTGGGAGCAATAACATCTTAGAGAGGGGGGGGCCAGGAGGATATCACTGTCTACAGTCAGTTCAGTGGGAGCAATATCATCTTAGAGAGAGAAGGGGGGGGGGTGTGGGGGGGGGGGGCAGGAGGATATCACTGTCTACAGTCAGTTCAGTGGAAGCAATATCATCTTAGAGAGAGAGAGAGAGTAGGAGTATATCACTGTTTACATTCAGTTCAGTAGATACAATATCATCTTAGAGAGAGAGAGAGAGAGAGAGAGAGAGAGAGAGAAAGAAAGGATGGGAGGAAATCACTGTCTACAATCAAGTCAGTGGATGCAATATCATCTTAGAGAGAGAGAGAGAGAGAGAAGGTGGGAGGAAATCACTATCTACAGTCAGTTCAGTGAATGCAATATCATCTTAGAAAGAGAGAGAGAGAGAGAGAAGGTAGGAGGATATCACTGTCTACAAACAAAGACATACCAGTCAAACAACAAACAAAGACATACCAGTCAAACAACAAACAAAGACATACCAGTCAAACAACAAACAAAGACATACCAGTCAAACAACAAACAAAGACATACCAGTCAAACAACAAACAAAGACATACCAGTCAAACAACAAACAAAGACATACCAGTCAAACAACAAACAAAGACATACCAGTCAAACAACAAACAAAGACATACCATTCAAATTCTCCCAGAGTGCGCTAACTTTTGCTACAAAGGGTATGCTGCCATCACCATCAGACTGGAGGATAACACAGTCCCGCACGGACACCGTCTCCCCAGAATTGTGCCTCATGGTATGGTAGCACCTGCGAATCCTGACGGCTTCCTCTCGACCCTGTTATATGACCACAACACAAAGTCAGACTAGAGCATTTTCATCCACATTCTTCCATCTTATTCAAGCTCTGTGACTGCCTCAGACATCAGCATGTACAAATAGTGTACATAAATTGTTATTAATAGCCTCATTACTTTTCATTCACATGTACAACTAATGTACATTGCACCATACCTCAATATGCAGAAGTGATGTACACTATACCATTTCTCAATATGTACAGGACAGGCAAATAATTATATTTTTGTCAATTATGGCTCAATATGTGCAAGTGATGTGGGAGCCATGATAGCTCAGTGGATAGTGAACTGGAAAACAAAGGACAAGAGGTAGGGTTTGATTTCAACAGACGGCTTCCGGTTCACCCAGCCTTTAATGGGTACCGGATTTTTTTTCTTGGAAATTAAAGTGGCACGGGTGTAATACTGACCACATTACCGCAAAAATCATGCGCCGAAGGTCTGTAAAATTTATGGTCACTAACACCATATTCCCTATATGCCACTTGGCGTGACGGGGGTATTTTACTTTACTTTTTTTTATGCGCAAGTGATGTGCATAAAATTGCTACATCATATACGCCAGTCATCCTAGAATGTAAATGTCACTGATTGCAGACAATCACAGGAATTAATCACCACATTCCAAGAATGTAAATGTCACTGATTGCAGACAATCACAGGAATTAACTACCACATTCCAAGAA
Organism: Megaustenia siamemsis; assembly: GCA_032433765.1. NCBI lineage: Eukaryota > Metazoa > Mollusca > Gastropoda > Stylommatophora > Ariophantidae > Megaustenia > Megaustenia siamemsis. Next base: position 2,942,014 of record JAVIAB010000124.1, on the reverse strand, counting down.
TGTAAATGTCACTGATTGCAGACAATCACAGGAATTAATCACCACATTCCAAGAATGTAAATGTCACTGATTGCAGACAATCACAGGAATTAACTACCACATTCCAAGAATGTAAATGTCATTTTTGCAGACAATCACAGGAATTAACCACCACATTCCAAGAATGTAAATGTCACTGATTATAATGCAAATTCAGACAGGAAATGCTTTTAACTCTGGTCAGACAGCTTCCCTAGGATACAAACAGAAGTAAATATTCAGGATAAAATGGGAAGGACCAGAAATACTCAAAGAAGAAGTGGGAGACACCTTGCACCATATAAAAGCAGGAAAAGCTCCTGGACCAGATAATATAACTAAAGAAGAGATTGAAGCCATGGGTGATTTTAGAATAGAAATGATAACAAAAATATTGAATGATATCTACAACAGTGGATATATACTAGACGACCTGCTCAAATCATAGCCCTACCAAAGAAATCTGGTGCGATTGAATGCGGTGATCATCGCACAATAAGCCTTATGAGTCACATGACTAAAATATTACTAAGAATCATCATTTGAAGAGTGCAAAACATAATCACTCCAGAAATTAGCGATGAACAGTGTGGTTTTGTTGGAGGTAAAGGAACGAGCAATGCCATATACATCATAAGATCTTTAGTAGAAAGAGCCATAGAGGTGAAAGCATTTCTATACCTATGTTCCATAGATTATACTAAAGCATTTGACAAAGTAAAGCACCAAGAAATAATCAAAATTGTTGAAGGCATAAACGTAGTCAGCAAAGATCTAAGAATAATAAAGAACATGTACCGGCAACAAACAGCGGCCATAAGAGCTAAAAATAAATTGGGAATGTTTCAAAAAATAAAATAGGGTGTTAGACAAGGTTGTTTGCTGTCACCAGATTTATTGAATATGTATAGTGAGATTATTTTAAGATCCATAAGGGGCATGCCTGGAATAACAATCGGAGATCAATAATAAATAATATAAATAATCTAAGGTATGCTGATGATACAGTATTAATCGCTAAGAGTGAAAATGAGTTACAAGAAATGTTAGACATTATAGTGAAAGAAAGCAAAAATAAAGGACTCAGTCTTAATAGCAAAAAGACAGAAGTAATGGCAACAACAAAGAAAAGACTTCACCTCAGTGCACAATATAGACAAGTGGAACAATATTAACCTGTGATGGTAGATGTACAACAGAGGTGAGATTCAGAACGGCTAAGGCAAAAGCAGCTTTCCAAAAAATGAGGAAGACAATATGCAATCCATTTTTGACAATAGAAACAAGAAAAAGAGTTCTTAAGTGTTATGTAGAGCCAGTCTTAATATATGGATGTGAATCATGGATAATGGGACAACAGACAAGAAAACCAATGGAGTCTGTAGAAATGTGGTTTTACAGAAGAATGTTGAGAATACCATGGACAACTAAGAAGAGTAATGAAAACATTCTGAAAGAGGTCAAAGCAAAAAGAGAGCTAATTTCCAATATTAGGAAGAAACAATCATCATTTTTTGGCCATGTAATGAGAAGAGAACAACTGGAATATATTGTAACAACTAGCAAAATTGAGGGATGAAGAGATAGAGGGAAGCAAAGAGAAAAGATACTAGACAGCTTGAGAGAATGGCATAACAGAAGGTCAACAATAGAAATGATAAATAACTGTCGAGATTGAAAGTTGTGGAGAGATATGATTACCTACGCCAGCAGGCCCGGTACTTGATGATGATGATGATATAAACAAACATTTAATACACAGAACAATGGAGATGCAGCATCAAAAGAGCTGATGATAATGGTTACAATATGGCAACACAACTGACCTGTGTTAGTTTTGGTACTGGCCGCATTTGTCCCTCTCCAACCCATGACCAGCCATGGTTGGTACAGACTTTTGTTGGGGTCACTGGCCACACCGGCTGGGTCTTCAACTTTTTCACAGGCTTTCTTGACTTGGAGGTGCTGCCTAACGTTGCTTTTCTAGGCACTTGTTTGTGTTTGGATTCTTTATCTCCGTGGTGTTTGCTTGGAGCATCAGACTTGGCTAGACTCTCACTGGATGTTCCAACATCTTGGCTGATGACAGGTCTCTCTAAAGATGCATCATCAAACTGTCTAACACGCTTCTTGCCTTGAATCAAAGCTGGAGGTTCTGTTTGTCCAGTACTTGACAGCTTCTTGACTTGAATCAAAGCTGGAGGTTCTGTTTGTCCAGTACTGACAGCTTCTTGACTTGAATCAAAGCTGGAGGTTCTGTTTGTCCAGCACTTGACAGCTTCTTGACTTGAATCAAAGCTGGAGGTTCTGTTTGTCCAGTACTTGACAGCTTCTTGACTTGAATCAAAGCTGGAGGTTCTGTTTGTCCAGTACTTGACAGCTTCTTGACTTGAATCAAAGCTGGGGGTTCTGTTTTTCCAGCACTTGACAGCTTCTTGACTTGAGTCAAAACTGGGGGTTCTGTTTGTCCAGCACTTGACAGCTTCTTGACTTGAATCAAAGCTGGAGGTTCTGTTTGTCCAGTACTTGACAGTTTCTTGACTTGAATCAAAGCTGGAGGTTCTGTTTGTCCAGCACTTGATAGCTTCTTGACTTGAATCAAAGCTGGAGGTTCTGTTTGTCCAGTACTTGACAGCTTCTTGACTTGAATCAAAGCTGGAGGTTCTGTTTGTCCAGTACTTGACAGCTTCTTGACTTGAATCAAAGCTGGAGGTTCTGTTTGTCCAGCACTTGACAGCTTCTTGTCTTGAATCAAAGCTTTATCCTTTAGCTTGCTTTGTTTTGTTCTGGCCCTCTGTTGTTGTTTAGGAATGTATAAAGAAGATAACTTAACTTTGCTAAAGTCATTGGCCCTTTCATGACTATCTGGGGAATTTGTGACGTGATGGCCAGATGATGACTTAACTTTGCTAAAGTCATTGGCCCTTTCATGACTATCTGGGGAATTTGTGACGTGATGGCCAGATGATAACTTAACTTTGACCAGCCTTGCCAAGGGCTCATCATCTGATGACTCATCTGTGTCTTCTATAACAATAACAGTTCTAGCCTTGTCATCATGTTTCATGGACTGTGTACCACAGCTGCCACTTGTTTTCATGCTCTGCTCTGAGGCAGCACTTTTCTTCTGTATATTATTTGTATCCTTGGAGTCTGGTGCACCATTAGCCCCAGCTGAAGCAAAGCAAACAAAAGCGGAGTGTGGGTGTTCTACCAATTTGTGTTCACAGCTGAAGACATGTGACAAGTGAGATGATGTACACAATTTCTGCTCAGGCTCTGGCTTGACTTTGCAGCTTGGCTTATCAAGGATTGATGACACAGAGTAGGAGACATTGAAAGAACTGTGGCCAAGAGTGCTCATTTTGAGTGGACTACAACTTCCAGCAGGGGAATCTGAGATGTGAGCTGGAGCATACTCTCGAATGTTGTCCAGGGAACCAACTCCATCAATCTGGTACATGGTTGAGTGTGCACTATGGAGGAGGTCAGAGACGTCAGCACTCTCTGTTCTAGATGAGCCCAGAGACCTTGATAAACATTCATTATTGCAAGCAGAAGTTTTATTCATAAAACCACAGTTATAAGGTGCACATTCATCACGCTCTTGTTTGCAGGATGAGATAACTTTGCTGAGTCCATGACAAGAGTACTTCAAAGGGGAAATGCTGGCCTGCTCCTTTGATAGCTGCTGGTGTGCTGGGAATGCTGGGAATTGCTCAAGAGGCCTGCCCTGGCAATGTATAAAGTTAGAGGAGTACTCCAGGGCTGGAGGTCTAACAATAGGCTGGAGTCCAACAGGATTTACTGACAAGAGAGGTTCCATGGCAGCTACCGAGTGGTGAGACAGTGGGGTCTGTCTCAGTGTAACAGTAGGTGTTATCTGTGTTTGTCTATGGGCAGGAGGTGGCACACAGGCTGCATCTTGTCCAATGTTGGCTAATGTTGGAAATGCTGAATAATCCAGCTGGGCTATGTCCGGGGCCATCTGATGTTGTGCAATGACAGGAGTCTGCATGAGAGGGTATTGCTGATGTATGGGAATAGTTGTTATGTTCTGTTGAGGCAGGGCCTGCATGGCAGCAGGATAGTAGGCACCATAGTTAAACCCTGTCAAAATATTCAGAAAAATATGAACATTGAACAATGTCAAAGATAATTAGGACTAATCCCTAAAACAATGCCAAATATAATTAGGAATTAGTTCATAGAACAATGTCAAGGATAATTAGGACCTAGTTCTAGAACTATATCAAAGATAATAGGACCTAGTTCCAAGAAACATTTCAAAGACAATTAGGACCTAGTTCTAGAACAATATCAAAGATAATTAGGACCTAGTTCTATAACAATATCAAAGGTAATTAGGACCTAGTTCCTAGAACAATGTCAAAGTGAATTAGGACTTAGTTCATAGAATAATACCAAATATAATTAGGACTTAGTTCATAGAATAATACCAAATATAATTAGGACTTAATTCATAGAACTGTCTGTGCACTGCCGGGGCCCAAAAGGGGAGTATAGAATTGTGGCACCATTCCCTACCATGGCTATCCTGTACTGTAACAAAAAAAAAGCCGAAAACAACTTCACAAACAGGAAAAGTCTAAGAAAAGAATAAAAGTAAATCCGTCATCAATGAAAGATAAAGGCTGTCTGACTAAGAGATGTATGATGCAATTCAGAGAGGTTGCTATCAGGAAATCCTCAAAAATTGGCGCCTGGAATGTATGTACATTAAATAGACAAAGGAAAGCTGTCAGACAACTTTCACAAGTGAAACAATTAGTCAACCTTCACAAGTGAAATACTTAGTCAACTTGCACAAGTGAAACAATTAGTAAACCTTCACAAGTGAAACAATTAGTCAACCTTCACAAGTGAAACAATTAGTCAACCTTCACAAGTGAAACAATTAGTAAACCTTCACAAGTGAAACAATTAGTCAACCTTCACAAGTGAAATAATTAGTCAACTTTCACAAGTGAAACAATTAGTCAATCTTCATAAGTGAAACAATTAGTCAACCTTCACAAGTGAAATACTTAGTCAACTTTCACAAGTGAAATAATTAGTCAACTTTCACAAGTGAAATAATTAGTCAACTTTCACAAGTGAAACAATTAGTCAATTTTCACAAGTGAAATACTTAGTCGACTTTCACAAGTGAAATACTTAGTCAACTTTCACAAGTGAAATAATTAGTCAACTTTCACAAGTGAAATAATTAGTCAACTTTCACAAGTTAAATACTTAGTCGACTTTCACAAGTGAAATACTTAGTCAACTTTCACAAGTGAAATAATTAGTCAACTTTCACAAGTGAAATAATTAGTCAACTTTCACAAGTTAAATACTTAGTCAACTTTCACAAGTGAAATAATTAGTCAACCTTCACAAGTGAAATACTTAGTCAACGTTCACAAGTGAAATAATTAGTCAACGTTCACAAGTGAAATAATTAGTCAACTTTCACAAGTGAAATAATTAGTCAACTTTCACAAGTGAAATAATTAGTCAACGTTCACAAGTGAAATAATTAGTCAACTTTCACAAGTGAAATACTTAGTCAACGTTCACAAGTGAAACAATTAGTCAACTTTCACAAGTGAAATAATTAGTCAACTTTCACAAGTGAAATAATTAGTCAACTTTCACAAGTGAAATAATTAGTCAACTTTCACAAGTGAAATAATTAGTCAACTTTCACAAGTGAAATAATTAGTCAACGTTCACAAGTGAAACAATTAGTCAACCTTCACAAGTGAAATACTTAGTCAACTTTCACAAGTGAAATAATTAGTCAACGTTCACAAGTGAAATAATTAGTCAACTTTCACAAGTGAAATAATTAGTCAATTTTCACAAGTGAAATAATTAGTCAACTTTCACAAGTGAAATAATTAGTCAACCTTCACAAGTGAAACAATTAGTCAACTTTCACAAGTGAAACAATTAGTCAACCTTCACAAGTGAAACAATTAGTCAACTTTCACAAGTGAAATAATTAGTCACACAAGTGAAACAATTAGTCAACTTTCACAAGTGAAATAATTAGTCAACTTTCACAAGTGAAATAATTAGTCACACAAGTGAAACAATTAGTCAACTTTCACAAGTGAAACAATTAGTCAAATTTCACAAGTGAAACAATTAGTCAACCACAAGTGAAACAATTAGTCAACTTTCACAAGTGAAATAATTAGTCACACAAGTGAAACAATTAGTCAACTTTCACAAGTGAAACAATTAGTCAACTTTCACAAGTGAAATAATTAGTCACACAAGTGAAACAATTAGTCAACTTTCACAAGTGAAACAATTAGTCAACCTTCACAAGTGAAACAATTAGTCAACTTTCACAAGTGAAACAATTAGTCAACTTTCACAAGTGAAACAATAAGTCCAAAACCACAGATGTCAGTTAAAAATCAAAGATAAGTCAAGCTCCAATTCTACAGCAACAATGAATTATAATAAAAGTTGACAGGGCAGTACTTACCAATTGGCTGCATAGGTAAGTGCATGGGTGTTTTGTAGGGAGCAGGCTGGAAAGATCCAACAGCCCTGCGGCCGAGACTGTCCACATGCCCTAATGCGAAGGCTGGGCTGTACTCTCTGTGAGCACTTTCGCTGCTGCCAACTCCATAGGGCACAGAAGACAAGCTTGGCTGGGCATATAGGGCACTCTGTGTGTGGTCCATGGCATACTGATAAATGTAGGCTGGGCTTGCGGTAAATGAGGCCATTCGGACGGCCTGCGGGAGGTTGTGCGGCTGTGGGACAGGGTGGTGGATGAAGCTATTGTTTCTCTGGTCTGTGGTAAACTGAGGCACCGGGGTGGCAGTACGGCAAGACTGCAATTTGATCGGAGAATGAGCAACAGGTTTCTCAACCTCTGTAGTTGCCTTCTCATCTGCTGCCTGTGGGGACAAGGTCTTTAGGGTGCTTGACAAGCATTCTGCTTTCCTGGTGCAATACATTTTTCAGGTGTTGTGCACTTTGCAGGTGTGGCACACCTTTCAGGTGTGGTGCACACTTCAGGTGTGGTACACACTTCAGGTGTGGTGCACACTTCAGGTGTAGCGCACTTTTCAGGTGTAGGGCACTTTTCAGGTGTGGTGCACTTTTCAACATCAACCTGCCCTTGAGAATCATCCCTCTGAGCTCTGAAATATTCTTTCAGCAATCGACTGTTACCTGTGTGGTGAAGTGTCTGTAAAAATGCACCATGAGCAGATTCACTTCCATCACATGTTGTGGAATGTTCAATGTTCATTTGCCCTGATGGGGGGTCATCTTTAGTCACTGCCAGACCCTCCTTGACCATTGTCCTTCTAGTGATGAAATGACCCAGACCATTGTACCACTCAATTCTCCTGGATTCTGCCTGGGACAGTGACCTCAGCTCCATCCAGTCGTAAATCTTCGTTCTAGCTGACAGTTCATGGCAGGAGGTGTCTTCCTCTTGTTCCATAGCAATCATAGCTCTAGCAACCAAGCTGGCTTGTCTCGGACACTTCTCAATAATATTGCACAGCTGGTGACCTGAAGGTAAGCCCTTCCTAACTTGTCTCTGAATATTCTTCTTCGACTTGATTGCCAAATTTGTATCAACTTTGCAAGTCTTTGATAAGGATCCTTCCTTAAAGATCTTGTAGCCCGGACTTTTCTTTTTCTAGAGCTGCAGCCATCATTGGTTTTAGCCTTGCATTCAGTCTTCCTGCTGTCTGGTCTTGACTGCTGCAATGATTTATCACATTCCCTGTCTGATGAAGAACAATGTTTCATTGAGTCAACACATTTCTTGGAACTACACTTCGTGACACTAAATCCCTCAACAAGATACTTTCCATCTTTCATATTTTCATTGTGGCTTGAGTCATCTTGACATTCTTTTTCTGTTTTCTTGTGAGGTGTCCGAGGAGAGTGTCTTTCAAAGAGGATGTTGACTTTCATGCTGGCATTCAGACTGGCTTCTCTCTTGCCACTGATGTGAACAGCCCACAGATCAACCAAGCCTTTGGGACTAGACTGCTTACTCTTCACAGTTACCCGTTTCTTGAGAGCTGCTTTCTTACTAGTCTCAGTTAAACCATCAGCTGATTTCTTCTGATTTGAGGTTTGTGCTCTCTTGCTGGCAGGCCTTGCAGTTTCTGTGGAGACAGAGCTACATGGGTCAGACGGACAAAATGTTGACAGCTTTGAAGATTTATCCCGAGTCCTCTTGGTCAAACATTTCTCTGTCGTGGATGTCCTTTTAGCTAACAGTTTTTTGTGTGCTGCATTAACAGACTTCCCAGCAGCCTTCTCTGGGCTTCTTGGCAGACTGCTGCTACTGACATTGGCTTTACTCTTCATTGTTACATTTAAATGCTGCACTTGAATGTCACACAATTCATTAAACTTGTCAATGTTTGTTCACCTGAAATCAAACAGACGCACAAATAAGTTCAACATTTGTCAGAGACTCCAATGAATTCAAGGATGATTATAAGACAGAGACATCTATGAATTCAAGGATGATTATCAGACAGAGACATCTATGAACTCAAGGATGATTATCAGACAGAGACAGCTATGAATTCCAGGATGATTATAAGACAGAGACATCTATGAATTCAAGGATGATTATCAGACAGAGACATCTATGAACTCAAGGATGATTATCAGACAGAGACATCTATGAATTCAAGGATGATTATCAGACAGAGACATCTATGAACTCAAGGATGATTATCAGACAGAGACATCTATGAACTCAAGGATGATTATCAGACAGAGACATCTATGAATTCAAGGATGATTATCAGACAGAGACATCTATGAATTCAAGGATGATTATCAGACAAAGACATCTATGAATTCAAGGATGATTATAAGACAGAGACATCTATGAACTCAAGGATGATTATCAGACAGAGACATCTATGAATTCAAGGATGATTATCCGACAGAGACATCTATGAATTCAATATTTCTCATACAGTCATCCATGGATTCAATGTCTTCTTTATCTCACACACACATCCATGAATTCAAAGATATTTCTCATAGACATCTGTGAATTCAATATTTCTCATGCAGACACCCATGAATTCAATGATACTCATCAAGCAGTGACATCCAAAAATTCAATGAACTTCTCATGCATGAGTTCAATGATAGTTCACAAATCCAACATTGTATTAGATCCACAAGAAACTCACAAAAAAAAAACAAACCAACTAAGCAACCGTGAAAAAAAATTTTTTTTAACCACAAATACACACAGCAGTGCCTGTTTGCCTGCAAGCATCTTGTGTTCTCCACAATCTCAATTTCTGTGTGCCAGTTCCTAGATTATTCAAACTTTCTTTTTTTTTTTTTTTAGCTCTCCTTCTTGCCTGTACCAATATCATTTCTGACCTCAGTAAGACCATGACTCTACCAATATCATTTCTGACCTCAGTAAGACCATGACTCTACCAATATCATTTCTGACCTCAGTAAGACCATGACTCTACCAATATCATTTCTGACCTCAGTAAGACCTTACCTGAAAGCTTGCCACCACAGCGATGTGATGTCTGAGAAGAGTGCTTGGAGTGACCGGAAATGACAGAATCAAGAATGATGTTGTTGCGTTCGCCAGCTTTCAACTCTGACGAAGTCCCATGAGACTAGGAACTGAATTTTGCGTGTTAATCCATTTTTCCCTGGCAGCTGTGTGCACAGGAGTTCCTCGTCGCACAGGCAGATAACTCTGACTTCGGAGGTACTCATGTTTTTTCCGTCGATGAGTAACTGACGTTGCAAGCTGGGCCTCGCTGCTGAGACCAGGGGTGGTTGCCGCAGAGAGAAATCATAAATAAAAATCCTAACCGGTGGAACTGAGATTTGAACCCACAACCTCTCTGTCCGAGGCCAGCGTCTTGCCTCGAGACCAACCAGTCCCCCATGGACTTGGAATATGAGGAGACTGCAACAAGGAACACTTTTCATGCATAGCCTTCAATGGTTCCTGCCGCCTATCCACCATATACTGGAAGTTCACGTCCTCCTGAAAATGATGATCGTCATATTTTTTTAAAATGTATAGTGCTTGATGATGTTAGGCCATTGTTGTTGACTCCAATTCCGAACATATAAACACACAGTTAGTCGTCAGATTGTACGCGTCGCACATCAAACAACAGACCATAAGATTAACGTACGGCCGGTCTAGGGATTTACAATGAGCCATTACGATATCGTAGCACACACAACAATGTCGAATGCACAGCAATGACGCACCTTTTAGAATCCTGATTACTCTAGTGAATGCAGCCTACGACGAACAAAACACGGTGCCAATTCCCTAAAGAGATAAAACTGCGGTTGACGAAGCATTTCACATTAATAAGTAACATGTAAATAACTTACATCAAGCAATTCCAACAATGGTCATGAACAGTACCAATGTGACGTAAAGCGCAGATCAAGTCTAGATGGTGGAAGGTCGCATTCACGACACTTGATTTGTCGAAAATGGAATATTGCCGGCATACGACACCGCTTCATCGGCGCAGATGTAATAAGTAGATCATTATTTGGACTTTAGCACAGAGAAGTGCAATGGAGAACCGAAATTAATCAGACTCCGAATGCACTTTCTGCAGCGATCGAGAGAAAATGATATTATAAGAGAAGAAGTAGGCATAGAGCCAATCCTAAGCTACATACAGACACAACAAATCAACTGGTTTGTCCATCTAAACAAAAATGCCAACTCCTAACCATACAAAGCATCTATTAAAAGAGGAGAAGAGAGAAGAGCAAGAGATAGACCCAGAATAAGATGGACATGCAACATCATAGAAACGTTACAACAGTCATAGAAACGTTACAACAGTCATAGAAACGTTACAACAGTCATAGAAACGTTACAACAGTCATAGAAACGTTACAACAGTTGACAACGAGTGAAGCCGCCAAAAGGGAGAGAACCAGAACTTTATATTCCTTGACACCCAAATGGGAACAAGAGAAAGTGAAGAAAGAAAGATGAGAGAGGTTATTTTTCTTGTTTTCTTGAATCTAGGGTCCGGGTCTGACATAGGTAGCACAATGTTGGGTTGATGATTGTATTGTAGAGTGCCCGTTTTGCCTCTAGAGTTATTTCCTTGTTGGACAATAGTAGTGATAAATGTCCAATGATTTGTTGCATCTTGAGTCTATTTCGTTGTTTATGAATTGTTTGTCACCAGACTTCCTAGGTATTTAAATTCCTCCACTTGTTTTAGTTGACTGCTATCCATCGTTATGTTAATATTCTGTTTCTCTTTTGTGATATTCATGACTTCTGTTTTGTTGACTTTCATTTTGTATTGAGTGCCTGTGCTGTTTAGTTTATTTAAATATTCTTGTAAGTCTTCTATTTTTCTGTGTATTAGTATGGCCATAGCCGGCCCATAGGGCATAGACCCAGATACTCTTTCTCTAATCAACATTTTTATTCTAGCAGTTTTCAATCCTTGTAAAGATCTTTTATCAAATCTCGCCATTTGTCTCTGTTCTGTGCAAGCAACTCTATCTAACTGAGGGAGCCAATTCCTGCTGCTCTTGCCTCTCTCATCAATGCTCTTCTCAGTGTCTCTCTGGGTCTTCCTCTTTTCCTCTTACCTGTTGTTTCCTACATGAGGGCTTGCTTTGCTATTCGGTTATTATCTCTTCTCATCACATGTCCAACATATGACCATCGTCTTTTCTTGATTACTGAAGATATTAGTGGTTGACTTGTGAATTCTCTAATTTCCTCGTTTGTTTTGAATTTGTTCTACGCTATGCCAAGAATTATCCTTAGACATTTATTTTCGAATGCGTTCAACTTGGTTTTTTAGGTCTCACTGCATACTGTGCATACTTACATGCATTTTGAAGCTAATGTATACACATTGATAACTACACATTGATAACTACACATTGATAACTACACATTGATAACTACACATTGATAACTAACTAAAAACAAAAAATATCTTTACGACATTTCCCTATGACAGAGGTCTGCCATGTGGATTATAGGGCTGGAGAATAAAGCCCGCTTGTCCAATGCAGTCACCGCAAGGGGCTCGGGTCTATGTTTTGACATTTCAGCCCTGACAGAAAAAAACTGTTAACCTTGCCAAGATTGGAACCCACGTTCTGGTTGAAATTTTTAATTCAGCCACCAACTCTTCCCCCCCCCCAACATTGATTAACTGATATCTCACCACTACATTCACATATTCAATCAGATTATACAAGTCAAACATTAACATGACATGTGACAGTCAGCCAAGAGAATATCACAAATATACATGGCATGTGACAGTCAGCCAAGAGAATATCACAAATATACATGGCATGTGACAGTCAGCCAAGAGAATATCACAAATATACATGACATGTAGCACAGTTAGCCAAGAGAATATCACAAATATACATGGCATGCAGAATGAACATTTGTTCTATTGATTACAACAATGAACATTTGATCTATTGATTACAACAATGAACATTTGATCTATTGATTACAACAATGAACGTTTGATCTATTGATTACAACAATGAACATTTGATCTATTGATTACAACAATGAATGTTTGTCAATTTGATCTATTGATTACAACAATGAACATTTGATCATTGATCTATTGATTACAACAATGAACATTTGATCTATTGATCTATTGATTACAACATGAACATTTGATCTATTGATTACAACAATGAACGTTTGTCAATTTGATCTATTGATTACAACAATGAACATTTGATCTATTGATTACAACAATGAACGTTTGTCAATTTGATCTATTGATTACAACAATGAACATTTGATCTATTGATCTATTGATTACAACAATGAACATTTGATCTATTGATCTATTGATTACAACAATGAACTATTGATCTATTGATTACAACAATGAACGTTTGTCAATTTGATCTATTGATTACAACAATGAACATCTGATCATTGATCTATTGATTACAACAATGAACATTTGATCTATTGATTACAACAATGAGCATTGATCTATTGATTACAACAATGAACATTTGATCTATTGATTACAACAATGAACATTTGATCTATTATTCACGTGTTTAAGGGAATGTGTAAGCCTGGATTACGTGGGCCCCTTACAACTAATATAGATAGAGCCTGAGTTATACCTTGTAACTAATGTAATTTGTATCAGAACATCAATTCCCTCAAGTGTAATCATTGATTTGAATTCAATAATTGACGACTATGAATATGATACGCCTGGGGACCAGTAGTACACTGAGTACACGTACATAACAATATGTCGTTATGGTCGCAACTTTGTCGTAGTAGTTAAGTAAGTAGTGTAACTGTTGACCACGGTCCCGCTGAAGCCTGGCCTATCACAAGAAGATAAAGATACTAGATACGTACAAGAAGAAGCGACCACATTGTGGTGGTGTGTCCATCATGTTATATGTACCAACGTCCGAGAGAGATCGGCCACACACACCCTCCTCTAACACAAATTGATTGTTATAATAAAATGTTATGATCGACGAAACACACACTAGGCCGACACAAACAAAACTGGTGACAACAAGCACAAGTCACCGACTACATACCACAACATCGGCCTGTCAGTGAGTTGTATGGCCTGGGCTACTGCCCGTATATCGTCCAGTGTGTGATAGGTCACGACCAGGTTCCTGTACGAGGTTTCTCTAGCGAGACGAGACCTCCCAGTCCAGTAGATGGGCGCCATGTTTTCTGGTCCACGCACAGGGAGGGGAGGGCAGGCAAGTCACCAGGTGGCGCGCCAGCAACAAGTTCCGTCATTAAGTCAGTCTAGGAACAACAAGTGAAGTCATTAAGTCAGTCTAGGCACAACAAGTTCCGTCATTAAGTCAGTCTAGGCACAACAAGTGAAGTCATTAAGTCAGTCTAGGCACAACAAGTGAAGTCATTAAGTCAGTCTAGGCACAACAAGTGAAGTCATTAAGTCAGTCTAGGCACAACAAGTTCCGTCATTAAGTCAGTCTAGGCACAACAAATTCCGTCATTAAGTCAGTCTAGGCACAACAAGTTCCGTCATTAAGTCAGTCCTTGCACAACAAAAAATTCCGTCATTAAGTCAATCCAGGCACAACAAGTTCCGTCATTAAGTCAGTCTAGGCACAACAAGTGAGGTCATTAAGTCAGTCTAGGCACAACAAAAGATTCCGTCATTAAGTCAGTCCTTGCACAAAGAAACATTCCGTCATTAAGTCAGTCCTTGCACAACAAATTCCGTCATTAAGTCAGTCTAGGCACAACAAAAAATTCCGTCATTGAGTCAGTCCTTGCACAACAAAAAATTCCGTCATTAAGTCAGTCCTTGCACAAAGAAAAATTCCGTCATTAAGTCAGTCCTTGCACAAAGAAAAATTCCGTCATTAAGTCAGTCCTTGCACAAAGAAAAATTCCGTCATTAAGTCAGTCCTTGCACAACAAAAATTTCCGTCATTAAGTCAGTCCAGGCACAACAAGTTCCGTCATTAAGTCAGTCTAGGCACAACAAATTCCGTCATTAAGTCAGTCTAGGCACAACAAGTTCCGTCATTAAGTCAGTCTAGGCACAACAAAAAAATCCGTCATTAAGTCAGTCTAGGCACAACAAGTTCCGTCATTAAGTCAGTCCAGGCACAACAAAAAAATCCGTCATTAAGTCAGTCTAGGCACAACAAGTTCCGTCATTAAGTCAGTCCAGGCACAACAAAAAAAATCCGTCATTAAGTCAGTCCTTGCACAACAAAAAAAATCCGTCATTAAGTCAGTCCTTGCACAACAAAAAATTCCGTCATTAAGTAAGTCTAGGCACAACAAGTTCCGTCATTAAGTCAGTCCTTGCACAACAAAAAATTCCGTCATTAAGTCAGTCTAGGCACAACAAGTTTCGTCATTAAGTCAGTCTAGGCACAACAAGTTCCGTCATTAAGTCAGTCCTTGCACAACAAAAAATTCCGTCATTAAGTAAGTCTAGGCACAACAAGTTCCGTCATTAAGTCAGTCCTTGCACAACAAAAAATTCCGTCATTAAGTCAGTCTAGGCACAACAAGTTTCGTCATTAAGTCAGTCTAGGCACAACAAGTTCCGTCATTAAGTCAGTCCTTGCACAACAAAAAATTCAGTCATTAAGTAAGTCTAGGCACAACAAGTTTCGTCATTAAGTCAGTCTAGGCACAACAAGTTCCGTCATTAAGTCAGTCCTTGCACAACAAAAAATTCCGTCATTAAGTAAGTCCTTGAACAACAAGTTCCGTCATTAAGTAAGTCTAGGCACAACACATTCCGTCATTAAGTCAGTCTAGGCACAACAAGTTCCGTCATTAAGTCAGTCTAGGCACAACAAGTTCCGTCATTAAGTCAGTCTTGGCACAACAAATTCCGTCATTAAGTCAGTCTAGGCACAAAAAGTTCCGTCATTAAGTCAGTCTAGGCACAATAAGTTCCGTCATTAAGTCAGTCTAGGCACAACAAGTTCCGTCATTAAGTCAGTCTAGGCACAACGAGTTCCGTCATTAAGTCAGTCTAGGCACAACAAATTCCGTCATTAAGTCAGTCTAGGCACAACAAATTCCGTCATTAAGTCAGTCTAGGCACAACAAATTCCGTCATTAAGTCAGTCTAGGCACAACACATTCCGTCATTAAGTCAGTCCTTGCACAACAAAAAATTCCGTCATTAAGTCAGTCTAGGCACAACACATTCCGTCATTAAGTCAGTCTAGGCACAACAAATTCCGTCATTAAGTCAGTCTAGGCACAACAAGTTCCGTCATTAAGTCAGTCCTTGCACAACAAAAAATTCCGTCATTAAGTCAGTCTAGGCACAACAAGTTCCGTCATTAAGTCAGTCCTTGCACAACAAAAAATTCCGTCATTAAGTCAGTCTAGGCACAACAAATTCCGTCATTAAGTCAGTCTAGGCACAACAAGTTCCGTCATTAAGTCAGTCCTTGCACAACAAGTTCCGTCATTAAGTAAGTCTAGGCACAACACATTCCGTCATTAAGTCAGTCTAGGCACAACAAGTTCCGTCATTAAGTCAGTATAGGCACAACAAGTTCCGTCATTAAGTCAGTATAGGCACAACAAGTTCCGTCATTAAGTCAGTCTAGGCACAACAAATTCCGTCATTAAGTCAGTCTAGGCACAACAAGTTCCGTCATTAAGTCAGTCCTTGCACAACAAGTTCCGTCATTAAGTCAGTCCAGGCACAACAAGTTCCGTCATTAAGTCAGTCCAGACACAACAAATTCCATCATTAAGTCAGTCCAGGCACAACAAAAATTCCGTCATTAAGTCAGTCCAGGCACAACAAGTTCCGTCATTAAGTCAGTCCAGGCACAACAAATTCCGTCATTAAGTCAGTCTAGGCACAACAAGTTTCGTCATTAAGTCAGTCTAGGCACAACAAGTTCCGTCATTAAGTCAGTCCTTGCACAACAAAAAATTCCGTCATTAAGTAAGTCTAGGCACAACAAGTTTCGTCATTAAGTCAGTCTAGGCACAACAAGTTCCGTCATTAAGTCAGTCCTTGCACACAAAAAATTCCGTCATTAAGTCAGTCTAGGCACAACAAGTTCCGTCATTAAGTCAGTCCTTGCACAACAAGTGAAGTGATTAAGTCAGTCCAGGCACAACAAATTCCGTCATTAAGTCAGTCTAGGCACAACAAGTGAAGTCATTAAGTCATTTCAGGCACAACAAGTGAAGTCATTAAGCCAGTCCAGGCACAACAAAAAATACGTCATTAAGTCAGTCCAGGTACAACAAGTGAAGTCATTAAGTCAGTCCAGACACAACAAATTCCATCATTAAGTTAGTCCAGGCACACACACAAATTCCGTCATTAAGTCAGTCCAGGCACAACAAGTTCCGTCATTAAGTCAGTCCAGACACAACAAATTCCATCAGTAAGTCAGTCCAGGCACAACAAAAATTCCGTCATTAAGTCAGTCCAGGCACAACAAGTTCCGTCATTAAGTCAGTCCAGGCACAACAAACAATTCCGTCATTAAGTCAGTCCAGGCACAACAAGTTCCGTCATTAAGTCAGTCCAGGCACAACAAGTGAAGTCATTACGTCAGTCCTGGCACAACAAGTGACAGATGAACTCTGAGATATAAGATCAGAAGTGAAGAACTGAGAAAAAAGCTAGGAATAACTCCCGCCAGAGTATATAATGAGGAAACAACAGATAAAATGGTTTGGCCACGTGACAAGGCAGAAAGAACAAAACACAACACAACGAGCCTTCAACAAACGTTGGGAGAACACCAGACCCAAGGGTCAACCACGAAAAAGATGGGTCGATGGAATATTAGAAGCACTAGGAAACATAACAGCAGCAGAGGCGAACAGAAGAGCAAAAGACCGCAAATTATATCTCCCCTCGACGCTGAAAGGCAGATGAGGAAGGAAAGAAAAAAAGAAGAGGCAAAACAAATGAAGTCATTAAGTCAGTCCAGAAACAACAAGTGAAGTTATTAAGTCAGTCCAGGCACAACAAGTGAAGTCATTAAGTCAGCCCAGAAACAACAAGTGAAGTTATTAAGTCAGTCCAGGCACAACAAATGAAGTCATTAAGTCAGTCCAGGCACAACAAGTGAAGTCATTAAGTCAGTCCAGGCACAACAAGTGAAGTCATTAAGTTAATCCAGGCACAACAAGTGAAGTCATTAAGTCAATCCAGGCACAACAAGTGAAGTCATTAAGTCAGTCCAGGCACAACAAGTGAAGTCATTAAGTCAGTCCAGGCACAACAAGTGAAGTCATTAAGTCAGTCCAGGCACAACAAGTGAAGTCATTAAGTCAGTCCAGGCACAACAAGTGAAGTCATTAAGTCAGTCCAGGCACAACAAGTGAAGTCATTAAGTTAATCTAGGCACAACAAGTGAAGTCATTAAGTCAGTCCAGGCACAACAAGTGAAGTCACTACCTATCTACCTTACCACCCACCCACCCACCTAACCCATATATGTCTGTCGATCTGTTTTCCTGTCGAGCCGAAGATGGCACTTAGGGTAGAAATTCTAGACTTTGTGTCCGACGATCTGTCTTGTTATCAAGCTTCAGACTTTGTGTCCGACGATCTATCTTGTTATCAAGCATCAGACTTTGAGTCCGACGATCTGTCTTGTTATCAAGCTTCAGACTTTGTGTCCGACGATCTATCTTGTTATCAAGCATCAGACTTTGAGTCCGACGATCTGTCTTGTTATCAAGCTTCAGACTTTGTGTCCGACCGTCTGTCTTGTTATCAAGCTTCAGACTTTGTGTCCGACCGTCTGTCTTATTATCAAGTTTCAGACTTTATGTCCGACCGTCTGTCTTGTTATCAAGCTTCAGACTTTGTGTCCGACCGTCTGTCTTGTTATCAAGCTTCAGACTTTGAGTCCGACGATCTGTCTTGTTATCAAGCTTCAGACTTTGTGTCCGACGATCTATCTAGTTATCAAGCTTCAGACTTTGTGTCCGACGATCTGTCTTGTTATCAAGCTTCAGACATTGTGTCCGACGATCTGTCTTGTTATCAATCTTCAGACTTTGTGTCCGACGATCTATCTTGTTATCAAGCTTCAGACTTTGTGTCCGACGATCTGTCATGTTATCAAGCTTCAGACTTTGTGTCTGATGATCTGTCTTGTTATCAAGGTTCAGACTTTGTGTCTGACGATCTGTCTTGTTATCAAACTTCAGACTTTGTGTCCGACGATCTGTCTTGTTATCAAACTTCAGACTTTGTGTCCGACGATCTGTCTTGTTATCAAACTTCAGACTTTGTGTCCGACGATCTGTCTTGTTATCAAGCTTCAGACTTTGTGTCCGACGATCTGTCTTGTTATCAAGCTTCAGACTTTGTGCCCGACGATCTGTCTTGTTATCAAGCTTCAGACTTTGTGTCCGACGATCTGTCTTGTTATCAAGGTTCAGATTTTGTGTCCGACGGTCTGTCTTGTTATCAAGCTTCAGACTTTGTGTCCGACGGTCTGTCTTGTTATCAAGGTTCAGACTTTGTGTCCGACGATCTGTCTTGTTATCAAGCTTCAGACTTTGTGTCCGACGATCTGTCTTGTTATCAAGCTTCAGACTTTGTGTCCGACGGTCTGTCTTGTTATCAAGCTTCAGACTTTGTGTCCGACGGTCTGTCTTGTTATCAAGCTTCAGACTTTGTGTCCGACGGTCTGTCTTGTTATCAAGCTGCAGACTTTGCACAGGTCACGCCACACGACTCTGTTCTAGTCGAGTTATTCCATCTCGGCGAACAGGCGATGGAGTTGATGCCTGCTATTGTTGCCTCTCGCCTCAGTGTTCTTGATAGTATTTCTCTCGGTAGGCCTCTTTTTCTTTTACACTCTGGTTTTGCAATAACTATTTCCCCCCCCCACCCCCCTGTCTCGCATTTGCCACCACTTGCTATAACTCGACATATGTATCGTGTCTTTTATTTCGGTCTGGCATGACATCATATCACTGCTGTCTGTTTCCAATATATGTGAACATATCAGTCAGCATCATCGAACTATTTGGTTCTACCCGATGTTGTTCAACCTTAAACATACGTTCATTCTTAGTTCTTGGAAAGCAGTCATCACGACTGGCAGAGCAAGAAACACAACTTTGAATGAAGACCTGATAGGTGAGATAGTTGTGATAGATGAGATAGTTGTGATAGTTGTGATAGGTGAGATAGTTGTGATAGATGAGATAGTTGTGATAGGTGAGATAGTTGTGATAGGTGAGATAGTTGTGATAGGTGAGATAGTTGTGATAGGTGAGATAGTTGTGATAGATGAGATAGTTGTGATAGGTGAGATAGTTGTGATAGGTGAGATAGTTGTGATAGGTGAGATAGTTGTGATAGGTGAGATAGTTGTGATAGGTGATATAGTTGTGATAGGTGAGATAGTTGTGATAGGTGAGATAGTTGTGATAGGTGAGATAGTTGTGATAGGTGAGATAGTTGTGATAGGTGAGATAGTTGTGATAGGTGAGATAGTTGTGACAGACCTGATAGGTGAGATAGTTGTGATAGGTGAGATAGTTGTGACAGACGTGATAGATGAGATAGTTGTGACAGACGTGATAGATGAAATAGTTGTGATAGACCTGATAGTTGTGATAGACCTGATAGATGAGATAGTTGTGATAGACCTGATAGATGAGATAGTTGTGATAGACCTGATAGATGAGATAGTTGTGATAGACCTGATAGATGAGATAGTTGTGATATACCTGATAGATGAGATAGACCTGATAGATGAGATAGACCTGATAGATGAGATAGACCTGATAGATGAAATAGTTGTGATAGACCTGATAGTTGTGATAGACCTGATAGATGAGATAGTTGTGATAGACCTGATAGATGAGATAGTTGTGATAGACCTGATAGATGAGATAGTTGTGATAGACCTGATAGATGTGATAGACCTGATAGATGAGATAGTTGTGATAGACGTGATAGATGAGATAGTTGTGATAGATGAGATAGTTGTGATAGACGTGATAGATGAGATAGTTGTGATAGATGAGATAGTTGTGATAGACCTGATAGATGAGATAGTTGTGATAGATGAGATAGTTGTGATAGACCTGATAGATGAGATAGTTGTGATAGACCTGATAGATGAGATAGTTGTGATAGACCTGATAGATGAGATAGTTGTGATAGACTTGATAGATGAGATAGTTGTGATAGACCTGATAGATGAGATAGTTGTGATAGACTTGATAGATGAGATAGTTGTGATAGACCTGATAGATGAGATAGTTGTGATAGACCTGATAGATGAGATAGTTGTGATAGATGAGATAGTAGTGATAGACGTGATAGATGAGATAGTTGTGATAGATGAGATAGTTGTGATAGACCTGATAGATGAGATAGTTGTGATAGATGAGATAGTTGTGACAGACCTGATAGATGAGATAGTTGTGATAGACCTGATAGATGAGATAGTTGTGATAGACCTGATAGATGAGATAGTTGTGATAGATGAGATAGTTGTGACAGACCTGATAGATGAGATAGTTGTGATAGACGTGATAGGTGAGATAGTTGTGATAGGTAAGATAGTTGTGACAGACGTGATAGGTGAGATAATTGTGACATACGTGATATATGAGATAGTTGTGATAGACGTGATATATGAGATAGTTGTGACAGACGTGATAGGTGAGAAAGTTGTGACAGTCGTGATATATGCGATAGTTATGATAGTCGTGATATATGAGATAGTTATGATAGACGTGATATATGAGATAGTTATGATAGACGTGATATATGAGATAGTTATGATAGACGTGATATATGAGATAGTTGTGATAGAAGTGATAGGTGAGATAGTTGTGACAGACGTGATATATGAGATAGTTGTGACAGACGTGATAGGTGAGATAGTTGTGACAGACGTGATATATGAGATAGTTGTGACAGACTGATAGGTGAGATAGTTGTGACAGACGTGATATATGAGATAGTTGTGACAGACGTGATAGGTGAGATAGTTGTGACAGACGTGATATATTAGATAGTTGTGATAGGTGAGATAGTTGTGACAGACGTGATAGGTGAGATAGTTGTGACAGACGTGATATATGAGATAGTTGTGATAGGTGAGATAGTTGTGACAGACGTGATATATGAGATAGTTGTGACAGACGTGATAGGTGAGGTGGTTGTGACAGACGTTATAGGTGAGATAGTTGTGATAGACGTAATAGGTGAGATAGTTGTGACAGACGTGATAGGTGAGATAGTTGTGACAGACGTGATAGGTGAGATAGTTGTGACAGACGTGATATGTGAGATAGTTGTAATAGACGTGATAGGTGAGATATTTGTGACAGACGTGATATATGAGATAGTTGTGATAGACGTGATAGATGAGATGGTTGTGATAGGTGAGATAGTTGTGACAGACGTGATAGGTGAGATAGTTGTGATAGACATGATTGGTGAGATAGTTGTGATAACGTGTTATATGAGATAGTTGTGATAGGTGAGATAGTTGTGACAGACGTGATATATGAGATAGTTGTGATAGACGTGATAGATGAGATGGTTGTGATAGGTGAGATATTTATGACAGACGTGATATATGAGACAGTTTTGACAGACGTGATATATGAGATAGTTGTGACAGACGTGATATATGAGATAGTTGTGACAGACGTGATAGATGAAATAGTTGTGATAGACCTGATAGTTGTGATAGACCTGATAGATGAGATAGTTGTGATAGACCTGATAGATGAGATAGTTGTGATAGACCTGATAGATGAGATAGTTGTGATAGACCTGATAGATGAGATAGTTGTGATATACCTGATAGATGAGATAGACCTGATAGATGAGATAGACCTGATAGATGAGATAGACCTGATAGATGAAATAGTTGTGATAGACCTGATAGTTGTGATAGACCTGATAGATGAGATAGTTGTGATAGACCTGATAGATGAGATAGTTGTGATAGACCTGATAGATGAGATAGTTGTGATAGACCTGATAGATGAGATAGTTGTGATAGACCTGATAGATGTGATAGACCTGATAGATGAGATAGTTGTGATAGACGTGATAGATGAGATAGTTGTGATAGATGAGATAGTTGTGATAGACGTGATAGATGAGATAGTTGTGATAGATGAGATAGTTGTGATAGACCTGATAGATGAGATAGTTGTGATAGATGAGATAGTTGTGATAGACCTGATAGATGAGATAGTTGTGATAGACCTGATAGATGAGATAGTTGTGATAGACCTGATAGATGAGATAGTTGTGATAGACTTGATAGATGAGATAGTTGTGATAGACCTGATAGATGAGATAGTTGTGATAACCTTGATAGATGAGATAGTTGTGATAGACCTGATAGATGAGATAGTTGTGATAGACCTGATAGATGAGATAGTTGTGATAGATGAGATAGTTGTGATAGACCTGATAGATGAGATAGTTGTGATAGACCTGATAGATGAGATAGTTGTGATAGACCTGATAGATGAGATAGTTGTGATAGACTTGATAGATGAGATAGTTGTGATAGACCTGATAGATGAGATAGTTGTGATAGACTTGATAGATGAGATAGTTGTGATAGATGAGATAGTTGTGACAGACCTGATAGATGAGATAGTTGTGATAGTCGTGATAGGTGAGATAGTTGTGATAGGTAAGATAGTTGTGACAGACGTGATAGGTGAGATAATTGTGACATACGTGATATATGAGATAGTTGTGATAGACGTGATATATGAGATAGTTGTGACAGACGTGATAGGTGAGAAAGTTGTGACAGTCGTGATATATGCGATAGTTATGATAGTCGTGATATATGAGATAGTTATGATAGACGTGATATATGAGATAGTTATGATAGACGTGATATATGAGATAGTTATGATAGACGTGATATATGAGATAGTTGTGATAGAAGTGATAGGTGAGATAGTTGTGACATACGTGATATATGAGATAGTTGTGACAGTCGTGATAGGTGAGATAGTTGTGACAGACGTGATATATGAGATAGTTGTGACAGACCTGATAGGTGAGATAGTTGTGACAGACGTGATATATGAGATAGTTGTGACAGACGTGATAGGTGAGATAGTTGTGACAGACGTGATATATTAGATAGTTGTGATAGGTGAGATAGTTGTGACAGACGTGATAGGTGAGATAGTTGTGACAGACGTGATATATGAGATAGTTGTGATAGGTGAGATAGTTGTGACAGACGTGATATATGAGATAGTTGTGACAGACGTGATAGGTGAGGTGGTTGTGACAGACGTTATAGGTGAGATAGTTGTGATAGACGTAATAGGTGAGATAGTTGTGACAGACGTGATAGGTGAGATAGTTGTGACAGACGTGATAGGTGAGATAGTTGTGACAGACGTGATATGTGAGATAGTTGTAATAGACGTGATAGGTGAGATATTTGTGACAGACGTGATATATGAGATAGTTGTGATAGACGTGATAGATGAGATGGTTGTGATAGGTGAGATAGTTGTGACAGACGTGATAGGTGAGATAGTTGTGATAGACATGATTGGTGAGATAGTTGTGATAACGTGTTATATGAGATAGTTGTGATAGGTGAGATAGTTGTGACAGACGTGATATATGAGATAGTTGTGATAGACGTGATAGATGAGATGGTTGTGATAGGTGAGATATTTATGACAGACGTGATATATGAGACAGTTTTGACAGACGTGATATATGAGATAGTTGTGACAGACGTGATATATGAGATAGTTGTGACAGACGTGATAGATGAGATAGTTGTGATAGACCTGATAGTTGTGATAGACCTGATAGATGAGATAGTTGTGATAGACCTGATAGATGAGATAGTTGTGATAGACGTGATATATGAGATAGTTGTGACAGACGTGATATATGAGATAATTGTGACAGACGTGATATATGAGATAGTTGTGACAGACGTGATATATGAGACAGTTGTGACAGACGTGATATATGAGATAGTTGTGATAGACGTGATAGGTGAGATAGTTGTGATAGACGTGATGTATGAGATAGTTGTGACATACGTGATATATGAGATAGTTGTGACAGACGTGATAGGTGAGATAGTTGTGATAGACGTGATATATGAGATATTTGTTACAGACGTGATATATGAGATAGTTGTGATAGACGTGGTAGGTGAGATAGTTGAAGATAGACGTGATATATGAGATAGTTGTGACTGACGTGATATATAAGATAGTTGTGATAGACTTGATAGGTGGGATAGTTGTGACAGAAGTGATATATGAGATAGTTGTGACAGACGTGATAGGTGAGATAGTTGTGATAGACGTGGTAGGTGAGATAGTTGTGACAGACGTGATTTATGAGATAGTTGTGACAGACGTGATATATGAGATAGTTGTGACAGACGTGATATATGAGATAGATGTGACAGACGTGATATATGAGATAGTTGTGACAGACGTGATATGTGAGATAGTTGTGACAGACGTGATATATGAGATAGTTGTGATAGACGTGATAGGTGAGATAGTTGTGACAGACGTGACATATGAGATAGTTGTGATAGACGTGATTGGTGAGATAGTTGTGACAGACGTGATATATGAGATAGTTGTGATAGACGTGATAGGTGAGATAATTGTGACAGACGTGATATATGAGATAGTTGTGATAGACGTGATATATGAGATAGTTGTGATAGACGTGATAGATGAGATGGTTGTGATAGGTGAGATAGTTGTGACAGACGTGATATATGAGATAGTTGTGATAGACGTGATATATGAGATAGTTGTGACAGACGTGATAGGTGAGATAATTGTGACAGACGTGATATATGAGATAGTTGTGATAGACGTGATAGATGAGATGGTTGTGATAGGTGAGATAGTTGTGACAGACGTGATATATGAGATAGTTGTGATAGCATCATCGAACTATTTGGTTCTACCCGATGTTGTTCAAACCTTAAACATACGTTCATTCTTAGTTCTTGGAAAGCAGTCATCACGACTGGCAGAGCAAGAAACACAACTTTGAATGAAGACCTGATAGGTGAGATAGTTGTGATAGATGAGATAGTTGTGATAGTTGTGATAGGTGAGATAGTTGTGATAGATGAGATAGTTGTGATAGGTGAGATAGTTGTGATAGGTGAGATAGTTGTGATAGGTGAGATAGTTGTGATAGGTGAGATAGTTGTGATAGATGAGATAGTTGTGATAGGTGAGATAGTTGTGATAGGTGAGATAGTTGTGATAGGTGAGATAGTTGTGATAGGTGAGATAGTTGTGATAGGTGATATAGTTGTGATAGGTGAGATAGTTGTGATAGGTGAGATAGTTGTGATAGGTGAGATAGTTGTGATAGGTGAGATAGTTGTGATAGGTGAGATAGTTGTGATAGGTGAGATAGTTGTGACAGACCTGATAGGTGAGATAGTTGTGATAGGTGAGATAGTTGTGACAGACGTGATAGATGAGATAGTTGTGACAGACGTGATAGATGAAATAGTTGTGATAGACCTGATAGTTGTGATAGACCTGATAGATGAGATAGTTGTGATAGACCTGATAGATGAGATAGTTGTGATAGACCTGATAGATGAGATAGTTGTGATAGACCTGATAGATGAGATAGTTGTGATATACCTGATAGATGAGATAGACCTGATAGATGAGATAGACCTGATAGATGAGATAGACCTGATAGATGAGATAGTTGTGATAGACCTGATAGATGAAATAGTTGTGATAGACCTGATAGTTGTGATAGACCTGATAGATGAGATAGTTGTGATAGACCTGATAGATGAGATAGTTGTGATAGACCTGATAGATGAGATAGTTGTGATAGACCTGATAGATGAGATAGTTGTGATAGACCTGATAGATGTGATAGACCTGATAGATGAGATAGTTGTGATAGATGAGATAGTTGTGATAGACGTGATAGATGAGATAGTTGTGATAGATGAGATAGTTGTGATAGACCTGATAGATGAGATAGTTGTGATAGATGAGATAGTTGTGATAGACCTGATAGATGAGATAGTTGTGATAGACCTGATAGATGAGATAGTTGTGATAGACCTGATAGATGAGATAGTTGTGATAGACTTGATAGATGAGATAGTTGTGATAGACCTGATAGATGAGATAGTTGTGATAGACTTGATAGATGAGATAGTTGTGATAGACCTGATAGATGAGATAGTTGTGATAGACCTGATAGATGAGATAGTTGTGATAGATGAGATAGTAGTGATAGACGTGATAGATGAGATAGTTGTGATAGATGAGATAGTTGTGATAGACCTGATAGATGAGATAGTTGTGATAGATGAGATAGTTGTGACAGACCTGATAGATGAGATAGTTGTGATAGACCTGATAGATGAGATAGTTGTGATAGACCTGATAGATGAGATAGTTGTGATAGATGAGATAGTTGTGACAGACCTGATAGATGAGATAGTTGTGATAGACGTGATAGGTGAGATAGTTGTGATAGGTAAGATAGTTGTGACAGACGTGATAGGTGAGATAATTGTGACATACGTGATATATGAGATAGTTGTGATAGACGTGATATATGAGATAGTTGTGACAGTCGTGATAGGTGAGAAAGTTGTGACAGTCGTGATATATGAGATAGTTATGATAGTCGTGATATATGAGATAGTTATGATAGACGTGATATATGAGATAGTTATGATAGACGTGATATATGAGATAGTTATGATAGACGTGATATATGAGATAGTTGTGATAGAAGTGATAGGTGAGATAGTTGTGACAGACGTGATATATGAGATAGTTGTGACAGACGTGATAGGTGAGATAGTTGTGACAGACGTGATATATGAGATAGTTGTGACAGAGCTGATAGGTGAGATAGTTGTGACAGACGTGATATATGAGATAGTTGTGACAGACGTGATAGGTGAGATAGTTGTGACAGACGTGATATATTAGATAGTTGTGATAGGTGAGATAGTTGTGACAGACGTGATAGGTGAGATAGTTGTGACAGACGTGATATATGAGATAGTTGTGATAGGTGAGATAGTTGTGACAGACGTGATATATGAGATAGTTGTGACAGACGTGATAGGTGAGATAGTTGTGACAGACGTGATATATGAGATAGTTGTGATAGGTGAGATAGTTGTGACAGACGTGATATATGAGATAGTTGTGATAGGTGAGATAGTTGTGACAGACGTGATAGGTGAGATAGTTGTGACAGACGTGATATATGAGATAGTTGTGATAGGTGAGATAGTTGTGACAGACGTGATATATGAGATAGTTGTGACAGACGTGATAGGTGAGGTGGTTGTGACAGACGTGATAGGTGAGATAGTTGTGATAGACGTAATAGGTGAGATAGTTGTGACAGACGTGATAGGTGAGATAGTTGTGACAGACGTGATAGGTGAGATAGTTGTGACAGACGTGATATGTGAGATAGTTGTAATAGACGTGATAGGTGAGATATTTGTGACAGACGTGATATATATGAGATAGTTGTGATAGACGTGATAGATGAGATGGTTGTGATAGGTGAGATAGTTGTGACAGACGTGATAGGTGAGATAGTTGTGATAGACGTGATTGGTGAGATAGTTGTGATAACGTGTTATATGAGATAGTTGTGATAGGTGAGATAGTTGTGACAGACGTGATAAATGAGATAGTTGTGATAGGTGAGATAGTTGTGACAGACGTGATATATGAGATAGTTGTGACAGACGTGATAGGTGAGGTGGTTGTGACAGACGTTATAGGTGAGATAGTTGTGATAGACGATAGGTGAGATAGTTGTGACAGACGTGATAGGTGAGATAGTTGTGACAGACGTGATAGGTGAGATAGTTGTGACAGACGTGATATGTGAGATAGTTGTAATAGACGTGATAGGTGAGATATTGTGACAGACGTGATATATGAGATAGTTGTGATAGACGTGATAGATGAGATGGTTGTGATAGGTGAGATAGTTGTGACAGACGTGATAGGTGAGATAGTTGTGATAGACGTGATTGGTGAGATAGTTGTGATAACGTGTTATATGAGATAGTTGTGATAGGTGAGATAGTTGTGACAGACGTGATATATGAGATAGTTGTGATAGACGTGATAGATGAGATGGTTGTGATAGGTGAGATATTTATGACAGACGTGATATATGAGATAGTTTTGACAGACGTGATATATGAGATAGTTGTGACAGACGTGATATATGAGATAGTTGTGACAGACGTGATATATGAGATAATTGTGACAGACGTGATATATGAGATAGTTGTGACAGACGTGATATATGAGATAGTTGTGACAGACGTGATATATGAGATAGTTGTGATAGACGTGATAGGTGAGATAGTTGTGATAGACGTGATGTATGAGATAGTTGTGACATACGTGATATATGAGATAGTTGTGACAGACGTGATAGGTGAGATAGTTGTGATAGACGTGATATATGAGATATTTGTTACAGACGTGATATATGAGATAGTTGTGATAGACGTGGTAGGTGAGATAGTTGAAGATAGACGTGATATATGAGATAGTTGTGACTGACGTGATATGAGATAGTTGTGATAGACTTGATAGGTGGGATAGTTGTGACAGAAGTGATATATGAGATAGTTGTGACAGACGTGATAGGTGAGATAGTTGTGATAGGTGAGATAGTTGTGACAGACGTGATAGGTGAGATAGTTGTGACAGACGTGATAGGTGAGATAGTTGTGACAGACGTGATATATGAGATAGTTGTGATAGGTGAGATAGTTGTGACAGACGTGATATATGAGATAGTTGTGACAGACGTGATAGGTGAGATGGTTGTGACAGACGTTATAGGTGAGATAGTTGTGATAGACGTGATAGGTGAGATAGTTGTGACAGACGTGATAGGTGAGATAGTTGTGACAGACGTGATAGGTGAGATAGTTGTGACAGACGTGATATGTGAGATAGTTGTGATAGACGTGATAGGTGAGATATTTGTGACAGACGTGATATATATGAGATAGTTGTGATAGACGTGATAGATGAGATGGTTGTGATAGGTGAGATAGTTGTGACAGACGTGATAGGTGAGATAGTTGTGATAGACGTGATTGGTGAGATAGTTGTGATAACGTGTTATATGAGATAGTTGTGATAGGTGAGATAGTTGTGACAGACGTGATAAATGAGATAGTTGTGATAGGTGAGATAGTTGTGACAGACGTGATATATGAGATAGTTGTGACAGACGTGATAGGTGAGGTGGTTGTGACAGACGTTATAGGTGAGATAGTTGTGATAGACGTATATGTGAGATAGTTGTGACAGACGTGATAGGTGAGATAGTTGTGACAGACGTGATAGGTGAGATAGTTGTGACAGACGTGATATGTGAGATAGTTGTGATAGACGTGATAGGTGAGATAGTTGTGACAGACGTGATATATGAGATAGTTGTGATAGACGTGATAGATGAGATAGTTGTGATAGGTGAGATAGTTGTGACAGACGTGATAGGTGAGATAGTTGTGATAGACGTGATTGGTGAGATAGTTGTGATAACGTGTTATATGAGATAGTTGTGATAGGTGAGATAGTTGTGACAGACGTGATATATGAGATAGTTGTGATAGACGTGATAGATGAGATAGTTGTGATAGGTGAGATATTTGTGACAGACGTGATATATGAGATAGTTGTGACAGACGTGATATATGAGATAGTTGTGACAGACGTGATATATGAGATAGTTGTGACAGACGTGATATATGAGATAGTTGTGACAGACGTGATATATGAGATAGTTGTGACAGACGTGATATATGAGAAAGTTGTGACAGTCGTGATATATGAGATAGTTATGATAGACGTGATATATGAGATAGTTGTGATAGACGTGATATATGAGATAGTTGTGATAGACGTGATATATGAGATAGTTGTGATAGACGTGATATATGAGATAGTTGTGATAGAAGTGATAGGTGAGATAGTTGTGACAGACGTGATATATGAGATAGTTGTGACAGACGTGATAGGTGAGATAGTTGTGACAGACGTGATATATGAGATAGTTGTGACAGACCTGATAGGTGAGATAGTTGTGACAGACGTGATATATGAGATAGTTGTGACAGACGTGATAGGTGAGATAGTTGTGACAGACGTGATATATAGATAGTTGTGATAGGTGAGATAGTTGTGACAGACGTGATAGGTGAGATAGTTGTGACAGACGTGATATATGAGATAGTTGTGATAGGTGAGATAGTTGTGACAGACGTGATATATGAGATAGTTGTGACAGACGTGATAGGTGAGGTGGTTGTGACAGACGTTATAGGTGAGATAGTTGTGATAGACGTAATAGGTGAGATAGTTGTGACAGACGTGATAGGTGAGATAGTTGTGACAGACGTGATAGGTGAGATAGTTGTGACAGACGTGATATGTGAGATAGTTGTAATAGACGTGATAGGTGAGATATTTGTGACAGACGTGATATATGAGATAGTTGTGATAGACGTGATAGATGAGATGGTTGTGATAGGTGAGATAGTTGTGACAGACGTGATAGGTGAGATAGTTGTGATAGACGTGATTGGTGAGATAGTTGTGATAACGTGTTATATGAGATAGTTGTGATAGGTGAGATAGTTGTGACAGACGTGATATATGAGATAGTTGTGATAGACGTGATAGATGAGATGGTTGTGATAGGTGAGATATTTATGACAGACGTGATATATGAGATAGTTTTTACAGACGTGATATATGAGATAGTTGTGACAGACGTGATATATGAGATAGTTGTGACAGACGTGATATATGAGATAGTTGTGACAGACGTGATATATGAGATAGTTGTGACAGACGTGATATATGAGATAGTTGTGACAGACGTGATATATGAGATAGTTGTGATAGACGTGATAGGTGAGATAGTTGTGATAGACGTGATGTATGAGATAGTTGTGACAGACGTGATATATGAGATAGTTGTGACAGACGTGATAGGTGAGATAGTTGTGATAGACGTGATATATGAGATATTTGTTACAGACGTGATATATGAGATAGTTGTGATAGACGTGGTAGGTGAGATAGTTGAAGATAGACGTGATATATGAGATAGTTGTGACTGACGTGATATATGAGATAGTTGTGATAGACTTGATAGGTGAGATAGTTGTGACAGAAGTGATATATGAGATAGTTGTGACAGACGTGATAGGTGAGATAGTTGTGATAGACGTGATAGGTGAGATAGTTGTGACAGACGTGATTTATGAGATAGTTGTGACAGACGTGATATATGAGATAGTTGTGACAGACGTGATATATGAGATAGTTGTGACAGACGTGATATATGAGATAGTTGTGACAGACCTGATAGGTGAGATAGTTGTGACAGACGTGATATATGAGATAGTTGTGACAGACGTGATAGGTGAGATAGTTGTGACAGACGTGATATATTAGATAGTTGTGATAGGTGAGATAGTTGTGACAGACGTGATAGGTGAGATAGTTGTGACAGACGTGATATATGAGATAGTTGTGATAGGTGAGATAGTTGTGACAGACGTGATATATGAGATAGTTGTGACAGACGTGATAGGTGAGGTGGTTGTGACAGACGTTATAGGTGAGATAGTTGTGATAGACGTAATAGGTGAGATAGTTGTGACAGACGTGATAGGTGAGATAGTTGTGACAGACGTGATAGGTGAGATAGTTGTGACAGACGTGATATGTGAGATAGTTGTAATAGACGTGATAGGTGAGATATTTGTGACAGACGTGATATATGAGATAGTTGTGATAGACGTGATAGATGAGATGGTTGTGATAGGTGAGATAGTTGTGACAGACGTGATAGGTGAGATAGTTGTGATAGACGTGATTGGTGAGATAGTTGTGATAACGTGTTATATGAGATAGTTGTGATAGGTGAGATAGTTGTGACAGACGTGATATATGAGATAGTTGTGATAGACGTGATAGATGAGATGGTTGTGATAGGTGAGATATTTATGACAGACGTGATATATGAGACAGTTTTTACAGACGTGATATATGAGATAGTTGTGACAGACGTGATATATGAGATAGTTGTGACAGACGTGATATATGAGATAATTGTGACAGACGTGATATATGAGATAGTTGTGACAGACGTGATATATGAGACAGTTGTGACAGACGTGATATATGAGATAGTTGTGATAGACGTGATAGGTGAGATAGTTGTGATAGACGTGATATATGAGATATTTGTTACAGACGTGATATATGAGATAGTTGTGATAGACGTGGTAGGTGAGATAGTTGAAGATAGACGTGATATATGAGATAGTTGTGACTGACGTGATATATAAGATAGTTGTGATAGACTTGATAGGTGGGATAGTTGTGACAGAAGTGATATATGAGATAGTTGTGACAGACGTGATAGGTGAGATAGTTGTGATAGACGTGGTAGGTGAGATAGTTGTGACAGACGTGATTTATGAGATAGTTGTGACAGACGTGATATATGAGATAGTTGTGACAGACGTGATATATGAGATAGATGTGACAGAGTGATATATGAGATAGTTGTGACAGACGTGATATGTGAGATAGTTGTGACAGACGTGATATATGAGATAGTTGTGATAGACGTGATAGGTGAGATAGTTGTGACAGACGTGACATATGAGATAGTTGTGATAGACGTGATTGGTGAGATAGTTGTGACAGACGTGATATATGAGATAGTTGTGATAGACGTGATAGGTGAGATAATTGTGACAGACGTGATATATGAGATAGTTGTGATAGACGTGATATATGAGATAGTTGTGATAGACGTGATAGATGAGATGGTTGTGATAGGTGAGATAGATGAGATGGTTGTGATAGGTGAGATAGTTGTGATAGACGTGATATATGAGATAGTTGTGACAGACGTGATAGGTGAGATAATTGTGACAGACGTGATATATGAGATAGTTGTGATAGACGTGATAGACGTGATAGATGAGATGGTTGTGATAGGTGAGATAGTTGTGACAGACGTGATATATGAGATAGTTGTGATAGCATCATCGAACTATTTGGTTCTACCCGATGTTGTTCAAACCTTAAACATACGTTCATTCTTAGTTCTTGGAAAGCAGTCATCACGACTGGCAGAGCAAGAAACACAACTTTGAATGAAGACCTGATAGGTGAGATAGTTGTGATAGATGAGATAGTTGTGATAGTTGTGATACGTGAGATAGTTGTGATAGATGAGATAGTTGTGATAGGTGAGATAGTTGTGATAGGTGAGATAGTTGTGATAGGTGAGATAGTTGTGATAGGTGAGATAGTTGTGATAGATGAGATAGTTGTGATAGGTGAGATAGTTGTGATAGGTGAGATAGTTGTGATAGGTGAGATAGTTGTGATAGGTGAGATAGTTGTGATAGGTGAGATAGTTGTGATAGGTGATATAGTTGTGATAGGTGAGATAGTTGTGATAGGTGAGATAGTTGTGATAGGTGAGATAGTTGTGATAGGTGAGATAGTTGTGATAGGTGAGATAGTTGTGATAGGTGAGATAGTTGTGACAGACCTGATAGGTGAGATAGTTGTGATAGGTGAGATAGTTGTGACAGACGTGATAGATGAGATAGTTGTGACAGACGTGATAGATGAAATAGTTGTGATAGACCTGATAGTTGTGATAGACCTGATAGATGAGATAGTTGTGATAGACCTGATAGATGAGATAGTTGTGATAGACCTGATAGATGAGATAGTTGTGATAGACCTGATAGATGAGATAGTTGTGATATACCTGATAGATGAGATAGACCTGATAGATGAGATAGACCTGATAGATGAGATAGACCTGATAGATGAGATAGTTGTGATAGACCTGATAGATGAAATAGTTGTGATAGACCTGATAGTTGTGATAGACCTGATAGATGAGATAGTTGTGATAGACCTGATAGATGAGATAGTTGTGATAGACCTGATAGATGAGATAGTTGTGATAGACCTGATAGATGTGATAGACCTGATAGATGAGATAGTTGTGATAGACGTGATAGATGAGATAGTTGTGATAGATGAGATAGTTGTGATAGATGAGATAGTTGTGATAGACGTGATAGATGAGATAGTTGTGATAGATGAGATAGTTGTGATAGACCTGATAGATGAGATAGTTGTGATAGATGAGATAGTTGTGATAGACCTGATAGATGAGATAGTTGTGATAGACCTGATAGATGAGATAGTTGTGATAGACCTGATAGATGAGATAGTTGTGATAGACTTGATAGATGAGATAGTTGTGATAGACCTGATAGATGAGATAGTTGTGATAGACTTGATAGATGAGATAGTTGTGATAGACCTGATAGATGAGATAGTTGTGATAGACCTGATAGATGAGATAGTTGTGATAGATGAGATAGTAGTGATAGACGTGATAGATGAGATAGTTGTGATAGATGAGATAGTTGTGATAGACCTGATAGATGAGATAGTTGTGATAGATGAGATAGTTGTGACAGACCTGATAGATGAGATAGTTGTGATAGACCTGATAGATGAGATAGTTGTGATAGACCTGATAGATGAGATAGTTGTGATAGATGAGATAGTTGTGACAGACCTGATAGATGAGATAGTTGTGATAGACGTGATAGGTGAGATAGTTGTGATAGACGTGATGTATGAGATAGTTGTGACATACGTGATATATGAGATAGTTGTGACAGACGTGATAGGTGAGATAGTTGTGATAGACGTGATATATGAGATATTTGTTACAGACGTGATATATGAGATAGTTGTGATAGACGTGGTAGGTGAGATAGTTGAAGATAGACGTGATATATGAGATAGTTGTGACTGACGTGATATATAAGATAGTTGTGATAGACTTGATAGGTGGGATAGTTGTGACAGAAGTGATATATGAGATAGTTGTGACAGACGTGATAGGTGAGATAGTTGTGATAGACGTGGTAGGTGAGATAGTTGTGACAGACGTGATTTATGAGATAGTTGTGACAGACGTGATATATGAGATAGTTGTGACAGACGTGATATATGAGATAGATGTGACAGACGTGATATATGAGATAGTTGTGACAGACGTGATATGTGAGATAGTTGTGACAGACGTGATATATGAGATAGTTGTGATAGACGTGATAGGTGAGATAGTTGTGACAGACGTGACATATGAGATAGTTGTGATAGACGTGATTGGTGAGATAGTTGTGACAGACGTGATATATGAGATAGTTGTGATAGACGTGATAGGTGAGATAATTGTGACAGACGTGATATATGAGATAGTTGTGATAGACGTGATATATGAGATAGTTGTGATAGACGTGATAGATGAGATGGTTGTGATAGGTGAGATAGATGAGATAGTTGTGATAGGTGAGATAGTTGTGATAGACGTGATATATGAGATAGTTGTGACAGACGTGATAGGTGAGATAATTGTGACAGACGTGATATATGAGATAGTTGTGATAGACGTGATAGACGTGATAGATGAGATGGTTGTGATAGGTGAGATAGTTGTGACAGACGTGATATATGAGATAGTTGTGATAGCATCATCGAACTATTTGGTTCTACCCGATGTTGTTCAAACCTTAAACATACGTTCATTCTTAGTTCTTGGAAAGCAGTCATCACGACTGGCAGAGCAAGAAACACAACTTTGAATGAAGACCTGATAGGTGAGATAGTTGTGATAGATGAGATAGTTGTGATAGTTGTGATACGTGAGATAGTTGTGATAGATGAGATAGTTGTGATAGGTGAGATAGTTGTGATAGGTGAGATAGTTGTGATAGGTGAGATAGTTGTGATAGGTGAGATAGTTGTGATAGATGAGATAGTTGTGATAGGTGAGATAGTTGTGATAGGTGAGATAGTTGTGATAGGTGAGATAGTTGTGATAGGTGAGATAGTTGTGATAGGTGAGATAGTTGTGATAGGTGATATAGTTGTGATAGGTGAGATAGTTGTGATAGATGAGATAGTTGTGATAGGTGAGATAGTTGTGATAGGTGAGATAGTTGTGATAGGTGAGATAGTTGTGATAGGTGAGATAGTTGTGATAGGTGAGATAGTTGTGATAGGTGAGATAGTTGTGACAGACCTGATAGGTGAGATAGTTGTGATAGGTGAGATAGTTGTGACAGACGTGATATATGAGATAGTTGTGATAGGTGAGATAGTTGTGACAGACGTGATAGATGAGATAGTTGTGACAGACGTGATAGATGAGATAGTTGTGACAGACGTGATAGATGAGATAGTTGTGATAGACGTAATAGATGAGATAGTTGTGATAGACGTGATAGATGAGATAGTTGTGATAGACGTGATAGGTGAGATAGTTGTGATAGACGTGATATGTGAGATAGTTGTGATAGACGTGATAGGTGAGATAGTTGTGACAGACGTGATATATGAGATAGTTGTGATAGACGTGATAGATGAGATGGTTGTGATAGGTGAGATAGTTGTGATAGACGTGATAGGTGAGATAGTTGTGATAGACGTGATAGTGAGATAGTTGTGATAGACGTGTTATATGAGATAGTTGTGATAGGTGAGATAGTTGTGACAGACGTGATAGATGAGATAGTTGTGATAGGTGAGATAGTTGTGACAGACGTGATATATGAGATAGTTGTGATAGACGTGATAGGTGAGGTGGTTGTGACAGACGTGATAGATGAGATAGTTGTGATAGACGTGATAGGTGAGATAGTTGTGACAGACGTGATAGGTGAGATAGTTGTGACAGACGTGATAGGTGAGATAGTTGTGATAGACGTGATATGTGAGATAGTTGTGATAGACGTGATAGATGAGATATTTGTGACAGACGTGATATATGAGATAGTTGTGATAGACGTGATAGATGAGATAGTTGTGATAGGTGAGATAGTTGTGACAGACGTGATAGATGAGATAGTTGTGATAGACGTGATTGGTGAGATAGTTGTGATAGACGTGTTATATGAGATAGTTGTGATAGGTGAGATAGTTGTGACAGACGTGATATATGAGATAGTTGTGATAGACGTGATAGATGAGATAGTTGTGATAGGTGAGATATTTATGACAGACGTGATATATGAGATAGTTTTGACAGACGTGATATATGAGATAGTTGTGACAGACGTGATATATGAGATAGTTGTGACAGACGTGATATATGAGATAATTGTGACAGACGTGATATATGAGATAGTTGTGACAGACGTGATATATGAGAAAGTTGTGACAGTCGTGATATATGAGATAGTTATGATAGTCGTGATATATGAGATAGTTATGATAGACGTGATATATGAGATAGTTATGATAGACGTGATATATGAGATAGTTATGATAGACGTGATATATGAGATAGTTGTGATAGAAGTGATAGGTGAGATAGTTGTGACAGACGTGATATATGAGATAGTTGTGACAGACGTGATAGGTGAGATAGTTGTGACAGACGTGATATATGAGATAGTTGTGACAGACCTGATAGGTGAGATAGTTGTGACAGACGTGATATATGAGATAGTTGTGACAGACGTGATAGGTGAGATAGTTGTGACAGACGTGATATATTAGATAGTTGTGATAGGTGAGATAGTTGTGACAGACGTGATAGGTGAGATAGTTGTGACAGACGTGATATATGAGATAGTTGTGATAGGTGAGATAGTTGTGACAGACGTGATATATGAGATAGTTGTGACAGACGTGATAGGTGAGGTGGTTGTGACAGACGTTATAGGTGAGATAGTTGTGATAGACGTAATAGGTGAGATAGTTGTGACAGACGTGATAGGTGAGATAGTTGTGACAGACGTGATAGGTGAGATAGTTGTGACAGACGTGATATGTGAGATAGTTGTAATAGACGTGATAGGTGAGATATTTGTGACAGACGTGATATATGAGATAGTTGTGATAGACGTGATAGATGAGATGGTTGTGATAGGTGAGATAGTTGTGACAGACGTGATAGGTGAGATAGTTGTGATAGACGTGATTGGTGAGATAGTTGTGATAACGTGTTATATGAGATAGTTGTGATAGGTGAGATAGTTGTGACAGACGTGATATATGAGATAGTTGTGATAGACGTGATAGATGAGATGGTTGTGATAGGTGAGATATTTATGACAGACGTGATATATGAGACAGTTTTTACAGACGTGATATATGAGATAGTTGTGACAGACGTGATATATGAGATAGTTGTGACAGACGTGATATATGAGATAATTGTGACAGACGTGATATATGAGATAGTTGTGACAGACGTGATATATGAGACAGTTGTGACAGACGTGATATATGAGATAGTTGTGATAGACGTGATAGGTGAGATAGTTGTGATAGACGTGATGTATGAGATAGTTGTGACATACGTGATATATGAGATAGTTGTGACAGACGTGATAGGTGAGATAGTTGTGATAGACGTGATATATGAGATATTTGTTACAGACGTGATATATGAGATAGTTGTGATAGACGTGGTAGGTGAGATAGTTGAAGATAGACGTGATATATGAGATAGTTGTGACTGACGTGATATATAAGATAGTTGTGATAGACTTGATAGGTGGGATAGTTGTGACAGAAGTGATATATGAGATAGTTGTGACAGACGTGATAGGTGAGATAGTTGTGATAGACGTGGTAGGTGAGATAGTTGTGACAGACGTGATTTATGAGATAGTTGTGACAGACGTGATATATGAGATAGTTGTGACAGACGTGATATATGAGATAGATGTGACAGACGTGATATATGAGATAGTTGTGACAGACGTGATATGTGAGATAGTTGTGACAGACGTGATATATGAGATAGTTGTGATAGACGTGATAGGTGAGATAGTTGTGACAGACGTGACATATGAGATAGTTGTGATAGACGTGATTGGTGAGATAGTTGTGACAGACGTGATATATGAGATAGTTGTGATAGACGTGATAGGTGAGATAATTGTGACAGACGTGATATATGAGATAGTTGTGATAGACGTGATATATGAGATAGTTGTGATAGACGTGATAGATGAGATGGTTGTGATAGGTGAGATAGATGAGATGGTTGTGATAGGTGAGATAGTTGTGATAGACGTGATATATGAGATAGTTGTGACAGACGTGATAGGTGAGATAATTGTGACAGACGTGATATATGAGATAGTTGTGATAGACGTGATAGACGTGATAGATGAGATGGTTGTGATAGGTGAGATAGTTGTGACAGACGTGATATATGAGATAGTTGTGATAGCATCATCGAACTATTTGGTTCTACCCGATGTTGTTCAAACCTTAAACATACGTTCATTCTTAGTTCTTGGAAAGCAGTCATCACGACTGGCAGAGCAAGAAACACAACTTTGAATGAAGACCTGATAGGTGAGATAGTTGTGATAGATGAGATAGTTGTGATAGTTGTGATACGTGAGATAGTTGTGATAGATGAGATAGTTGTGATAGGTGAGATAGTTGTGATAGGTGAGATAGTTGTGATAGGTGAGATAGTTGTGATAGGTGAGATAGTTGTGATAGATGAGATAGTTGTGATAGGTGAGATAGTTGTGATAGGTGAGATAGTTGTGATAGGTGAGATAGTTGTGATAGGTGAGATAGTTGTGATAGGTGAGATAGTTGTGATAGGTGATATAGTTGTGATAGGTGAGATAGTTGTGATAGGTGATATAGTTGTGATAGGTGAGATAGTTGTGATAGGTGAGATAGTTGTGATAGGTGAGATAGTTGTGATAGGTGAGATAGTTGTGATAGGTGAGATAGTTGTGATAGGTGAGATAGTTGTGATAGGTGAGATAGTTGTGACAGACCTGATAGGTGAGATAGTTGTGATAGGTGAGATAGTTGTGACAGACGTGATAGATGAGATAGTTGTGACAGACGTGATAGATGAAATAGTTGTGATAGACCTGATAGTTGTGATAGACCTGATAGATGAGATAGTTGTGATAGACCTGATAGATGAGATAGTTGTGATAGACCTGATAGATGAGATAGTTGTGATAGACCTGATAGATGAGATAGTTGTGATATACCTGATAGATGAGATAGACCTGATAGATGAGATAGACCTGATAGATGAGATAGACCTGATAGATGAGATAGTTGTGATAGACCTGATAGATGAAATAGTTGTGATAGACCTGATAGTTGTGATAGACCTGATAGATGAGATAGTTGTGATAGACCTGATAGATGAGATAGTTGTGATAGACCTGATAGATGAGATAGTTGTGATAGACCTGATAGATGTGATAGACCTGATAGATGAGATAGTTGTGATAGACGTGATAGATGAGATAGTTGTGATAGATGAGATAGTTGTGATAGATGAGATAGTTGTGATAGACGTGATAGATGAGATAGTTGTGATAGATGAGATAGTTGTGATAGACCTGATAGATGAGATAGTTGTGATAGATGAGATAGTTGTGATAGACCTGATAGATGAGATAGTTGTGATAGACCTGATAGATGAGATAGTTGTGATAGACCTGATAGATGAGATAGTTGTGATAGACTTGATAGATGAGATAGTTGTGATAGACCTGATAGATGAGATAGTTGTGATAGACTTGATAGATGAGATAGTTGTGATAGACCTGATAGATGAGATAGTTGTGATAGACCTGATAGATGAGATAGTTGTGATAGATGAGATAGTAGTGATAGACGTGATAGATGAGATAGTTGTGATAGATGAGATAGTTGTGATAGACCTGATAGATGAGATAGTTGTGATAGATGAGATAGTTGTGACAGACCTGATAGATGAGATAGTTGTGATAGACCTGATAGATGAGATAGTTGTGATAGACCTGATAGATGAGATAGTTGTGATAGATGAGATAGTTGTGACAGACCTGATAGATGAGATAGTTGTGATAGACGTGATAGGTGAGATAGTTGTGATAGACGTGATGTATGAGATAGTTGTGACATACGTGATATATGAGATAGTTGTGACAGACGTGATAGGTGAGATAGTTGTGATAGACGTGATATATGAGATATTTGTGACAGACGTGATATATGAGATAGTTGTGATAGACGTGATAGGTGAGATAGTTGAAGATAGACGTGATATATGAGATAGTTGTGACTGACGTGATATATAAGATAGTTGTGATAGACTTGATAGGTGGGATAGTTGTGACAGAAGTGATATATGAGATAGTTGTGACAGACGTGATAGGTGAGATAGTTGTGATAGACGTGGTAGGTGAGATAGTTGTGACAGACGTGATTTATGAGATAGTTGTGACAGACGTGATATATGAGATAGTTGTGACAGACGTGATATATGAGATAGATGTGACAGACGTGATATATGAGATAGTTGTGACAGACGTGATATGTGAGATAGTTGTGACAGACGTGATATATGAGATAGTTGTGATAGACGTGATAGGTGAGATAGTTGTGACAGACGTGACATATGAGATAGTTGTGATAGACGTGATTGGTGAGATAGTTGTGACAGACGTGATATATGAGATAGTTGTGATAGACGTGATAGGTGAGATAATTGTGACAGACGTGATATATGAGATAGTTGTGATAGACGTGATATATGAGATAGTTGTGATAGACGTGATAGATGAGATGGTTGTGATAGGTGAGATAGATGAGATGGTTGTGATAGGTGAGATAGTTGTGATAGACGTGATATATGAGATAGTTGTGACAGACGTGATAGGTGAGATAATTGTGACAGACGTGATATATGAGATAGTTGTGATAGACGTGATAGACGTGATAGATGAGATGGTTGTGATAGGTGAGATAGTTGTGACAGACGTGATATATGAGATAGTTGTGATAGCATCATCGAACTATTTGGTTCTACCCGA
This sequence comes from Megaustenia siamemsis, assembly GCA_032433765.1. Classification (NCBI taxonomy): domain Eukaryota; kingdom Metazoa; phylum Mollusca; class Gastropoda; order Stylommatophora; family Ariophantidae; genus Megaustenia; species Megaustenia siamemsis. The sequence goes on along the minus strand of JAVIAB010000124.1, from coordinate 2,899,453 downwards.
TGTTGTTCAAACCTTAAACATACGTTCATTCTTAGTTCTTGGAAAGCAGTCATCACGACTGGCAGAGCAAGAAACACAACTTTGAATGAAGACCTGATAGGTGAGATAGTTGTGATAGATGAGATAGTTGTGATAGTTGTGATACGTGAGATAGTTGTGATAGATGAGATAGTTGTGATAGGTGAGATAGTTGTGATAGGTGAGATAGTTGTGATAGGTGAGATAGTTGTGATAGGTGAGATAGTTGTGATAGATGAGATAGTTGTGATAGGTGAGATAGTTGTGATAGGTGAGATAGTTGTGATAGGTGAGATAGTTGTGATAGGTGAGATAGTTGTGATAGGTGAGATAGTTGTGATAGGTGATATAGTTGTGATAGGTGAGATAGTTGTGATAGGTGAGATAGTTGTGATAGGTGAGATAGTTGTGATAGGTGAGATAGTTGTGATAGGTGAGATAGTTGTGATAGGTGAGATAGTTGTGATAGGTGAGATAGTTGTGATAGGTGAGATAGTTGTGACAGACGTGATAGTGAGATAGTTGTGATAGGTGAGATAGTTGTGACAGACGTGATATATGAGATAGTTGTGATAGGTGAGATAGTTGTGACAGACGTGATATATGAGATAGTTGTGACAGACGTGATAGGTGAGATAGTTGTGACAGACGTTATAGATGAGATAGTTGTGATAGACGTGATAGGTGAGATAGTTGTGACAGACGTGATAGGTGAGATAGTTGTGACAGACGTGATAGGTGAGATAGTTGTGACAGACGTGATATGTGAGATAGTTGTGATAGACGTGATAGGTGAGATATTTGTGACAGACGTGATATATGAGATAGTTGTGATAGACGTGATAGATGAGATGGTTGTGATAGGTGAGATAGTTGTGACAGACGTGATAGGTGAGATAGTTGTGATAGACGTGATTGGTGAGATAGTTGTGATAGACGTGTTATATGAGATAGTTGTGATAGGTGAGATAGTTGTGACAGACGTGATATATGAGATAGTTGTGATAGGTGAGATAGTTGTGACAGACGTGATATATGAGATAGTTGTGACAGACGTGATAGGTGAGGTGGTTGTGACAGACGTTATAGGTGAGATAGTTGTGATAGACGTAATAGGTGAGATAGTTGTGACAGACGTGATAGGTGAGATAGTTGTGACAGACGTGATAGGTGAGATAGTTGTGACAGACGTGATATGTGAGATAGTTGTGATAGACGTGATAGGTGAGATATTTGTGACAGACGTGATATATGAGATAGTTGTGATAGACGTGATAGATGAGATGGTTGTGATAGGTGAGATAGTTGTGACAGACGTGATAGGTGAGATAGTTGTGATAGACGTGATTGGTGAGATAGTTGTGATAACGTGATATATGAGATAGTTGTGATAGGTGAGATAGTTGTGACAGACGTGATATATGAGATAGTTGTGATAGACGTGATAGATGAGATGGTTGTGATAGGTGAGATATTTATGACAGACGTGATATATGAGACAGTTTTGACAGACGTGATATATGAGATAGTTGTGACAGACGTGATATATGAGATAGTTGTGACAGACGTGATATATGAGATAATTGTGACAGACGTGATATATGAGATAGTTGTGACAGACGTGATATATGAGATAGTTGTGACAGACGTGATATATGAGATAGTTGTGATAGACGTGATATATGAGATAGTTTGATAGACGTGATATATGAGATAGTTGTGATAGACGTGATATATGAGATAGTTGTGATAGACGTGATATATGAGATAGTTGTGATAGACGTGATAGGTGAGATAGTTGTGACAGACGTGATATATGAGATAGTTGTGACAGACGTGATAGGTGAGATAGTTGTGACAGACGTGATATTTGAGATAGTTGTGACAGACGTGATAGGTGAGATAGTTGTGACAGACGTGATATATGAGATAGTTGTGACAGACGTGATAGGTGAGATAGTTGTGACAGACGTGATATATGAGATAGTTGTGATAGGTGAGATAGTTGTGACAGACGTGATATATGAGATAGTTGTGACAGACGTGATAGGTGAGGTGGTTGTGACAGACGTTATAGGTGAGATAGTTGTGATAGACGTAATAGGTGAGATAGTTGTGACAGACGTGATAGGTGAGATAGTTGTGACAGACGTGATAGGTGAGATAGTTGTGACAGACGTGATATGTGAGATAGTTGTGATAGACGTGATAGGTGAGATATTTGTGACAGACGTGATATATGAGATAGTTGTGATAGACGTGATAGATGAGATGGTTGTGATAGGTGAGATAGTTGTGACAGACGTGATAGGTGAGATAGTTGTGATAGACGTGATTGGTGAGATAGTTGTGATAACGTGTTATATGAGATAGTTGTGATAGGTGAGATAGTTGTGACAGACGTGATATATGAGATAGTTGTGATAGACGTGATAGATGAGATAGTTGTGATAGGTGAGATATTTATGACAGACGTGATATATGAGATAGTTTTGACAGACGTGATATATGAGATAGTTGTGACAGACGTGATATATGAGATAGTTGTGACAGACGTGATATATGAGATAGTTGTGACAGACGTGATATATGAGATAGTTGTGACAGACGTGATATATGAGATAGTTGTGACAGACGTGATATATGAGATAGTTGTGATAGACGTGATAGGTGAGATAGTTGTGATAGACGTGATGTATGAGATAGTTGTGACATACGTGATATATGAGATAGTTGTGACAGACGTGATAGGTGAGATAGTTGTGATAGACGTGATATATGAGATATTTGTTACAGACGTTATATATGAGATAGTTGTGATAGACGTGATAGGTGAGATAGTTGAAGATAGACGTGATATATGAGATAGTTGTGACTGACGTGATATATGAGATAGTTGTGATAGACTTGATAGGTGAGATAGTTGTGATAGACGTGATAGATGAGATGGTTGTGATAGGTGAGATAGATGAGATGGTTGTGATAGGTGAGATAGTTGTGATAGACGTGATATATGAGATAGTTGTGACAGACGTGATAGGTGAGATAATTGTGACAGACGTGATATATGAGATAGTTGTGATAGACGTGATAGACGTGATAGATGAGATGGTTGTGATAGGTGAGATAGTTGTGACAGACGTGATATATGAGATAGTTGTGATAGCATCATCGAACTATTTGGTTCTACCCGATGTTGTTCAAACCTTAAACATACGTTCATTCTTAGTTCTTGGAAAGCAGTCATCACGACTGGCAGAGCAAGAAACACAACTTTGAATGAAGACCTGATAGGTGAGATAGTTGTGATAGATGAGATAGTTGTGATAGTTGTGATACGTGAGATAGTTGTGATAGATGAGATAGTTGTGATAGGTGAGATAGTTGTGATAGGTGAGATAGTTGTGATAGGTGAGATAGTTGTGATAGATGAGATAGTTGTGATAGGTGAGATAGTTGTGATAGGTGAGATAGTTGTGATAGGTGAGATAGTTGTGATAGGTGAGATAGTTGTGATAGGTGAGATAGTTGTGATAGGTGAGATAGTTGTGATAGGTGAGATAGTTGTGATAGGTGAGATAGTTGTGATAGGTGAGATAGTTGTGATAGGTGAGATAGTTGTGATAGGTGAGATAGTTGTGATAGGTGAGATAGTTGTGATAGGTGAGATAGTTGTGACAGACCTGATAGGTGAGATAGTTGTGATAGGTGAGATAGTTGTGACAGACGTGATAGATGAGATAGTTGTGACAGACGTGATAGATGAATAGTTGTGATAGACCTGATAGTTGTGATAGACCTGATAGATGAGATAGTTGTGATAGACCTGATAGATGAGATAGTTGTGATAGACCTGATAGATGAGATAGTTGTGATAGACCTGATAGATGAGATAGTTGTGATATACCTGATAGATGAGATAGACCTGATAGATGAGTTAGACCTGATAGATGAGATAGACCTGATAGATGAGATAGTTGTGATAGACCTGATAGATGAAATAGTTGTGATAGACCTGATAGTTGTGATAGACCTGATAGATGAGATAGTTGTGATAGACCTGATAGATGAGATAGTTGTGATAGACCTGATAGATGAGATAGTTGTGATAGACCTGATAGATGTGATAGACCTGATAGATGAGATAGTTTTGACAGACGTGATATATGAGATAGTTGTGACAGACGTGATATATGAGATAGTTGTGACAGACGTGATATATGAGATAGTTGTGACAGACGTGATATATGAGATAGTTGTGACAGACGTGATATATGAGATAGTTGTGACAGTCGTGATATATGAGATAGTTATGATAGTCGTGATATATGAGATAGTTATGATAGACGTGATATATGAGATAGTTGTGATAGACGTGATATATGAGATAGTTGTGATAGACGTGATATATGAGATAGTTGTGATAGAAGTGATAGGTGAGATAGTTGTGACAGACGTGATATATGAGATAGTTGTGACAGACGTGATAGGTGAGATAGTTGTGACAGACGTGATATATGAGATAGTTGTGACAGACCTGATAGGTGAGATAGTTGTGACAGACGTGATATATGAGATAGTTGTGACAGACGTGATAGGTGAGATAGTTGTGACAGACGTGATATATTAGATAGTTGTGATAGGTGAGATAGTTGTGACAGACTTGATAGGTGAGATAGTTGTGACAGACGTGATATATGAGATAGTTGTGATAGGTGAGATAGTTGTGACAGACGTGATATATGAGATAGTTGTGACAGACGTGATAGGTGAGGTGGTTGTGACAGACGTTATAGGTGAGATAGTTGTGATAGACGTAATAGGTGAGATAGTTGTGACAGACGTGATAGGTGAGATAGTTGTGACAGACGTGATAGGTGAGATAGTTGTGACAGACGTGATATGTGAGATAGTTGTAATAGACGTGATAGGTGAGATATTTGTGACAGACGTGATATATGAGATAGTTGTGATAGACGTGATAGATGAGATGGTTGTGATAGGTGAGATAGTTGTGACAGACGTGATAGGTGAGATAGTTGTGATAGACGTGATTGGTGAGATAGTTGTGATAACGTGTTATATGAGATAGTTGTGATAGGTGAGATAGTTGTGACAGACGTGATATATGAGATAGTTGTGATAGACGTGATAGATGAGATGGTTGTGATAGGTGAGATATTTATGACAGACGTGATATATGAGACAGTTTTACAGACGTGATATATGAGATAGTTGTGACAGACGTGATATATGAGATAGTTGTGACAGACGTGATATATGAGATAATTGTGACAGACGTGATATATGAGATAGTTGTGACAGACGTGATATATGAGACAGTTGTGACAGACGTGATATATGAGATAGTTGTGATAGACGTGATAGGTGAGATAGTTGTGATAGACGTGATGTATGAGATAGTTGTGACATACGTGATATATGAGATAGTTGTGACAGACGTGATAGGTGAGATAGTTGTGATAGACGTGATATATGAGATATTTGTTACAGACGTGATATATGAGATAGTTGTGATAGACGTGGTAGGTGAGATAGTTGAAGATAGACGTGATATATGAGATAGTTGTGACTGACGTGATATATAAGATAGTTGTGATAGACTTGATAGGTGGGATAGTTGTGACAGAAGTGATATATGAGATAGTTGTGACAGACGTGATAGGTGAGATAGTTGTGATAGACGTGGTAGGTGAGATAGTTGTGACAGACGTGATTTATGAGATAGTTGTGACAGACGTGATATATGAGATAGTTGTGACAGACGTGATATATGAGATAGATGTGACAGACGTGATATATGAGATAGTTGTGACAGACGTGATATGTGAGATAGTTGTGACAGACGTGATATATGAGATAGTTGTGATAGACGTGATAGGTGAGATAGTTGTGACAGACGTGACATATGAGATAGTTGTGATAGACGTGATTGGTGAGATAGTTGTGACAGACGTGATATATGAGATAGTTGTGATAGACGTGATAGGTGAGATAATTGTGACAGACGTGATATATGAGATAGTTGTGATAGACGTGATATATGAGATAGTTGTGATAGACGTGATAGATGAGATGGTTGTGATAGGTGAGATAGATGAGATGGTTGTGATAGGTGAGATAGTTGTGATAGACGTGATATATGAGATAGTTGTGACAGACGTGATAGGTGAGATAATTGTGACAGACGTGATATATGAGATAGTTGTGATAGACGTGATAGACGTGATAGATGAGATGGTTGTGATAGGTGAGATAGTTGTGACAGACGTGATATATGAGATAGTTGTGATAGCATCATCGAACTATTTGGTTCTACCCGATGTTGTTCAAACTTAAACATACGTTCATTCTTAGTTCTTGGAAAGCAGTCATCACGACTGGCAGAGCAAGAAACACAACTTTGAATGAAGACCTGATAGGTGAGATAGTTGTGATAGATGAGATAGTTGTGATAGTTGTGATACGTGAGATAGTTGTGATAGATGAGATAGTTGTGATAGGTGAGATAGTTGTGATAGGTGAGATAGTTGTGATAGGTGAGATAGTTGTGATAGGTGAGATAGTTGTGATAGATGAGATAGTTGTGATAGGTGAGATAGTTGTGATAGGTGAGATAGTTGTGATAGGTGAGATAGTTGTGATAGGTGAGATAGTTGTGATAGGTGAGATAGTTGTGATAGGTGAGATAGTTGTGATAGGTGAGATAGTTGTGATAGGTGAGATAGTTGTGATAGGTGAGATAGTTGTGATAGGTGAGATAGTTGTGATAGGTGAGATAGTTGTGACAGACCTGATAGGTGAGATAGTTGTGATAGGTGAGATAGTTGTGACAGACGTGATAGATGAGATAGTTGTGACAGACGTGATAGATGAAATAGTTGTGATAGACCTGATAGTTGTGATAGACCTGATAGATGAGATAGTTGTGATAGACCTGATAGATGAGATAGTTGTGATAGACTGATAGATGAGATAGTTGTGATAGACCTGATAGATGAGATAGTTGTGATATACCTGATAGATGAGATAGACCTGATAGATGAGTTAGACCTGATAGATGAGATAGACCTGATAGATGAGATAGTTGTGATAGACCTGATAGATGAAATAGTTGTGATAGACCTGATAGTTGTGATAGACCTGATAGATGAGATAGTTGTGATAGACCTGATAGATGAGATAGTTGTGATAGACCTGATAGATGAGATAGTTGTGATAGACTGATAGATGTGATAGACCTGATAGATGAGATAGTTGTGATAGACGTGATAGATGAGATAGTTGTGATAGATGAGATAGTTGTGATAGATGAGATAGTTGTGATAGACGTGATAGATGAGATAGTTGTGATAGATGAGATAGTTGTGATAGACCTGATAGATGAGATAGTTGTGATAGATGAGATAGTTGTGATAGACCTGATAGATGAGATAGTTGTGATAGACTGATAGATGAGATAGTTGTGATAGACCTGATAGATGAGATAGTTGTGATAGACTTGATAGATGAGATAGTTGTGATAGATGAGATAGTTGTGATAGGTGAGATAGTTGTGATAGGTGAGATAGTTGTGATAGGTGAGATAGTTGTGATAGGTGAGATAGTTGTGATAGTGAGATAGTTGTGATAGGTGAGATAGTTGTGATAGGTGAGATAGTTGTGACAGACCTGATAGGTGAGATAGTTGTGATAGGTGAGATAGTTGTGACAGACGTGATAGATGAGATAGTTGTGACAGACGTGATAGATGAATAGTTGTGATAGACCTGATAGTTGTGATAGACCTGATAGATGAGATAGTTGTGATAGACCTGATAGATGAGATAGTTGTGATAGACCTGATAGATGAGATAGTTGTGATAGACCTGATAGATGAGATAGTTGTGATATACCTGATAGATGAGATAGACCTGATAGATGAGATAGACCTGATAGATGAGATAGACCTGATAGATGAGATAGTTGTGATAGACCTGATAGATGAAATAGTTGTGATAGACCTGATAGTTGTGATAGACCTGATAGATGAGATAGTTGTGATAGACCTGATAGATGAGATAGTTGTGATAGACCTGATAGATGAGATAGTTGTGATAGACCTGATAGATGTGATAGACCTGATAGATGAGATAGTTGTGATAGACGTGATAGATGAGATAGTTGTGATAGATGAGATAGTTGTGATAGATGAGATAGTTGTGATAGACGTGATAGATGAGATAGTTGTGATAGATGAGATAGTTGTGATAGACCTGATAGATGAGATAGTTGTGATAGATGAGATAGTTGTGATAGACCTGATAGATGAGATAGTTGTGATAGACCTGATAGATGAGATAGTTGTGATAGACCTGATAGATGAGATAGTTGTGATAGACTTGATAGATGAGATAGTTGTGATAGACCTGATAGATGAGATAGTTGTGATAGACTTGATAGATGAGATAGTTGTGATAGACCTGATAGATGAGATAGTTGTGATAGACCTGATAGATGAGATAGTTGTGATAGATGAGATAGTAGTGATAGACGTGATAGATGAGATAGTTGTGATAGATGAGATAGTTGTGATAGACCTGATAGATGAGATAGTTGTGATAGATGAGATAGTTGTGACAGACCTGATAGATGAGATAGTTGTGATAGACCTGATAGATGAGATAGTTGTGATAGACCTGATAGATGAGATAGTTGTGATAGATGAGATAGTTGTGACAGACCTGATAGATGAGATAGTTGTGATAGACGTGATAGGTGAGATAGTTGTGATAGGTAAGATAGTTGTGACAGACGTGATAGGTGAGATAATTGTGACATACGTGATATATGAGATAGTTGTGATAGACGTGATATATGAGATAGTTGTGACAGTCGTGATAGGTGAGAAAGTTGTGACAGTCGTGATATATGAGATAGTTATGATAGTCGTGATATATGAGATAGTTATGATAGACGTGATATATGAGATAGTTATGATAGACGTGATATATGAGATAGTTATGATAGACGTGATATATGAGATAGTTGTGATAGAAGTGATAGGTGAGATAGTTGTGACAGACGTGATATATGAGATAGTTGTGACAGACGTGATAGGTGAGATAGTTGTGACAGACGTGATATATGAGATAGTTGTGACAGACCTGATAGGTGAGATAGTTGTGACAGACGTGATATATGAGATAGTTGTGACAGACGTGATAGGTGAGATAGTTGTGACAGACGTGATATATTAGATAGTTGTGATAGGTGAGATAGTTGTGACAGACGTGATAGGTGAGATAGTTGTGACAGACGTGATATATGAGATAGTTGTGATAGGTGAGATAGTTGTGACAGACGTGATATATGAGATAGTTGTGACAGACGTGATAGGTGAGGTGGTTGTGACAGACGTTATAGGTGAGATAGTTGTGATAGACGTAATAGGTGAGATAGTTGTGACAGACGTGATAGGTGAGATAGTTGTGACAGACGTGATAGGTGAGATAGTTGTGACAGACGTGATATGTGAGATAGTTGTAATAGACGTGATAGGTGAGATATTTGTGACAGACGTGATATATGAGATAGTTGTGATAGACGTGATAGATGAGATGGTTGTGATAGGTGAGATAGTTGTGACAGACGTGATAGGTGAGATAGTTGTGATAGACGTGATTGGTGAGATAGTTGTGATAACGTGTTATATGAGATAGTTGTGATAGGTGAGATAGTTGTGACAGACGTGATATATGAGATAGTTGTGATAGACGTGATAGGTGAGATAGTTGTGACAGACGTGATATATGAGATAGTTGTGACAGACGTGATAGGTGAGGTGGTTGTGACAGACGTTATAGGTGAGATAGTTGTGATAGACGTAATAGGTGAGATAGTTGTGACAGACGTGATAGGTGAGATAGTTGTGACAGACGTGATAGGTGAGATAGTTGTGACAGACGTGATATGTGAGATAGTTGTAATAGACGTGATAGGTGAGATATTTGTGACAGACGTGATATATGAGATAGTTGTGATAGACGTGATAGATGAGATGGTTGTGATAGGTGAGATAGTTGTGACAGACGTGATAGGTGAGATAGTTGTGATAGACGTGATTGGTGAGATAGTTGTGATAACGTGTTATATGAGATAGTTGTGATAGGTGAGATAGTTGTGACAGACGTGATATATGAGATAGTTTGATAGACGTGATAGATGAGATGGTTGTGATAGGTGAGATATTTATGACAGACGTGATATATGAGACAGTTTTGACAGACGTGATATATGAGATAGTTGTGACAGACGTGATATATGAGATAGTTGTGACAGACGTGATATATGAGATAATTGTGACAGACGTGATATATGAGATAGTTGTGACAGACGTGATATATGAGATAGTTGTGACAGACGTGATATATGAGATAGTTGTGATAGACGTGATAGGTGAGATAGTTGTGATAGACGTGATGTATGAGATAGTTGTGACAGACGTGATATATGAGATAGTTGTGACAGACGTGATAGGTGAGATAGTTGTGATAGACGTGATATATGAGATATTTGTGACAGACGTGATATATGAGATAGTTGTGATAGACGTGGTAGGTGAGATAGTTGTGATAGACGTGATATATGAGATAGTTGTGACAGACGTGATATATGAGATAGTTGTGATAGACGTGATAGGTGAGATAGTTGTGACAGACGTGATTATGAGATAGTTGTGACAGACGTGATATATGAGATAGTTGTGACAGACGTGATATATGAGATAGATGTGACAGACGTGATATATGAGATAGTTGTGACAGACGTGATATGTGAGATAGTTGTGACAGACGTGATATATGAGATAGTTGTGATAGACGTGATAGGTGAGATAGTTGTGACAGACGTGACATATGAGATAGTTGTGATAGACGTGATTGGTGAGATAGTTGTGACAGACGTGATATATGAGATAGTTGTGATAGACGTGATAGGTGAGATAATTGTGACAGACGTGATATATGAGATAGTTGTGATAGACGTGATATATGAGATAGTTGTGATAGACGTGATAGATGAGATGGTTGTGATAGGTGAGATAGTTGTGACAGACGTGATATATGAGATAGTTGTGATAGACGTGATATATGAGATAGTTGTGACAGACGTGATAGGTGAGATAATTGTGACAGACGTGATATATGAGATAGTTGTGATAGACGTGATAGACGTGATAGATGAGATGGTTGTGATAGGTGAGATAGTTGTGACAGACGTGATATATGAGATAGTTGTGATAGCATCATCGAACTATTTGGTTCTACCCGATGTTGTTCAAACCTTAAACATACGTTCATTCTTAGTTCTTGGAAAGCAGTCATCACGACTGGCAGAGCAAGAAACACAACTTTGAATGAAGACCTGATAGGTGAGATAGTTGTGATAGATGAGATAGTTGTGATAGTTGTGATACGTGAGATAGTTGTGATAGATGAGATAGTTGTGATAGGTGAGATAGTTGTGATAGGTGAGATAGTTGTGATAGGTGAGATAGTTGTGATAGATGAGATAGTTGTGATAGGTGAGATAGTTGTGATAGGTGAGATAGTTGTGATAGGTGAGATAGTTGTGATAGGTGAGATAGTTGTGATAGGTGAGATAGTTGTGATAGGTGAGATAGTTGTGATAGGTGAGATAGTTGTGATAGGTGAGATAGTTGTGATAGGTGAGATAGTTGTGATAGGTGAGATAGTTGTGATAGGTGAGATAGTTGTGATAGGTGAGATAGTTGTGACAGACCTGATAGGTGAGATAGTTGTGATAGGTGAGATAGTTGTGACAGACGTGATAGATGAGATAGTTGTGACAGACGTGATAGATGAAATAGTTGTGATAGACCTGATAGTTGTGATAGACCTGATAGATGAGATAGTTGTGATAGACCTGATAGATGAGATAGTTGTGATAGACCTGATAGATGAGATAGTTGTGATAGACCTGATAGATGAGATAGTTGTGATATACCTGATAGATGAGATAGACCTGATAGATGAGATAGACCTGATAGATGAGATAGACCTGATAGATGAATAGTTGTGATAGACCTGATAGTTGTGATAGACCTGATAGATGAGATAGTTGTGATAGACCTGATAGATGAGATAGTTGTGATAGACCTGATAGATGAGATAGTTGTGATAGACCTGATAGATGAGATAGTTGTGATAGACCTGATAGATGTGATAGACCTGATAGATGAGATAGTTGTGATAGACGTGATAGATGAGATAGTTGTGATAGATGAGATAGTTGTGATAGACGTGATAGATGAGATAGTTGTGATAGATGAGATAGTTGTGATAGACCTGATAGATGAGATAGTTGTGATAGATGAGATAGTTGTGATAGACCTGATAGATGAGATAGTTGTGATAGACCTGATAGATGAGATAGTTGTGATAGACCTGATAGATGAGATAGTTGTGATAGACTTGATAGATGAGATAGTTGTGATAGACCTGATAGATGAGATAGTTGTGATAGACTTGATAGATGAGATAGTTGTGATAGACCTGATAGATGAGATAGTTGTGATAGACCTGATAGATGAGATAGTTGTGATAGATGAGATAGTAGTGATAGACGTGATAGATGAGATAGTTGTGATAGATGAGATAGTTGTGATAGACCTGATAGATGAGATAGTTGTGATAGATGAGATAGTTGTGACAGACCTGATAGATGAGATAGTTGTGATAGACCTGATAGATGAGATAGTTGTGATAGACCTGATAGATGAGATAGTTGTGATAGATGAGATAGTTGTGACAGACCTGATAGATGAGATAGTTGTGATAGACGTGATAGGTGAGATAGTTGTGATAGGTAAGATAGTTGTGACAGACGTGATAGGTGAGATAATTGTGACATACGTGATATATGAGATAGTTGTGATAGACGTGATATATGAGATAGTTGTGACAGACGTGATAGGTGAGAAAGTTGTGACAGTCGTGATATATGAGATAGTTATGATAGTCGTGATATATGAGATAGTTATGATAGACGTGATATATGAGATAGTTATGATAGACGTGATATATGAGATAGTTATGATAGACGTGATATATGAGATAGTTGTGATAGAAGTGATAGGTGAGATAGTTGTGACAGACGTGATATATGAGATAGTTGTGACAGACGTGATAGGTGAGATAGTTGTGACAGACGTGATATATGAGATAGTTGTGACAGACCTGATAGGTGAGATAGTTGTGACAGACGTGATATATGAGATAGTTGTGACAGACGTGATAGGTGAGATAGTTGTGACAGACGTGATATATGAGATAGTTGTGATAGACGTGATAGATGAGATGGTTGTGATAGGTGAGATAGTTGTGACAGACGTGATAGGTGAGATAGTTGTGATAGACGTGATTGGTGAGATAGTTGTGATAACGTGTTATATGAGATAGTTGTGATAGGTGAGATAGTTGTGACAGACGTGATATATGAGATAGTTGTGATAGGTGAGATAGTTGTGACAGACGTGATATATGAGATAGTTGTGACAGACGTGATAGGTGAGGTGGTTGTGACAGACGTTATAGGTGAGATAGTTGTGATAGACGTAATAGGTGAGATAGTTGTGACAGACGTGATAGGTGAGATAGTTGTGACAGACGTGATAGGTGAGATAGTTGTGACAGACGTGATATGTGAGATAGTTGTAATAGACGTGATAGGTGAGATATTTGTGACAGACGTGATATATGAGATAGTTGTGATAGACGTGATAGATGAGATGGTTGTGATAGGTGAGATAGTTGTGACAGACGTGATAGGTGAGATAGTTGTGATAGACGTGATTGGTGAGATAGTTGTGATAACGTGTTATATGAGATAGTTGTGATAGGTGAGATAGTTGTGACAGACGTGATATATGAGATAGTTGTGATAGACGTGATAGATGAGATGGTTGTGATAGGTGAGATATTTATGACAGACGTGATATATGAGACAGTTTTGACAGACGTGATATATGAGATAGTTGTGACAGACGTGATATATGAGATAGTTGTGACAGACGTGATATATGAGATAATTGTGACAGACGTGATATATGAGATAGTTGTGACAGACGTGATATATGAGACAGTTGTGACAGACGTGATATATGAGATAGTTGTGATAGACGTGATAGGTGAGATAGTTGTGATAGACGTGATGTATGAGATAGTTGTGACATACGTGATATATGAGATAGTTGTGACAGACGTGATAGGTGAGATAGTTGTGATAGACGTGATATATGAGATATTTGTTACAGACGTGATATATGAGATAGTTGTGATAGACGTGGTAGGTGAGATAGTTGAAGATAGACGTGATATATGAGATAGTTGTGACTGACGTGATATATAAGATAGTTGTGATAGACTTGATAGGTGGGATAGTTGTGACAGAAGTGATATATGAGATAGTTGTGACAGACGTGATAGGTGAGATAGTTGTGATAGACGTGGTAGGTGAGATAGTTGTGACAGACGTGATTTATGAGATAGTTGTGACAGACGTGATATATGAGATAGTTGTGACAGACGTGATATATGAGATAGATGTGACAGACGTGATATATGAGATAGTTGTGACAGACGTGATATGTGAGATAGTTGTGACAGACGTGATATATGAGATAGTTGTGATAGACGTGATAGGTGAGATAGTTGTGACAGACGTGACATATGAGATAGTTGTGATAGACGTGATTGGTGAGATAGTTGTGACAGACGTGATATATGAGATAGTTGTGATAGACGTGATAGGTGAGATAATTGTGACAGACGTGATATATGAGATAGTTGTGATAGACGTGATATATGAGATAGTTGTGATAGACGTGATAGATGAGATGGTTGTGATAGGTGAGATAGTTGTGACAGACGTGATATATGAGATAGTTGTGACAGACGTGATAGATGAGATAGTTGTGATAGACCTGATAGTTGTGATAGACGTGATAGATGAGATAGTTGTGATAGACCTGATAGATGAGATAGTTGTGATAGACCTGATAGATGAGATAGTTGTGATAGACGTGATAGATGAGATAGTTGTGATATACCTGATAGATGAGATAGACCTGATAGATGAGATAGACCTGATAGATGAGATAGTTGTGATAGCCTGATAGTTGTGATAGACCTGATAGATGAGATAGTTGTGATAGACCTGATAGATGAGATAGTTGTGATAGACCTGATAGATGAGATAGTTGTGATAGACCTGATAGATGAGATAGTTGTGATAGACCTGATAGATGTGATAGACCTGATAGATGAGATAGTTGTGATAGACGTGATAGATGAGATAGTTGTGATAGATGAGATAGTTGTGATAGACGTGATAGATGAGATAGTTGTGATAGATGAGATAGTTGTGATAGACCTGATAGATGAGATAGTTGTGATAGATGAGATAGTTGTGATAGACCTGATAGATGAGATAGTTGTGATAGACCTGATAGATGAGATAGTTGTGATAGACCTGATAGATGAGATAGTTGTGATAGACTTGATAGATGAGATAGTTGTGATAGACCTGATAGATGAGATAGTTGTGATAGACTTGATAGATGAGATAGTTGTGATAGACCTGATAGATGAGATAGTTGTGATAGACTGATAGATGAGATAGTTGTGATAGATGAGATAGTAGTGATAGACGTGATAGATGAGATAGTTGTGATAGATGAGATAGTTGTGATAGACCTGATAGATGAGATAGTTGTGATAGATGAGATAGTTGTGACAGACCTGATAGATGAGATAGTTGTGATAGACCTGATAGATGAGATAGTTGTGATAGACCTGATAGATGAGATAGTTGTGATAGATGAGATAGTTGTGACAGACCTGATAGATGAGATAGTTGTGATAGACGTGATAGGTGAGATAGTTGTGATAGGTAAGATAGTTGTGACAGACGTGATAGGTGAGATAATTGTGACATACGTGATATATGAGATAGTTGTGATAGACGTGATATATGAGATAGTTGTGACAGACGTGATAGGTGAGAAAGTTGTGACAGTCGTGATATATGAGATAGTTATGATAGTCGTGATATATGAGATAGTTATGATAGACGTGATATATGAGATAGTTATGATAGACGTGATATATGAGATAGTTATGATAGACGTGATATATGAGATAGTTGTGATAGAAGTGATAGGTGAGATAGTTGTGACAGACGTGATATATGAGATAGTTGTGACAGACGTGATAGGTGAGATAGTTGTGACAGACGTGATATATGAGATAGTTGTGACAGACCTGATAGGTGAGATAGTTGTGACAGACGTGATATATGAGATAGTTGTGACAGACGTGATAGGTGAGATAGTTGTGACAGACGTGATATATTAGATAGTTGTGATAGACGTGATAGATGAGATAGTTGTGATAGGTGAGATAGTTGTGACAGACGTGATAGGTGAGATAGTTGTGATAGACGTGATAGGTGAGATAGTTGTGATAGACGTGTTATATGAGATAGTTGTGATAGGTGAGATAGTTGTGACAGACGTGATATATGAGATAGTTGTGATAGGTGAGATAGTTGTGACAGACGTGATATATGAGATAGTTGTGACAGACGTGATAGGTGAGATAGTTGTGACAGACGTTATAGGTGAGATAGTTGTGATAGACGTGATAGGTGAGATAGTTGTGACAGACGTGATAGGTGAGATAGTTGTGACAGACGTGATAGGTGAGATAGTTGTGACAGACGTGATATGTGAGATAGTTGTAATAGACGTGATAGGTGAGATATTTGTGACAGACGTGATATATGAGATAGTTGTGATAGACGTGATAGGTGAGATAGTTGTGACAGACGTGATATATGAGATAGTTGTGATAGACGTGATAGGTGAGATAGTTGTGACAGACGTGATATATGAGATAGTTGTGATAGACGTGATATATGAGATAGTTGTGATAGACGTGATAGATGAGATAGTTGTGATAGGTGAGATAGTTGTGACAGACGTGATATATGAGATAGTTGTGACAGACGTGATAGATGAGATAGTTGTGATAGACGTGATAGTTGTGATAGACCTGATAGATGTGATAGACGTGATAGATGAGATAGTTGTGATAGACGTGATAGATGAGATAGTTGTGATAGATGAGATAGTTGTGATAGACGTGATAGATGAGATAGTTGTGATAGATGAGATAGTTGTGATAGACTGATAGATGAGATAGTTGTGATAGATGAGATAGTTGTGATAGACCTGATAGATGAGATAGTTGTGATAGACGTGATAGATGAGATAGTTGTGATAGACGTGATAGATGAGATAGTTGTGATAGACGTGATAGATGAGATAGTTGTGATAGACGTGATAGATGAGATAGTTGTGATAGACTTGATAGATGAGATAGTTGTGATAGACCTGATAGATGAGATAGTTGTGATAGACTGATAGATGAGATAGTTGTGATAGATGAGATAGTAGTGATAGACGTGATAGATGAGATAGTTGTGATAGATGAGATAGTTGTGATAGACCTGATAGATGAGATAGTTGTGATAGATGAGATAGTTGTGACAGACGTGATAGATGAGATAGTTGTGATAGACGTGATAGATGAGATAGTTGTGATAGACCTGATAGATGAGATAGTTGTGATAGATGAGATAGTTGTGACAGACCTGATAGATGAGATAGTTGTGATAGACGTGATAGGTGAGATAGTTGTGATAGGTAAGATAGTTGTGACAGACGTGATAGGTGAGATAATTGTGACATACGTGATATATGAGATAGTTGTGATAGACGTGATATATGAGATAGTTGTGACAGACGTGATAGGTGAGATAGTTGTGACAGACGTGATATATGAGATAGTTGTGATAGTCGTGATATATGAGATAGTTGTGATAGACGTGATATATGAGATAGTTGTGATAGACGTGATATATGAGATAGTTGTGATAGACGTGATATATGAGATAGTTGTGATAGAAGTGATAGGTGAGATAGTTGTGACAGACGTGATATATGAGATAGTTGTGACAGACGTGATAGGTGAGATAGTTGTGACAGACGTGATATATGAGATAGTTGTGACAGACGTGATAGGTGAGATAGTTGTGACAGACGTGATATATGAGATAGTTGTGACAGACGTGATAGGTGAGATAGTTGTGACAGACGTGATATATGAGATAGTTGTGATAGACGTGATAGATGAGATGGTTGTGATAGGTGAGATAGTTGTGACAGACGTGATAGGTGAGATAGTTGTGATAGACGTGATGGTGAGATAGTTGTGATAACGTGTTATATGAGATAGTTGTGATAGGTGAGATAGTTGTGACAGACGTGATATATGAGATAGTTGTGATAGGTGAGATAGTTGTGACAGACGTGATTATGAGATAGTTGTGACAGACGTGATAGGTGAGATAGTTGTGACAGACGTATATGAGATAGTTGTGATAGACGTGATAGGTGAGATGAGTTGTGACAGACGTGATAGGTGAGATAGTTGTGATAGACGTGATAGGTGAGATAGTTGTGATAGACGTGAGTTGTGACAGACGTGATAGTGAGATAGTTGTGACAGACGTGATAGGTGAGATAGTTGTGACAGACGTGATATGTGAGATAGTTGTGATAGACGTGATAGGTGAGATAGTGTGATGACGTGTGAGATAGTTGTGATAGACGTGATATATGAGATAGTTGTGATAGACGTGATAGTGAGATAGTTGTTAGGTGAGATAGTTGTGACAGACGTGATATATGAGATAGTTGTGATAGACGTGATAGGTGAGATAGTTGTGATAGACGTGATAGATGAGATAGTTGTGATAGACTGATAGATGAGATAGTTGTGATAGACCGATAGATGAGATAGTTGTGATAGACGTGATAGATGAGATAGTTGTGATAGATAGATGAGATAGTTGTGAGATAGACGTGATAGATGATAGATGATAGTTGTGATAGACTGATAGTTGTGATAGACCTGATAGATGAGATAGTTGTGATAGACCTGATAGATGAGATAGTTGTGATAGACCTGATAGATGAGATAGTTGTGATAGACCTGATAGATGAGATAGTTGTGATTGATAGATGTGATAGACCTGATAGATGAGATAGTTGTGATAGACGTGATAGATGAGATAGTGATAGATGATATATACCTGATAGATGAGATAGACCTGATAGATGATAGTTGTGATAGACCTGATAGATGAGATAGATAGACCTGATAGATGAGATAGTTGTGATAGACCTGATAGATGAGATAGTTGTGATAGACTTGATAGATGAGATAGTTGTGATAGACCTGATAGATGAGATAGTTGTGATAGACCTGATAGATGAGATAGTTGTGATAGACCTGATAGATGAGATAGTTGTGATAGACCTGATAGATGTGATAGACCTGATAGATGAGATAGTTGTGATAGACGTGATAGATGAGATAGTTGTGATAGATGAGATAGTTGTGATAGACGTGATAGATGAGATAGTTGTGATAGATGAGATAGTTGTGATAGACCTGATAGATGAGATAGTTGTGATAGATGAGATAGTTGTGATAGACCTGATAGATGAGATAGTTGTGATAGACCTGATAGATGAGATAGTTGTGATAGACCTGATAGATGAGATAGTTGTGATAGACTTGATAGATGAGATAGTTGTGATAGACCTGATAGATGAGATAGTTGTGATAGACTTGATAGATGAGATAGTTGTGATAGACCTGATAGATGAGATAGTTGTGATAGACCTGATAGATGAGATAGTTGTGATAGATGAGATAGTAGTGATAGACGTGATAGATGAGATAGTTGTGATAGATGAGATAGTTGTGATAGACCTGATAGATGAGATAGTTGTGATAGATGAGATAGTTGTGACAGACCTGATAGATGAGATAGTTGTGATAGACCTGATAGATGAGATAGTTGTGATAGACCTGATAGATGAGATAGTTGTGATAGATGAGATAGTTGTGACAGACCTGATAGATGAGATAGTTGTGATAGACGTGATAGGTGAGATAGTTGTGATAGGTAAGATAGTTGTGACAGACGTGATAGGTGAGATAATTGTGACATACGTGATATATGAGATAGTTGTGATAGACGTGATATATGAGATAGTTGTGACAGACGTGATAGGTGAGAAAGTTGTGACAGTCGTGATATATGAGATAGTTATGATAGTCGTGATATATGAGATAGTTATGATAGACGTGATATATGAGATAGTTATGATAGACGTGATATATGAGATAGTTATGATAGACGTGATATATGAGATAGTTGTGATAGAAGTGATAGGTGAGATAGTTGTGACAGACGTGATATATGAGATAGTTGTGACAGACGTGATAGGTGAGATAGTTGTGACAGACGTGATATATGAGATAGTTGTGACAGACCTGATAGGTGAGATAGTTGTGACAGACGTGATATATGAGATAGTTGTGACAGACGTGATAGGTGAGATAGTTGTGACAGACGTGATATATTAGATAGTTGTGATAGACGTGATAGATGAGATGGTTGTGATAGGTGAGATAGTTGTGACAGACGTGATAGGTGAGATAGTTGTGATAGACGTGATTGGTGAGATAGTTGTGATAACGTGTTATATGAGATAGTTGTGATAGGTGAGATAGTTGTGACAGACGTGATATATGAGATAGTTGTGATAGGTGAGATAGTTGTGACAGACGTGATATATGAGATAGTTGTGACAGACGTGATAGGTGAGGTGGTTGTGACAGACGTTATAGGTGAGATAGTTGTGATAGACGTAATAGGTGAGATAGTTGTGACAGACGTGATAGGTGAGATAGTTGTGACAGACGTGATAGGTGAGATAGTTGTGACAGACGTGATATGTGAGATAGTTGTAATAGACGTGATAGGTGAGATATTTGTGACAGACGTGATATATGAGATAGTTGTGATAGACGTGATAGATGAGATGGTTGTGATAGGTGAGATAGTTGTGACAGACGTGATAGGTGAGATAGTTGTGATAGACGTGATTGGTGAGATAGTTGTGATAACGTGTTATATGAGATAGTTGTGATAGGTGAGATAGTTGTGACAGACGTGATATATGAGATAGTTGTGATAGACGTGATAGATGAGATGGTTGTGATAGGTGAGATATTTATGACAGACGTGATATATGAGACAGTTTTGACAGACGTGATATATGAGATAGTTGTGACAGACGTGATATATGAGATAGTTGTGACAGACGTGATATATGAGATAATTGTGACAGACGTGATATATGAGATAGTTGTGACAGACGTGATATATGAGACAGTTGTGACAGACGTGATATATGAGATAGTTGTGATAGACGTGATAGGTGAGATAGTTGTGATAGACGTGATGTATGAGATAGTTGTGACATACGTGATATATGAGATAGTTGTGACAGACGTGATAGGTGAGATAGTTGTGATAGACGTGATATATGAGATATTTGTTACAGACGTGATATATGAGATAGTTGTGATAGACGTGGTAGGTGAGATAGTTGAAGATAGACGTGATATATGAGATAGTTGTGACTGACGTGATATATAAGATAGTTGTGATAGACTTGATAGGTGGGATAGTTGTGACAGAAGTGATATATGAGATAGTTGTGACAGACGTGATAGGTGAGATAGTTGTGATAGACGTGGTAGGTGAGATAGTTGTGACAGACGTGATTTATGAGATAGTTGTGACAGACGTGATATATGAGATAGTTGTGACAGACGTGATATATGAGATAGATGTGACAGACGTGATATATGAGATAGTTGTGACAGACGTGATATGTGAGATAGTTGTGACAGACGTGATATATGAGATAGTTGTGATAGACGTGATAGGTGAGATAGTTGTGACAGACGTGACATATGAGATAGTTGTGATAGACGTGATTGGTGAGATAGTTGTGACAGACGTGATATATGAGATAGTTGTGATAGACGTGATAGGTGAGATAATTGTGACAGACGTGATATATGAGATAGTTGTGATAGACGTGATATATGAGATAGTTGTGATAGACGTGATAGATGAGATGGTTGTGATAGGTGAGATAGTTGTGACAGACGTGATATATGAGATAGTTGTGATAGACGTGATATATGAGATAGTTGTGACAGACGTGATAGGTGAGATAATTGTGACAGACGTGATATATGAGATAGTTGTGATAGACGTGATAGACGTGATAGATGAGATGGTTGTGATAGGTGAGATAGTTGTGACAGACGTGATATATGAGATAGTTGTGATAGCATCATCGAACTATTTGGTTCTACCCGATGTTGTTCAAACCTTAAACATACGTTCATTCTTAGTTCTTGGAAAGCAGTCATCACGACTGGCAGAGCAAGAAACACAACTTTGAATGAAGACCTGATAGGTGAGATAGTTGTGATAGATGAGATAGTTGTGATAGTTGTGATACGTGAGATAGTTGTGATAGATGAGATAGTTGTGATAGGTGAGATAGTTGTGATAGGTGAGATAGTTGTGATAGGTGAGATAGTTGTGATAGATGAGATAGTTGTGATAGGTGAGATAGTTGTGATAGGTGAGATAGTTGTGATAGGTGAGATCGTTGTGATAGGTGAGATAGTTGTGATAGGTGATATAGTTGTGATAGGTGAGATAGTTGTGATAGGTGAGATAGTTGTGATAGGTGAGATAGTTGTGATAGGTGAGATAGTTGTGATAGGTGAGATAGTTGTGACACACCTGATAGGTGAGATAGTTGTGATAGGTGAGATAGTTGTGACAGACGTGATAGATGAGATTGTTGTGACAGACGTGATAGATGAAATAGTTGTGATAGACCTGATAGTTGTGATAGACCTGATAGATGAGATAGTTGTGATAGACCTGATAGATGAGATAGTTGTGATAGACCTGATAGATGAGATAGTTGTGATATACCTGATAGATGAGATAGACCTGATAGATGAGATAGACCTGATAGATGAGATAGACCTGATAGATGAAATAGTTGTGATAGACCTGATAGTTGTGATAGACCTGATAGATGAGATAGTTGTGATAGACCTGATAGATGAGATAGTTGTGATAGACGTGATAGATGAGATAGTTGTGATAGACCTGATAGATGTGATAGACCTGATAGATGAGATAGTTGTGATAGACGTGATAGATGAGATAGTTGTGATAGATGAGATAGTTGTGATAGACGTGATAGATGAGATAGTTGTGATAGATGAGATAGTTGTGATAGACCTGATAGATGAGATAGTTGTGATAGATGAGATAGTTGTGATAGACCTGATAGATGAGATAGTTGTGATAGACCTGATAGATGAGATAGTTGTGATAGACCTGATAGATGAGATAGTTGTGATAGACTTGATAGATGAGATAGTTGTGATAGACCTGATAGATGAGATAGTTGTGATAGACTTGATAGATGAGATAGTTGTGATAGACCTGATAGATGAGATAGTTGTGATAGACCTGATAGATGAGATAGTTGTGATAGATGAGATAGTAGTGATAGACGTGATAGATGAGATAGTTGTGATAGATGAGATAGTTGTGATAGACCTGATAGATGAGATAGTTGTGATAGATGAGATAGTTGTGACAGACCTGATAGATGAGATAGTTGTGATAGACCTGATAGATGAGATAGTTGTGATAGACCTGATAGATGAGATAGTTGTGATAGATGAGATAGTTGTGACAGACCTGATAGATGAGATAGTTGTGATAGACGTGATAGGTGAGATAGTTGTGATAGGTAAGATAGTTGTGACAGACGTGATAGGTGAGATAATTGTGACATACGTGATATATGAGATAGTTGTGATAGACGTGATATATGAGATAGTTGTGACAGACGTGATAGGTGAGAAAGTTGTGACAGTCGTGATATATGCGATAGTTATGATAGTCGTGATATATGAGATAGTTATGATAGACGTGATATATGAGATAGTTATGATAGACGTGATATATGAGATAGTTATGATAGACGTGATATATGAGATAGTTGTGATAGAAGTGATAGGTGAGATAGTTGTGACAGACGTGATATATGAGATAGTTGTGACAGACGTGATAGGTGAGATAGTTGTGACAGACGTGATATATGAGATAGTTGTGACAGACCTGATAGGTGAGATAGTTGTGACAGACGTGATATATGAGATAGTTGTGACAGACGTGATAGGTGAGATAGTTGTGACAGACGTGATATATTAGATAGTTGTGATAGGTGAGATAGTTGTGACAGACGTGATAGGTGAGATAGTTGTGACAGACGTGATATATGAGATAGTTGTGATAGGTGAGATAGTTGTGACAGACGTGATATATGAGATAGTTGTGATAGACGTGATAGGTGAGGTGGTTGTGACAGACGTTATAGGTGAGATAGTTGTGATAGACGTAATAGGTGAGATAGTTGTGACAGACGTGATAGGTGAGATAGTTGTGACAGACGTGATAGGTGAGATAGTTGTGACAGACGTGATATGTGAGAAAGTTGTGACAGTCGTGATATATGCGATAGTTATGATAGTCGTGATATATGAGATAGTTATGATAGACGTGATATATGAGATAGTTATGATAGACGTGATATATGAGATAGTTATGATAGACGTGATATATGAGATAGTTGTGATAGAAGTGATAGGTGAGATAGTTGTGACAGACGTGATATATGAGATAGTTGTGACAGACGTGATAGGTGAGATAGTTGTGATAGACGTGATTGGTGAGATAGTTGTGATAACGTGTTATATGAATAGTTGTGATAGGTGAGATAGTTGTGACAGACGTGATATATGAGATAGTTGTGATAGGTGAGATAGTTGTGACAGACGTGATATATGAGATAGTTGTGACAGACGTGATAGGTGAGGTGGTTGTGATAGACGTTATAGGTGAGATAGTTGTAATAGACGTAATAGGTGAGATAGTTGTGACAGACGTGATAGGTGAGATAGTTGTGACAGACGTGATAGGTGAGATAGTTGTGACAGACGTGATATGTGAGATAGTTGTAATAGACGTGATAGGTGAGATATTTGTGACAGACGTGATATATGAGATAGTTGTGATAGACGTGATAGATGAGATGGTTGTGATAGGTGAGATAGTTGTGACAGACGTGATAGGTGAGATAGTTGTGATAGACGTGATTGGTGAGATAGTTGTGATAACGTGTTATATGAGATAGTTGTGATAGGTGAGATAGTTGTGACAGACGTGATATATGAGATAGTTGTGATAGACGTGATAGATGAGATGGTTGTGATAGGTGAGATATTTATGACAGACGTGATATATGAGACAGTTTTGACAGACGTGATATATGAGATAGTTGTGACAGACGTGATATATGAGATAGTTGTGACAGACGTGATATATGAGATAATTGTGACAGACGTGATATATGAGATAGTTATGATAGTCGTGATATATGAGATAGTTATGATAGACGTGATATATGAGATAGTTATGATAGACGTGATATATGAGATAGTTATGATAGACGTGATATATGAGATAGTTGTGATAGAAGTGATAGGTGAGATAGTTGTGACAGACGTGATATATGAGATAGTTGTGACAGACGTGATAGGTGAGATAGTTGTGACAGACGTGATATATGAGATAGTTGTGACAGACCTGATAGGTGAGATAGTTGTGACAGACGTGATATATGAGATAGTTGTGACAGACGTGATAGGTGAGATAGTTGTGACAGACGTGATATATTAGATAGTTGTGATAGACGTGATAGATCTATCTATCTATCTATCTTTCGTTCGCCTGAAGCATTGTCTATATCTGCAATGTCGTTTCCTGTATAAATGTTACTGTCTTTTGTAATTCTTGCAGTGGCCCATATATTTTTGTCTGTAGTGTTGTATCTATGGGCCAATGGATTTTCCTCAGTCTACTATATTCAGTGCAGTCTTGAAGTATGTGTTCAGCAGTCTGGGGCGCCTGTCCACATGTACAAGTAGTTGAGGTGCCGATCTTGAATTTTGTATACATGTGACTATGGAGTCGATTGTGTCCTGTTCTGAGACGTATAATGATAACTTGTTCATATCTATTCATATTATAAAAGGCATCCTGATTTGGGGCTTGTGGTCCTCTGATTGATTTGATTATCTGTTTCTTATGATGGTATGTAACAGGTGTATCTAGTTGTGTGCCTGTTGAACCTTCCTTTGCCAACTGATCTGCTTTCTCATTTCCTGGTATTCCACAGTGAGATGGGATCCACTGCAGGGCAACCCTGTGGTGCTTGCAGAGTTCAGTCAATAAGGTCTGCAGATGTGGTAATTTTCTGGATTGTAGTGCCTGGAGTACTGATCTTGCATCTGTCAAAAACACTACAGGCTGCGGGCTAAGATTAATGTTCAGCAGTTTTTCTATTGCTAACTTTATTGCTTGTATTTCTGCATCATAATTGTGACAATATTTCCCTGTTGCTATTTTATTCATATCCCTAGTGTTATTTGGGTATTCTATATATGCACCTGCTCCCCCATTTTTTACTGCATTCTGTGCTGATCCATCTGTATACACACGAATCCATAGGTCTTGTGGGTATTCTTCATCCAGGAAACTGAGAGTTATTGTTTTTCGCTGTAGACTATTCTGTTCCTCTTTATCAACTATTCCTTTCACTTCTGTCCGTATTTGAACTGATAATCCAGATTCCTCTGTCCAGGGAGTCTGTTCTGGTATGGGCAGTAGGGGTTAACAGCTCTTGGCATGTCTGGTGTTTGTCTACTAATACGCTTGGCTTGGTGGATAAAACTGCTTCTCTTAAGTCGTCCCAATGCAAGATTTTGGAATCGGTCCTTCATTGGATGTCTCGGCATGCAAGCAAATTTTTCTGCCTGTATCAGCACCTTTGTGTCCCTCCGTTCTCTCAGTGCTGGTATCCTCCACAATTTCTCCATCTCTAATATTGGTGTTGATTTCATTGCTCCTGTGATGACCCTAAGTGCCTGGTTTTGTACTTTATCCAGTTCTTGAAGTGTGGTGTTTGATGCTGAACACCATGCAGATGATCCATATTCTAAATGTGGGCGTATACTCTGTTGATAAACTTTACTGAGTATTTTCCCACTCGCACCCCACGTAGTTCCACACAGCTTTCTTAGAATAGCCAATTTTCTCCTTGCTTTTTGGGTTGCCTTATTTATCTGCTGTTTCCAAGATAGTTTGTTATCAAATGTAACTCCGAGATACGTAGCCTGTATGTCTTCTTTCACAGGCTCATTGTTTATATAGATGGCTCCTGCTTTTTGTTTTGGGGAAAGAGTGAAAAGTGTAGTACTGCATTTGTCTGTATTGATGCTGATACACCATCTATTTGTCCATGAATTCAGTGCATTCATAGCTCTTTGTAACAATTTGGAGGCCACTGTTGCATACTCCTCTGTGCACCACATTACCAAGTCATCTGCATACATTGCCACTTTGATACCATGTGGTAGTTCAGTAACTAGGTCATTGATGTAGATCAGAAAAAGTGTTGGAGATAGTACCCCTCCCTGTGGAACGCCCTGGCGCAGTAAGACCTTCTTACTCTTAAGACCATCCAGTTGCACTCTGGCTCTCCTGTTATGCAGGTATGCTTTGACCCATTTGTACATCCTGCCATTTACTCCATAATTTCTCAGTTTCTTCAAAAGCCCTTCCTTCCATACCTTATCAAATGCTTTCTTTAGGTCTATCCATGCTGCTAGTACCAGTTTCTTTTCTTGAAACGCATCCTCAATTTCCTGGGAAAGATAGGTTGCCTGATCTTCGGTAGAGTAACACTGTCTAAAGCCTGCTTGTTGTGGGACAAGGAGATTTTCACTTTCCAGGTACCACTGCAGTCTGAGATTGATTATACGTTCCATTGTTTTACACAAACAGCTTGTAAGGCTGATTGGTCTATAGCTGGATGTCATTGAACCATCTTTTCCTGGCTTTAGTAATGGTATCATAATTGCTTCTCTCCATGCCTGTGGCACTTTACCTGTGATCCAGCAAATGTTGTAGATCTGCAGTAGTTTTGCTTTAGCTGCAGTTCCCAAGTTCTTAATCATTTCATTAGACACTCCATCACTACCTGGTGACTTTTTCATTTTTAATTTGGATATTGCCAGCTCTAGCTCTCTTTGTGTAATGGGTATTTCCATGACTTCATGTGCAGTCTCTTCTTGTCTTGCATTTTGTTGTTTTAGACGGGTCTCTTGACGTTTCTCTAGGCTAATTTCAATATTGTTGTCATTTGCAAAGGAGTCTGCAAAGTGATTTGCTGCATGTTTACCTGTTAGAATGTTTCCATCCTTCTTCAGTGTAATTTTGTGTTCCCTTCTGTACCCTCATCATTCAGCTGTTTTACAAGCTTCCACACTTTTCTTGTGTCTCGTTCTAGATTCATGTACTCTGTTTTCTCTTTCCAACTTCTCCGTCTGGCTTGTAGTTTAGCCATTGAAATTTGGCTTTAGCATGCTGATAGTTATTGTGGTGTTCCTGGCAGGGTTATTTTCTGCTTGTTTTCGAGATGTTTCCATGTCATTGTGCAGTTGCTCTAGTTCACTATTCCAGTATGGTTTGTAGTGTTTCCGTGCCCCTCTGGGTATTGTTTCACTGGCAGCTTGTATTATTAGTCTACTGAATTCATCAACTATTTTGTTGATGTCTCTGTCTGTATTTAGATCTTTAGTCAGTACACTGGTGTAATGTTGATACATTTTCCAGTCTGCCTTTTTGTAATTCCATCTGGAGAGAGTGCTGCTCTCCCTGACGGCCTCATTTTGCACCACTAAAAAGACAGGTCGGTGGTCGCTGCCTCCAAGTTGTTTCCCAACAATACGTGTGATATTCCAATCCAGGTCTGGTGAATGGAAAGCAAGGTCTGGTGTAGATGTGGTATGCCATGATCTGGAATAGAATGTTGGTGGATCTGTTGCCTGGTTTAATAGTATAAGCCCATTGTCATCCTGCCAATTTTCAAGTTCTTCACCTCTCTTGTCCATATCTTCATAGCCCCAGCTCTGTGAATGGCTGTTAAAGTCTCCACATACAATTATTCTTTCTTTTAATGTAATTGTGTCTAGTGCTAGTGGGCGGTCACTCGGACAGTAGTAGTTTAGTAGATGGAAGTCTGTATTTCCTGAGGTGCAGTATTTGATATTCCGCCCCATCCATATACACTTCAATCTGACATGCATTAATGTTGTTCCTTACAAGAGTCAGTATTCCGCCCTTTTGTCTGTTTTTCCTGTCAGATCGGTAGCACTGGTATCCCCTAATCTTCAAGGCTATGTCGTTGTTTAGATGGGTTTCCTGCAAACAGCATATGCTTACTTGTTCTTCATGCAGGATATTTTCTAATTCTATCTTTTACTGTACCCATCTCTTTTGCTGTTGATGCCTTCAGCATTCCAGTGCATTATTTTTGAGTGGTCTTATTTTGGGTTGGCCAGTAACTCTATTCTCTCGCCCCCTGACTCCACAGAGCGATTGAGAAGGACATCCAGTAATATAGGTTGGGCCCTTTCGAGGCTGAGGGCCCGGCGCTGCACCTGCCTGAGTGTCCATCACAGGGCGAGTGCCATATCGATTTGCAGTTATAGACATGCTTCCCATTGGCGTGAGTGCGTGGCATCCTGATTTTTGTAGTGCGCCTTTTGGCTGGTTGCCTCCGACTTCAGCACTTAAATTGCTAGAGCAGACTGTGGTCTTGCACGGGTGTAGGAAGGCCTGGCCAGTCTTGGTTTTCAGTCCCTGGTGACTGTTAAGCCCCATCCCCACGACAAGGAGCTGGCCTTGATGGGGGACGTGATAGATGAGATGGTTGTGATAGGTGAGATAGTTGTGACAGACGTGATAGGTGAGATAGTTGTGATAGACGTGATTGGTGAGATAGTTGTGATAACGTGTTATATGAGATAGTTGTGATAGGTGAGATAGTTGTGACAGACGTGATATATGAGATAGTTGTGATAGGTGAGATAGTTGTGACAGACGTGATATATGAGATAGTTGTGACAGACGTGATAGGTGAGGTGGTTGTGACAGACGTTATAGGTGAGATAGTTGTGATAGACGTAATAGGTGAGATAGTTGTGACAGACGTGATAGGTGAGATAGTTGTGACAGACGTGATAGGTGAGATAGTTGTGACAGACGTGATATGTGAGATAGTTGTAATAGACGTGATAGGTGAGATATTTGTGACAGACGTGGTATATGAGATAGTTGTGATAGACGTGATAGATGAGATGGTTGTGATAGGTGAGATAGTTGTGACAGACGTGATAGGTGAGATAGTTGTGATAGACGTGATTGGTGAGATAGTTGTGATAACGTGTTATATGAGATAGTTGTGATAGGTGAGATAGTTGTGACAGACGTGATATATGAGATAGTTGTGATAGACGTGATAGATGAGATGGTTGTGATAGGTGAGATATTTATGACAGACGTGATATATGAGACAGTTTTGACAGACGTGATATATGAGATAGTTGTGACAGACGTGATATATGAGATAGTTGTGACAGACGTGATATATGAGATAATTGTGACAGACGTGATATATGAGATAGTTGTGACAGACGTGATATATGAGATAGTTGTGATAGAAGTGATAGGTGAGATAGTTGTGACAGACGTGATATGTGAGATAGTTGTGACAGACGTGATAGGTGAGATAGTTGTGACAGACGTGATATATGAGATAGTTGTGACAGACCTGATAGGTGAGATAGTTGTGACAGACGTGATATATGAGATAGTTGTGACAGACGTGATAGGTGAGATAGTTGTGACAGACGTGATATATTAGATAGTTGTGATAGACGTGATAGATGAGATGGTTGTGATAGGTGAGATAGTTGTGACAGACGTGATAGGTGAGATAGTTGTGATAGACGTGATTGGTGAGATAGTTGTGATAACGTGTTATATGAGATAGTTGTGATAGGTGAGATAGTTGTGACAGACGTGATATATGAGATAGTTGTGATAGACGTGATAGATGAGATGGTTGTGATAGGTGAGATATTTATGACAGATGTGATATATGAGACAGTTTTTACAGACGTGATATATGAGATAGTTGTGACAGACGTGATATATGAGATAGTTGTGACAGACGTGATATATGAGATAATTGTGACAGACGTGATATATGAGATAGTTGTGACAGACGTGATATATGAGACAGTTGTGACAGACGTGATATATGAGATAGTTGTGATAGACGTGATGTATGAGATAGTTGTGACATACGTGATATATGAGATAGTTGTGACAGACGTGATAGGTGAGATAGTTGTGATAGACGTGATATATGAGATATTTGTTACAGACGTGATATATGAGATAGTTGTGATAGACGTGGTAGTGAGATAGTTGAAGATAGACGTGATATATGAGATAGTTGTGACTGACGTGATATATAAGATAGTTGTGATAGACTTGATAGGTGGGATAGTTGTGACAGAAGTGATATATGAGATAGTTGTGACAGACGTGATAGGTGAGATAGTTGTGATAGACGGGTAGGTGAGATAGTTGTGACAGACGTGATTTATGAGATAGTTGTGACAGACGTGATATATGAGATAGTTGTGACAGACGTGATATATGAGATAGATGTGACAGACGTGATATATGAGATAGTTGTGACAGACGTGATATGTGAGATAGTTGTGACAGACGTGATATATGAGATAGTTGTGATAGACGTGATAGGTGAGATAGTTGTGACAGACGTGACATATGAGATAGTTGTGATAGACGTGATTGGTGAGATAGTTGTGACAGACGTGATATATGAGATAGTTGTGATAGACGTGATAGGTGAGATAATTGTGACAGACGTGATATATGAGATAGTTGTGATAGACGTGATATATGAGATAGTTGTGATAGACGTGATATATGAGATAGTTGTGACAGACGTGATAGGTGAGATAATTGTGACAGACGTGATATATGAGATAGTTGTGATAGACGTGATAGACGTGATAGATGAGATGGTTGTGATAGGTGAGATAGTTGTGACAGACGTGATATATGAGATAGTTGTGATAGCATCATCGAACTATTTGGTTCTACCCGATGTTGTTCAAACCTTAAACATACGTTCATTCTTAGTTCTTGGAAAGCAGTCATCACGACTGGCAGAGCAAGAAACACAACTTTGAATGAAGACCTGATAGGTGAGATAGTTGTGATAGATGAGATAGTTGTGATAGTTGTGATACGTGAGATAGTTGTGATAGATGAGATAGTTGTGATAGGTGAGATAGTTGTGATAGGTGAGATAGTTGTGATAGGTGAGATAGTTGTGATAGATGAGATAGTTGTGATAGGTGAGATAGTTGTGATAGGTGAGATAGTTGTGATAGGTGAGATAGTTGTGATAGGTGAGATAGTTGTGATAGGTGAGATAGTTGTGATAGGTGAGATAGTTGTGATAGGTGAGATAGTTGTGATAGGTGAGATAGTTGTGATAGGTGAGATAGTTGTGATAGGTGAGATAGTTGTGACAGACCTGATAGGTGAGATAGTTGTGATAGGTGAGATAGTTGTGACAGACGTGATAGATGAGATAGTTGTGACAGACGTGATAGATGAAATAGTTGTGATAGACCTGATAGTTGTGATAGACCTGATAGATGAGATAGTTGTGATAGACCTGATAGATGAGATAGTTGTGATAGACCTGATAGATGAGATAGTTGTGATAGACCTGATAGATGAGATAGTTGTGATATACCTGATAGATGAGATAGACCTGATAGATGAGATAGACCTGATAGATGAGATAGACCTGATAGATGAAATAGTTGTGATAGACCTGATAGTTGTGATAGACCTGATAGATGAGATAGTTGTGATAGACCTGATAGATGAGATAGTTGTGATAGACGTGATTGGTGAGATAGTTGTGATAACGTGTTATATGAGATAGTTGTGATAGGTGAGATAGTTGTGACAGACGTGATATATGAGATAGTTGTGATAGACGTGATAGATGAGATGGTTGTGATAGGTGAGATATTTATGACAGACGTGATATATGAGACAGTTTTGACAGACGTGATATATGAGATAGTTGTGACAGACGTGATATATGAGATAGTTGTGACAGACGTGATATATGAGATAATTGTGACAGACGTGATATATGAGATAGTTGTGACAGACGTGATATATGAGATAGTTGTGATAGAAGTGATAGGTGAGATAGTTGTGACAGACGTGATATATGAGATAGTTGTGACAGACGTGATAGGTGAGATAGTTGTGACAGACGTGATATATGAGATAGTTGTGACAGACCTGATAGGTGAGATAGTTGTGACAGACGTGATATATGAGATAGTTGTGACAGACGTGATAGGTGAGATAGTTGTGACAGACGTGATATATTAGATAGTTGTGATAGACGTGATAGATGAGATGGTTGTGATAGGTGAGATAGTTGTGACAGACGTGATAGGTGAGATAGTTGTGATAGACGTGATTGGTGAGATAGTTGTGATAACGTGTTATATGAGATAGTTGTGATAGGTGAGATAGTTGTGACAGACGTGATATATGAGATAGTTGTGATAGACGTGATAGATGAGATGGTTGTGATAGGTGAGATATTTATGACAGACGTGATATATGAGACAGTTTTTACAGACGTGATATATGAGATAGTTGTGACAGACGTGATATATGAGATAGTTGTGACAGACGTGATATATGAGATAATTGTGACAGACGTGATATATGAGATAGTTGTGACAGACGTGATATATGAGACAGTTGTGACAGACGTGATATATGAGATAGTTGTGATAGACGTGATAGGTGAGATAGTTGTGATAGACGTGATGTATGAGATAGTTGTGACATACGTGATATATGAGATAGTTGTGACAGACGTGATAGGTGAGATAGTTGTGATAGACGTGATATATGAGATATTTGTTACAGACGTGATATATGAGATAGTTGTGATAGACGTGGTAGGTGAGATAGTTGAAGATAGACGTGATATATGAGATAGTTGTGACTGACGTGATATATAAGATAGTTGTGATAGACTTGATAGGTGGGATAGTTGTGACAGAAGTGATATAAGATAGTTGTGACAGACGTGATAGGTGAGATAGTTGTGATAGACGTGGTAGGTGAGATAGTTGTGACAGACGTGATTTATGAGATAGTTGTGACAGACGTGATATATGAGATAGTTGTGACAGACGTGATATATGAGATAGATGTGACAGACGTGATATATGAGATAGTTGTGACAGACGTGATATGTGAGATAGTTGTGACAGACGTGATATATGAGATAGTTGTGATAGACGTGATAGGTGAGATAGTTGTGACAGACGTGACATATGAGATAGTTGTGATAGACGTGATTGGTGAGATAGTTGTGACAGACGTGATATATGAGATAGTTGTGATAGACGTGATAGGTGAGATAATTGTGACAGACGTGATATATGAGATAGTTGTGATAGACGTGATATATGAGATAGTTGTGATAGACGTGATAGATGAGATGGTTGTGATAGGTGAGATAGTTGTGACAGACGTGATATATGAGATAGTTGTGACAGACGTGATAGGATAGATAATTGTGACAGACGTGATATATGAGATAGTTGTGATAGACGTGATAGACGTGATAGATGAGATGGTTGTGATAGGTGAGATAGTTGTGACAGACGTGATATATGAGATAGTTGTGATAGCATCATCGAACTATTTGGTTCTACCCGATGTTGTTCAAACCTTAAACATACGTTCATTCTTAGTTCTTGGAAAGCAGTCATCACGACTGGCAGAGCAAGAAACACAACTTTGAATGAAGACCTGATAGGTGAGATAGTTGTGATAGATGAGATAGTTGTGATAGTTGTGATACGTGAGATAGTTGTGATAGATGAGATAGTTGTGATAGGTGAGATAGTTGTGATAGGTGAGATAGTTGTGATAGGTGAGATAGTTGTGATAGATGAGATAGTTGTGATAGGTGAGATAGTTGTGATAGGTGAGATAGTTGTGATAGGTGAGATAGTTGTGATAGGTGAGATAGTTGTGATAGGTGAGATAGTTGTGATAGGTGAGATAGTTGTGATAGGTGAGATAGTTGTGATAGGTGAGATAGTTGTGATAGGTGAGATAGTTGTGATAGGTGAGATAGTTGTGACAGACCTGATAGGTGAGATAGTTGTGATAGGTGAGATAGTTGTGACAGACGTGATAGATGAGATAGTTGTGACAGACGTGATAGATGAAATAGTTGTGATAGACCTGATAGTTGTGATAGACCTGATAGATGAGATAGTTGTGATAGACCTGATAGATGAGATAGTTGTGATAGACCTGATAGATGAGATAGTTGTGATAGACCTGATAGATGAGATAGTTGTGATATACCTGATAGATGAGATAGACCTGATAGATGAGATAGACCTGATAGATGAGATAGACCTGATAGATGAAATAGTTGTGATAGACCTGATAGTTGTGATAGACCTGATAGATGAGATAGTTGTGATAGACCTGATAGATGAGATAGTTGTGATAGACCTGATAGATGAGATAGTTGTGATAGACCTGATAGATGAGATAGTTGTGATAGACCTGATAGATGTGATAGACCTGATAGATGAGATAGTTGTGATAGACGTGATAGATGAGATAGTTGTGATAGATGAGATAGTTGTGATAGACGTGATAGATGAGATAGTTGTGATAGATGAGATAGTTGTGATAGACCTGATAGATGAGATAGTTGTGATAGATGAGATAGTTGTGATAGACCTGATAGATGAGATAGTTGTGATAGACCTGATAGATGAGATAGTTGTGATAGACCTGATAGATGAGATAGTTGTGATAGACTTGATAGATGAGATAGTTGTGATAGACCTGATAGATGAGATAGTTGTGATAGACTTGATAGATGAGATAGTTGTGATAGACCTGATAGATGAGATAGTTGTGATAGACCTGATAGATGAGATAGTTGTGATAGATGAGATAGTAGTGATAGACGTGATAGATGAGATAGTTGTGATAGATGAGATAGTTGTGATAGACCTGATAGATGAGATAGTTGTGATAGATGAGATAGTTGTGACAGACCTGATAGATGAGATAGTTGTGATAGACCTGATAGATGAGATAGTTGTGATAGACCTGATAGATGAGATAGTTGTGATAGATGAGATAGTTGTGACAGACCTGATAGATGAGATAGTTGTGATAGACGTGATAGGTGAGATAGTTGTGATAGGTAAGATAGTTGTGACAGACGTGATAGGTGAGATAATTGTGACATACGTGATATATGAGATAGTTGTGATAGACGTGATATATGAGATAGTTGTGACAGACGTGATAGGTGAGAAAGTTGTGACAGTCGTGATATATGAGATAGTTATGATAGTCGTGATATATGAGATAGTTATGATAGACGTGATATATGAGATAGTTATGATAGACGTGATATATGAGATAGTTATGATAGACGTGATATATGAGATAGTTGTGATAGAAGTGATAGGTGAGATAGTTGTGACAGACGTGATATATGAGATAGTTGTGACAGACGTGATAGGTGAGATAGTTGTGACAGACGTGATATATGAGATAGTTGTGACAGACCTGATAGGTGAGATAGTTGTGACAGACGTGATATATGAGATAGTTGTGACAGACGTGATAGGTGAGATAGTTGTGACAGACGTGATATATTAGATAGTTGTGATAGGTGAGATAGTTGTGACAGACGTGATAGGTGAGATAGTTGTGACAGACGTGATATATGAGATAGTTGTGATAGGTGAGATAGTTGTGACAGACGTGATATATGAGATAGTTGTGACAGACGTGATAGGTGAGGTGGTTGTGACAGACGTTATAGGTGAGATAGTTGTGATAGACGTAATAGGTGAGATAGTTGTGACAGACGTGATAGGTGAGATAGTTGTGACAGACGTGATAGGTGAGATAGTTGTGACAGACGTGATATGTGAGATAGTTGTAATAGACGTGATAGGTGAGATATTTGTGACAGACGTGATATATGAGATAGTTGTGATAGACGTGATAGATGAGATGGTTGTGATAGGTGAGATAGTTGTGACAGACGTGATAGGTGAGATAGTTGTGATAGACGTGATTGGTGAGATAGTTGTGATAACGTGTTATATGAGATAGTTGTGATAGGTGAGATAGTTGTGACAGACGTGATATATGAGATAGTTGTGATAGACGTGATAGATGAGATGGTTGTGATAGGTGAGATATTTATGACAGACGTGATATATGAGACAGTTTTGACAGACGTGATATATGAGATAGTTGTGACAGACGTGATATATGAGATAGTTGTGACAGACGTGATATATGAGATAATTGTGACAGACGTGATATATGAGATAGTTGTGACAGACGTGATATATGAGACAGTTGTGACAGACGTGATATATGAGATAGTTGTGATAGACGTGATAGGTGAGATAGTTGTGATAGACGTGATGTATGAGATAGTTGTGACATACGTGATATATGAGATAGTTGTGACAGACGTGATAGGTGAGATAGTTGTGATAGACGTGATATATGAGATATTTGTTACAGACGTGATATATGAGATAGTTGTGATAGACGTGGTAGGTGAGATAGTTGAAGATAGACGTGATATATGAGATAGTTGTGACTGACGTGATATATAAGATAGTTGTGATAGACTTGATAGGTGGGATAGTTGTGACAGAAGTGATATATGAGATAGTTGTGACAGACGTGATAGGTGAGATAGTTGTGATAGACGTGGTAGGTGAGATAGTTGTGACAGACGTGATTTATGAGATAGTTGTGACAGACGTGATATATGAGATAGTTGTGACAGACGTGATATATGAGATAGATGTGACAGACGTGATATATGAGATAGTTGTGACAGACGTGATATGTGAGATAGTTGTGACAGACGTGATATATGAGATAGTTGTCTCTCTCTCTCTCTCTGCGATAGGACCCAATCAGAGTAGGATTCAAGCTCCTCACATGAACTCAGCTGTCCGGTTAGGTGTGTTACAAACAGAACATCACAATTAGAGTCTGCCAGATCCACTCTGATTGAACACCCGTTAAAAACGTTGCACTGTGTTCTGCGCCAGTGGCCCAGTGCATCGATTTCAGCCAGATTTTATTCAGGTTTGCTTTCCCTAGACGTTGATTGTCCCCAATCTTTGTGAAGGCAGCAGGTGATCTTTCTGTAGGGGATTCTGCCCTTAGATGGTCGGCCCTCCAGGTTTACGAGACCATCTGCCCGAGTCACTAGAGGTGATAACACAGACATGCACACACAAAGATATGAGATGTGACAAACACATACATGCACATAGCGATACGAGGATAGTTGTGATAGACGTGATAGACGTGATAGATGAGATGGTTGTGATAGGTGAGATAGTTGTGACAGACGTGATATATGAGATAGTTGTGATAGCATCATCGAACTATTTGGTTCTACCCGATGTTGTTCAAACCTTAAACATACGTTCATTCTTAGTTCTTGGAAAGCAGTCATCACGACTGGCAGAGCAAGAAACACAACTTTGAATGAAGACCTGATAGGTGAGATAGTTGTGATAGATGAGATAGTTGTGATAGTTGTGATAGGTGAGATAGTTGTGATAGATGAGATAGTTGTGATAGGTGAGATAGTTGTGATAGGTGAGATAGTTGTGATAGGTGAGATAGTTGTGATAGATGAGATAGTTGTGATAGGTGAGATAGTTGTGATAGGTGAGATAGTTGTGATAGGTGAGATAGTTGTGATAGGTGAGATAGTTGTGATAGGTGAGATAGTTGTGATAGGTGATATAGTTGTGATAGGTGAGATAGTTGTGATAGGTGAGATAGTTGTGATAGGTGAGATAGTTGTGATAGGTGAGATAGTTGTGATAGGTGAGATAGTTGTGACAGACCTGATAGGTGAGATAGTTGTGATAGGTGAGATAGTTGTGACAGACGTGATAGATGAGATAGTTGTGACAGACGTGATAGATGAAATAGTTGTGATAGACCTGATAGTTGTGATAGATCTGATAGATGAGATAGTTGTGATAGACCTGATAGATGAGATAGTTGTGATAGACCTGATAGATGAGATAGTTGTGATAGACCTGATAGATGAGATAGTTGTGATATACCTGATAGATGAGATAGACCTGATAGATGAGATAGACCTGATAGATGAGATAGACCTGATAGATGAGATAGTTGTGATAGACCTGATAGATGAAATAGTTGTGATAGACCTGATAGTTGTGATAGACCTGATAGATGAGATAGTTGTGATAGACCTGATAGATGAGATAGTTGTGATAGACCTGATAGATGAGATAGTTGTGATAGACCTGATAGATGAGATAGTTGTGATAGACCTGATAGATGTGATAGACCTGATAGATGAGATAGTTGTGATAGACGTGATAGATGAGATAGTTGTGATAGATGAGATAGTTGTGATAGACGTGATAGATGAGATAGTTGTGATAGATGAGATAGTTGTGATAGACCTGATAGATGAGATAGTTGTGATAGATGAGATAGTTGTGATAGACCTGATAGATGAGATAGTTGTGATAGACCTGATAGATGAGATAGTTGTGATAGACCTGATAGATGAGATAGTTGTGATAGACTTGATAGATGAGATAGTTGTGATAGACCTGATAGATGAGATAGTTGTGATAGACTTGATAGATGAGATAGTTGTGATAGACCTGATAGATGAGATAGTTGTGATAGACCTGATAGATGAGATAGTTGTGATAGATGAGATAGTAGTGATAGACGTGATAGATGAGATAGTTGTGATAGATGAGATAGTTGTGATAGACCTGATAGATGAGATAGTTGTGATAGATGAGATAGTTGTGACAGACGTGATATATGAGATAGTTGTGACTGACGTGATATATAAGATAGTTGTGATAGACTTGATAGGTGGGATAGTTGTGACAGAAGTGATATATGAGATAGTTGTGACAGACGTGATAGGTGAGATAGTTGTGATAGACGTGGTAGGTGAGATAGTTGTGACAGACGTGATTTATGAGATAGTTGTGACAGACGTGATATATGAGATAGTTGTGACAGACGTGATATATGAGATAGATGTGACAGACGTGATATATGAGATAGTTGTGACAGACGTGATATGTGAGATAATTGTGACAGACGTGATATATGAGATAGTTGTCTCTCTCTCTCTCTCTCTGCGATCAGGACCCAATCAGAGTAGGATTCAGCTCCTCACATGAACTCAGCTGTCCGGTTAGGTGTGTTACAAACAGAACATCACAATTAGAGTCTGCCAGATCCACTCTGATTGAACACCCGTTAAAAACGTTGCACTGTGTTCTGCGCCAGTGGCCCAGTGCATCCGATTTCAGCCAGCATTTTATTCAGGTTTGCTTTCCCTAGCCGTGATTGTCCCAATCTTCCTGCAAGGCAGCAGGTGATCTTTTCTGTAGGGGATTCTGCCCTTAGATGGTCGGCCCTCCCAGGTTTACGAGACCATCTGCCCGAGTCGATAGAGGTGACTAACACAGACATGCACACACAAGATATGAGATGTGACAAACACATACATGACATAGCGATACGAGGATAGTTGTGATAGACGTGATAGACGTGATAGATGAGATGGTTGTGATAGGTGAGATAGTTGTGACAGACGTGATATATGAGATAGTTGTGATAGCATC
The DNA here is from genome assembly GCA_032433765.1 of Megaustenia siamemsis. Classification (NCBI taxonomy): domain Eukaryota; kingdom Metazoa; phylum Mollusca; class Gastropoda; order Stylommatophora; family Ariophantidae; genus Megaustenia; species Megaustenia siamemsis. The sequence goes on along the minus strand of JAVIAB010000124.1, from coordinate 2,858,522 downwards.
ATCGAACTATTTGGTTCTACCCGATGTTGTTCAACCTTAAACATACGTTCATTCTTAGTTCTTGGAAAGCAGTCATCACGACTGGCAGAGCAAGAAACACAACTTTGAATGAAGACCTGATAGGTGAGATAGTTGTGATAGATGAGATAGTTGTGATAGTTGTGACAGGTGAGATAGTTGTGATAGATGAGATAGTTGTGATAGGTGAGATAGTTGTGATAGGTGAGATAGTTGTGATAGGTGAGATAGTTGTGATAGGTGAGATAGTTGTGATAGATGAGATAGTTGTGATAGGTGAGATAGTTGTGATAGGTGAGATAGTTGTGATAGGTGAGATAGTTGTGATAGGTGAGATAGTTGTGATAGGTGAGATAGTTGTGATAGGTGATATAGTTGTGATAGGTGAGATAGTTGTGATAGGTGAGATAGTTGTGATAGGTGAGATAGTTGTGATAGGTGAGATAGTTGTGATAGGTGAGATAGTTGTGACAGACCTGATAGGTGAGATAGTTGTGATAGGTGAGATAGTTGTGACAGACGTGATAGATGAGATAGTTGTGACAGACGTGATAGATGAAATAGTTGTGATAGACCTGATAGTTGTGATAGACCTGATAGATGAGATAGTTGTGATAGACCTGATAGATGAGATAGTTGTGATAGACCTGATAGATGAGATAGTTGTGATAGACCTGATAGATGAGATAGTTGTGATATACCTGATAGATGAGATAGACCTGATAGATGAGATAGACCTGATAGATGAGATAGACCTGATAGATGAGATAGTTGTGATAGACCTGATAGATGAAATAGTTGTGATAGACCTGATAGTTGTGATAGACCTGATAGATGAGATAGTTGTGATAGACCTGATAGATGAGATAGTTGTGATAGACCTGATAGATGAGATAGTTGTGATAGACCTGATAGATGAGATAGTTGTGATAGACCTGATAGATGTGATAGACCTGATAGATGAGATAGTTGTGATAGACGTGATAGATGAGATAGTTGTGATAGATGAGATAGTTGTGATAGACGTGATAGATGAGATAGTTGTGATAGATGAGATAGTTGTGATAGACCTGATAGATGAGATAGTTGTGATAGATGAGATAGTTGTGATAGACCTGATAGATGAGATAGTTGTGATAGACCTGATAGATGAGATAGTTGTGATAGACCTGATAGATGAGATAGTTGTGATAGACTTGATAGATGAGATAGTTGTGATAGACCTGATAGATGAGATAGTTGTGATAGACTTGATAGATGAGATAGTTGTGATAGACCTGATAGATGAGATAGTTGTGATAGACCTGATAGATGAGATAGTTGTGATAGATGAGATAGTAGTGATAGACGTGATAGATGAGATAGTTGTGATAGATGAGATAGTTGTGATAGACCTGATAGATGAGATAGTTGTGATAGATGAGATAGTTGTGACAGACCTGATAGATGAGATAGTTGTGATAGACCTGATAGATGAGATAGTTGTGATAGACCTGATAGATGAGATAGTTGTGATAGATGAGATAGTTGTGACAGACCTGATAGATGAGATAGTTGTGATAGACGTGATAGGTGAGATAGTTGTGATAGGTAAGATAGTTGTGACAGACGTGATAGGTGAGATAATTGTGACATACGTGATATATGAGATAGTTGTGATAGACGTGATATATGAGATAGTTGTGACAGACGTGATAGGTGAGAAAGTTGTGACAGTCGTGATAAATGCGATAGTTATGATAGTCGTGATATATGAGATAGTTATGATAGACGTGATATATGAGATAGTTATGATAGACGTGATATATGAGATAGTTATGATAGACGTGATATATGAGATAGTTGTGATAGAAGTGATATATGAGATAGTTGTGATAGGTGAGATAGTTGTGACAGACGTGATATATGAGATAGTTGTGACAGACGTGATAGGTGAGGTGGTTGTGACAGACGTTATAGGTGAGATAGTTGTGATAGACGTAATAGGTGAGATAGTTGTGACAGACGTGATAGGTGAGATAGTTGTGACAGACGTGATAGGTGAGATAGTTGTGACAGACGTGATATGTGAGATAGTTGTAATAGACGTGATAGGTGAGATATTTGTGACAGACGTGATATATGAGATAGTTGTGATAGACGTGATAGATGAGATGGTTGTGATAGGTGAGATAGTTGTGACAGACGTGATAGGTGAGATAGTTGTGATAGACGTGATTGGTGAGATAGTTGTGATAACGTGTTATATGAGATAGTTGTGATAGGTGAGATAGTTGTGACAGACGTGATATATGAGATAGTTGTGATAGACGTGATAGATGAGATGGTTGTGATAGGTGAGATATTTATGACAGACGTGATATATGAGACAGTTTTTACAGACGTGATATATGAGATAGTTGTGACAGACGTGATATATGAGATAGTTGTGACAGACGTGATATATGAGATAATTGTGACAGACGTGATATATGAGATAGTTGTGACAGACGTGATATATGAGACAGTTGTGACAGACGTGATATATGAGATAGTTGTGATAGACGTGATAGGTGAGATAGTTGTGATAGACGTGATGTATGAGATAGTTGTGACATACGTGATATATGAGATAGTTGTGACAGACGTGATAGGTGAGATAGTTGTGATAGACGTGATATATGAGATATTTGTTACAGACGTGATATATGAGATAGTTGTGATAGACGTGGTAGGTGAGATAGTTGAAGATAGACGTGATATATGAGATAGTTGTGACTGACGTGATATATAAGATAGTTGTGATAGACTTGATAGGTGGGATAGTTGTGACAGAAGTGATATATGAGATAGTTGTGACAGACGTGATAGGTGAGATAGTTGTGATAGACGTGGTAGGTGAGATAGTTGTGACAGACGTGATTTATGAGATAGTTGTGACAGACGTGATATATGAGATAGTTGTGACAGACGTGATATATGAGATAGATGTGACAGACGTGATATATGAGATAGTTGTGACAGACGTGATATGTGAGATAGTTGTGACAGACGTGATATATGAGATAGTTGTGATAGACGTGATAGGTGAGATAGTTGTGACAGACGTGACATATGAGATAGTTGTGATAGACGTGATTGGTGAGATAGTTGTGACAGACGTGATATATGAGATAGTTGTGATAGACGTGATAGGTGAGATAATTGTGACAGACGTGATATATGAGATAGTTGTGATAGACGTGATATATGAGATAGTTGTGATAGACGTGATAGATGAGATGGTTGTGATAGGTGAGATAGTTGTGACAGACGTGATATTTGAGATAGTTGTGATAGACGTGATATATGAGATAGTTGTGACAGACGTGATAGGTGAGATAATTGTGACAGACGTGATATATGAGATAGTTGTGATAGACGTGATAGACGTGATAGATGAGATGGTTGTGATAGGTGAGATAGTTGTGACAGACGTGATATATGAGATAGTTGTGATAGCATCATCGAACTATTGGTTCTACCCGATGTTGTTCAAACCTTAAACATACGTTCATTCTTAGTTCTTGGAAAGCAGTCATCACGACTGGCAGAGCAAGAAACACGACTGGCAGAGCAAGAAACACAACTTTGAATGAAGACCTGATAGGTGAGATAGTTGTGATAGATGAGATAGTTGTGATAGAGAAGATAGTTGTGATAGGTGAGATAGTTGTGATAGGTGAGATAGTTGTGATAGGTGAGATAGTTGTGATAGGTGAGATAGTTGTGATAGATGAGATAGTTGTGATAGGTGAGATAGTTGTGATAGATGAGATAGTTGTGATAGTTGTGATACGTGAGATAGTTGTGATAGATGAGATAGTTGTGATAGGTGAGATAGTTGTGATAGGTGAGATAGTTGTGATAGGTGAGATAGTTGTGATAGATGAGATAGTTGTGATAGGTGAGATAGTTGTGATAGGTGAGATAGTTGTGATAGATGAGATAGTTGTGATAGGTGAGATAGTTGTGATAGGTGATATAGTTGTGATAGGTGAGATAGATGTGATAGGTGAGATAGTTGTGATAGGTGAGATAGTTGTGATAGGTGAGATAGTTGTGATAGGTGAGATAGTTGTGATAGGTGAGATAGTTGTGATAGGTGAGATAGTTGTGATAGGTGAGATAGTTGTGATAGGTGAGATAGTTGTGACAGACCTGATAGGTGAGATAGTTGTGATAGGTGAGATAGTTGTGACAGACGTGATAGATGAGATAGTTGTGACAGACGTGATAGATGAAATAGTTGTGATAGACCTGATAGTTGTGATAGACCTGATAGATGAGATAGTTGTGATAGACCTGATAGATGAGATAGTTGTGATAGACCTGATAGATGAGATAGTTGTGATAGACCTGATAGATGAGATAGTTGTGATATACCTGATAGATGAGATAGACCTGATAGATGAGATAGACCTGATAGATGAAATAGTTGTGATAGACCTGATAGTTGTGATAGACCTGATAGATGAGATAGTTGTGATAGACCTGATAGATGAGATAGTTGTGATAGACCTGATAGATGAGATAGTTGTGATAGACCTGATAGATGAGATAGTTGTGATAGACCTGATAGATGTGATAGACCTGATAGATGAGATAGTTGTGATAGACGTGATAGATGAGATAGTTGTGATAGATGAGATAGTTGTGATAGACGTGATAGATGAGATAGTTGTGATAGATGAGATAGTTGTGATAGACCTGATAGATGAGATAGTTGTGATAGATGAGATAGTTGTGATAGACCTGATAGATGAGATAGTTGTGATAGACCTGATAGATGAGATAGTTGTGATAGACCTGATAGATGAGATAGTTGTGATAGACTTGATAGATGAGATAGTTGTGATAGACCTGATAGATGAGATAGTTGTGATAGACTTGATAGATGAGATAGTTGTGATAGACCTGATAGATGAGATAGTTGTGATAGACCTGATAGATGAGATAGTTGTGATAGATGAGATAGTAGTGATAGACGTGATAGATGAGATAGTTGTGATAGATGAGATAGTTGTGATAGACCTGATAGATGAGATAGTTGTGATAGATGAGATAGTTGTGACAGACCTGATAGATGAGATAGTTGTGATAGACCTGATAGATGAGATAGTTGTGATAGACCTGATAGATGAGATAGTTGTGATAGATGAGATAGTTGTGACAGACCTGATAGATGAGATAGTTGTGATAGACGTGATAGGTGAGATAGTTGTGATAGGTAAGATAGTTGTGACAGACGTGATAGGTGAGATAATTGTGACATACGTGATATATGAGATAGTTGTGATAGACGTGATATATGAGATAGTTGTGACAGACGTGATAGGTGAGAAAGTTGTGACAGTCGTGATATATGAGATAGTTATGATAGTCGTGATATATGAGATAGTTATGATAGACGTGATATATGAGATAGTTATGATAGACGTGATATATGAGATAGTTATGATAGACGTGATATATGAGATAGTTGTGATAGAAGTGATAGGTGAGATAGTTGTGACAGACGTGATATATGAGATAGTTGTGACAGACGTGATAGGTGAGATAGTTGTGACAGACGTGATATATGAGATAGTTGTGACAGACCTGATAGGTGAGATAGTTGTGACAGACGTGATATATGAGATAGTTGTGACAGACGTGATAGGTGAGATAGTTGTGACAGACGTGATATATTAGATAGTTGTGATAGGTGAGATAGTTGTGACAGACGTGATAGGTGAGATAGTTGTGACAGACGTGATATATGAGATAGTTGTGATAGGTGAGATAGTTGTGACAGACGTGATATATGAGATAGTTGTGACAGACGTGATAGGTGAGGTGGTTGTGACAGACGTTATAGGTGAGATAGTTGTGATAGACGTAATAGGTGAGATAGTTGTGACAGACGTGATAGGTGAGATAGTTGTGACAGACGTGATAGGTGAGATAGTTGTGACAGACGTGATATGTGAGATAGTTGTAATAGACGTGATAGGTGAGATATTTGTGACAGACGTGATATATGAGATAGTTGTGATAGACGTGATAGATGAGATGGTTGTGATAGGTGAGATAGTTGTGACAGACGTGATAGGTGAGATAGTTGTGATAGACGTGATTGGTGAGATAGTTGTGATAACGTGTTATATGAGATAGTTGTGATAGGTGAGATAGTTGTGACAGACGTGATATATGAGATAGTTGTGATAGACGTGATAGATGAGATGGTTGTGATAGGTGAGATATTTATGACAGACGTGATATATGAGACAGTTTTTACAGACGTGATATATGAGATAGTTGTGACAGACGTGATATATGAGATAGTTGTGACAGACGTGATATATGAGATAATTGTGACAGACGTGATATATGAGATAGTTGTGACAGACGTGATATATGAGACAGTTGTGACAGACGTGATATATGAGATAGTTGTGATAGACGTGATAGATGAGATAGTTGTGATAGACGTGATGTATGAGATAGTTGTGACATACGTGATATATGAGATAGTTGTGACAGACGTGATAGGTGAGATAGTTGTGATAGACGTGATATATGAGATATTTGTTACAGACGTGATATATGAGATAGTTGTGATAGACGTGGTAGGTGAGATAGTTGAAGATAGACGTGATATATGAGATAGTTGTGACTGACGTGATATATAAGATAGTTGTGATAGACTTGATAGGTGGGATAGTTGTGACAGAAGTGATATATGAGATAGTTGTGACAGACGTGATAGGTGAGATAGTTGTGATAGACGTGGTAGGTGAGATAGTTGTGACAGACGTGATTTATGAGATAGTTGTGACAGACGTGATATATGAGATAGTTGTGACAGACGTGATATATGAGATAGATGTGACAGACGTGATATATGAGATAGTTGTGACAGACGTGATATGTGAGATAGTTGTGACAGACGTGATATATGAGATAGTTGTGATAGACGTGATAGGTGAGATAGTTGTGACAGACGTGACATATGAGATAGTTGTGATAGACGTGATTGGTGAGATAGTTGTGACAGACGTGATATATGAGATAGTTGTGATAGACGTGATAGGTGAGATAATTGTGACAGACGTGATATATGAGATAGTTGTGATAGACGTGATATATGAGATAGTTGTGATAGACGTGATAGATGAGATGGTTGTGATAGGTGAGATAGTTGTGACAGACGTGATATATGAGATAGTTGTGATAGACGTGATATATGAGATAGTTGTGACAGACGTGATAGGTGAGATAATTGTGACAGACGTGATATATGAGATAGTTGTGATAGACGTGATAGACGTGATAGATGAGATGGTTGTGATAGGTGAGATAGTTGTGACAGACGTGATATATGAGATAGTTGTGATAGCATCATCGAACTATTTGGTTCTACCCGATGTTGTTCAAACCTTAAACATACGTTCATTCTTAGTTCTTGGAAAGCAGTCATCACGACTGGCAGAGCAAGAAACACAACTTTGAATGAAGACCTGATAGGTGAGATAGTTGTGATAGATGAGATAGTTGTGATAGTTGTGATAGGTGAGATAGTTGTGATAGATGAGATAGTTGTGATAGGTGAGATAGTTGTGATAGGTGAGATAGTTGTGATAGGTGAGATAGTTGTGATAGGTGAGATAGTTGTGATAGATGAGATAGTTGTGATAGGTGAGATAGTTGTGATAGGTGAGATAGTTGTGATAGGTGAGATAGTTGTGATAGGTGAGATAGTTGTGATAGGTGAGATAGTTGTGATAGGTGAGATAGTTGTGATAGGTGAGATAGTTGTGATAGGTGAGATAGTTGTGATAGGTGAGATAGTTGTGATAGGTGAGATAGTTGTGATAGGTGAGATAGTTGTGACAGACCTGATAGGTGAGATAGTTGTGATAGGTGAGATAGTTGTGACAGACGTGATAGATGAGATAGTTGTGACAGACGTGATAGATGAAATAGTTGTGATAGACCTGATAGTTGTGATAGACCTGATAGATGAGATAGTTGTGATAGACCTGATAGATGAGATAGTTGTGATAGACCTGATAGATGAGATAGTTGTGATAGACCTGATAGATGAGATAGTTGTGATATACCTGATAGATGAGATAGACCTGATAGATGAGATAGACCTGATAGATGAGATAGACCTGATAGATGAGATAGTTGTGATAGACCTGATAGATGAAATAGTTGTGATAGACCTGATAGTTGTGATAGACCTGATAGATGAGATAGTTGTGATAGACCTGATAGATGAGATAGTTGTGATAGACCTGATAGATGAGATAGTTGTGATAGACCTGATAGATGAGATAGTTGTGATAGACCTGATAGATGTGATAGACCTGATAGATGAGATAGTTGTGATAGACGTGATAGATGAGATAGTTGTGATAGATGAGATAGTTGTGATAGATGAGATAGTTGTGATAGACGTGATAGATGAGATAGTTGTGATAGATGAGATAGTTGTGATAGACCTGATAGATGAGATAGTTGTGATAGATGAGATAGTTGTGATAGACCTGATAGATGAGATAGTTGTGATAGACTTGATAGATGAGATAGTTGTGATAGACCTGATAGATGAGATAGTTGTGATAGACTTGATAGATGAGATAGTTGTGATAGACCTGATAGATGAGATAGTTGTGATAGACCTGATAGATGAGATAGTTGTGATAGATGAGATAGTAGTGATAGACGTGATAGATGAGATAGTTGTGATAGATGAGATAGTTGTGATAGACCTGATAGATGAGATAGTTGTGATAGATGAGATAGTTGTGACAGACCTGATAGATGAGATAGTTGTGATAGACCTGATAGATGAGATAGTTGTGATAGACCTGATAGATGAGATAGTTGTGATAGATGAGATAGTTGTGACAGACCTGATAGATGAGATAGTTGTGATAGACGTGATAGGTGAGATAGTTGTGATAGGTAAGATAGTTGTGACAGACGTGATAGGTGAGATAATTGTGACATACGTGATATATGAGATAGTTGTGATAGATGAGATAGTTGTGATAGACTGATAGATGAGATAGTTGTGATAGATGAGATAGTTGTGACAGACCTGATAGATGAGATAGTTGTGATAGACGTGATAGATGAGATAGTTGTGATAGACCTGATAGTTGTGATAGACGTGATAGATGAGATAGTTGTGATAGACGTGATAGATGAGATAGTTGTGATAGACGTGATAGATGAGATAGTTGTGATAGACCTGATAGATGAGATAGTTGTGATAGACCTGATAGATGTGATAGACCTGATAGATGAGATAGTTGTGATAGACGTGATAGATGAGATAGTTGTGATAGATGAGATAGTTGTGATAGATGAGATAGTTGTGATAGACGTGATAGATGAGATAGTTGTGATAGATGAGATAGTTGTGATAGACTGATAGATGAGATAGTTGTGATAGATGAGATAGTTGTGATAGACGTGATAGATGAGATAGTTGTGATAGACGTGATAGATGAGATAGTTGTGATAGACCGTGATAGATGAGATAGTTGTGATAGACTTGATAGATGAGATAGTTGTGATAGACCTGATAGATGAGATAGTTGTGATAGACCTGATAGATGAGATAGTTGTGATAGATGAGATAGTAGTGATAGACGTGATAGATGAGATAGTTGTGATAGATGAGATAGTTGTGATAGACCTGATAGATGAGATAGTTGTGATAGATGAGATAGTTGTGACAGACGTGATAGATGAGATAGTTGTGATAGACTGATAGATGAGATAGTTGTGATAGACGTGATAGATGAGATAGTTGTGATAGATGAGATAGTTGTGACAGACGTGATAGATGAGATAGTTGTGATAGACGTGATAGGTGAGATAGTTGTGATAGGTAAGATAGTTGTGACAGACGTGATAGGTGAGATAGTTGTGACATACGTGATATATGAGATAGTTGTGATAGACGTGATATATGAGATAGTTGTGACAGACGTGATAGGTGAGAAAGTTGTGACAGTCGTGATATATGAGATAGTTATGATAGTCGTGATATATGAGATAGTTGTGATAGACGTGATATATGAGATAGTTGTGATAGACGTGATATATGAGATAGTTGTGATAGACGTGATATATGAGATAGTTGTGATAGAAGTGATAGGTGAGATAGTTGTGACAGACGTGATATATGAGATAGTTGTGACAGACGTGATAGGTGAGATAGTTGTGACAGACGTGATATATGAGATAGTTGTGACAGACCTGATAGGTGAGATAGTTGTGACAGACGTGATATATGAGATAGTTGTGACAGACGTGATAGGTGAGATAGTTGTGACAGACGTGATATATTAGATAGTTGTGATAGGTGAGATAGTTGTGACAGACGTGATAGGTGAGATAGTTGTGACAGACGTGATATATGAGATAGTTGTGATAGGTGAGATAGTTGTGACAGACGTGATATATGAGATAGTTGTGACAGACGTGATAGGTGAGATGGTTGTGACAGACGTTATAGGTGAGATAGTTGTGATAGACGTGATAGGTGAGATAGTTGTGACAGACGTGATAGGTGAGATAGTTGTGACAGACGTGATAGGTGAGATAGTTGTGACAGACGTGATATGTGAGATAGTTGTGATAGATGAGATAGTTGTGATAGACCTGATAGATGAGATAGTTGTGATAGATGAGATAGTTGTGATAGACCTGATAGATGAGATAGTTGTGATAGACGTGATAGATGAGATAGTTGTGATAGACCTGATAGATGAGATAGTTGTGATAGACTTGATAGATGAGATAGTTGTGATAGACCTGATAGATGAGATAGTTGTGATAGACTTGATAGATGAGATAGTTGTGATAGACCTGATAGATGAGATAGTTGTGATAGACCTGATAGATGAGATAGTTGTGATAGATGAGATAGTAGTGATAGATGAGATAGTTGTGATAGATGAGATAGTTGTGATAGACTGATAGATGAGATAGTTGTGATAGATGAGATAGTTGTGATAGACGTGATAGATGAGATAGTTGTGATAGATGAGATAGTTGTGATAGACCTGATAGATGAGATAGTTGTGATAGATGAGATAGTTGTGATAGACCTGATAGATGAGATAGTTGTGATAGACCTGATAGATGAGATAGTTGTGATAGACCTGATAGATGAGATAGTTGTGATAGACTTGATAGATGAGATAGTTGTGATAGACGTGATAGATGAGATAGTTGTGATAGACTTGATAGATGAGATAGTTGTGATAGACCTGATAGATGAGATAGTTGTGATAGACCTGATAGATGAGATAGTTGTGATAGATGAGATAGTAGTGATAGACGTGATAGATGAGATAGTTGTGATAGATGAGATAGTTGTGATAGACCTGATAGATGAGATAGTTGTGATAGATGAGATAGTTGTGACAGACGTGATAGATGAGATAGTTGTGATAGACTGATAGATGAGATAGTTGTGATAGACCTGATAGATGAGATAGTTGTGATAGATGAGATAGTTGTGACAGACGTGATAGATGAGATAGTTGTGATAGACGTGATAGGTGAGATAGTTGTGATAGGTGAGATAGTTGTGATAGACGTGATAGGTGAGATAGTTGTGACAGACGTGATATATGAGATAGTTGTGATAGACGTGATATATGAGATAGTTGTGACAGACGTGATAGGTGAGAAGTTGTGACAGACGTGATATATGAGATAGTTAGATAGTCGTGATATATGAGATAGTTGTGATAGACGTGATATATGAGATAGTTGTGATAGACGTGATATATGAGATAGTTGTGATAGACGTGATATATGAGATAGTTGTGATAGACGTGATAGATGAGATAGTTGTGATAGGTGAGATAGTTGTGACAGACGTGATATATGAGATAGTTGTGACAGACGTGATAGGTGAGATAGTTGTGACAGACGTTATAGGTGAGATAGTTGTGATAGACGTGATAGGTGAGATAGTTGTGACAGACGTGATAGGTGAGATAGTTGTGACAGACGTGATAGGTGAGATAGTTGTGACAGACGTGATATGTGAGATAGTTGTGATAGACGTGATAGGTGAGATAGTTGTGATAGACGTGATATATGAGATAGTTGTGATAGACCTGATAGATGAGATAGTTGTGATAGACTTGATAGATGAGATAGTTGTGATAGACCTGATAGATGAGATAGTTGTGATAGACTGATAGATGAGATAGTTGTGATAGACCGATAGATGAGATAGTTGTGATAGACCTGATAGATGAGATAGTTGTGATAGATGAGATAGTAGTGATAGATGAGATAGTTGTGATAGATGAGATAGTTGTGATAGACTGATAGATGAGATAGTTGTGATAGATGAGATAGTTGTGATAGACGTGATAGATGAGATAGTTGTGATAGATGAGATAGTTGTGATAGACCTGAGATAGATGAGATAGTTGTGATAGATGAGATAGTTGTGATAGACCTGATAGATGAGATAGTTGTGATAGACGTGATAGATGAGATAGTTGTGATAGACGTGATAGATGAGATAGTTGTGATAGACGTGATAGATGAGATAGTTGTGATAGACGTGATAGATGAGATAGTTGTGATAGACGTGATATATGAGATAGTTGTGATAGACGTGATAGATGAGATAGTTGTGATAGACGTGATAGATGAGATAGTTGTGATAGATGAGATAGTAGTGATAGACGTGATAGATGAGATAGTTGTGATAGATGAGATAGTTGTGATAGACGTGATAGATGAGATAGTTGTGATAGATGAGATAGTTGTGACAGACCTGATAGATGAGATAGTTGTGATAGACGTGATAGATGAGATAGTTGTGATAGACCTGATAGATGAGATAGTTGTGATAGATGAGATAGTTGTGACAGACGTGATAGATGAGATAGTTGTGATAGACGTGATAGGTGAGATAGTTGTGATAGGTAAGATAGTTGTGACAGACGTGATAGGTGAGATAGTTGTGACAGACGTGATATATGAGATAGTTGTGATAGACGTGATATATGAGATAGTTGTGACAGACGTGATAGGTGAGATAGTTGTGACAGTCGTGATATATGAGATAGTTGTGATAGTCGTGATATATGAGATAGTTGTGATAGACGTGATATGAGATAGTTATGATAGACGTGATATATGAGATAGTTGTGATAGACGTGATATATGAGATAGTTGTGATAGACGTGATATATGAGATAGTTGTGATAGGTGAGATAGTTGTGACAGACGTGATATATGAGATAGTTGTGACAGACGTGATAGGTGAGGTGGTTGTGACAGACGTTATAGGTGAGATAGTTGTGATAGACGTAATAGGTGAGATAGTTGTGACAGACGTGATAGGTGAGATAGTTGTGACAGACGTGATAGGTGAGATAGTTGTGACAGACGTGATATGTGAGATAGTTGTAATAGACGTGATAGGTGAGATATTTGTGACAGACGTGATATATGAGATAGTTGTGATAGACGTGATAGATGAGATGGTTGTGATAGGTGAGATAGTTGTGACAGACGTGATAGGTGAGATAGTTGTGATAGACGTGATTGGTGAGATAGTTGTGATAACGTGTTATATGAGATAGTTGTGATAGGTGAGATAGTTGTGACAGACGTGATATATGAGATAGTTGTGATAGACGTGATAGATGAGATGGTTGTGATAGGTGAGATATTATGACAGACGTGATATATGAGACAGTTTTTACAGACGTGATATATGAGATAGTTGTGACAGACGTGATATATGAGATAGTTGTGACAGACGTGATATATGAGATAATTGTGACAGACGTGATATATGAGATAGTTGTGACAGACGTGATATATGAGACAGTTGTGACAGACGTGATATATGAGATAGTTGTGATAGACGTGATAGGTGAGATAGTTGTGATAGACGTGATGTATGAGATAGTTGTGACATACGTGATATATGAGATAGTTGTGACAGACGTGATAGGTGAGATAGTTGTGATAGACGTGATATATGAGATATTTGTTACAGACGTGATATATGAGATAGTTGTGATAGACGTGGTAGGTGAGATAGTTGAAGATAGACGTGATATATGAGATAGTTGTGACTGACGTGATATATAAGATAGTTGTGATAGACTTGATAGGTGGGATAGTTGTGACAGAAGTGATATATGAGATAGTTGTGACAGACGTGATAGGTGAGATAGTTGTGATAGACGTGGTAGGTGAGATAGTTGTGACAGACGTGATTTATGAGATAGTTGTGACAGACGTGATATATGAGATAGTTGTGACAGACGTGATATATGAGATAGATGTGACAGACGTGATATATGAGATAGTTGTGACAGACGTGATATGTGAGATAGTTGTGACAGACGTGATATATGAGATAGTTGTGATAGACGTGATAGGTGAGATAGTTGTGACAGACGTGACATATGAGATAGTTGTGATAGACGTGATTGGTGAGATAGTTGTGACAGACGTGATATATGAGATAGTTGTGATAGACGTGATAGGTGAGATAATTGTGACAGACGTGATATATGAGATAGTTGTGATAGACGTGATATATGAGATAGTTGTGATAGACGTGATAGATGAGATGGTTGTGATAGGTGAGATAGTTGTGACAGACGTGATATATGAGATAGTTGTGATAGACGTGATATATGAGATAGTTGTGACAGACGTGATAGGTGAGATAATTGTGACAGACGTGATATATGAGATAGTTGTGATAGACGTGATAGACGTGATAGATGAGATGGTTGTGATAGGTGAGATAGTTGTGACAGACGTGATATATGAGATAGTTGTGATAGCATCATCGAACTATTTGGTTCTACCCGATGTTGTTCAAACCTTAAACATACGTTCATTCTTAGTTCTTGGAAAGCAGTCATCACGACTGGCAGAGCAAGAAACACAACTTTGAATGAAGACCTGATAGGTGAGATAGTTGTGATAGATGAGATAGTTGTGATAGTTGTGATACGTGAGATAGTTGTGATAGATGAGATAGTTGTGATAGGTGAGATAGTTGTGATAGGTGAGATAGTTGTGATAGGTGAGATAGTTGTGATAGATGAGATAGTTGTGATAGGTGAGATAGTTGTGATAGGTGAGATAGTTGTGATAGGTGAGATAGTTGTGATAGGTGAGATAGTTGTGATAGGTGAGATAGTTGTGATAGGTGATATAGTTGTGATAGGTGAGATAGTTGTGATAGGTGAGATAGTTGTGATAGGTGAGATAGTTGTGATAGGTGAGATAGTTGTGATAGGTGAGATAGTTGTGATAGGTGAGATAGTTGTGACAGACCTGATAGGTGAGATAGTTGTGATAGGTGAGATAGTTGTGACAGACGTGATAGATGAGATAGTTGTGACAGACGTGATAGATGAAATAGTTGTGATAGACCTGATAGTTGTGATAGACCTGATAGATGAGATAGTTGTGATAGACCTGATAGATGAGATAGTTGTGATAGACCTGATAGATGAGATAGTTGTGATAGACCTGATAGATGAGATAGTTGTGATATACCTGATAGATGAGATAGACCTGATAGATGAGATAGACCTGATAGATGAGATAGACCTGATAGATGAGATAGTTGTGATAGACCTGATAGATGAAATAGTTGTGATAGACCTGATAGTTGTGATAGACCTGATAGATGAGATAGTTGTGATAGACCTGATAGATGAGATAGTTGTGATAGACCTGATAGATGAGATAGTTGTGATAGACCTGATAGATGTGATAGACCTGATAGATGAGATAGTTGTGATAGACGTGATAGATGAGATAGTTGTGATAGATGAGATAGTTGTGATAGATGAGATAGTTGTGATAGACGTGATAGATGAGATAGTTGTGATAGATGAGATAGTTGTGATAGACCTGATAGATGAGATAGTTGTGATAGATGAGATAGTTGTGATAGACCTGATAGATGAGATAGTTGTGATAGACCTGATAGATGAGATAGTTGTGATAGACCTGATAGATGAGATAGTTGTGATAGACTTGATAGATGAGATAGTTGTGATAGATAGACTGATAGATGAGATAGTTGTGATAGACCTGATAGATGAGATAGTTGTGATAGACCTGATAGATGAGATAGTTGTGATAGATGAGATAGTAGTGATAGACGTGATAGATGAGATAGTTGTGATAGATGAGATAGTTGTGATAGACCTGATAGATGAGATAGTTGTGATAGATGAGATAGTTGTGACAGACCTGATAGATGAGATAGTTGTGATAGACCTGATAGATGAGATAGTTGTGATAGACCTGATAGATGAGATAGTTGTGATAGATGAGATAGTTGTGACAGACCTGATAGATGAGATAGTTGTGATAGACGTGATAGGTGAGATAGTTGTGATAGGTAAGATAGTTGTGACAGACGTGATAGGTGAGATAATTGTGACATACGTGATATATGAGATAGTTGTGATAGACGTGATATATGAGATAGTTGTGACAGTCGTGATAGGTGAGAAAGTTGTGACAGTCGTGATATATGAGATAGTTATGATAGTCGTGATATATGAGATAGTTATGATAGACGTGATATATGAGATAGTTATGATAGACGTGATATATGAGATAGTTGTGATAGACGTGATATATGAGATAGTTGTGATAGAAGTGATAGGTGAGATAGTTGTGACAGACGTGATATATGAGATAGTTGTGACAGACGTGATAGGTGAGATAGTTGTGACAGACGTGATATATGAGATAGTTGTGACAGACCTGATAGGTGAGATAGTTGTGACAGACGTGATATATGAGATAGTTGTGACAGACGTGATAGGTGAGATAGTTGTGACAGACGTGATATATGAGATAGTTGTGATAGGTGAGATAGTTGTGACAGACGTGATATATGAGATAGTTGTGATAGACGTGATAGATGAGATAGTTGTGATAGGTGAGATAGTTGTGACAGACGTGATATATGAGATAGTTGTGACAGACGTGATATATGAGATAGTTGTGACAGACGTGATATATGAGATAGTTGTGACAGACGTGATATATGAGATAATTGTGACAGACGTGATATATGAGATAGTTGTGACAGACGTGATATATGAGATAGTTGTGACAGACGTGATATATGAGATAGTTGTGATAGACGTGATAGGTGAGATAGTTGTGATAGACGTGATGTATGAGATAGTTGTGACATACGTGATATATGAGATAGTTGTGACAGACGTGATAGGTGAGATAGTTGTGATAGACGTGATATATGAGATATTTGTACAGACGTGATATATGAGATAGTTGTGATAGACGTGGTAGGTGAGATAGTTGAAGATAGACGTGATATATGAGATAGTTGTGACAGACGTGATATATGAGATAGTTGTGATAGACGTGATAGGTGAGATAGTTGTGACAGACGTGATTTATGAGATAGTTGTGACAGACGTGATATATGAGATAGTTGTGACAGACGTGATATATGAGATAGATGTGACAGACGTGATATATGAGATAGTTGTGACAGACGTGATATGTGAGATAGTTGTGACAGACGTGATATATGAGATAGTTGTGATAGACGTGATAGGTGAGATAGTTGTGACAGACGTGACATATGAGATAGTTGTGATAGACGTGATTGGTGAGATAGTTGTGACAGACGTGATATATGAGATAGTTGTGATAGACGTGATAGGTGAGATAATTGTGACAGACGTGATATATGAGATAGTTGTGATAGACGTGATATATGAGATAGTTGTGATAGACGTGATAGATGAGATGGTTGTGATAGGTGAGATAGTTGTGACAGACGTGATATATGAGATAGTTGTGATAGACGTGATATATGAGATAGTTGTGACAGACGTGATAGGTGAGATAATTGTGACAGACGTGATATATGAGATAGTTGTGATAGACGTGATAGACGTGATAGATGAGATGGTTGTGATAGGTGAGATAGTTGTGACAGACGTGATATATGAGATAGTTGTGATAGCATCATCGAACTATTTGGTTCTACCCGATGTTGTTCAAACCTTAAACATACGTTCATTCTTAGTTCTTGGAAAGCAGTCATCACGACTGGCAGAGCAAGAAACACAACTTTGAATGAAGACCTGATAGGTGAGATAGTTGTGATAGATGAGATAGTTGTGATAGTTGTGATACGTGAGATAGTTGTGATAGATGAGATAGTTGTGATAGGTGAGATAGTTGTGATAGGTGAGATAGTTGTGATAGGTGAGATAGTTGTGATAGATGAGATAGTTGTGATAGGTGAGATAGTTGTGATAGGTGAGATAGTTGTGATAGGTGAGATAGTTGTGATAGGTGAGATAGTTGTGATAGGTGAGATAGTTGTGATAGGTGAGATAGTTGTGATAGGTGATATAGTTGTGATAGGTGAGATAGTTGTGATAGGTGAGATAGTTGTGATAGGTGAGATAGTTGTGATAGGTGAGATAGTTGTGATAGGTGAGATAGTTGTGATAGGTGAGATAGTTGTGATAGGTGAGATAGTTGTGACAGACCTGATAGGTGAGATAGTTGTGATAGGTGAGATAGTTGTGACAGACGTGATAGATGAGATAGTTGTGACAGACGTGATAGATGAAATAGTTGTGATAGACCTGATAGTTGTGATAGACCTGATAGATGAGATAGTTGTGATAGACCTGATAGATGAGATAGTTGTGATAGACGTGATAGATGAGATAGTTGTGATAGACCTGATAGATGAGATAGTTGTGATATACCTGATAGATGAGATAGACCTGATAGATGAGATAGACCTGATAGATGAGATAGACCTGATAGATGAGATAGTTGTGATAGACCTGATAGATGAAATAGTTGTGATAGACCTGATAGTTGTGATAGACCTGATAGATGAGATAGTTGTGATAGACCTGATAGATGAGATAGTTGTGATAGACCTGATAGATGAGATAGTTGTGATAGACCTGATAGATGTGATAGACCTGATAGATGAGATAGTTGTGATAGACGTGATAGATGAGATAGTTGTGATAGATGAGATAGTTGTGATAGATGAGATAGTTGTGATAGACGTGATAGATGAGATAGTTGTGATAGATGAGATAGTTGTGATAGACCTGATAGATGAGATAGTTGTGATAGATGAGATAGTTGTGATAGACCTGATAGATGAGATAGTTGTGATAGACCTGATAGATGAGATAGTTGTGATAGACCTGATAGATGAGATAGTTGTGATAGACTTGATAGATGAGATAGTTGTGATAGACCTGATAGATGAGATAGTTGTGATAGACTTGATAGATGAGATAGTTGTGATAGACTGATAGATGAGATAGTTGTGATAGACCTGATAGATGAGATAGTTGTGATAGATGAGATAGTGTGATAGACGTGATAGATGAGATAGTTGTGATAGATGAGATAGTTGTGATAGACCTGATAGATGAGATAGTTGTGATAGATGAGATAGTTGTGACAGACCTGATAGATGAGATAGTTGTGATAGACCTGATAGATGAGATAGTTGTGATAGACCTGATAGATGAGATAGTTGTGATAGATGAGATAGTTGTGACAGACTGATAGATGAGATAGTTGTGATAGACGTGATAGGTGAGATAGTTGTGATAGGTAAGATAGTTGTGACAGACGTGATAGGTGAGATAATTGTGACAGACGTGATATATGAGATAGTTGTGATAGACGTGATATATGAGATAGTTGTGACAGACGTGATAGGTGAGATAGTTGTGACAGACGTGATATATGAGATAGTTATGATAGACGTGATATATGAGATAGTTGTGATAGACGTGATATATGAGATAGTTGTGATAGACGTGATAGGTGAGATAGTTGTGATAGACGTGATATATGAGATAGTTGTGACAGACGTGATATATGAGATAGTTGTGATAGACGTGGTAGGTGAGATAGTTGTGACAGACGTGATTTATGAGATAGTTGTGACAGACGTGATATATGAGATAGTTGTGACAGACGTGATATATGAGATAGATGTGACAGACGTGATATATGAGATAGTTGTGACAGACGTGATATGTGAGATAGTTGTGACAGACGTGATATATGAGATAGTTGTGATAGACGTGATAGGTGAGATAGTTGTGACAGACGTGACATATGAGATAGTTGTGATAGACGTGATTGGTGAGATAGTTGTGACAGACGTGATATATGAGATAGTTGTGATAGACGTGATAGGTGAGATAATTGTGACAGACGTGATATATGAGATAGTTGTGATAGACGTGATATATGAGATAGTTGTGATAGACGTGATAGATGAGATGGTTGTGATAGGTGAGATAGTTGTGACAGACGTGATATATGAGATAGTTGTGATAGACGTGATATATGAGATAGTTGTGACAGACGTGATAGGTGAGATAATTGTGACAGACGTGATATATGAGATAGTTGTGATAGACGTGATAGACGTGATAGATGAGATGGTTGTGATAGGTGAGATAGTTGTGACAGACGTGATATATGAGATAGTTGTGATAGCATCATCGAACTATTTGGTTCTACCCGATGTTGTTCAAACCTTAAACATACGTTCATTCTTAGTTCTTGGAAAGCAGTCATCACGACTGGCAGAGCAAGAAACACAACTTTGAATGAAGACCTGATAGGTGAGATAGTTGTGATAGATGAGATAGTTGTGATAGTTGTGATACGTGAGATAGTTGTGATAGATGAGATAGTTGTGATAGGTGAGATAGTTGTGATAGGTGAGATAGTTGTGATAGGTGAGATAGTTGTGATAGATGAGATAGTTGTGATAGGTGAGATAGTTGTGATAGGTGAGATAGTTGTGATAGGTGAGATAGTTGTGATAGGTGAGATAGTTGTGATAGGTGAGATAGTTGTGATAGGTGATAGTTGTGATAGGTGAGATAGTTGTGATAGGTGAGATAGTTGTGATAGGTGAGATAGTTGTGATAGGTGAGATAGTTGTGATAGACGTGATAGTTGAGATAGGTGAGATAGTTGTGATAGGTGAGATA
The DNA here is from genome assembly GCA_032433765.1 of Megaustenia siamemsis. NCBI lineage: Eukaryota > Metazoa > Mollusca > Gastropoda > Stylommatophora > Ariophantidae > Megaustenia > Megaustenia siamemsis. The sequence continues at coordinate 2,837,403 of JAVIAB010000124.1, read as the reverse complement.
GTTGTGACAGACCTGATAGGTGAGATAGTTGTGATAGGTGAGATAGTTGTGACAGACGTGATAGATGAGATAGTTGTGACAGACGTGATAGATGAAATAGTTGTGATAGACCTGATAGTTGTGATAGACCTGATAGATGAGATAGTTGTGATAGACCTGATAGATGAGATAGTTGTGATAGACCTGATAGATGAGATAGTTGTGATAGACCTGATAGATGAGATAGTTGTGATATACCTGATAGATGAGATAGACCTGATAGATGAGATAGACCTGATAGATGAGATAGACCTGATAGATGAGATAGTTGTGATAGACCTGATAGATGAAATAGTTGTGATAGACCTGATAGTTGTGATAGACCTGATAGATGAGATAGTTGTGATAGACCTGATAGATGAGATAGTTGTGATAGACCTGATAGATGAGATAGTTGTGATAGACCTGATAGATGTGATAGACCTGATAGATGAGATAGTTGTGATAGACGTGATAGATGAGATAGTTGTGATAGATGAGATAGTTGTGATAGATGAGATAGTTGTGATAGACGTGATAGATGAGATAGTTGTGATAGATGAGATAGTTGTGATAGACCTGATAGATGAGATAGTTGTGATAGATGAGATAGTTGTGATAGACCTGATAGATGAGATAGTTGTGATAGACCTGATAGATGAGATAGTTGTGATAGACCTGATAGATGAGATAGTTGTGATAGACTTGATAGATGAGATAGTTGTGATAGACCTGATAGATGAGATAGTTGTGATAGACTTGATAGATGAGATAGTTGTGATAGACCTGATAGATGAGATAGTTGTGATAGACCTGATAGATGAGATAGTTGTGATAGATGAGATAGTAGTGATAGACGTGATAGATGAGATAGTTGTGATAGATGAGATAGTTGTGATAGACCTGATAGATGAGATAGTTGTGATAGATGAGATAGTTGTGACAGACCTGATAGATGAGATAGTTGTGATAGACCTGATAGATGAGATAGTTGTGATAGACCTGATAGATGAGATAGTTGTGATAGATGAGATAGTTGTGACAGACCTGATAGATGAGATAGTTGTGATAGACGTGATAGGTGAGATAGTTGTGATAGGTAAGATAGTTGTGACAGACGTGATAGGTGAGATAATTGTGACATACGTGATATATGAGATAGTTGTGATAGACGTGATATATGAGATAGTTGTGACAGACGTGATAGGTGAGAAAGTTGTGACAGTCGTGATATATGAGATAGTTATGATAGTCGTGATATATGAGATAGTTATGATAGACGTGATATATGAGATAGTTATGATAGACGTGATATATGAGATAGTTATGATAGACGTGATATATGAGATAGTTGTGATAGAAGTGATAGGTGAGATAGTTGTGACAGACGTGATATATGAGATAGTTGTGACAGACGTGATAGGTGAGATAGTTGTGACAGACGTGATATATGAGATAGTTGTGACAGACCTGATAGGTGAGATAGTTGTGACAGACGTGATATATGAGATAGTTGTGACAGACGTGATAGGTGAGATAGTTGTGACAGACGTGATATATTAGATAGTTGTGATAGGTGAGATAGTTGTGACAGACGTGATAGGTGAGATAGTTGTGACAGACGTGATATATGAGATAGTTGTGATAGGTGAGATAGTTGTGACAGACGTGATATATGAGATAGTTGTGACAGACGTGATAGTGAGGTGGTTGTGACAGACGTATAGGTGAGATAGTTGTGATAGACGTAATAGGTGAGATAGTTGTGACAGACGTGATAGGTGAGATAGTTGTGACAGACGTGATAGGTGAGATAGTTGTGACAGACGTGATATGTGAGATAGTTGTAATAGACGTGATAGGTGAGATATTTGTGACAGACGTGATATATGAGATAGTTGTGATAGACGTGATAGATGAGATGGTTGTGATAGGTGAGATAGTTGTGACAGACGTGATAGGTGAGATAGTTGTGATAGACGTGATTGGTGAGATAGTTGTGATAACGTGTTATATGAGATAGTTGTGATAGGTGAGATAGTTGTGACAGACGTGATATATGAGATAGTTGTGATAGGTGAGATAGTTGTGACAGACGTGATATATGAGATAGTTGTGATAGACGTGATAGGTGAGATAGTTGTGACAGACGTATAGGTGAGATAGTTGTGATAGACGTGATAGGTGAGATAGTTGTGACAGACGTGATAGGTGAGATAGTTGTGACAGACGTGATAGGTGAGATAGTTGTGACAGACGTGATATGTGAGATAGTTGTGATAGATGAGATAGTTGTGATAGACGTGATAGATGAGATAGTTGTGATAGATGAGATAGTTGTGATAGACGTGATAGATGAGATAGTTGTGATAGACGTGATAGATGAGATAGTTGTGATAGACGTGATAGATGAGATAGTTGTGATAGACGTGATAGATGAGATAGTTGTGATAGACGTGATAGATGAGATAGTTGTGATAGACTGATAGATGAGATAGTTGTGATAGACCTGATAGATGAGATAGTTGTGATAGACGTGATAGATGAGATAGTTGTGATAGATGATATGGTAGTGATAGATGAGATAGTTGTGATAGATGAGATAGTTGTGATAGACGTGATAGATGAGATAGTTGTGATAGATGAGATAGTTGTGATAGACGTGATAGATGAGATAGTTGTGATAGATGAGATAGTTGTGATAGACGTGATAGATGAGATAGTTGTGATAGATGAGATAGTTGTGATAGACGTGATAGATGAGATAGTTGTGATAGACGTGATAGATGAGATAGTTGTGATAGACGTGATAGATGAGATAGTTGTGATAGACGTGATAGATGAGATAGTTGTGATAGACGTGATAGATGAGATAGTTGTGATAGACGTGATAGATGAGATAGTTGTGATAGACCTGATAGATGAGATAGTTGTGATAGACGTGATAGATGAGATAGTTGTGATAGATGAGATAGTAGTGATAGACGTGATAGATGAGATAGTTGTGATAGATGAGATAGTTGTGATAGACGTGATAGATGAGATAGTTGTGATAGATGAGATAGTTGTGACAGACGTGATAGATGAGATAGTTGTGATAGACGTGATAGATGAGATAGTTGTGATAGACGTGATAGATGAGATAGTTGTGATAGATGAGATAGTTGTGACAGACGTGATAGATGAGATAGTTGTGATAGACGTGATAGTGAGATAGTTGTGATAGGTAAGATAGTTGTGACAGACGTGATAGGTGAGATAGTTGTGACAGACGTGATATATGAGATAGTTGTGATAGACGTGATATATGAGATAGTTGTGACAGACGTGATAGGTGAGATAGTTGTGACAGACGTGATATATGAGATAGTTATGATAGACGTGATATATGAGATAGTTGTGATAGACGTGATATATGAGATAGTTGTGATAGACGTGATATATGAGATAGTTGTGATAGACGTGATATATGAGATAGTTGTGATAGAAGTGATATATGAGATAGTTGTGATAGGTGAGATAGTTGTGACAGACGTGATATATGAGATAGTTGTGACAGACGTGATAGGTGAGATAGTTGTGACAGACGTGATAGGTGAGATAGTTGTGATAGACGTGATAGGTGAGATAGTTGTGACAGACGTGATAGGTGAGATAGTTGTGACAGACGTGATAGGTGAGATAGTTGTATAGACGTGATAGGTGAGATAGTTGTGACAGACGTGATATATGAGATAGTTGTGATAGACGTGATAGATGAGATAGTTGTGATAGGTGAGATAGTTGTGATAGACGTGATAGATGAGATAGTTGTGATAGACGTGATAGGTGAGATAGTTGTGATAGACGTGATATATGAGATAGTTGTGATAGGTGAGATAGTTGTGACAGACGTGATAGATGAGATAGTTGTGATAGGTGAGATAGTTGTGACAGACGTGATATATGAGATAGTTGTGATAGACGTGATAGGTGAGATAGTTGTGATAGACGTGATAGATGAGATAGTTGTGATAGACGTGATAGGTGAGATAGTTGTGACAGACGTGATAGATGAGATAGTTGTGACAGACGTGATAGTTGAGATAGTTGTGATAGACGTGATATATGAGATAGTTGTGATAGATGAGATAGTTGTGATAGACCTGATAGATGAGATAGTTGTGATAGATGAGATAGTTGTGATAGACCTGATAGATGAGATAGTTGTGATAGACCTGATAGATGAGATAGTTGTGATAGACCTGATAGATGAGATAGTTGTGATAGACGTGATAGATGAGATAGTTGTGATAGACCTGATAGATGAGATAGTTGTGATAGACTGATAGATGAGATAGTTGTGATAGACCTGATAGATGAGATAGTTGTGATAGACCTGATAGATGAGATAGTTGTGATAGATGAGATAGTAGTGATAGATGAGATAGTTGTGATAGATGAGATAGTTGTGATAGACTGATAGATGAGATAGTTGTGATAGATGAGATAGTTGTGATAGACGTGATAGATGAGATAGTTGTGATAGATGAGATAGTTGTGATAGACCTGATAGATGAGATAGTTGTGATAGATGAGATAGTTGTGATAGACCTGATAGATGAGATAGTTGTGATAGACCTGATAGATGAGATAGTTGTGATAGACCTGATAGATGAGATAGTTGTGATAGACGTGATAGATGAGATAGTTGTGATAGACGTGATAGATGAGATAGTTGTGATAGACGTGATAGATGAGATAGTTGTGATAGACCGTGATAGATGAGATAGTTGTGATAGACGTGATAGATGAGATAGTTGTGATAGATGAGATAGTTGTGATAGACGTGATAGATGAGATAGTTGTGATAGATGAGATAGTTGTGATAGACGTGATAGATGAGATAGTTGTGATAGATGAGATAGTTGTGACAGACGTGATAGATGAGATAGTTGTGATAGACGTGATAGATGAGATAGTTGTGATAGACTGATAGATGAGATAGTTGTGATAGATGAGATAGTTGTGACAGACGTGATAGATGAGATAGTTGTGATAGACGTGATAGGTGAGATAGTTGTGTGATAGGTAAGATAGTTGTGACAGACGTGATAGGTGAGATAGTTGTGACAGACGTGATATATGAGATAGTTGTGATAGACGTGATATATGAGATAGTTGTGACAGACGTGATAGGTGAGATATTTGTGACAGACGTGATATATGAGATAGTTGTGATAGACGTGATATATGAGATAGTTGTGATAGACGTGATATATGAGATAGTTGTGATAGACGTGATATATGAGATAGTTGTGATAGACGTGATATATGAGATAGTTGTGATAGACGTGATATATGAGATAGTTGTGATAGGTGAGATAGTTGTGACAGACGTGATATATGAGATAGTTGTGACAGACGTGATAGGTGAGGTGGTTGTGACAGACGTTATAGGTGAGATAGTTGTGATAGACGTAATAGGTGAGATAGTTGTGACAGACGTGATAGGTGAGATAGTTGTGACAGACGTGATAGGTGAGATAGTTGTGACAGACGTGATATGTGAGATAGTTGTAATAGACGTGATAGGTGAGATATTTGTGACAGACGTGATATATGAGATAGTTGTGATAGACGTGATAGATGAGATGGTTGTGATAGGTGAGATAGTTGTGACAGACGTGATAGGTGAGATAGTTGTGATAGACGTGATGGTGAGATAGTTGTGATAACGTGTTATATGAGATAGTTGTGATAGGTGAGATAGTTGTGACAGACGTGATATATGAGATAGTTGTGATAGACGTGATAGATGAGATGGTTGTGATAGGTGAGATATTTATGACAGACGTGATATATGAGATAGTTTTTACAGACGTGATATATGAGATAGTTGTGACAGACGTGATATATGAGATAGTTGTGACAGACGTGATATATGAGATAATTGTGACAGACGTGATATATGAGATAGTTGTGACAGACGTGATATATGAGACAGTTGTGACAGACGTGATATATGAGATAGTTGTGATAGACGTGATAGGTGAGATAGTTGTGATAGACGTGATGTATGAGATAGTTGTGACATACGTGATATATGAGATAGTTGTGACAGACGTGATAGGTGAGATAGTTGTGATAGACGTGATATATGAGATATTTGTTACAGACGTGATATATGAGATAGTTGTGATAGACGTGGTAGGTGAGATAGTTGAAGATAGACGTGATATATGAGATAGTTGTGACTGACGTGATATATAAGATAGTTGTGATAGACTTGATAGGTGGGATAGTTGTGACAGAAGTGATATATGAGATAGTTGTGACAGACGTGATAGGTGAGATAGTTGTGATAGACGTGGTAGGTGAGATAGTTGTGACAGACGTGATTTATGAGATAGTTGTGACAGACGTGATATATGAGATAGTTGTGACAGACGTGATATATGAGATAGATGTGACAGACGTGATATATGAGATAGTTGTGACAGACGTGATATGTGAGATAGTTGTGACAGACGTGATATATGAGATAGTTGTGATAGACGTGATAGGTGAGATAGTTGTGACAGACGTGACATATGAGATAGTTGTGATAGACGTGATTGGTGAGATAGTTGTGACAGACGTGATATATGAGATAGTTGTGATAGACGTGATAGGTGAGATATTGTGACAGACGTGATATATGAGATAGTTGTGATAGACGTGATATATGAGATAGTTGTGATAGACGTGATAGATGAGATGGTTGTGATAGGTGAGATAGTTGTGACAGACGTGATATATGAGATAGTTGTGATAGACGTGATATATGAGATAGTTGTGACAGACGTGATAGGTGAGATAATTGTGACAGACGTGATATATGAGATAGTTGTGATAGACGTGATAGACGTGATAGATGAGATGGTTGTGATAGGTGAGATAGTTGTGACAGACGTGATATATGAGATAGTTGTGATAGCATCATCGAACTATTTGGTTCTACCCGATGTTGTTCAAACCTTAAACATACGTTCATTCTTAGTTCTTGGAAAGCAGTCATCACGACTGGCAGAGCAAGAAACACAACTTTGAATGAAGACCTGATAGGTGAGATAGTTGTGATAGATGAGATAGTTGTGATAGTTGTGATACGTGAGATAGTTGTGATAGATGAGATAGTTGTGATAGGTGAGATAGTTGTGATAGGTGAGATAGTTGTGATAGGTGAGATAGTTGTGATAGATGAGATAGTTGTGATAGGTGAGATAGTTGTGATAGGTGAGATAGTTGTGATAGGTGAGATAGTTGTGATAGGTGAGATAGTTGTGATAGGTGAGATAGTTGTGATAGGTGAGATAGTTGTGATAGGTGAGATAGTTGTGATAGGTGAGATAGTTGTGATAGGTGAGATAGTTGTGATAGGTGAGATAGTTGTGATAGGTGAGATAGTTGTGATAGGTGAGATAGTTGTGACAGACCTGATAGGTGAGATAGTTGTGATAGGTGAGATAGTTGTGACAGACGTGATAGATGAGATAGTTGTGACAGACGTGATAGATGAAATAGTTGTGATAGACCTGATAGTTGTGATAGACCTGATAGATGAGATAGTTGTGATAGACCTGATAGATGAGATAGTTGTGATAGACCTGATAGATGAGATAGTTGTGATAGACCTGATAGATGAGATAGTTGTGATATACCTGATAGATGAGATAGACCTGATAGATGAGATAGACCTGATAGATGAGATAGACCTGATAGATGAGATAGTTGTGATAGACCTGATAGATGAAATAGTTGTGATAGACCTGATAGTTGTGATAGACCTGATAGATGAGATAGTTGTGATAGACCTGATAGATGAGATAGTTGTGATAGACCTGATAGATGAGATAGTTGTGATAGACCTGATAGATGTGATAGACCTGATAGATGAGATAGTTGTGATAGACGTGATAGATGAGATAGTTGTGATAGATGAGATAGTTGTGATAGATGAGATAGTTGTGATAGACGTGATAGATGAGATAGTTGTGATAGATGAGATAGTTGTGATAGACCTGATAGATGAGATAGTTGTGATAGATGAGATAGTTGTGATAGACCTGATAGATGAGATAGTTGTGATAGACCTGATAGATGAGATAGTTGTGATAGACCTGATAGATGAGATAGTTGTGATAGACTTGATAGATGAGATAGTTGTGATAGACCTGATAGATGAGATAGTTGTGATAGACTTGATAGATGAGATAGTTGTGATAGACCTGATAGATGAGATAGTTGTGATAGACCTGATAGATGAGATAGTTGTGATAGATGAGATAGTAGTGATAGACGTGATAGATGAGATAGTTGTGATAGATGAGATAGTTGTGATAGACCTGATAGATGAGATAGTTGTGATAGATGAGATAGTTGTGACAGACCTGATAGATGAGATAGTTGTGATAGACCTGATAGATGAGATAGTTGTGATAGACCTGATAGATGAGATAGTTGTGATAGATGAGATAGTTGTGACAGACCTGATAGATGAGATAGTTGTGATAGACGTGATAGGTGAGATAGTTGTGATAGGTAAGATAGTTGTGACAGACGTGATAGGTGAGATAATTGTGACATACGTGATATATGAGATAGTTGTGATAGACGTGATATATGAGATAGTTGTGACAGTCGTGATAGGTGAGAAAGTTGTGACAGTCGTGATATATGAGATAGTTATGATAGTCGTGATATATGAGATAGTTATGATAGACGTGATATATGAGATAGTTATGATAGACGTGATATATGAGATAGTTATGATAGACGTGATATATGAGATAGTTGTGATAGAAGTGATAGGTGAGATAGTTGTGACAGACGTGATATATGAGATAGTTGTGACAGACGTGATAGGTGAGATAGTTGTGACAGACGTGATATATGAGATAGTTGTGACAGACCTGATAGGTGAGATAGTTGTGACAGACGTGATATATGAGATAGTTGTGACAGACGTGATAGGTGAGATAGTTGTGACAGACGTGATATATTAGATAGTTGTGATAGGTGAGATAGTTGTGACAGACGTGATAGGTGAGATAGTTGTGACAGACGTGATATATGAGATAGTTGTGATAGGTGAGATAGTTGTGACAGACGTGATATATGAGATAGTTGTGACAGACGTGATAGGTGATAGGTTTGTGACAGACGTTATAGGTGAGATAGTTGTGATAGACGTAATAGGTGAGATAGTTGTGACAGACGTGATAGGTGAGATAGTTGTGACAGACGTGATAGGTGAGATAGTTGTGACAGACGTGATATGTGAGATAGTTGTGATAGACGTGATAGGTGAGATATTTGTGACAGACGTGATATATGAGATAGTTGTGATAGACGTGATAGATGAGATGGTTGTGATAGGTGAGATAGTTGTGACAGACGTGATATATGAGATAGTTGTGATAGACGTGATAGATGAGATGGTTGTGATAGGTGAGATAGTTGTGACAGACGTGATAGGTGAGATAGTTGTGATAGACGTGATTGGTGAGATAGTTGTGATAACGTGTTATATGAGATAGTTGTGATAGGTGAGATAGTTGTGACAGACGTGATATATGAGATAGTTGTGATAGACGTGATAGATGAGATGGTTGTGATAGGTGAGATATTTATGACAGACGTGATATATGAGACAGTTTTGACAGACGTGATATATGAGATAGTTGTGACAGACGTGATATATGAGATAGTTGTGACAGACGTGATATATGAGATAATTGTGACAGACGTGATATATGAGATAGTTGTGACAGACGTGATATATGAGACAGTTGTGACAGACGTGATATATGAGATAGTTGTGATAGACGTGATAGGTGAGATAGTTGTGATAGACGTGATGTATGAGATAGTTGTGACATACGTGATATATGAGATAGTTGTGACAGACGTGATAGGTGAGATAGTTGTGATAGACGTGATATATGAGATATTTGTTACAGACGTGATATATGAGATAGTTGTGATAGACGTGGTAGGTGAGATAGTTGAAGATAGACGTGATATATGAGATAGTTGTGACTGACGTGATATATAAGATAGTTGTGATAGACTTGATAGGTGGGATAGTTGTGACAGAAGTGATATATGAGATAGTTGTGACAGACGTGATAGGTGAGATAGTTGTGATAGACGTGGTAGGTGAGATAGTTGTGACAGACGTGATATATGAGATAGTTGTGACAGACGTGATATATGAGATAGATGTGACAGACGTGATATATGAGATAGTTGTGACAGACGTGATATGTGAGATAGTTGTGACAGACGTGATATATGAGATAGTTGTGATAGACGTGATAGGTGAGATAGTTGTGACAGACGTGACATATGAGATAGTTGTGATAGACGTGATTGGTGAGATAGTTGTGACAGACGTGATATATGAGATAGTTGTGATAGACGTGATAGGTGAGATAATTGTGACAGACGTGATATATGAGATAGTTGTGATAGACGTGATATAGATGATAGATGGGGTTGTGATAGGTGAGATAGTTGTGACAGACGTGATATATGAGATAGTTGTGATAGACGTGATATATGAGATAGTTGTGACAGACGTGATAGGTGAGATAATTGTGACAGACGTGATATATGAGATTTGTGATAGACGTGATAGACGTGATAGATGAGATGGTTGTGATAGGTGAGATAGTTGTGACAGACGTGATATATGAGATAGTTGTGATAGCATCATCGAACTATTTGGTTCTACCCGATGTTGTTCAAACCTTAAACATACGTTCATTCTTAGTTCTTGGAAAGCAGTCATCACGACTGGCAGAGCAAGAAACACAACTTTGAATGAAGACCTGATAGGTGAGATAGTTGTGATAGATGAGATAGTTGTGATAGTTGTGATAGTGAGATAGTTGTGATAGATGAGATAGTTGTGATAGGTGAGATAGTTGTGATAGGTGAGATAGTTGTGATAGGTGAGATAGTTGTGATAGATGAGATAGTTGTGATAGGTGAGATAGTTGTGATAGGTGAGATAGTTGTGATAGGTGAGATAGTTGTGATAGGTGAGATAGTTGTGATAGGTGAGATAGTTGTGATAGGTGAGATAGTTGTGATAGGTGAGATAGTTGTGATAGGTGAGATAGTTGTGATAGGTGAGATAGTTGTGATAGGTGAGATAGTTGTGATAGGTGAGATAGTTGTGATAGGTGAGATAGTTGTGATAGGTGAGATAGTTGTGACAGACCTGATAGGTGAGATAGTTGTGATAGGTGAGATAGTTGTGACAGACGTGATAGATGAGATAGTTGTGACAGACGTGATAGATGAAATAGTTGTGATAGACCTGATAGTTGTGATAGACCTGATAGATGAGATAGTTGTGATAGACCTGATAGATGAGATAGTTGTGATAGACCTGATAGATGAGATAGTTGTGATAGACCTGATAGATGAGATAGTTGTGATATACCTGATAGATGAGATAGACCTGATAGATGAGATAGACCTGATAGATGAGATAGACCTGATAGATGAGATAGTTGTGATAGACCTGATAGATGAAATAGTTGTGATAGACCTGATAGTTGTGATAGACCTGATAGATGAGATAGTTGTGATAGACCTGATAGATGAGATAGTTGTGATAGACCTGATAGATGAGATAGTTGTGATAGACCTGATAGATGAGATAGTTGTGATAGACCTGATAGATGTGATAGACCTGATAGATGAGATAGTTGTGATAGACGTGATAGATGAGATAGTTGTGATAGATGAGATAGTTGTGATAGACGTGATAGATGAGATAGTTGTGATAGATGAGATAGTTGTGATAGACCTGATAGATGAGATAGTTGTGATAGATGAGATAGTTGTGATAGACCTGATAGATGAGATAGTTGTGATAGACTGATAGATGAGATAGTTGTGATAGACCTGATAGATGAGATAGTTGTGATAGACTGATAGATGAGATAGTTGTGATAGACCTGATAGATGAGATAGTTGTGATAGACGTTGATAGATGAGATAGTTGTGATAGACCTGATAGATGAGATAGTTGTGATAGACCTGATAGATGAGATAGTTGTGATAGATGAGATAGTAGTGATAGACGTGATAGATGAGATAGTTGTGATAGATGAGATAGTTGTGATAGACCTGATAGATGAGATAGTTGTGATAGATGAGATAGTTGTGACAGACCTGATAGATGAGATAGTTGTGATAGACGTGATAGATGAGATAGTTGTGATAGACCTGATAGATGAGATAGTTGTGATAGATGAGATAGTTGTGACAGACCTGATAGATGAGATAGTTGTGATAGACGTGATAGGTGAGATAGTTGTGATAGGTAAGATAGTTGTGACAGACGTGATAGGTGAGATAATTGTGACAGACGTGATATATGAGATAGTTGTGATAGACGTGATATATGAGATAGTTGTGACAGTGTGATAGGTGAGAAAGTTGTGACAGACGTGATATATGAGATAGTTATGATAGTCGTGATATATGAGATAGTTTGATAGACGTGATATATGAGATAGTTATGATAGACGTGATATATGAGATAGTTATGATAGACGTGATATATGAGATAGTTGTGATAGACGTGATAGGTGAGATAGTTGTGACAGACGTGATATATGAGATAGTTGTGACAGACGTGATAGGTGAGATAGTTGTGACAGACGTGATATATGAGATAGTTGTGAAGACGTGATAGGTGAGATAGTTGTGACAGACGTGATAGATGAGATAGTTGTGACAGACGTGATAGGTGAGATAGTTGTGACAGACGTGATATATGAGATAGTTGTGATAGACGTGATAGTGAGATAGTTGTGACAGACGTGATATATGAGATAGTTGTGATAGACGTGATAGATGAGATAGTTGTGATAGGTGAGATAGTTGTGACAGACGTGATAGGTGAGATAGTTGTGATAGACGTGATAGGTGAGATAGTTGTGATAGACGTGATATATGAGATAGTTGTGATAGGTGAGATAGTTGTGACAGACGTGATATATGAGATAGTTGTGATAGACGTGATAGATGAGATAGTTGTGATAGGTGAGATATTGTGACAGACGTGATATATGAGATAGTTGTGACAGACGTGATATATGAGATAGTTGTGACAGACGTGATATATGAGATAGTTGTGACAGACGTGATATATGAGATAGTTGTGACAGACGTGATATATGAGATAGTTGTGACAGACGTGATATATGAGATAGTTGTGACAGACGTGATATATGAGATAGTTGTGATAGACGTGATAGTGAGATAGTTGTGATAGACGTGATGTATGAGATAGTTGTGACAGACGTGATATATGAGATAGTTGTGACAGAGTGATAGTGAGATAGTTGTGATAGACGTGATAGATGAGATAGTTGTGACAGACGTGATATATGAGATAGTTGTGTGACGTGATAGTGAGATAGTTGTGATAGACGTGATATATGAGATAGTTGTGACAGACGTGATAGGTGAGATATTGTGACAGACGTGATATATGAGATAGTTGTGATAGACGTGATAGACGTGATAGATGAGATGGTTGTGATAGGTGAGATAGTTGTGACAGACGTGATATATGAGATAGTTGTGATAGCATCATCGAACTATTTGTTCTACCCGATGTGTTCAAACCTTAAACATACGTTCATTCTTAGTTCTTGGAAAGCAGTCATCACGACTGGCAGAGCAAGAAACACAACTTTGAATGAAGACCTGATAGGTGAGATAGTTGTGATAGATGAGATAGTTGTGATAGTTGTGATACGTGAGATAGTTGTGATAGATGAGATAGTTGTGATAGGTGAGATAGTTGTGATAGGTGAGATAGTTGTGATAGGTGAGATAGTTGTGATAGGTGAGATAGTTGTGATAGATGAGATAGTTGTGATAGGTGAGATAGTTGTGATAGGTGAGATAGTTGTGATAGGTGAGATAGTTGTGATAGGTGAGATAGTTGTGATAGGTGAGATAGTTGTGATAGGTGAGATAGTTGTGATAGGTGAGATAGTTGTGATAGGTGAGATAGTTGTGATAGGTGAGATAGTTGTGATAGGTGAGATAGTTGTGACAGACCTGATAGGTGAGATAGTTGTGATAGGTGAGATAGTTGTGACAGACGTGATAGATGAGATAGTTGTGACAGACGTGATAGATGAAATAGTTGTGATAGACCTGATAGTTGTGATAGACCTGATAGATGAGATAGTTGTGATAGACCTGATAGATGAGATAGTTGTGATAGACCTGATAGATGAGATAGTTGTGATAGACCTGATAGATGAGATAGTTGTGATATACTGATAGATGAGATAGACCTGATAGATGAGATAGACCTGATAGATGAGATAGACCTGATAGATGAGATAGTTGTGATAGACCTGATAGATGAAATAGTTGTGATAGACCTGATAGTTGTGATAGACCTGATAGATGAGATAGTTGTGATAGACCTGATAGATGAGATAGTTGTGATAGACCTGATAGATGAGATAGTTGTGATAGACCTGATAGATGTGATAGACCTGATAGATGAGATAGTTGTGATAGACGTGATAGATGAGATAGTTGTGATAGATGAGATAGTTGTGATAGATGAGATAGTTGTGATAGACGTGATAGATGAGATAGTTGTGATAGATGAGATAGTTGTGATAGACCTGATAGATGAGATAGTTGTGATAGATGAGATAGTTGTGATAGACCTGATAGATGAGATAGTTGTGATAGACGTGATAGATGAGATAGTTGTGATAGACCTGATAGATGAGATAGTTGTGATAGACTGATAGATGAGATAGTTGTGATAGACCTGATAGATGAGATAGTTGTGATAGACGTGATAGATGAGATAGTTGTGATAGACCTGATAGATGAGATAGTTGTGATAGACCTGATAGATGAGATAGTTGTGATAGATGAGATAGTAGTGATAGACGTGATAGATGAGATAGTTGTGATAGATGAGATAGTTGTGATAGACCTGATAGATGAGATAGTTGTGATAGATGAGATAGTTGTGACAGACCTGATAGATGAGATAGTTGTGATAGACCTGATAGATGAGATAGTTGTGATAGACCTGATAGATGAGATAGTTGTGATAGATGAGATAGTTGTGACAGACCTGATAGATGAGATAGTTGTGATAGACGTGATAGGTGAGATAGTTGTGATAGGTAAGATAGTTGTGACAGACGTGATAGGTGAGATAATTGTGACATACGTGATATATGAGATAGTTGTGATAGACGTGATATATGAGATAGTTGTGACAGTCGTGATAGGTGAGAAAGTTGTGACAGTCGTGATATATGAGATAGTTATGATAGTCGTGATATATGAGATAGTTATGATAGACGTGATATATGAGATAGTTATGATAGACGTGATATATGAGATAGTTATGATAGACGTGATATATGAGATAGTTGTGATAGAGTGATAGGTGAGATAGTTGTGACAGACGTGATATATGAGATAGTTGTGACAGACGTGATAGGTGAGATAGTTGTGACAGACGTGATATATGAGATAGTTGTGACAGACCTGATAGGTGAGATAGTTGTGACAGACGTGATATATGAGATAGTTGTGACAGACGTGATAGGTGAGATAGTTGTGACAGACGTGATATATTAGATAGTTGTGATAGGTGAGATAGTTGTGACAGACGTGATAGGTGAGATAGTTGTGACAGACGTGATATATGAGATAGTTGTGATAGGTGAGATAGTTGTGACAGACGTGATATATGAGATAGTTGTGACAGACGTGATAGGTGAGTGGTTGTGACAGACGTTATAGGTGAGATAGTTGTGATAGACGTAATAGGTGAGATAGTTGTGACAGACGTGATAGGTGAGATAGTTGTGACAGACGTGATAGGTGAGATAGTTGTGACAGACGTGATATGTGAGATAGTTGTAATAGACGTGATAGATGAGATATTTGTGACAGACGTGATATATGAGATAGTTGTGATAGACGTGATAGATGAGATGGTTGTGATAGGTGAGATAGTTGTGACAGACGTGATAGGTGAGATAGTTGTGATAGACGTGATTGGTGAGATAGTTGTGATAACGTGTTATATGAGATAGTTGTGATAGGTGAGATAGTTGTGACAGACGTGATATATGAGATAGTTGTGATAGGTGAGATAGTTGTGACAGACGTGATATATGAGATAGTTGTGACAGACGTGATAGGTGAGGTGGTTGTGACAGACGTATAGGTGAGATAGTTGTGATAGACGTAATAGGTGAGATAGTTGTGACAGACGTGATAGGTGAGATAGTTGTGACAGACGTGATAGGTGAGATAGTTGTGACAGACGTGATATGTGAGATAGTTGTAATAGACGTGATAGGTGAGATATTTGTGACAGACGTGATATATGAGATAGTTGTGATAGACGTGATAGATGAGATGGTTGTGATAGGTGAGATAGTTGTGACAGACGTGATAGGTGAGATAGTTGTGATAGACGTGATTGGTGAGATAGTTGTGATAACGTGTTATATGAGATAGTTGTGATAGGTGAGATAGTTGTGACAGACGTGATATGAGATAGTTGTGATAGACGTGATAGATGAGATGGTTGTGATAGGTGAGATATTTATGACAGACGTGATATATGAGACATTTTTACAGACGTGATATATGAGATAGTTGTGACAGACGTGATATATGAGATAGTTGTGACAGACGTGATATATGAGATAATTGTGACAGACGTGATATATGAGATAGTTGTGACAGACGTGATATATGAGACAGTTGTGACAGACGTGATATATGAGATAGTTGTGATAGACGTGATAGGTGAGATAGTTGTGATAGACGTGATGTATGAGATAGTTGTGACATACGTGATATATGAGATAGTTGTGACAGACGTGATAGGTGAGATAGTTGTGATAGACGTGATATATGAGATTTTGTTACAGACGTGATATATGAGATAGTTGTGATAGACGTGGTAGGTGAGATAGTTGAAGATAGACGTGATATATGAGATAGTTGTGACTGACGTGATATATAAGATAGTTGTGATAGACTTGATAGGTGGGATAGTTGTGACAGAAGTGATATATGAGATAGTTGTGACAGACGTGATAGGTGAGATAGTTGTGATAGACGTGGTAGGTGAGATAGTTGTGACAGACGTGATTTATGAGATAGTTGTGACAGACGTGATATATGAGATAGTTGTGACAGACGTGATATATGAGATAGATGTGACAGACGTGATATATGAGATAGTTGTGACAGACGTGATATGTGAGATAGTTGTGACAGACGTGATATATGAGATAGTTGTGATAGACGTGATAGGTGAGATAGTTGTGACAGACGTGATATATGAGATAGTTGTGATAGACGTGATTGGTGAGATAGTTGTGACAGACGTGATATATGAGATAGTTGTGATAGACGTGATAGGTGAGATAGTTGTGACAGACGTGATATATGAGATAGTTGTGATAGACGTGATATATGAGATAGTTGTGATAGACGTGATAGATGAGATGGTTGTGATAGGTGAGATAGTTGTGACAGACGTGATATATGAGATAGTTGTGATAGACGTGATATATGAGATAGTTGTGACAGACGTGATAGGTGAGATAATTGTGACAGACGTGATATATGAGATAGTTGTGATAGACGTGATAGACGTGATAGATGAGATGGTTGTGATAGGTGAGATAGTTGTGACAGACGTGATATATGAGATAGTTGTGATAGCATCATCGAACTATTTGGTTCTACCCGATGTTGTTCAAACCTTAAACATACGTTCATTCTAGTTCTTGGAAAGCAGTCATCACGACTGGCAGAGCAAGAAACACACTTTGAATGAAGACCTGATAGGTGAGATAGTTGTGATAGATGAGATAGTTGTGATAGTTGTGATACGTGAGATAGTTGTGATAGATGAGATAGTTGTGATAGGTGAGATAGTTGTGATAGGTGAGATAGTTGTGATAGTGAGATAGTTGTGATAGGTGAGATAGTTGTGATAGATGAGATAGTTGTGATAGGTGAGATAGTTGTGATAGGTGAGATATTGTGATAGGTGAGATAGTTGTGATAGTGAGATAGTTGTGATAGGTGATATAGTTGTGATAGGTGAGATAGTTGTGATAGGTGAGATAGTTGTGATAGGTGAGATAGTTGTGATAGGTGAGATAGTTGTGATAGGTGAGATAGTTGTGACAGACCTGATAGGTGAGATAGTTGTGATAGGTGAGATAGTTGTGACAGACGTGATAGATGAGATAGTTGTGACAGACGTGATAGATGAAATAGTTGTGATAGACCTGATAGTTGTGATAGACCTGATAGATGAGATAGTTGTGATAGACCTGATAGATGAGATAGTTGTGATAGACCTGATAGATGAGATAGTTGTGATAGACCTGATAGATGAGATAGTTGTGATATACCTGATAGATGAGATAGACCTGATAGATGAGATAGACCTGATAGATGAGATAGACCTGATAGATGAGATAGTTGTGATAGACCTGATAGATGAATAGTTGTGATAGACCTGATAGTTGTGATAGACCTGATAGATGAGATAGTTGTGATAGACCTGATAGATGAGATAGTTGTGATAGACGTGATAGATGAGATAGTTGTGACAGACGTTTAGGTGAGATAGTTGTGATAGACGTGATAGATGAGATAGTTGTGATAGACGTGATAGATGAGATAGTTGTTTGATAGATGAGATAGTTGTGATAGACGTGATAGATGAGATAGTTGTGATAGATGAGATAGTTGTGATAGACCTGATAGATGAGATAGTTGTGATAGATGAGATAGTTGTGACAGACCTGATAGATGAGATAGTTGTGATAGACCTGATAGATGAGATAGTTGTGATAGACCTGATAGATGAGATAGTTGTGATAGATGAGATAGTTGTGATAGACCTGATAGATGAGATAGTTGTGATAGACGTGATAGGTGATAGTTTGTGATAGGTAGATAGTTGTGATAGACGTGATAGATGAGATAGTTGTGACAGACGTGATATATGAGATAGTTGTGATAGACGTGATATATGAGATAGTTGTGACAGACGTGATAGATGAGAAGTTGTGAGGACGTGATATATGAGATAGTTGTGATAGTTCGTGATATTGAGATAGTTGTGATAGACGTGATATATGAGATAGTTGTGATAGACTGATATGTGAGATAGTTGTGATAGACGTGATATATGAGATAGTTGTGATAGAAATGATAGGTGAGATAGTTGTGACATGACTGATATAGAGATAGTTGTGACAGACGTGATAGGTGAGATAGTTGTGACAGACGTGATATATGAGATAGTTGTGACAGACCTGATAGGTGAGATAGTTGTGACAGACGTGATATATGAGATAGTTGTGACAGACGTGATAGGTGAGATAGTTGTGACAGACGTGATATATTAGATAGTTGTGATAGGTGAGATAGTTGTGACAGACGTGATAGGTGAGATAGTTGTGACAGACGTGATATATGAGATAGTTGTGATAGGTGAGATAGTTGTGACAGACGTGATATATGAGATAGTTGTGACAGACGTGATAGGTGAGATAGTTGTGACAGACGTGATAGGTGAGATAGTTGTGATAGACGTGATAGTGAGATAGTTGTGACAGATGTGATAGTGAGATAGTTGTGACAGACGTGATAGGTGAGATAGTTGTGACAGACGTGATATGTGAGATAGTTGTGATAGACGTGATATGATGATATTGTGACAGACGTGATATATGAGATAGTTGTGATAGACGTGATAGATGAGATAGTTGTGATAGGTGAGATAGTTGTGACAGACGTGATAGGTGAGATAGTTGTGATAGACGTGATTGGTGAGATAGTTGTGATAACGTGTTATATGAGATAGTTGTGATAGGTGAGATAGTTGTGACAGACGTGATATGAGATAGTTGTGATAGGTGAGATAGTTGTGACAGACGTGATATATGAGATAGTTGTGACAGACGTGATAGGTGAGGTGTTTGTGACAGACGTGATAGGTGAGATAGTTGTGATAGACGTATAGGTGAGATAGTTGTGACAGACGTGATAGGTGAGATAGTTGTGACAGACGTGATAGGTGAGATAGTTGTGACAGACGTGATATGTGAGATAGTTGTAATAGACGTGATAGGTGAGATATTTGTGACAGACGTGATATATGAGATAGTTGTGATAGACGTGATAGATGAGATGGTTGTGATAGGTGAGATAGTTGTGACAGACGTGATAGGTGAGATAGTTGTGATAGACGTGATTGGTGAGATAGTTGTGATAACGTGTTATATGAGATAGTTGTGATAGGTGAGATAGTTGTGACAGACGTGATATATGAGATAGTTGTGATAGACGTGATAGATGAGATAGTTGTGATAGGTGAGATATTTGACAGACGTGATATATGAGATAGTTTTGACAGACGTGATATATGAGATAGTTGTGACAGACGTGATATATGAGATAGTTGTGACAGACGTGATATATGAGATAATTGTGACAGACGTGATATATGAGATAGTTGTGACAGACGTGATATATGAGACAGTTGTGACAGACGTGATATATGAGATAGTTGTGATAGACGTGATAGGTGAGATAGTTGTGATAGACGTGATGTATGAGATAGTTGTGACATACGTGATATATGAGATAGTTGTGACAGACGTGATAGGTGAGATAGTTGTGATAGACGTGATAGTGAGATATTTGTTACAGACGTGATATATGAGATAGTTGTGATAGACGTGGTAGGTGAGATAGTTGAAGATAGACGTGATATATGAGATAGTTGTGACTGACGTGATATATAAGATAGTTGTGATAGACTTGATAGGTGGGATAGTTGTGACAGAAGTGATATATGAGATAGTTGTGACAGACGTGATAGGTGAGATAGTTGTGATAGACGTGGTAGGTGAGATAGTTGTGACAGACGTGATTTATGAGATAGTTGTGACAGACGTGATATATGAGATAGTTGTGACAGACGTGATATATGAGATAGATGTGACAGACGTGATATATGAGATAGTTGTGACAGACGTGATATGTGAGATAGTTGTGACAGACGTGATATATGAGATAGTTGTGATAGACGTGATAGGTGAGATAGTTGTGACAGACGTGACATATGAGATAGTTGTGATAGACGTGATTGGTGAGATAGTTGTGACAGACGTGATATATGAGATAGTTGTGATAGACGTGATAGGTGAGATAATTGTGACAGACGTGATATATGAGATAGTTGTGATAGACGTGATATATGAGATAGTTGTGATAGACGTGATAGATGAGATGGTTGTGATAGGTGAGATAGTTGTGACAGACGTGATATATGAGATAGTTGTGATAGACGTGATATATGAGATAGTTGTGACAGACGTGATAGGTGAGATAATTGTGACAGACGTGATATATGAGATAGTTGTGATAGACGTGATAGACGTGATAGATGAGATGGTTGTGATAGGTGAGATAGTTGTGACAGACGTGATATATGAGATAGTTGTGATAGCATCATCGAACTATTTGGTTCTACCCGATGTTGTTCAAACCTTAAACATACGTTCATTCTTAGTTCTTGGAAAGCAGTCATCACGACTGGCAGAGCAAGAAACACAACTTTGAATGAAGACCTGATAGGTGAGATAGTTGTGATAGATGAGATAGTTGTGATAGTTGTGATACGTGAGATAGTTGTGATAGATGAGATAGTTGTGATAGGTGAGATAGTTGTGATAGGTGAGATAGTTGTGATAGGTGAGATAGTTGTGATAGGTGAGATAGTTGTGATAGATGAGATAGTTGTGATAGGTGAGATAGTTGTGATAGGTGAGATAGTTGTGATAGGTGAGATAGTTGTGATAGGTGAGATAGTTGTGATAGGTGTATAGTTGTGATAGGTGAGATAGTTGTGATAGGTGAGATAGTTGTGATAGGTGAGATAGTTGTGATAGGTGAGATAGTTGTGATAGGTGAGATAGTTGTGATAGGTGAGATAGTTGTGACAGACCTGATAGGTGAGATAGTTGTGATAGGTGAGATAGTTGTGACAGACGTGATAGATGAGATAGTTGTGACAGACGTGATAGATGAAATAGTTGTGATAGACCTGATAGTTGTGATAGACCTGATAGATGAGATAGTTGTGATAGACCTGATAGATGAGATAGTTGTGATAGACCTGATAGATGAGATAGTTGTGATAGACCTGATAGATGAGATAGTTGTGATATACCTGATAGATGAGATAGACCTGATAGATGAGATAGACCTGATAGATGAGATAGACCTGATAGATGAGATAGTTGTGATAGACCTGATAGATGAATAGTTGTGATAGACCTGATAGTTGTGATAGACCTGATAGATGAGATAGTTGTGATAGACCTGATAGATGAGATAGTTGTGATAGACCTGATAGATGAGATAGTTGTGATAGACCTGATAGATGTGATAGACTGATAGATGAGATAGTTGTGATAGACGTGATAGATGAGATAGTTGTGATAGATGAGATAGTTGTGATAGATGAGATAGTTGTGATAGACGTGATAGATGAGATAGTTGTGATAGATGAGATAGTTGTGATAGACCTGATAGATGAGATAGTTGTGATAGATGAGATAGTTGTGATAGACCTGATAGATGAGATAGTTGTGATAGACCTGATAGATGAGATAGTTGTGATAGACCTGATAGATGAGATAGTTGTGATAGACTTGATAGATGAGATAGTTGTGATAGACCTGATAGATGAGATAGTTGTGATAGACTTGATAGATGAGATAGTTGTGATAGACCTGATAGATGAGATAGTTGTGATAGACCTGATAGATGAGATAGTTGTGATAGATGAGATAGTAGTGATAGACGTGAGATATGAGATAGTTGTGATAGATGAGATAGTTGTGATAGACCTGATAGATGAGATAGTTGTGATAGATGAGATAGTTGTGACAGACCTGATAGATGAGATAGTTGTGATAGACCTGATAGATGAGATAGTTGTGATAGACCTGATAGATGAGATAGTTGTGATAGATGAGATAGTTGTGACAGACCTGATAGATGAGATAGTTGTGATAGACGTGATAGGTGAGATAGTTGTGATAGGTAAGATAGTTGTGACAGACGTGATAGGTGAGATAATTGTGACATACGTGATATATGAGATAGTTGTGATAGACGTGATATATGAGATAGTTGTGACAGTCGTGATAGGTGAGAAGTTGTGACAGTCGTGATATATGAGATAGTTATGATAGTCGTGATATATGAGATAGTTATGATAGACGTGATATATGAGATAGTTATGATAGACGTGATATATGAGATAGTTATGATAGACGTGATATATGAGATAGTTGTGATAGAAGTGATAGGTGAGATAGTTGTGACAGACGTGATATATGAGATAGTTGTGACAGACGTGATAGGTGAGATAGTTGTGACAGACGTGATATATGAGATAGTTGTGACAGACCTGATAGGTGAGATAGTTGTGACAGACGTGATATATGAGATAGTTGTGACAGACGTGATAGGTGAGATAGTTGTGACAGACGTGATATATTAGATAGTTGTGATAGGTGAGATAGTTGTGACAGACGTGATAGGTGAGATAGTTGTGACAGACGTGATATATGAGATAGTTGTGATAGGTGAGATAGTTGTGACAGACGTGATATATGAGATAGTTGTGACAGACGTGATAGGTGAGGTGGTTGTGACAGACGTTATAGGTGAGATAGTTGTGATAGACGTAATAGGTGAGATAGTTGTGACAGACGTGATAGGTGAGATAGTTGTGACAGACGTGATAGGTGAGATAGTTGTGACAGACGTGATATGTGAGATAGTTGTAATAGACGTGATAGGTGAGATATTTGTGACAGACGTGATATATGAGATAGTTGTGATAGACGTGATAGATGAGATGGTTGTGATAGGTGAGATAGTTGTGACAGACGTGATAGGTGAGATAGTTGTGATAGACGTGATTGGTGAGATAGTTGTGATAACGTGTTATATGAGATAGTTGTGATAGGTGAGATAGTTGTGACAGACGTGATATATGAGATAGTTGTGATAGGTGAGATAGTTGTGACAGACGTGATATATGAGATAGTTGTGACAGACGTGATAGGTGAGGTGGTTGTGACAGACGTTATAGGTGAGATAGTTGTGATAGACGTGATAGGTGAGATAGTTGTGACAGACGTGATAGGTGAGATAGTTGTGACAGACGTGATAGAGATAGTTGTGACAGACGTGATATGTGAGATAGTTGTATAGACGTGATAGGTGAGATATTTGTGACAGACGTGATATATGAGATAGTTGTGATAGACGTGATAGATGAGATGGTTGTGATAGGTGAGATAGTTGTGACAGACGTGATAGATGAGATAGTTGTGATAGATGAGATAGTAGTGATAGACGTGATAGATGAGATAGTTGTGATAGATGAGATAGTTGTGATAGACCTGATAGATGAGATAGTTGTGATAGATGAGATAGTTGTGACAGACGTGATAGATGAGATAGTTGTGATAGACGTGATAGATGAGATAGTTGTGATAGACCTGATATATGAGATAGTTGTGATAGATGAGATAGTTGTGACAGACCTGATAGATGAGATAGTTGTGATAGACGTGATAGGTGAGATAGTTGTGATAGTAGATAGTTGTGACAGACGTGATAGGTGAGATAGTTGTGACAGACGTGATATATGAGATAGTTGTGATAGACGTGATATATGAGATAGTTGTGACAGACGTGATATAGGTGAGAAAGTTGTGACAGACGTGATATATGAGATAGTTGTGATAGACGTGATATATGAGATAGTTGTGATAGACGTGATATATGAGATAGTTGTGATAGACGTGATATATGAGATAGTTGTGATAGACGTGATATATGAGATAGTTTGATAGAGTGATAGGTGAGATAGTTGTGACAGACGTGATATATGAGATAGTTGTGACAGACGTGATAGGTGAGATAGTTGTGACAGACGTGATAGTGAGATAGTTGTGATAGACGTGATAGGTGAGATAGTTGTGACAGACGTGATAGGTGAGATAGTTGTGACAGACGTGATAGGTGAGATAGTTGTGACAGACGTGATATGTGAGATAGTTGTGATAGACGTGACATAGTGAGATAGTTGTGATAGACGTGATTGGTGAGATAGTTGTGACAGACGTGATATATGAGATAGTTGTGATAGACGTGATAGTGTGAGAAATTGTGACAGACGTGATATATGAGATAGTTGTGATAGACGTGATATATGAGATAGTTGTGATAGACGTGATAGATGAGATGGTTGTGATAGGTGAGATAGTTGTGACAGACGTGATATATGAGATAGTTGTGATAGACGTGATATATGAGATAGTTGTGACAGACGTGATAGGTGAGATAATTGTGACAGACGTGATATATGAGATAGTTGTGATAGACGTGTAGACGTGATAGATGAGATGGTTGTGATAGGTGAGATAGTTGTGACAGACGTGATATATGAGATAGTTGTGATAGCATCATCGAACTATTGTTCTACCCGATGTTGTTCAAACCTTAAACATACGTTCATTCTTAGTTCTTGAAAGCAGTCATCACGATGGCAGAGCAGAACACAACTTTGAATGAAGACCTGATAGGTGAGATAGTTGTGATAGATGAGATAGTTGTGATAGTTGTGATACGTGAGATAGTTGTGATAGATGAGATAGTTTGGATAGGTTGATAGTTGTGATAGGTGAGATAGTTGTGATAGGTGAGATAGTTGTGATAGGTGAGATAGTTGTGATAGATGAGATAGTTGTGATAGGTGAGATAGTTGTGATAGGTGAGATAGTTGTGATAGTGAGATAGTTGTGATAGGTGAGATAGTTGTGATAGGTGAGATAGTTGTGATAGGTGATATAGTTGTGATAGGTGAGATAGTTGTGATAGGTGAGATAGTTGTGATAGTGAGATAGTTGTGATAGGTGAGATAGTTGTGATAGGTGAGATAGTTGTGACAGACCTGATAGGTGAGATAGTTGTGATAGGTGAGATAGTTGTGACAGACGTGATAGATGAGATAGTTGTGACAGACGTGATAGATGAAATAGTTGTGATAGACCTGATAGTTGTGATAGACCTGATAGATGAGATAGTTGTGATAGACCTGATAGATGAGATAGTTGTGATAGACCTGATAGATGAGATAGTTGTGATAGACCTGATAGATGAGATAGTTGTGATATACCTGATAGATGAGATAGACCTGATAGATGAGATAGACCTGATAGATGAGATAGACTGATAGATGAGATAGTTGTGATAGACCTGATAGATGAGATAGTTGTGATAGACCTGATAGTTGTGATAGACCTGATAGATGAGATAGTTGTGATAGACCTGATAGATGAGATAGTTGTGATAGACGTGATAGATGAGATAGTTGTGATAGACGTGATAGGTGAGATAGTTGTGATAGACGTGATAGATGAGATAGTTGTGATAGACGTGATAGATGAGATAGTTGTGATAGATGAGATAGTAGTGATAGACGTGATAGATGAGATAGTTGTGATAGATGAGATAGTTGTGATAGACCTGATAGATGAGATAGTTGTGATAGATGAGATAGTTGTGACAGACCTGATAGATGAGATAGTTGTGATAGACCTGATAGATGAGATAGTTGTGATAGACCTGATAGATGAGATAGTGTGATAGATGAGATAGTTGTGACAGACCTGATAGATGAGATAGTTGTGATAGACGTGATAGGTGAGATAGTTGTGATAGGTAAGATAGTTGTGAGACAGACGTGATAGGTGAGATAATTGTGACATACGTGATATATGAGATAGTTGTGATAGACGTGATATATGAGATAGTTGTGACAGACGTGATAGGTGAGATAGTTGTGACAGTCGTGATATATGAGATAGTTATGATAGTCGTGATATATGAGATAGTTAGTGATAGACGTGATATGAGATAGTTATGATAGACGTGATATATGAGATAGTTATGATAGACGTGATATAGAGATAGTTGTGATAGAAATGATAGGTGAGATAGTTGTGACAGACGTGATATATGAGATAGTTGTGACAGACGTGATAGTGAGATAGTTGTGACAGACGTGATATATGAGATAGTTGTGACAGACCTGATAATGTGAGATAGTTGTGACAGACGTGATATATGAGATAGTTGTGACAGACGTGATAGGTGAGATAGTTGTGACAGACGTGATATATGAGATAGTTGTGATAGATGAGATAGTTGTGACAGACGTGATAGGTGAGATAGTTGTGACAGACGTGATATATGAGATAGTTGTGATAGGTGATATAGTTGTGACAGACGTGATATATGAGATAGTTGTGACAGACGTGATAGGTGAGGTGGTGTGACAGACGTTATATATGAGATAGTTGTGATAGACGTGATAGGTGAGATAGTTGTGACAGACGTGATAGGTGAGATAGTTGTGACAGACGTGATAGGTGAGATAGTTGTGACAGACGTGATATGTGAGATAGTTGTAATAGACGTGATAGTGAGATATTTGTGACAGACGTGATATATGAGATAGTTGTGATAGACGTGATAGATGAGATGGTTGTGATAGGTGATATAGTTTGACAGACGTGATAGGTGAGATAGTTGTGATAGACGTGATTTGGTGATAGTTTGTGATAACGTGTTATTATGAGATAGTTGTGATAGGTGAGATAGTTGTGACAGACGTGATATATATGATAGTTGTGATAGGTGAGATAGTTGTGACAGACGTGATATATGAGATAGTTGTGACAGACGTGATAGGTGAGGTGGTTGTGACAGACGTTATAGGTGAGATAGTTGTGATAGACGTAATAGGTGAGATAGTTGTGACAGACGTGATAGGTGAGATAGTTGTGACAGACGTGATAGGAGATAGTTGTGACAGACGTGATATGTGAGATAGTTGTAATAGACGTGATAGGTGAGATATTTGTGACAGACGTGATATATGAGATAGTTGTGATAGACGTGATAGATGAGATGGTTGTGATAGGTGAGATAGTTGTGACAGACGTGATAGGTGAGATAGTTGTGATAGACGTGATTGGTGAGATAGTTTGTGATAACGTGTTATATGAGATAGTTGTGATAGGTGAGATAGTTGTGACAGACGTGATATATGAGATAGTTGTGATAGACGTGATAGATGAGATGGTTGTGATAGGTGAGATATTTATGACAGACGTGATATATGAGACAGTTTTACAGACGTGATATATGAGATAGTTGTGACAGACGTGATATATGAGATAGTTGTGACAGACGTGATATATGAGATAATTGTGACAGACGTGATATATGAGATAGTTGTGACAGACGTGATATATGAGACAGTTGTGACAGACGTGATATATGAGATAGTTGTGATAGACGTGATAGGTGAGATAGTTGTGATAGACGTGATGTATGAGATAGTTGTGACATACGTGATATATGAGATAGTTGTGACAGACGTGATAGGTGAGATAGTTGTGATAGACGTGATATATGAGATATTTGTTACAGACGTGATATATGAGATAGTTGTGATAGACGTGGTAGGTGAGATAGTTGAAGATAGACGTGATATATGAGATAGTTGTGACTGACGTGATATATAAGATAGTTGTGATAGACTTGATAGGTGGGATAGTTGTGACAGAAGTGATATATGAGATAGTTGTGACAGACGTGATAGGTGAGATAGTTGTGATAGACGTGGTAGGTGAGATAGTTGTGACAGACGTGATTTATGAGATAGTTGTGACAGACGTGATATATGAGATAGTTGTGACAGACGTGATATATGAGATAGATGTGACAGACGTGATATATGAGATAGTTGTGACAGACGTGATATGTGAGATAGTTGTGACAGACGTGATATATGAGATAGTTGTGATAGACGTGATAGGTGAGATAGTTGTGACAGACGTGACATATGAGATAGTTGTGATAGACGTGATTGGTGAGATAGTTGTGACAGACGTGATATATGAGATAGTTGTGATAGACGTGATAGTGAGATAATTGTGACAGACGTGATATATGAGATAGTTGTGATAGACGTGATATATGAGATAGTTGTGATAGACGTGATAGATGAGATGGTTGTGATAGGTGAGATAGTTGTGACAGACGTGATATATGAGATAGTTGTGATAGACGTGATATATGAGATAGTTGTGACAGACGTGATAGGTGAGATAATTGTGACAGACGTGATATATGAGATAGTTGTGATAGACGTTGTAGACGTGATAGATGAGATGGTTGTGATAGGTGAGATAGTTGTGACAGACGTGATATATGAGATAGTTGTGATAGCATCATCGAACTATTTGGTTCTACCCGATGTTGTTCAAACCTTAAACATACGTTCATATTCTTAGTTCTTGGAAAGCAGTCATCACGACTGGCAGAGCAAGAAACACAACTTTGAATGAAGACCTGATAGGTGAGATAGTTGTGATAGATGAGATAGTTGTGATAGTTGTGATACGTGAGATAGTTGTGATAGATGAGATAGTTGTGATAGGTGAGATAGTTGTGATAGGTGAGATAGTTGTGATAGGTGAGATAGTTGTGATAGGTGAGATAGTTGTGATAGATGAGATAGTTGTGATAGGTGAGATAGTTGTGATAGGTGAGATAGTTGTGATAGGTGAGATAGTTGTGATAGGTGAGATAGTTGTGATAGGTGATATAGTTGTGATAGGTGAGATAGTTGTGATAGGTGAGATAGTTGTATAGGTGAGATAGTTGTGATAGGTGAGATAGTTGTGATAGGTGAGATAGTGTGATAGGTGAGATAGTTGTGACAGACCTGATAGGTGAGATAGTTGTGATAGGTGAGATAGTTGTGACAGACGTGATAGATGAGATAGTTGTGACAGACGTGATAGATGAAATAGTTGTGATAGACCTGATAGTTGTGATAGACCTGATAGATGAGATAGTTGTGATAGACCTGATAGATGAGATAGTTGTGATAGACCTGATAGATGAGATAGTTGTGATAGACCTGATAGATGAGATAGTTGTGATATACCTGATAGATGAGATAGACCTGATAGATGAGATAGACCTGATAGATGAATATAGACCTGATAGATGAGATAGTTGTGATAGACCTGATAGATGAATAGTTGTGATAGACCTGATAGTTGTGATAGACCTGATAGATGAGATAGTTGTGATAGACCTGATAGATGAGATAGTTGTGATAGACCTGATAGATGAGATAGTTGTGATAGACCTGATAGATGTGATAGACCTGATAGATGAGATAGTTGTGATAGACGTGATAGATGAGATAGTTGTGATAGATGAGATAGTTTGTGATAGATGAGATAGTTGTGATAGACGTGATAGATGAGATAGTTGTGATAGATGAGATAGTTGTGATAGACCTGTGATAGATGAGATAGTTGTGATAGATGAGATAGTTGTGATAGACCTGATAGATGAGATAGTTGTGATAGACCTGATAGATGAGATAGTTGTGATAGACCTGATAGATGAGATAGTTGTGATAGACTTGATAGATGAGATAGTTGTGATAGACCTGATAGATAG
The DNA here is from genome assembly GCA_032433765.1 of Megaustenia siamemsis. Taxonomy (NCBI): domain Eukaryota; kingdom Metazoa; phylum Mollusca; class Gastropoda; order Stylommatophora; family Ariophantidae; genus Megaustenia; species Megaustenia siamemsis. The sequence goes on along the minus strand of JAVIAB010000124.1, from coordinate 2,806,647 downwards.
AATAGTTGTGATAGACTTGATAGATGAGATAGTTGTGATAGACCTGATAGATGAGATAGTTGTGATAGACCTGATAGATGAGATAGTTGTGATAGATGAGATAGTAGTGATAGACGTGATAGATGAGATAGTTGTGATAGATGAGATAGTTGTGATAGACCTGATAGATGAGATAGTTGTGATAGATGAGATAGTTGTGACAGACCTGATAGATGAGATAGTTGTGATAGACCTGATAGATGAGATAGTTGTGATAGACCTGATAGATGAGATAGTTGTGATAGATGAGATAGTTGTTTGACAGACCTGATAGATGAGATAGTTGTGATAGACGTGATAGGTGAGATAGTTGTGATAGGTAAGATAGTTGTGACAGACGTGATAGGTGAGATAATTGTGACATACGTGATATATGAGATAGTTGTGATAGACGTGATATATGAGATAGTTGTGACAGTCGTGATAGGTGAGAAAGTTGTGACAGTCGTGATATATGAGATAGTTATGATAGTCGTGATATATGAGATAGTTATGATAGACGTGATATATGAGATAGTTATGATAGACGTGATATATGAGATAGTTATGATAGACGTGATATATGAGATAGTTGTGATAGAGTGATAGGTGAGATAGTTGTGACAGACGTGATATATGAGATAGTTGTGACAGACGTGATAGGTGAGATAGTTGTGACAGACGTGATATATGAGATAGTTGTGACAGACCTGATAGGTGAGATAGTTGTGACAGACGTGATATATGAGATAGTTGTGACAGACGTGATAGGTGAGATAGTTGTGACAGACGTGATATATTAGATAGTTGTGATAGGTGAGATAGTTGTGACAGACGTGATATATGAGATAGTTGTGATAGACGTGATATATGAGATAGTTGTGATAGGTGAGATAGTTGTGACAGACGTGATATATGAGATAGTTGTGACAGACGTGATAGTGAGATAGTTGTGATAGACGTTATAGGTGAGATAGTTGTGATAGACGTATAGGTGAGATAGTTGTGACAGACGTGATATGTGAGATAGTTGTGACAGACGTGATAGGTGAGATAGTTGTGACAGACGTGATATATGAGATAGTTGTGATAGACGTGATAGGTGAGATATTTGTGACAGACGTGATATATGAGATAGTTGTGATAGACGTGATAGATGAGATAGTTTGTGATAGGTGAGATAGTTTGACAGACGTGATAGGTGAGATAGTTGTGATAGACGTGATTGGTGAGATAGTTGTGATAACGTGATATATGAGATAGTTTTGTGATAGTGTGGAGATAGTTGTGACAGACGTGATATATGAGATAGTTGTGATAGGTGAGATAGTTGTGACAGACGTGATATATGAGATAGTTGTGAGACGTGATAGGTGAGATAGTTGTGACAGACGTTTATATGAGATAGTTGTGATAGACGTGATAGTGAATAGTTGTGACAGACGTGATAGGTGAGATAGTTGTGACAGACGTGATAGGTGAGATAGTTGTGACAGACGTGATATATGAGATAGTTGTGAAGACGTGATAGGTGAGATAGTTGTGACAGACGTGATATATGAGATAGTTTTTGATAGACGTGATAGATGAGATAGTTTGTGATAGGTGAGATAGTTGTGACAGACGTGATAGATGAGATAGTTGTTGATAGATGAGATAGTAAGTGATATACGGTGATAGTGAGATAGTTGTGATAGGATGAGATAGTTGTGATAGACGTGATAGTATGAGATAGTTGTGATAGATGAGATAGTTGTGACAGACGTGATAGATGAGATAGTTGTGATAGACGTGATAGATGAGATAGTTGTGATAGACGTGATATATGAGATAGTTGTGATAGATGAGATAGTTGTGACAGACGTGATAGAGATAGTTGTGATAGACGTGATAGGTGAGATAGTTGTGATAGGTAAGATAGTTGTGACAGACGTGATAGGTGAGATAGTTGTGACATACGTGATATGAGATAGTTGTGATAGACGTGATATATGAGATAGTTGTGACAGACGTGATAGGTGAGATAGTTGTGACAGACGTGATATATGAGATAGTTGTGATAGACGTGTATATGAGATAGTTGTGATAGACGTGATAGATGAGATAGTTGTGATAGACGTGATAGATGAGATAGTTGTGATAGACGTGATATATGAGATAGTTGTGATAGAGTGATAGGTGAGATAGTTGTGACAGACGTGATATATGAGATAGTTGTGATAGACGTGATAGGTGAGATAGTTTGTGACAGACTTGATAGGTGAGATAGTTGTGATAGACGTGATAGGTGAGATAGTTGTGACAGACGTGATAGATGAGATAGTTTGTGACAGACGTGATAGATGAGATAGTTGTGACAGACGTGATAGATGTGATAGTTGTAATAGACGTGATAGTGAGATAGTTGTGATAGACGTGATAGTATGAGATAGTTGTGATAGACTGATAGATGAGATAGTTGTGATAGGTGAGATAGTTGTGACAGACGTGATAGATGAGATAGTTGTGATAGACTGATAGATGAGATAGTTGTGATAGACGTGATATATGAGATAGTTTGTGATAGGTGAGATAGTTGTGCAGACGTGATATATGAGATAGTTGTGATAGACGTGATAGATGAGATAGTTGTGATAGGTGAGATAGTTGTGACATACGTGATATATGAGATAGTTGTGATAGACGTGATAGATGAGATAGTTGTGCGACGTGTATATGAGATAGTTGTGATAGACGTGATATATGAGATAGTTGTGACAGACGTGATATATGAGATAGTTGTGACAGACGTGATATATGAGATAGTTTGTGACAGATAGACGTGATATATGATAGACCGTTGTGACAGACGTGATATATGAGATAGTTGTGATAGACTGATAGGTGAGATAGTTGTGATAGACGTGATGTATGAGATAGTTGTGACAGACGTGATATATGAGATAGTTGTGATAGACGTGATAGTGAGATAGTTTTGTGATAGACGTGATATATGAGATAGTTGTGATAGACGTGATATATGAGATAGTTGTGATAGACGTGATATATGAGATAGTTGTGATAGACGTTGATATATGAGATAGTTGTGATAGACGTGATATATGAGATAGTTGTGACAGACGTGATAGGTGAGATAGTTGTGACAGACGTGATATATGAGATAGTTGTGATAGACGTGATAGACGTGATAGTTAGTGGTTGTGATAGGTGAGATAGTTGTGATAGACGTGATATATGAGATAGTTGTGATAGCATCATCGAACTATTTGTTTCTACCCGATTTGTTCAAACCTTATAGATGACGTTGATTCTAGTTCTTGGAAAGCAGTCATCACGACTGGCAGAGCAAGAAACACAACTTTGATGAAGACCTGATATGAGATAGTTGTGATAGATGAGATAGTTGTGATAGTTGTGATACGTGAGATATTGTGATAGATGAGATAGTTTGTGATAGGTGAGATAGTTGTGATAGTGAGATAGTTGTGATAGGTGAGATAGTTGTGATAGATGAGATAGTTGTGATAGGTGAGATAGTTGTGATAGGTGAGATAGTTGTGATAGGTGAGATAGTTGTGATAGGTGAGATAGTTGTGATAGGTGAGATAGTTGTGATAGGTGAGATAGTTGTGATAGGTGAGATAGTTGTGATAGGTGAGATAGTTGTGATAGGTGAGATAGTTGTGATAGATGAGATAGTTGTGATATGTGAGATAGTTGTGACAGACCTGATAGGTGAGATAGTTGTGATAGGTGAGATAGTTGTGACAGACGTGATAGATGAGATAGTTGTGACAGACGTGATAGATGAATAGTTGTGATAGACCTGATAGTTGTGATAGACCTGATAGATGAGATAGTTGTGATAGACCTGATAGATGAGATAGTTGTGATAGACCTGATAGATGAGATAGTTGTGATAGACCTGATAGATGAGATAGTTGTGATATACCTGATAGATGAGATAGACCTGATAGATGAGATAGACCTGATAGATGAGATAGACCTGATAGATGAGATAGTTGTGATAGACCTGATAGATGAAATAGTTGTGATAGACCTGATAGTTGTGATAGACCTGATAGATGAGATAGTTGTGATAGACCTGATAGATGAGATAGTTGTGATAGACCTGATAGATGAGATAGTTGTGATAGACCTGATAGATGAGATAGTTGTGATAGACCTGATAGATGTGATAGACCTGATAGATGAGATAGTTGTGATAGACGTGATAGATGAGATAGTTGTGATAGATGAGATAGTTGTGATAGACGTGATAGATGAGATAGTTGTGATAGATGAGATAGTTGTGATAGACCTGATAGATGAGATAGTTGTGATAGATGAGATAGTTGTGATAGACCTGATAGATGAGATAGTTGTGATAGACCTGATAGATGAGATAGTTGTGATAGACCTGATAGATGAGATAGTTGTGATAGACTTGATAGATGAGATAGTTGTGATAGACCTGATAGATGAGATAGTTGTGATAGACTTGATAGATGAGATAGTTGTGATAGACCTGATAGATGAGATAGTTGTGATAGACCTGATAGATGAGATAGTTGTGATAGATGAGATAGTAGTGATAGACGTGATAGATGAGATAGTTGTGATAGATGAGATAGTTGTGATAGACCTGATAGATGAGATAGTTGTGATAGATGAGATAGTTGTGACAGACCTGATAGATGAGATAGTTGTGATAGACCTGATAGATGAGATAGTTGTGATAGACCTGATAGATGAGATAGTTGTGATAGATGAGATAGTTGTGACAGACCTGATAGATGAGATAGTTGTGATAGACGTGATAGGTGAGATAGTTGTGATAGGTAAGATAGTTGTGACAGACGTGATAGGTGAGATAATTGTGACATACGTGATATATGAGATAGTTGTGATAGACGTGATATATGAGATAGTTGTGACAGTCGTGATAGGTGAGAAAGTTGTGACAGTCGTGATATATGAGATAGTTGTGATAGTCGTGATATATGAGATAGTTATGATAGACGTGATATATGAGATAGTTGTGATAGACGTGATATATGAGATAGTTATGATAGACGTGATATATGAGATAGTTGTGATAGAAGTGATAGGTGAGATAGTTGTGACAGACGTGATATATGAGATAGTTGTGACAGACGTGATAGGTGAGATAGTTGTGACAGACGTGATATATGAGATAGTTGTGACAGACCTGATAGGTGAGATAGTTGTGACAGACGTGATATATGAGATAGTTGTGACAGACGTGATAGGTGAGATAGTTGTGACAGACGTGATATATGAGATAGTTGTGATAGGTGAGATAGTTGTGACAGACGTGATATATGAGATAGTTGTGATAGACGTGATAGATGAGATAGTTGTGATAGGTGAGATAGTTGTGACAGACGTGATAGGTGAGATAGTTGTGATAGACGTGATTGGTGAGATAGTTGTGATAACGTGTTATATGAGATAGTTGTGATAGGTGAGATAGTTGTGACAGACGTGATATATGAGATAGTTGTGATAGGTGAGATAGTTGTGACAGACGTGATATATGAGATAGTTGTGACAGACGTGATAGGTGAGGTAGGTTGTGACAGACGTTATAGGTGAGATAGTTGTGATAGACGTAATAGGTGAGATAGTTGTGACAGACGTGATAGGTGAGATAGTTGTGACAGACGTGATAGGTGAGATAGTTGTGACAGACGTGATATGTGAGATAGTTGTAATAGACGTGATAGGTGAGATATTTGTGACAGACGTGATATATGAGATAGTTGTGATAGACGTGATAGATGAGATGGTTGTGATAGGTGAGATAGTTGTGACAGACGTGATAGGTGAGATAGTTGTGATAGACGTGATTGGTGAGATAGTTGTGATAACGTGTTATATGAGATAGTTGTGATAGGTGAGATAGTTGTGACAGACGTGATATATGAGATAGTTGTGATAGACGTGATAGATGAGATGGTTGTGATAGGTGAGATATTTATGACAGACGTGATATATGAGACAGTTTTACAGACGTGATATATGAGATAGTTGTGACAGACGTGATATATGAGATAGTTGTGACAGACGTGATATATGAGATAATTGTGACAGACGTGATATATGAGATAGTTGTGACAGACGTGATATATGAGACAGTTGTGACAGACGTGATATATGAGATAGTTGTGATAGACGTGATAGGTGAGATAGTTGTGATAGACGTGATGTATGAGATAGTTGTGACATACGTGATATATGAGATAGTTGTGACAGACGTGATAGGTGAGATAGTTGTGATAGACGTGATATATGAGATATTTGTTACAGACGTGATATATGAGATAGTTGTGATAGACGTGGTAGGTGAGATAGTTGAAGATAGACGTGATATATGAGATAGTTGTGACTGACGTGATATATAAGATAGTTGTGATAGACTTGATAGGTGGGATAGTTGTGACAGAAGTGATATATGAGATAGTTGTGACAGACGTGATAGGTGAGATAGTTGTGATAGACGTGGTAGGTGAGATAGTTGTGACAGACGTGATTTATGAGATAGTTGTGACAGACGTGATATATGAGATAGTTGTGACAGACGTGATATATGAGATAGATGTGACAGACGTGATATATGAGATAGTTGTGACAGACGTGATATGTGAGATAGTTGTGACAGACGTGATATATGAGATAGTTGTGATAGACGTGATAGGTGAGATAGTTGTGACAGACGTGACATATGAGATAGTTGTGATAGACGTGATTGGTGAGATAGTTGTGACAGACGTGATATATGAGATAGTTGTGATAGACGTGATAGGTGAGATAATTGTGACAGACGTGATATATGAGATAGTTGTGATAGACGTGATATATGAGATAGTTGTGATAGACGTGATAGATGAGATGGTTGTGATAGGTGAGATAGTTGTGACAGACGTGATATATGAGATAGTTGTGATAGACGTGATATATGAGATAGTTGTGACAGACGTGATAGGTGAGATAATTGTGACAGACGTGATATATGAGATAGTTGTGATAGACGTGATAGACGTGATAGATGAGATGGTTGTGATAGGTGAGATAGTTGTGACAGACGTGATATATGAGATAGTTGTGATAGCATCATCGAACTATTTGGTTCTACCCGATGTTGTTCAAACCTTAAACATACGTTCATTCTTAGTTCTTGGAAAGCAGTCATCACGACTGGCAGAGCAAGAAACACAACTTTGAATGAAGACCTGATAGGTGAGATAGTTGTGATAGATGAGATAGTTGTGATAGTTGTGATACGTGAGATAGTTGTGATAGATGAGATAGTTGTGATAGGTGAGATAGTTGTGATAGGTGAGATAGTTGTGATAGGTGAGATAGTTGTGATAGGTGAGATAGTTGTGATAGATGAGATAGTTGTGATAGGTGAGATAGTTGTGATAGGTGAGATAGTTGTGATAGGTGAGATAGTTGTGATAGGTGAGATAGTGGATAGATGTGATATAGTTGTGATAGGTGAGATAGTTGTGATAGGTGAGATAGTTGTGATAGATGAGATAGTTGTGATAGGTGAGATAGTTGTGATAGGTGAGATAGTTGTGTGATATAGGTGAGATAGTTGTGATAGACGTGATAGATGAGATAGTTGTGATAGACCTGATAGATGAGATAGTTGTGATAGACCTGATAGATGAGATAGTTGTGATAGACCTGATAGATGAGATAGTTGTGATAGACGTGATAGATGAGATAGTTGTGATAGACCTGATAGATGAGATAGTTGTGATAGACTTGATAATGAGATAGTTGTGATAGACCTGATAGATGAGATAGTTGTGATAGACCTGATAGATGAGATAGTTGTGATAGATGAGATAGTAGTGATAGACGTGATAGATGAGATAGTTGTGATAGATGAGATAGTTGTGATAGACCTGATAGATGAGATAGTTGTGATAGATGAGATAGTTGTGACAGACCTGATAGATGAGATAGTTGTGATAGACCTGATAGATGAGATAGTTGTGATAGACCTGATAGATGAGATAGTTGTGATAGATGAGATAGTTGTGACAGACCTGATAGATGAGATAGTTGTGATAGACGTGATAGGTGAGATAGTTGTGATAGGTAAGATAGTTGTGACAGACGTGATAGGTGAGATAATTGTGACATACGTGATATATGAGATAGTTGTGATAGACGTGATATATGAGATAGTTGTGACAGTCGTGATAGTGAGAAGTTGTGACAGTCGTGATATATGAGATAGTTATGATAGTCGTGATATATGAGATAGTTATGATAGACGTGATATATGAGATAGTTATGATAGACGTGATATATGAGATAGTTGTGATAGACGTGATATATGAGATAGTTGTGATAGAAGTGATAGGTGAGATAGTTGTGACAGACGTGATATATGAGATAGTTGTGACAGACGTGATAGGTGAGATAGTTGTGACAGACGTGATATATGAGATAGTTGTGACAGACCTGATAGGTGAGATAGTTGTGACAGACGTGATATATGAGATAGTTGTGACAGACGTGATAGGTGAGATAGTTGTGACAGACGTGATATATGAGATAGTTGTGATAGGTGAGATAGTTGTGACAGACGTGATATATGAGATAGTTGTGATAGACGTGATAGATGAGATGGTTGTGATAGGTGAGATAGTTGTGACAGACGTGATAGGTGAGATAGTTGTGATAGACGTGATTGGTGAGATAGTTGTGATAGACGTGATATATGAGATAGTTGTGATAGGTGAGATAGTTGTGACAGACGTGATATATGAGATAGTTGTGATAGGTGAGATAGTTGTGACAGACGTGATATATGAGATAGTTGTGACAGACGTGATAGGTGAGGTGTTGTGACAGACGTGATAGGTGAGATAGTTGTGATAGACGTGATAGGTGAGATAGTTGTGACAGACGTGATAGGTGAGATAGTTGTGACAGACGTGATAGGTGAGATAGTTGTGACAGACGTGATATGTGAGATAGTTGTATAGACGTGATAGGTGAGATATTTGTGACAGACGTGATATATGAGATAGTTGTGATAGACGTGATAGATGAGATGGTTGTGATAGGTGAGATAGTTGTGACAGACGTGATAGGTGAGATAGTTGTGATAGACGTGATTGGTGAGATAGTTGTGATAACGTGATATATGAGATAGTTGTGATAGGTGAGATAGTTGTGACAGACGTGATATATGAGATAGTTGTGATAGACGTGATAGATGAGATGGTTGTGATAGGTGAGATATTTATGACAGACGTGATATATGAGATAGTTTTGACAGACGTGATATATGAGATAGTTGTGACAGACGTGATATATGAGATAGTTGTGACAGACGTGATATATGAGATAATTGTGACAGACGTGATATATGAGATAGTTGTGACAGACGTGATATATGAGACAGTTGTGACAGACGTGATATATGAGATAGTTGTGATAGACGTGATAGGTGAGATAGTTGTGATAGACGTGATGTATGAGATAGTTGTGACATACGTGATATATGAGATAGTTGTGACAGACGTGATAGGTGAGATAGTTGTGATAGACGTGATATATGAGATATTTGTTACAGACGTGATATATGAGATAGTTGTGATAGACGTGGTAGGTGAGATAGTTGAAGATAGACGTGATATATGAGATAGTTGTGACTGACGTGATATATAAGATAGTTGTGATAGACTTGATAGGTGGGATAGTTGTGACAGAAGTGATATATGAGATAGTTGTGACAGACGTGATAGGTGAGATAGTTGTGATAGACGTGGTAGGTGAGATAGTTGTGACAGACGTGATTTATGAGATAGTTGTGACAGACGTGATATATGAGATAGTTGTGACAGACGTGATATATGAGATAGATGTGACAGACGTGATATATGAGATAGTTGTGACAGACGTGATATGTGAGATAGTTGTGACAGACGTGATATATGAGATAGTTGTGATAGACGTGATAGGTGAGATAGTTGTGACAGACGTGACATATGAGATAGTTGTGATAGACGTGATTGGTGAGATAGTTGTGACAGACGTGATATATGAGATAGTTGTGATAGACGTGATAGGTGAGATAATTGTGACAGACGTGATATATGAGATAGTTGTGATAGACGTGATATATGAGATAGTTGTGATAGACGTGATAGATGAGATGGTTGTGATAGGTGAGATAGTTGTGACAGACGTGATATATGAGATAGTTGTGATAGACGTGATATATGAGATAGTTGTGACAGACGTGATAGGTGAGATAATTGTGACAGACGTGATATATGAGATAGTTGTGATAGACGTGATAGACGTGATAGATGAGATGGTTGTGATAGGTGAGATAGTTGTGACAGACGTGATATATGAGATAGTTGTGATAGCATCATCGAACTATTTGGTTCTACCCGATGTTGTTCAAACCTTAAACATACGTTCATTCTTAGTTCTTGGAAAGCAGTCATCACGACTGGCAGAGCAAGAAACACAACTTTGAATGAAGACCTGATAGGTGAGATAGTTGTGATAGATGAGATAGTTGTGATAGTTGTGATACGTGAGATAGTTGTGATAGATGAGATAGTTGTGATAGGTGAGATAGTTGTGATAGGTGAGATAGTTGTGATAGGTGAGATAGTTGTGATAGATGAGATAGTTGTGATAGTGAGATAGTTGTGATAGGTGAGATAGTTGTGATAGGTGAGATAGTTGTGATAGGTGAGATAGTTGTGATAGGTGAGATAGTTGTGATAGGTGAGATAGTTGTGATAGGTGAGATAGTTGTGATAGGTGAGATAGTTGTGATAGGTGAGATAGTTGTGATAGGTGAGATAGTTGTGATAGGTGAGATAGTTGTGACAGACCTGATAGGTGAGATAGTTGTGATAGGTGAGATAGTTGTGACAGACGTGATAGATGAGATAGTTGTGACAGACGTGATAGATGAAATAGTTGTGATAGACCTGATAGTTGTGATAGACCTGATAGATGAGATAGTTGTGATAGACCTGATAGATGAGATAGTTGTGATAGACCTGATAGATGAGATAGTTGTGATAGACCTGATAGATGAGATAGTTGTGATATACCTGATAGATGAGATAGACCTGATAGATGAGATAGACCTGATAGATGAGATAGACCTGATAGATGAGATAGTTGTGATAGACCTGATAGATGAAATAGTTGTGATAGACCTGATAGTTGTGATAGACCTGATAGATGAGATAGTTGTGATAGACCTGATAGATGAGATAGTTGTGATAGACCTGATAGATGAGATAGTTGTGATAGACCTGATAGATGTGATAGACCTGATAGATGAGATAGTTGTGATAGACGTGATAGATGAGATAGTTGTGATAGATGAGATAGTTGTGATAGATGAGATAGTTGTGATAGACGTGATAGATGAGATAGTTGTGATAGATGAGATAGTTGTGATAGACCTGATAGATGAGATAGTTGTGATAGATGAGATAGTTGTGATAGACCTGATAGATGAGATAGTTGTGATAGACCTGATAGATGAGATAGTTGTGATAGACCTGATAGATGAGATAGTTGTGATAGACTTGATAGATGAGATAGTTGTGATAGACCTGATAGATGAGATAGTTGTGATAGACTTGATAGATGAGATAGTTGTGATAGACCTGATAGATGAGATAGTTGTGATAGACCTGATAGATGAGATAGTTGTGATAGATGAGATAGTAGTGATAGACGTGATAGATGAGATAGTTGTGATAGATGAGATAGTTGTGATAGACCTGATAGATGAGATAGTTGTGATAGATGAGATAGTTGTGACAGACCTGATAGATGAGATAGTTGTGATAGACCTGATAGATGAGATAGTTGTGATAGACCTGATAGATGAGATAGTTGTGATAGATGAGATAGTTGTGACAGACCTGATAGATGAGATAGTTGTGATAGACGTGATAGGTGAGATAGTTGTGATAGGTAAGATAGTTGTGACAGACGTGATAGGTGAGATAATTGTGACATACGTGATATATGAGATAGTTGTGATAGACGTGATATATGAGATAGTTGTGACAGTCGTGATAGGTGAGAAAGTTGTGACAGTCGTGATATATGAGATAGTTATGATAGTCGTGATATATGAGATAGTTTGATAGATAGACGTGATATATGAGATAGTTATGATAGACGTGATATATGAGATAGTTATGATAGACGTGATATATGAGATAGTTGTGATAGAAGTGATAGGTGAGATAGTTGTGACAGACGTGATATATGAGATAGTTGTGACAGACGTGATAGGTGAGATAGTTGTGACAGACGTGATATATGAGATAGTTGTGACAGACCTGATAGGTGAGATAGTTGTGACAGACGTGATATATGAGATAGTTGTGACAGACGTGATAGGTGAGATAGTTGTGACAGACGTGATATATTAGATAGTTGTGATAGGTGAGATAGTTGTGACAGACGTGATAGGTGAGATAGTTGTGACAGACGTGATATATGAGATAGTTGTGATAGGTGAGATAGTTGTGACAGACGTGATATATGAGATAGTTGTGACAGACGTGATAGGTGAGGTGGTTGTGACAGACGTTATAGGTGAGATAGTTGTGATAGACGTAATAGGTGAGATAGTTGTGACAGACGTGATAGGTGAGATAGTTGTGACAGACGTGATAGGTGAGATAGTTGTGACAGACGTGATATGTGAGATAGTTGTAATAGACGTGATAGGTGAGATATTTGTGACAGACGTGATATATGAGATAGTTGTGATAGACGTGATAGATGAGATGGTTGTGATAGGTGAGATAGTTGTGACAGACGTGATAGGTGAGATAGTTGTGATAGACGTGATTGGTGAGATAGTTGTGATAACGTGTTATATGAGATAGTTGTGATAGGTGAGATAGTTGTGACAGACGTGATATATGAGATAGTTGTGATAGGTGAGATAGTTGTGACAGACGTGATATATGAGATAGTTGTGACAGACGTGATAGGTGAGGTAGTTGTGACAGACGTTATAGGTGAGATAGTTGTGATAGACGTGATAGGTGAGATAGTTGTGACAGACGTGATAGGTGAGATAGTTGTGACAGACGTGATAGGTGAGATAGTTGTGACAGACGTGATATGTGAGATAGTTGTGATAGACGTGATAGGTGAGATATTTGTGACAGACGTGATATATGAGATAGTTGTGATAGACGTGATAGATGAGATAGTTGTGATAGGTGAGATAGTTGTGACAGACGTGATAGATGAGATAGTTGTGATAGATGAGATAGTAGTGATAGACGTGATAGATGAGATAGTTGTGATAGATGAGATAGTTGTGATAGACCTGATAGATGAGATAGTTGTGATAGATGAGATAGTTGTGACAGACTGATAGATGAGATAGTTGTGATAGACCTGATAGATGAGATAGTTGTGATAGACGTGATAGATGAGATAGTTGTGATAGATGAGATAGTTGTGACAGACCTGATAGATGAGATAGTTGTGATAGACGTGATAGGTGAGATAGTTGTGATAGGTAGATAGATGTTGTGACAGACGTGATAGGTGAGATAGTTGTGATACGTGATATATGAGATAGTTGTGATAGACGTGATATATGAGATAGTTGTGACAGACGTGATAGGTGAGATAGTTGTGACAGACGTGATATATGAGATAGTTGTGATAGACGTGATATATGAGATAGTTGTGATAGACGTGATATATGAGATAGTTGTGATAGACGTGATATATGAGATAGTTGTGATAGACGTGATATATGAGATAGTTGTGATAGAGTGATAGGTGAGATAGTTGTGACAGACGTGATATATGAGATAGTTGTGATAGACGTGATAGGTGAGATAGTTGTGATAGACGTGATAGTGAGATAGTTGTGATAGACGTGATAGGTGAGATAGTTGTGACAGACGTGATAGGTGAGATAGTTGTGATAGACGTGATAGTGTGAGATAGTTGTGATAGACGTGATATGTGAGATAGTTGTGATAGACGTGATAGGTGAGATAGTTGTGACAGACGTGATATATGAGATAGTTGTGATAGACGTGATAGATGAGATAGTTGTGATAGACTTGATAGATGAGATAGTTGTGATAGACCTGATAGATGAGATAGTTGTGATAGACCTGATAGATGAGATAGTTGTGATAGATGAGATAGTAGTGATAGACGTGATAGATGAGATAGTTGTGATAGATGAGATAGTTGTGATAGACCTGATAGATGAGATAGTTGTGATAGATGAGATAGTTGTGACAGACTGATAGATGAGATAGTTGTGATAGACTGATAGATGAGATAGTTGTGATAGACCTGATAGATGAGATAGTTGTGATAGATGAGATAGTTGTGACAGACCTGATAGATGAGATAGTTGTGATAGACGTGATAGGTGAGATAGTTGTGATAGGTAAGATAGTTGTGACAGACGTGATAGGTGAGATAGTTGTGACAGACGTGATATATGAGATAGTTGTGATAGACGTGATATATGAGATAGTTGTGACAGACGTGATAGGTGAGATAGTTGTGACAGTCGTGATATATGAGATAGTTGTGATAGACGTGATATATGAGATAGTTGTGATAGACGTGATATATGAGATAGTTGTGATAGACGTGATATATGAGATAGTTGTGATAGACGTGATATATGAGATAGTTGTGATAGACGTGATAGGTGAGATAGTTGTGACAGACGTGATATATGAGATAGTTGTGACAGACGTGATAGGTGAGATAGTTGTGATAGACGTGATATATGAGATAGTTGTGACAGACCTGATAGGTGAGATAGTTGTGACAGACGTGATATATGAGATAGTTGTGACAGACGTGATAGGTGAGATAGTTGTGACAGACGTGATATATGAGATAGTTGTGATAGGTGAGATAGTTGTGACAGACGTGATATATGAGATAGTTGTGATAGACGTGATAGATGAGATAGTTGTGATAGGTGAGATAGTTGTGACAGACGTGATAGGTGAGATAGTTGTGATAGACGTGATAGGTGAGATAGTTGTGATAGACGTGATTATATGAGATAGTTGTGATAGGTGAGATAGTTGTGACAGACGTGATATATGAGATAGTTGTGATAGGTGAGATAGTTGTGACAGACGTGATATATGAGATAGTTGTGACAGACGTGATAGGTGAGGTGGTTGTGACAGACGTATAGGTGAGATAGTTGTGATAGACGTGATAGGTGAGATAGTTGTGACAGACGTGATAGGTGAGATAGTTGTGACAGACGTGATAGGTGAGATAGTTGTGACAGACGTGATATGTGAGATAGTTGTGATAGACGTGATAGGTGAGATATTTGTGACAGACGTGATATATGAGATAGTTGTGATAGACGTGATAGATGAGATGGTTGTGATAGGTGAGATAGTTGTGACAGACGTGATAGGTGAGATAGTTGTGATAGACGTGATTGGTGAGATAGTTGTGATAACGTGTTATATGAGATAGTTGTGATAGGTGAGATAGTTGTGACAGACGTGATATATGAGATAGTTGTGATAGACGTGATAGATGAGATGGTTGTGATAGGTGAGATATTTATGACAGACGTGATATATGAGACAGTTTTGACAGACGTGATATATGAGATAGTTGTGACAGACGTGATATATGAGATAGTTGTGACAGACGTGATATATGAGATAATTGTGACAGACGTGATATATGAGATAGTTGTGACAGACGTGATATATGAGATAGTTGTGACAGACGTGATATATGAGATAGTTGTGATAGACGTGATAGGTGAGATAGTTGTGATAGACGTGATGTATGAGATAGTTGTGACATACGTGATATATGAGATAGTTGTGACAGACGTGATAGGTGAGATAGTTGTGATAGACGTGATATATGAGATATTTGTTACAGACGTGATATATGAGATAGTTGTGATAGACGTGGTAGGTGAGATAGTTGAAGATAGACGTGATATATGAGATAGTTGTGACTGACGTGATATATAAGATAGTTGTGATAGACTTGATAGGTGGATAGTTGTGACAGAAGTGATATATGAGATAGTTGTGACAGACGTGATAGGTGAGATAGTTGTGATAGACGTGGTAGGTGAGATAGTTGTGACAGACGTGATTTATGAGATAGTTGTGACAGACGTGATATATGAGATAGTTGTGACAGACGTGATATATGAGATAGATGTGACAGACGTGATATATGAGATAGTTGTGACAGACGTGATATGTGAGATAGTTGTGACAGACGTGATATATGAGATAGTTGTGATAGACGTGATAGGTGAGATAGTTGTGACAGACGTGAATATGAGATAGTTGTGATAGACGTGATTGGTGAGATAGTTGTGACAGACGTGATATATGAGATAGTTGTGATAGACGTGATAGGTGAGATAATTGTGACAGACGTGATATATGAGATAGTTGTGATAGACGTGATATATGAGATAGTTGTGATAGACGTGATAGATGAGATGGTTGTGATAGGTGAGATAGTTGTGACAGACGTGATATATGAGATAGTTGTGATAGACGTGATATATGAGATAGTTGTGACAGACGTGATAGGTGAGATAATTGTGACAGACGTGATATATGAGATAGTTGTGATAGACGTTGATAGACGTGATAGATGAGATGGTTGTGATAGGTGAGATAGTTGTGACAGACGTGATATATGAGATAGTTGTGATAGCATCATCGAACTATTTGGTTCTACCCGATGTTGTTCAAACCTTAAACATACGTTCATTCTTAGTTCTTGGAAAGCAGTCATCACGACTGGCAGAGCAAGAAACACAACTTTGAATGAAGACCTGATAGGTGAGATAGTTGTGATAGATGAGATAGTTGTGATAGTTGTGATACGTGAGATAGTTGTGATAGATGAGATAGTTGTGATAGGTGAGATAGTTGTGATAGGTGAGATAGTTGTGATAGGTGAGATAGTTGTGATAGGTGAGATAGTTGTTGTGATAGATGAGATAGTGAGATAGTTGTGATAGGTGAGATAGTTGTGATAGGTGAGATAGTTGTGATAGGTGAGATAGTTGTGATAGGTGAGATAGTTGTGATAGGTGAGATAGTTGTGATAGGTGAGATAGTTGTGATAGGTGAGATAGTTGTGATAGGTGAGATAGTTGTGATAGGTGAGATAGTTGTGATAGGTGAGATAGTTGTGACAGACCTGATAGGTGAGATAGTTGTGATAGGTGAGATAGTTGTGACAGACGTGATAGATGAGATAGTTGTGACAGACGTGATAGATGAGATAGTTGTGATAGACCTGATAGATGAGATAGTTGTGATAGACCTGATAGATGAGATAGTTGTGATAGACCTGATAGATGAGATAGTTGTGATAGACCTGATAGATGAGATAGTTGTGATAGACCTGATAGATGAGATAGTTGTGATATACCTGATAGATGAGATAGACCTGATAGATGAGAGATAGACCTGATAGATGAGATAGACCTGATAGATGAGATAGTTGTGATAGACCTGATAGATGAGATAGTTGTGATAGACCTGATAGTTGTGATAGACCTGATAGATGAGATAGTTGTGATAGACCTGATAGATGAGATAGTTGTGATAGACCTGATAGATGAGATAGTTGTGATAGACCTGATAGTTGTGATAGACGTGATAGATGAGATAGTTGTGATAGACGTGATAGATGAGATAGTTGTGATAGATGAGATAGTTGTGATAGATGAGATAGTTGTGATAGACGTGATAGATGAGATAGTTGTGATAGATGAGATAGTTGTGATAGACGTGATAGATGAGATAGTTGTGATAGATGAGATAGTTGTGATAGACCTGATAGATGAGATAGTTGTGATAGACGTGATAGATGAGATAGTTGTGATAGACCTGATAGATGAGATAGTTGTGATAGACTTGATAGATGAGATAGTTGTGATAGACCTGATAGATGAGATAGTTGTGATAGACGTGATAGATGAGATAGTTGTGATAGATGAGATAGTAGTGATAGACGTGATAGATGAGATAGTTGTGATAGATGAGATAGTGTGTGATAGACCTGATAGATGAGATAGTTGTGATAGATGAGATAGTTGTGACAGACCTGATAGATGAGATAGTTGTGATAGACTGATAGATGAGATAGTTGTGATAGACCTGATAGATGAGATAGTTGTGATAGATGAGATAGTTGTGACAGACCTGATAGATGAGATAGTTGTGATAGACGTGATGATAGTTGTGACAGATAGTTGTGATAGGTAAGATAGTTGTGACAGACGTGATAGGTGAGATAATTGTGACAGACGTGATATATGAGATAGTTGTGATAGACGTGATATATGAGATAGTTGTGACAGACGTGATAGGTGAGAAAGTTGTGACAGTCGTGATATATGAGATAGTTATGATAGTCGTGATATATGAGATAGTTGTGATAGACGTGATATATGAGATAGTTATGATAGACGTGATATATGAGATAGTTATGATAGACGTGATATATGAGATAGTTGTGATAGAAGTGATAGATGAGATAGTTGTGACAGACGTGATATATGAGATAGTTGTGACAGACGTGATAGGTGAGATAGTTGTGACAGACGTGATATATGAGATAGTTGTGACAGACTGATAGGTGAGATAGTTGTGACAGACGTGATATATGAGATAGTTGTGACAGACGTGATAGGTGAGATAGTTGTGACAGACGTGATATATTAGATAGTTGTGATAGGTGAGATAGTTGTGACAGACGTGATAGGTGAGATAGTTGTGACAGACGTGATATATGAGATAGTTGTGATAGGTGAGATAGTTGTGACAGACGTGATATATGAGATAGTTGTGACAGACGTGATAGGTGAGGTGGTTGTGACAGACGTGATATGTGAGATAGTTGTGATAGACGTGATAGGTGAGATAGTTGTGACAGACGTGATAGGTGAGATAGTTGTGACAGACGTGATAGGTGAGATAGTTGTGACAGACGTGATATGTGAGATAGTTGTAATAGACGTGATAGGTGAGATATTTGTGACAGACGTGATATATGAGATAGTTGTGATAGACGTGATAGATGAGATGGTTGTGATAGGTGAGAT
Organism: Megaustenia siamemsis; assembly: GCA_032433765.1. Classification (NCBI taxonomy): domain Eukaryota; kingdom Metazoa; phylum Mollusca; class Gastropoda; order Stylommatophora; family Ariophantidae; genus Megaustenia; species Megaustenia siamemsis. Next base: position 2,787,443 of record JAVIAB010000124.1, on the reverse strand, counting down.
AGTTGTGACAGACGTGATAGGTGAGATAGTTGTGATAGACGTGATTGGTGAGATAGTTGTGATAACGTGTTATATGAGATAGTTGTGATAGGTGAGATAGTTGTGACAGACGTGATATATGAGATAGTTGTGATAGGTGAGATAGTTGTGACAGACGTGATATATGAGATAGTTGTGACAGACGTGATAGGTGAGATGGTTGTGACAGACGTTATAGGTGAGATAGTTGTGATAGACGTGATAGGTGAGATAGTTGTGACAGACGTGATAGGTGAGATAGTTGTGACAGACGTGATAGGTGAGATAGTTGTGACAGACGTGATATGTGAGATAGTTGTGATAGACGTGATAGGTGAGATATTTGTGACAGACGTGATATATGAGATAGTTGTGATAGACGTGATAGATGAGATGGTTGTGATAGGTGAGATAGTTGTGACAGACGTGATAGATGAGATAGTTGTGATAGATGAGATAGTAGTGATAGACGTGATAGATGAGATAGTTGTGATAGATGAGATAGTTGTGATAGACCTGATAGATGAGATAGTTGTGATAGATGAGATAGTTGTGACAGACGTGATAGATGAGATAGTTGTGATAGACGTGATAGATGAGATAGTTGTGATAGACGTGATAGATGAGATAGTTGTGATAGATGAGATAGTTGTGACAGACCTGATAGATGAGATAGTTGTGATAGACGTGATAGGTGAGATAGTTGTGATAGGTAAGATAGTTGTGACAGACGTGATAGGTGAGATAGTTGTGACATACGTGATATATGAGATAGTTGTGATAGACGTGATATATGAGATAGTTGTGACAGACGTGATAGGTGAGATAGTTGTGACAGACGTGATATATGAGATAGTTGTGATAGTCGTGATATATGAGATAGTTGTGATAGACGTGATATATGAGATAGTTGTGATAGACGTGATATATGAGATAGTTGTGATAGACGTGATATATGAGATAGTTGTGATAGAAGTGATAGGTGAGATAGTTGTGACAGACGTGATATATGAGATAGTTGTGACAGACGTGATAGGTGAGATGGTTGTGACAGACGTTATAGGTGAGATAGTTGTGATAGACGTGATAGGTGAGATAGTTGTGACAGACGTGATAGGTGAGATAGTTGTGACAGACGTGATAGGTGAGATAGTTGTGACAGACGTGATATGTGAGATAGTTGTGATAGACGTGATAGGTGAGATATTTGTGACAGACGTGATATATGAGATAGTTGTGATAGACGTGATAGATGAGATGGTTGTGATAGGTGAGATAGTTGTGACAGACGTGATAGGTGAGATAGTTGTGATAGACGTGATTGGTGAGATAGTTGTGATAACGTGATATATGAGATAGTTGTGATAGGTGAGATAGTTGTGACAGACGTGATATATGAGATAGTTGTGATAGACGTGATAGATGAGATAGTTGTGATAGGTGAGATATTTGTGACAGACGTGATATATGAGATAGTTTTGACAGACGTGATATATGAGATAGTTGTGACAGACGTGATATATGAGATAGTTGTGACAGACGTGATATATGAGATAGTTGTGACAGACGTGATATATGAGATAGTTGTGACAGACGTGATATATGAGATAGTTGTGACAGACGTGATATATGAGATAGTTGTGATAGACGTGATAGGTGAGATAGTTGTGATAGACGTGATGTATGAGATAGTTGTGACATACGTGATATATGAGATAGTTGTGACAGACGTGATAGGTGAGATAGTTGTGATAGACGTGATATATGAGATATTTGTGACAGACGTGATATATGAGATAGTTGTGATAGACGTGATAGGTGAGATAGTTGTGACAGACGTGATATATGAGATAGTTGTGATAGACGTGATATATGAGATAGTTGTGACAGACGTGATATGTGAGATAATTGTGACAGACGTGATATATGAGATAGTTGTGATAGACGTGATAGACGTGATAGATGAGATGGTTGTGATAGGTGAGATAGTTGTGACAGACGTGATATATGAGATAGTTGTGATAGCATCATCGAACTATTTGGTTCTACCGATGTTGTTCAAACCTTAAACATACGTTCATTCTTAGTTCTTGGAAAGCAGTCATCACGACTGGCAGAGCAAGAAACACAACTTTGAATGAAGACCTGATAGGTGAGATAGTTGTGATAGATGAGATAGTTGTGATAGTTGTGATACGTGAGATAGTTGTGATAGATGAGATAGTTGTGATAGGTGAGATAGTTGTGATAGGTGAGATAGTTGTGATAGGTGAGATAGTTGTGATAGATGAGATAGTTGTGATAGGTGAGATAGTTGTGATAGGTGAGATAGTTGTGATAGGTGAGATAGTTGTGATAGGTGAGATAGTTGTGATAGGTGATATAGTTGTGATAGTGAGATAGTTGTGATAGGTGAGATAGTTGTGATAGGTGAGATAGTTGTGATAGGTGAGATAGTTGTGATAGGTGAGATAGTTGTGATAGATGAGATAGTTGTGATATGTGAGATAGTTGTGACAGACCTGATAGGTGAGATAGTTGTGATAGGTGAGATAGTTGTGACAGACGTGATAGATGAGATAGTTGTGACAGACGTGATAGATGAATAGTTGTGATAGACCTGATAGTTGTGATAGACCTGATAGATGAGATAGTTGTGATAGACCTGATAGATGAGATAGTTGTGATAGACCTGATAGATGAGATAGTTGTGATAGACCTGATAGATGAGATAGTTGTGATATACCTGATAGATGAGATAGACCTGATAGATGAGATAGACCTGATAGATGAGATAGACCTGATAGATGAGATAGTTGTGATAGACCTGATAGATGAAATAGTTGTGATAGACCTGATAGTTGTGATAGACCTGATAGATGAGATAGTTGTGATAGACCTGATAGATGAGATAGTTGTGATAGACCTGATAGATGAGATAGTTGTGATAGACCTGATAGATGAGATAGTTGTGATAGACCTGATAGATGTGATAGACCTGATAGATGAGATAGTTGTGATAGACGTGATAGATGAGATAGTTGTGATAGATGAGATAGTTGTGATAGACGTGATAGATGAGATAGTTGTGATAGATGAGATAGTTGTGATAGACCTGATAGATGAGATAGTTGTGATAGATGAGATAGTTGTGATAGACCTGATAGATGAGATAGTTGTGATAGACCTGATAGATGAGATAGTTGTGATAGACCTGATAGATGAGATAGTTGTGATAGACGTGATAGATGAGATAGTTGTGATAGACCTGATAGATGAGATAGTTGTGATAGACGTGATAGATGAGATAGTTGTGATAGACCTGATAGATGAGATAGTTGTGATAGACCTGATAGATGAGATAGTTGTGATAGATGAGATAGTAGTGATAGACGTGATAGATGAGATAGTTGTGATAGATGAGATAGTTGTGATAGACCTGATAGATGAGATAGTTGTGATAGATGAGATAGTTGTGACAGACGTGATAGATGAGATAGTTGTGATAGACCTGATAGATGAGATAGTTGTGATAGACCTGATAGATGAGATAGTTGTGATAGATGAGATAGTTGTGACAGACCTGATAGATGAGATAGTTGTGATAGACGTGATAGGTGAGATAGTTGTGATAGGTAAGATAGTTGTGACAGACGTGATAGGTGAGATAATTGTGACATACGTGATATATGAGATAGTTGTGATAGACGTGATATATGAGATAGTTGTGACAGACGTGATAGGTGAGAAAGTTGTGACAGTCGTGATATATGAGATAGTTATGATAGTCGTGATATATGAGATAGTTATGATAGACGTGATATATGAGATAGTTATGATAGACGTGATATATGAGATAGTTATGACAGACGTGATATATGAGATAGTTGTGATAGACGTGATATATGAGATAGTTGTGACAGACGTGATATGTGAGATAATTGTGACAGACGTGATATATGAGATAGTTGTGATAGACGTGATAGACGTGATAGATGAGATGGTTGTGATAGGTGAGATAGTTGTGACAGACGTGATATATGAGATAGTTGTGATAGCATCATCGAACTATTTGGTTCTACCCGATGTTGTTCAAACCTTAAACATACGTTCATTCTTAGTTCTTGGAAAGCAGTCATCACGACTGGCAGAGCAAGAAACACAACTTTGAATGAAGACCTGATAGGTGAGATAGTTGTGATAGATGAGATAGTTGTGATAGTTGTGATACGTGAGATAGTTGTGATAGATGAGATAGTTGTGATAGGTGAGATAGTTGTGATAGGTGAGATAGTTGTGATAGGTGAGATAGTTGTGATAGATGAGATAGTTGTGATAGGTGAGATAGTTGTGATAGGTGAGATAGTTGTGATAGGTGAGATAGTTGTGATAGGTGAGATAGTTGTGATAGGTGATATAGTTGTGATAGGTGAGATAGTTGTGATAGGTGAGATAGTTGTGATAGGTGAGATAGTTGTGATAGGTGAGATAGTTGTGATAGGTGAGATAGTTGTGATAGATGAGATAGTTGTGATAGGTGAGATAGTTGTGACAGACCTGATAGGTGAGATAGTTGTGATAGGTGAGATAGTTGTGACAGACGTGATAGATGAGATAGTTGTGACAGACGTGATAGATGAAATAGTTGTGATAGACCTGATAGTTGTGATAGACCTGATAGATGAGATAGTTGTGATAGACCTGATAGATGAGATAGTTGTGATAGACCTGATAGATGAGATAGTTGTGATAGACCTGATAGATGAGATAGTTGTGATATACCTGATAGATGAGATAGACCTGATAGATGAGATAGACCTGATAGATGAGATAGACCTGATAGATGAGATAGTTGTGATAGACCTGATAGATGAAATAGTTGTGATAGACCTGATAGTTGTGATAGACCTGATAGATGAGATAGTTGTGATAGACCTGATAGATGAGATAGTTGTGATAGACCTGATAGATGAGATAGTTGTGATAGACCTGATAGATGAGATAGTTGTGATAGACCTGATAGATGTGATAGACCTGATAGATGAGATAGTTGTGATAGACGTGATAGATGAGATAGTTGTGATAGATGAGATAGTTGTGATAGACGTGATAGATGAGATAGTTGTGATAGATGAGATAGTTGTGATAGACCTGATAGATGAGATAGTTGTGATAGATGAGATAGTTGTGATAGACCTGATAGATGAGATAGTTGTGATAGACCTGATAGATGAGATAGTTGTGATAGACCTGATAGATGAGATAGTTGTGATAGACTTGATAGATGAGATAGTTGTGATAGACCTGATAGATGAGATAGTTGTGATAGACTTGATAGATGAGATAGTTGTGATAGACCTGATAGATGAGATAGTTGTGATAGACCTGATAGATGAGATAGTTGTGATAGATGAGATAGTAGTGATAGACGTGATAGATGAGATAGTTGTGATAGATGAGATAGTTGTGATAGACCTGATAGATGAGATAGTTGTGATAGATGAGATAGTTGTGACAGACCTGATAGATGAGATAGTTGTGATAGACCTGATAGATGAGATAGTTGTGATAGACCTGATAGATGAGATAGTTGTGATAGATGAGATAGTTGTGACAGACCTGATAGATGAGATAGTTGTGATAGACGTGATAGGTGAGATAGTTGTGATAGGTAAGATAGTTGTGACAGACGTGATAGGTGAGATAATTGTGACATACGTGATATATGAGATAGTTGTGATAGACGTGATATATGAGATAGTTGTGACAGTCGTGATAGGTGAGAAAGTTGTGACAGTCGTGATATATGAGATAGTTATGATAGTCGTGATATATGAGATAGTTATGATAGACGTGATATATGAGATAGTTATGATAGACGTGATATATGAGATAGTTATGATAGACGTGATATATGAGATAGTTGTGATAGAAGTGATAGGTGAGATAGTTGTGACAGACGTGATATATGAGATAGTTGTGACAGACGTGATAGGTGAGATAGTTGTGACAGACGTGATATATGAGATAGTTGTGACAGACCTGATAGGTGAGATAGTTGTGACAGACGTGATATATGAGATAGTTGTGACAGACGTGATAGGTGAGATAGTTGTGACAGACGTGATATATTAGATAGTTGTGATAGGTGAGATAGTTGTGACAGACGTGATAGGTGAGATAGTTGTGACAGACGTGATATATGAGATAGTTGTGATAGGTGAGATAGTTGTGACAGACGTGATATATGAGATAGTTGTGACAGACGTGATAGGTGAGGTGGTTGTGACAGACGTTATAGGTGAGATAGTTGTGATAGACGTAATAGGTGAGATAGTTGTGACAGACGTGATAGGTGAGATAGTTGTGACAGACGTGATAGGTGAGATAGTTGTGACAGACGTGATATGTGAGATAGTTGTAATAGACGTGATAGGTGAGATATTTGTGACAGACGTGATATATGAGATAGTTGTGATAGACGTGATAGATGAGATGGTTGTGATAGGTGAGATAGTTGTGACAGACGTGATAGGTGAGATAGTTGTGATAGACGTGATTGGTGAGATAGTTGTGATAACGTGTTATATGAGATAGTTGTGATAGGTGAGATAGTTGTGACAGACGTGATATATGAGATAGTTGTGATAGGTGAGATAGTTGTGACAGACGTGATATATGAGATAGTTGTGACAGACGTGATAGGTGAGGTGGTTGTGACAGACGTTATAGGTGAGATAGTTGTGATAGACGTGATAGGTGAGATAGTTGTGACAGACGTGATAGGTGAGATAGTTGTGACAGACGTGATATGTGAGATAGTTGTAATAGACGTGATAGGTGAGATATTTGTGACAGACGTGATATATGAGATAGTTGTGATAGACGTGATAGATGAGATGGTTGTGATAGGTGAGATAGTTGTGACAGACGTGATAGGTGAGATAGTTGTGATAGACGTGATTGGTGAGATAGTTGTGATAACGTGTTATATGAGATAGTTGTGATAGACGTGATAGATGAGATGGTTGTGATAGGTGAGATATTTATGACAGACGTGATATATGAGACAGTTTTGACAGACGTGATATATGAGATAGTTGTGACAGACGTGATATATGAGATAGTTGTGACAGACGTGATATATGAGATAATTGTGACAGACGTGATATATGAGATAGTTGTGACAGACGTGATATATGAGACAGTTGTGACAGACGTGATATATGAGATAGTTGTGATAGACGTGATAGGTGAGATAGTTGTGATAGACGATTTGTATGAGATAGTTGTGACATACGTGATATATGAGATAGTTGTGACAGACGTGATAGGTGAGATAGTTGTGATAGACGTGATATATGAGATATTTGTTACAGACGTGATATATGAGATAGTTGTGATAGACGTGGTAGGTGAGATAGTTGAAGATAGACGTGATATATGAGATAGTTGTGACTGACGTGATATATAAGATAGTTGTGATAGACTTGATAGGTGGGATAGTTGTGACAGAAGTGATATATGAGATAGTTGTGACAGACGTGATAGGTGAGATAGTTGTGATAGACGTGGTAGGTGAGATAGTTGTGACAGACGTGATTTATGAGATAGTTGTGACAGACGTGATATATGAGATAGTTGTGACAGACGTGATATATGAGATAGATGTGACAGACGTGATATATGAGATAGTTGTGACAGACGTGATATGTGAGATAGTTGTGACAGACGTGATATATGAGATAGTTGTGATAGACGTGATAGGTGAGATAGTTGTGACAGACGTGACATATGAGATAGTTGTGATAGACGTGATTGGTGAGATAGTTGTGACAGACGTGATATATGAGATAGTTGTGATAGACGTGATAGGTGAGATAATTGTGACAGACGTGATATATGAGATAGTTGTGATAGACGTGATATATGAGATAGTTGTGATAGACGTGATAGATGAGATGGTTGTGATAGGTGAGATAGTTGTGACAGACGTGATATATGAGATAGTTGTGATAGACGTGATATATGAGATAGTTGTGACAGACGTGATAGGTGAGATAATTGTGACAGACGTGATATATGAGATAGTTGTGATAGACGTGATAGACGTGATAGATGAGATGGTTGTGATAGGTGAGATAGTTGTGACAGACGTGATATATGAGATAGTTGTGATAGCATCATCGAACTATTTGGTTCTACCCGATGTTGTTCAAACCTTAAACATACGTTCATTCTTAGTTCTTGGAAAGCAGTCATCACGACTGGCAGAGCAAGAAACACAACTTTGAATGAAGACCTGATAGGTGAGATAGTTGTGATAGATGAGATAGTTGTGATAGTTGTGATACGTGAGATAGTTGTGATAGATGAGATAGTTGTGATAGGTGAGATAGTTGTGATAGGTGAGATAGTTGTGATAGGTGAGATAGTTGTGATAGATGAGATAGTTGTGATAGGTGAGATAGTTGTGATAGGTGAGATAGTTGTGATAGGTGAGATAGTTGTGATAGGTGAGATAGTTGTGATAGGTGAGATAGTTGTGACAGACCTGATAGGTGAGATAGTTGTGATAGGTGAGATAGTTGTGACAGACGTGATAGATGAGATAGTTGTGACAGACGTGATAGATGAAATAGTTGTGATAGACCTGATAGTTGTGATAGACCTGATAGATGAGATAGTTGTGATAGACCTGATAGATGAGATAGTTGTGATAGACCTGATAGATGAGATAGTTGTGATAGACCTGATAGATGAGATAGTTGTGATATACCTGATAGATGAGATAGACCTGATAGATGAGATAGACCTGATAGATGAGATAGACCTGATAGATGAGATAGTTGTGATAGACCTGATAGATGAAATAGTTGTGATAGACCTGATAGTTGTGATAGACCTGATAGATGAGATAGTTGTGATAGACCTGATAGATGAGATAGTTGTGATAGACCTGATAGATGAGATAGTTGTGATAGACCTGATAGATGAGATAGTTGTGATAGACCTGATAGATGTGATAGACCTGATAGATGAGATAGTTGTGATAGACGTGATAGATGAGATAGTTGTGATAGATGAGATAGTTGTGATAGACGTGATAGATGAGATAGTTGTGATAGATGAGATAGTTGTGATAGACCTGATAGATGAGATAGTTGTGATAGATGAGATAGTTGTGATAGACCTGATAGATGAGATAGTTGTGATAGACCTGATAGATGAGATAGTTGTGATAGACCTGATAGATGAGATAGTTGTGATAGACTTGATAGATGAGATAGTTGTGATAGACCTGATAGATGAGATAGTTGTGATAGACTTGATAGATGAGATAGTTGTGATAGACCTGATAGATGAGATAGTTGTGATAGACCTGATAGATGAGATAGTTGTGATAGATGAGATAGTGATAGACGTGATAGATGAGATAGTTGTGATAGATGAGATAGTTGTGATAGACCTGATAGATGAGATAGTTGTGATAGATGAGATAGTTGTGACAGACCTGATAGATGAGATAGTTGTGATAGACCTGATAGATGAGATAGTTGTGATAGACCTGATAGATGAGATAGTTGTGATAGATGAGATAGTTGTGACAGACCTGATAGATGAGATAGTTGTGATAGACGTGATAGGTGAGATAGTTGTGATAGGTAAGATAGTTGTGACAGACGTGATAGGTGAGATAATTGTGACATACGTGATATATGAGATAGTTGTGATAGACGTGATATATGAGATAGTTGTGACAGTCGTGATAGGTGAGAAAGTTGTGACAGTCGTGATATATGAGATAGTTATGATAGTCGTGATATATGAGATAGTTATGATAGACGTGATATATGAGATAGTTATGATAGACGTGATATATGAGATAGTTATGATAGACGTGATATATGAGATAGTTGTGATAGAAGTGATAGGTGAGATAGTTGTGACAGACGTGATATATGAGATAGTTGTGACAGACGTGATAGGTGAGATAGTTGTGACAGACGTGATATATGAGATAGTTGTGACAGACCTGATAGGTGAGATAGTTGTGACAGACGTGATATATGAGATAGTTGTGACAGACGTGATAGGTGAGATAGTTGTGACAGACGTGATATATTAGATAGTTGTGATAGGTGAGATAGTTGTGACAGACGTGATAGGTGAGATAGTTGTGACAGACGTGATATATGAGATAGTTGTGATAGGTGAGATAGTTGTGACAGACGTGATATATGAGATAGTTGTGACAGACGTGATAGGTGAGGTGGTTGTGACAGACGTTATAGGTGAGATAGTTGTGATAGACGTAATAGGTGAGATAGTTGTGACAGACGTGATAGGTGAGATAGTTGTGACAGACGTGATAGGTGAGATAGTTGTGACAGACGTGATATGTGAGATAGTTGTAATAGACGTGATAGGTGAGATATTTGTGACAGACGTGATATATGAGATAGTTGTGATAGACGTGATAGATGAGATGGTTGTGATAGGTGAGATAGTTGTGACAGACGTGATAGGTGAGATAGTTGTGATAGACGTGATTGGTGAGATAGTTGTGATAACGTGTTATATGAGATAGTTGTGATAGACGTGATATATGAGATAGTTGTGACAGTCGTGATAGGTGAGATAGTTGTGACAGACGTGATATATGAGATAGTTGTGATAGACGTGATAGATGAGATGGTTGTGATAGGTGAGATATTTATGACAGACGTGATATATGAGATAGTTTTGACAGACGTGATATATGAGATAGTTGTGACAGACGTGATATATGAGATAGTTGTGACAGACGTGATATATGAGATAGTTGTGACAGACGTGATATATGAGACAGTTGTGACAGACGTGATATATGAGATAGTTGTGATAGACGTGATAGACGTGATAGGTGAGATAGTTGTGATAGACGTGATGTATGAGATAGTTGTGACATACGTGATATATGAGATAGTTGTGACAGACGTGATAGGTGAGATAGTTGTGATAGACGTGATATATGAGATAGTTGTGACAGACGTGATATATGAGATAGTTGTGATAGACTTGATAGGTGGGATAGTTGTGACAGAAGTGATATATGAGATAGTTGTGACAGACGTGATAGGTGAGATAGTTGTGATAGACGTGGTAGGTGAGATAGTTGTGACAGACGTGATTTATGAGATAGTTGTGACAGACGTGATATATGAGATAGTTGTGACAGACGTGATATATGAGATAGATGTGACAGACGTGATATATGAGATAGTTGTGACAGACGTGATATGTGAGATAGTTGTGACAGACGTGATATATGAGATAGTTGTGATAGACGTGATAGGTGAGATAGTTGTGACAGACGTGACATATGAGATAGTTGTGATAGACGTGATTGGTGAGATAGTTGTGACAGACGTGATATATGAGATAGTTGTGATAGACGTGATAGGTGAGATAATTGTGACAGACGTGATATATGAGATAGTTGTGATAGACGTGATATATGAGATAGTTGTGATAGACGTGATAGATGAGATGGTTGTGATAGGTGAGATAGTTGTGACAGACGTGATATATGAGATAGTTGTGATAGACGTGATATATGAGATAGTTGTGACAGACGTGATAGGTGAGATAATTGTGACAGACGTGATATATGAGATAGTTGTGATAGACGTGATAGACGTGATAGATGAGATGGTTGTGATAGGTGAGATAGTTGTGACAGACGTGATATATGAGATAGTTGTGATAGCATCATCGAACTATTTGGTTCTACCCGATGTTGTTCAAACCTTAAACATACGTTCATTCTTAGTTCTTGGAAAGCAGTCATCACGACTGGCAGAGCAAGAAACACAACTTTGAATGAAGACCTGATAGGTGAGATAGTTGTGATAGATGAGATAGTTGTGATAGTTGTGATACGTGAGATAGTTGTGATAGATGAGATAGTTGTGATAGGTGAGATAGTTGTGATAGGTGAGATAGTTGTGATAGGTGAGATAGTTGTGATAGATGAGATAGTTGTGATAGGTGAGATAGTTGTGATAGGTGAGATAGTTGTGATAGGTGAGATAGTTGTGATAGGTGAGATAGTTGTGATAGGTGAGATAGTTGTGATAGGTGATATAGTTGTGATAGGTGAGATAGTTGTGATAGGTGAGATAGTTGTGATAGGTGAGATAGTTGTGATAGGTGAGATAGTTGTGATAGGTGAGATAGTTGTGATAGGTGAGATAGTTGTGACAGACCTGATAGGTGAGATAGTTGTGATAGGTGAGATAGTTGTGACAGACGTGATAGATGAGATAGTTGTGACAGACGTGATAGATGAAATAGTTGTGATAGACCTGATAGTTGTGATAGACCTGATAGATGAGATAGTTGTGATAGACCTGATAGATGAGATAGTTGTGATAGACCTGATAGATGAGATAGTTGTGATAGACCTGATAGATGAGATAGTTGTGATATACCTGATAGATGAGATAGACCTGATAGATGAGATAGACCTGATAGATGAGATAGACCTGATAGATGAGATAGTTGTGATAGACCTGATAGATGAAATAGTTGTGATAGACCTGATAGTTGTGATAGACCTGATAGATGAGATAGTTGTGATAGACCTGATAGATGAGATAGTTGTGATAGACCTGATAGATGAGATAGTTGTGATAGACCTGATAGATGAGATAGTTGTGATAGACCTGATAGATGTGATAGACCTGATAGATGAGATAGTTGTGATAGACGTGATAGATGAGATAGTTGTGATAGATGAGATAGTTGTGATAGACGTGATAGATGAGATAGTTGTGATAGATGAGATAGTTGTGATAGACCTGATAGATGAGATAGTTGTGATAGATGAGATAGTTGTGATAGACCTGATAGATGAGATAGTTGTGATAGACCTGATAGATGAGATAGTTGTGATAGACCTGATAGATGAGATAGTTGTGATAGACTTGATAGATGAGATAGTTGTGATAGACCTGATAGATGAGATAGTTGTGATAGACTTGATAGATGAGATAGTTGTGATAGACCTGATAGATGAGATAGTTGTGATAGACCTGATAGATGAGATAGTTGTGATAGATGAGATAGTAGTGATAGACGTGATAGATGAGATAGTTGTGATAGATGAGATAGTTGTGATAGACCTGATAGATGAGATAGTTGTGATAGATGAGATAGTTGTGACAGACCTGATAGATGAGATAGTTGTGATAGACCTGATAGATGAGATAGTTGTGATAGACCTGATAGATGAGATAGTTGTGATAGATGAGATAGTTGTGACAGACCTGATAGATGAGATAGTTGTGATAGACGTGATAGGTGAGATAGTTGTGATAGGTAAGATAGTTGTGACAGACGTGATAGGTGAGATAATTGTGACATACGTGATATATGAGATAGTTGTGATAGACGTGATATATGAGATAGTTGTGACAGTCGTGATAGGTGAGAAAGTTGTGACAGTCGTGATATATGAGATAGTTATGATAGTCGTGATATATGAGATAGTTGTGACAGACGTGATATATGAGATAGTTGTGACAGACGTGATATATGAGATAGTTGTGACAGACGTGATATATGAGATAGTTGTGATAGACGTGATAGGTGAGATAGTTGTGATAGACGTGATGTATGAGATAGTTGTGACATACGTGATATATGAGATAGTTGTGACAGACGTGATAGGTGAGATAGTTGTGATAGACGTGATATATGAGATAGTTGTTACAGACGTGATATATGAGATAGTTGTGATAGACGTGGTAGGTGAGATAGTTGAAGATAGACGTGATATATGAGATAGTTGTGACTGACGTGATATATAAGATAGTTGTGATAGACTTGATAGGTGGGATAGTTGTGACAGAAGTGATATATGAGATAGTTGTGACAGACGTGATAGGTGAGATAGTTGTGATAGACGTGGTAGGTGAGATAGTTGTGACAGACGTGATTTATGAGATAGTTGTGACAGACGTGATATATGAGATAGTTGTGACAGACGTGATATATGAGATAGATGTGACAGACGTGATATATGAGATAGTTGTGACAGACGTGATATGTGAGATAGTTGTGACAGACGTGATATATGAGATAGTTGTGATAGACGTGATAGGTGAGATAGTTGTGACAGACGTGACATATGAGATAGTTGTGATAGACGTGATTGGTGAGATAGTTGTGACAGACGTGATATATGAGATAGTTGTGATAGACGTGATAGGTGAGATAATTGTGACAGACGTGATATATGAGATAGTTGTGATAGACGTGATATATGAGATAGTTGTGATAGACGTGATAGATGAGATGGTTGTGATAGGTGAGATAGTTGTGACAGACGTGATATATGAGATAGTTGTGATAGACGTGATATATGAGATAGTTGTGACAGACGTGATAGGTGAGATAATTGTGACAGACGTGATATATGAGATAGTTGTGATAGACGTGATAGACGTGATAGATGAGATGGTTGTGATAGGTGAGATAGTTGTGACAGACGTGATATATGAGATAGTTGTGATAGCATCATCGAACTATTTGGTTCTACCCGATGTTGTTCAAACCTTAAACATACGTTCATTCTTAGTTCTTGGAAAGCAGTCATCACGACTGGCAGAGCAAGAAACACAACTTTGAATGAAGACCTGATAGGTGAGATAGTTGTGATAGATGAGATAGTTGTGATAGTTGTGATACGTGAGATAGTTGTGATAGATGAGATAGTTGTGATAGGTGAGATAGTTGTGATAGGTGAGATAGTTGTGATAGGTGAGATAGTTGTGATAGATGAGATAGTTGTGATAGGTGAGATAGTTGTGATAGGTGAGATAGTTGTGATAGGTGAGATAGTTGTGATAGGTGAGATAGTTGTGATAGGTGTGATAGTTGTGATAGGTGAGATAGTTGTGATAGGTGAGATAGTTGTGATAGGTGAGATAGTTGTGATAGGTGAGATAGTTGTGATAGGTGAGATAGTTGTGATAGATGAGATAGTTGTGATAGGTGAGATAGTTGTGACAGACCTGATAGGTGAGATAGTTGTGATAGGTGAGATAGTTGTGACAGACGTGATAGATGAGATAGTTGTGACAGACGTGATAGATGAAATAGTTGTGATAGACCTGATAGTTGTGATAGACCTGATAGATGAGATAGTTGTGATAGACCTGATAGATGAGATAGTTGTGATAGACCTGATAGATGAGATAGTTGTGATAGACCTGATAGATGAGATAGTTGTGATATACCTGATAGATGAGATAGACCTGATAGATGAGATAGACCTGATAGATGAGATAGACCTGATAGATGAGATAGTTGTGATAGACCTGATAGATGAAATAGTTGTGATAGACCTGATAGTTGTGATAGACCTGATAGATGAGATAGTTGTGATAGACCTGATAGATGAGATAGTTGTGATAGACCTGATAGATGAGATAGTTGTGATAGACCTGATAGATGTGATAGACCTGATAGATGAGATAGTTGTGATAGACGTGATAGATGAGATAGTTGTGATAGATGAGATAGTTGTGATAGACGTGATAGATGAGATAGTTGTGATAGATGAGATAGTTGTGATAGACCTGATAGATGAGATAGTTGTGATAGATGAGATAGTTGTGATAGACCTGATAGATGAGATAGTTGTGATAGACCTGATAGATGAGATAGTTGTGATAGACCTGATAGATGAGATAGTTGTGATAGACTTGATAGATGAGATAGTTGTGATAGACCTGATAGATGAGATAGTTGTGATAGACTTGATAGATGAGATAGTTGTGATAGACCTGATAGATGAGATAGTTGTGATAGACCTGATAGATGAGATAGTTGTGATAGATGAGATAGTAGTGATAGACGTGATAGATGAGATAGTTGTGATAGATGAGATAGTTGTGATAGACCTGATAGATGAGATAGTTGTGATAGTTGTGACAGACCTGATAGATGAGATAGTTGTGATAGACCTGATAGATGAGATAGTTGTGATAGACCTGATAGATGAGATAGTTGTGATAGATGAGATAGTTGTGACAGACCTGATAGATGAGATAGTTGTGATAGACGTGATAGGTGAGATAGTTGTGATAGGTAAGATAGTTGTGACAGACGTGATAGGTGAGATAATTGTGACATACGTGATATATGAGATAGTTGTGATAGACGTGATATATGAGATAGTTGTGACAGTCGTGATAGGTGAGAAAGTTGTGACAGTCGTGATATATGAGATAGTTATGATAGTCGTGATATATGAGATAGTTATGATAGACGTGATATATGAGATAGTTATGATAGACGTGATATATGAGATAGTTATGATAGACGTGATATATGAGATAGTTGTGATAGAAGTGATAGGTGAGATAGTTGTGACAGACGTGATATATGAGATAGTTGTGACAGACGTGATAGGTGAGATAGTTGTGACAGACGTGATATATGAGATAGTTGTGACAGACCTGATAGGTGAGATAGTTGTGACAGACGTGATATATGAGATAGTTGTGACAGACGTGATAGGTGAGATAGTTGTGACAGACGTGATATATTAGATAGTTGTGATAGGTGAGATAGTTGTGACAGACGTGATAGGTGAGATAGTTGTGACAGACGTGATATATGAGATAGTTGTGATAGGTGAGATAGTTGTGACAGACGTGATATATGAGATAGTTGTGACAGACGTGATAGGTGAGATAGTTGTGATAGACGTGATTGGTGAGATAGTTGTGATAACGTGTTATATGAGATAGTTGTGATAGGTGAGATAGTTGTGACAGACGTGATATATGAGATAGTTGTGATAGGTGAGATAGTTGTGACAGACGTGATATATGAGATAGTTGTGACAGACGTGATAGGTGAGATAGTTGTGACAGACGTTATAGGAGAGATAGTTGTGATAGACGTGATAGGTGAGATAGTTGTGACAGACGTGATAGGTGAGATAGTTGTGACAGACGTGATATGTGAGATAGTTGTGATAGACGTGATAGGTGAGATATTTGTGACAGACGTGATATATGAGATAGTTGTGATAGACGTGATAGATGAGATGGTTGTGATAGGTGAGATAGTTGTGACAGACGTGATAGGTGAGATAGTTGTGATAGACGTGATTGGTGAGATAGTTGTGATAACGTGTTATATGAGATAGTTGTGATAGGTGAGATAGTTGTGACAGACGTGATATATGAGATAGTTGTGATAGACGTGATAGATGAGATGGTTATGATAGGTGAGATATTTATGACAGACGTGATATATGAGATAGTTTTGACAGACGTGATATATGAGATAGTTGTGACAGACGTGATATATGAGATAGTTGTGACAGACGTGATATATGAGATAGTTGTGACAGACGTGATATATGAGATAGTTGTGACAGACGTGATATATGAGATAGTTGTGACAGAAGTGATATATGAGATAGTTGTGACAGACGTGATAGGTGAGATAGTTGTGATAGACGTGATAGGTGAGATAGTTGTGACAGACGTGATTTATGAGATAGTTGTGACAGACGTGATATATGAGATAGTTGTGACAGACGTGATATATGAGATAGATGTGACAGACGTGATATATGAGATAGTTGTGACAGACGTGATATGTGAGATAGTTGTGACAGACGTGATATATGAGATAGTTGTGATAGACGTGATAGGTGAGATAGTTGTGACAGACGTGATATATGAGATAGTTGTGATAGACGTGATTGGTGAGATAGTTGTGACAGACGTGATATATGAGATAGTTGTGATAGACGTGATAGGTGAGATAATTGTGACAGACGTGATATATGAGATAGTTGTGATAGACGTGATATATGAGATAGTTGTGATAGACGTGATAGATGAGATGGTTGTGATAGGTGAGATAGTTGTGACAGACGTGATATATGAGATAGTTGTGATAGACGTGATATATGAGATAGTTGTGACAGACGTGATAGGTGAGATAGTTGTGACAGACGTGATATATGAGATAGTTGTGACAGACGTGATAGGTGAGATAGTTGTGATAGACGTGATATATGAGATATTTGTTACAGACGTGATATATGAGATAGTTGTGATAGACGTGGTAGGTGAGATAGTTGAAGATAGACGTGATATATGAGATAGTTGTGACTGACGTGATATATAAGATAGTTGTGATAGACTTGATAGGTGGGATAGTTGTGACAGAAGTGATATATGAGATAGTTGTGACAGACGTGATAGGTGAGATAGTTGTGATAGACGTGGTAGGTGAGATAGTTGTGACAGACGTGATTTATGAGATAGTTGTGACAGACGTGATATATGAGATAGTTGTGACAGACGTGATATATGAGATAGATGTGACAGACGTGATATATGAGATAGTTGTGACAGACGTGATATGTGAGATAGTTGTGACAGACGTGATATATGAGATAGTTGTGATAGACGTGATAGGTGAGATAGTTGTGACAGACGTGACATATGAGATAGTTGTGATAGACGTGATTGGTGAGATAGTTGTGACAGACGTGATATATGAGATAGTTGTGATAGACGTGATAGGTGAGATAATTGTGACAGACGTGATATATGAGATAGTTGTGATAGACGTGATATATGAGATAGTTGTGATAGACGTGATAGATGAGATGGTTGTGATAGGTGAGATAGTTGTGACAGACGTGATATATGAGATAGTTGTGATAGACGTGATATATGAGATAGTTGTGACAGACGTGATAGGTGAGATAATTGTGACAGACGTGATATATGAGATAGTTGTGATAGACGTGATAGACGTGATAGATGAGATGGTTGTGATAGGTGAGATAGTTGTGACAGACGTGATATATGAGATAGTTGTGATAGCATCATCGAACTATTTGGTTCTACCCGATGTTGTTCAAACCTTAAACATACGTTCATTCTTAGTTCTTGGAAAGCAGTCATCACGACTGGCAGAGCAAGAAACACAACTTTGAATGAAGACCTGATAGGTGAGATAGTTGTGATAGATGAGATAGTTGTGATAGTTGTGATACGTGAGATAGTTGTGATAGATGAGATAGTTGTGATAGGTGAGATAGTTGTGATAGGTGAGATAGTTGTGATAGGTGAGATAGTTGTGATAGATGAGATAGTTGTGATAGGTGAGATAGTTGTGATAGGTGAGATAGTTGTGATAGGTGAGATAGTTGTGATAGGTGAGATAGTTGTGATAGGTGAGATAGTTGTGATAGGTGAGATAGTTGTGATAGGTGAGATAGTTGTGACAGACCTGATAGGTGAGATAGTTGTGATAGGTGAGATAGTTGTGACAGACGTGATAGATGAGATAGTTGTGACAGACGTGATAGATGAAATAGTTGTGATAGACCTGATAGTTGTGATAGACCTGATAGATGAGATAGTTGTGATAGACCTGATAGATGAGATAGTTGTGATAGACCTGATAGATGAGATAGTTGTGATAGACCTGATAGATGAGATAGTTGTGATATACCTGATAGATGAGATAGACCTGATAGATGAGATAGACCTGATAGATGAGATAGACCTGATAGATGAGATAGTTGTGATAGACCTGATAGATGAAATAGTTGTGATAGACCTGATAGTTGTGATAGACCTGATAGATGAGATAGTTGTGATAGACCTGATAGATGAGATAGTTGTGATAGACCTGATAGATGAGATAGTTGTGATAGACCTGATAGATGAGATAGTTGTGATAGACCTGATAGATGTGATAGACCTGATAGATGAGATAGTTGTGATAGACGTGATAGATGAGATAGTTGTGATAGATGAGATAGTTGTGATAGACGTGATAGATGAGATAGTTGTGATAGATGAGATAGTTGTGATAGACCTGATAGATGAGATAGTTGTGATAGATGAGATAGTTGTGATAGACCTGATAGATGAGATAGTTGTGATAGACCTGATAGATGAGATAGTTGTGATAGACCTGATAGATGAGATAGTTGTGATAGACTTGATAGATGAGATAGTTGTGATAGACCTGATAGATGAGATAGTTGTGATAGACTTGATAGATGAGATAGTTGTGATAGACCTGATAGATGAGATAGTTGTGATAGACCTGATAGATGAGATAGTTGTGATAGATGAGATAGTTGTGACAGACCTGATAGATGAGATAGTTGTGATAGACCTGATAGATGAGATAGTTGTGATAGACCTGATAGATGAGATAGTTGTGATAGATGAGATAGTTGTGACAGACCTGATAGATGAGATAGTTGTGATAGACGTGATAGGTGAGATAGTTGTGATAGGTAAGATAGTTGTGACAGACGTGATAGGTGAGATAATTGTGACATACGTGATATATGAGATAGTTGTGATAGACGTGATATATGAGATAGTTGTGACAGTCGTGATAGGTGAGAAAGTTGTGACAGTCGTGATATATGAGATAGTTATGATAGTCGTGATATATGAGATAGTTATGATAGACGTGATATATGAGATAGTTATGATAGACGTGATATATGAGATAGTTATGATAGACGTGATATATGAGATAGTTGTGATAGAAGTGATAGGTGAGATAGTTGTGACAGACGTGATATATGAGATAGTTGTGACAGACGTGATAGGTGAGATAGTTGTGACAGACGTGATATATGAGATAGTTGTGACAGACCTGATAGGTGAGATAGTTGTGACAGACGTGATATATGAGATAGTTGTGACAGACGTGATAGGTGAGATAGTTGTGACAGACGTGATATATTAGATAGTTGTGATAGGTGAGATAGTTGTGACAGACGTGATAGGTGAGATAGTTGTGACAGACGTGATATATGAGATAGTTGTGATAGGTGAGATAGTTGTGACAGACGTGATATATGAGATAGTTGTGACAGACGTGATAGGTGAGGTGGTTGTGACAGACGTTATATGTGAGATAGTTGTGATAGACGTAATAGGTGAGATAGTTGTGACAGACGTGATAGGTGAGATAGTTGTGACAGACGTGATAGGTGAGATAGTTGTGACAGACGTGATATGTGAGATAGTTGTAATAGACGTGATAGGTGAGATATTTGTGACAGACGTGATATATGAGATAGTTGTGATAGACGTGATAGATGAGATGGTTGTGATAGGTGAGATAGTTGTGACAGACGTGATAGGTGAGATAGTTGTGATAGACGTGATTGGTGAGATAGTTGTGATAACGTGTTATATGAGAAAGTTGTGATAGACGTGATATATGAGATAGTTGTGACAGTCGTGATAGGTGAGATAGTTGTGACAGACGTGATATATGAGATAGTTGTGATAGACGTGATAGATGAGATGGTTGTGATAGGTGAGATATTTATGACATACGTGATATATGAGACAGTTTTGACAGACGTGATATATGAGATAGTTGTGACAGACGTGATATATGAGATAATTGTGACAGACGTGATATATGAGATAGTTGTGACAGACGTGATATATGAGACAGTTGTGACAGACGTGATATATGAGATAGTTGTGATAGACGTGATAGGTGAGATAGTTGTGATAGACGTGATGTATGAGATAGTTGTGACATACGTGATATATGAGATAGTTGTGACAGACGTGATAGGTGAGATAGTTGTGATAGACGTGATATATGAGATATTTGTTACAGACGTGATATATGAGATAGTTGTGATAGACGTGGTAGGTGAGATAGTTGAAGATAGACGTGATATATGAGATAGTTGTGACTGACGTGATATATAAGATAGTTGTGATAGACTTGATAGGTGGGATAGTTGTGACAGAAGTGATATATGAGATAGTTGTGACAGACGTGATAGGTGAGATAGTTGTGATAGACGTGGTAGGTGAGACAGTTGTGACAGACGTGATTTATGAGATAGTTGTGACAGGCGTGATATATGAGATAGTTGTGACAGACGTGATATATGAGATAGATGTGACAGACGTGATATATGAGATAGTTGTGACAGACGTGATATGTGAGATAGTTGTGACAGACGTGATATATGAGATAGTTGTGATAGACGTGATAGGTGAGATAGTTGTGACAGACGTGACATATGAGATAGTTGTGATAGACGTGATTGGTGAGATAGTTGTGACAGACGTGATATATGAGATAGTTGTGATAGACGTGATAGGTGAGATAATTGTGACAGACGTGATATATGAGATAGTTGTGATAGACGTGATATATGAGATAGTTGTGATAGACGTGATAGATGAGATGGTTGTGATAGGTGAGATAGTTGTGACAGACGTGATATATGAGATAGTTGTGATAGACGTGATATATGAGATAGTTGTGACAGACGTGATAGGTGAGATAATTGTGACAGACGTGATATATGAGATAGTTGTGATAGACGTGATAGACGTGATAGATGAGATGGTTGTGATAGGTGAGATAGTTGTGACAGACGTGATATATGAGATAGTTGTGATAGCATCATCGAACTATTTGGTTCTACCCGATGTTGTTCAAACCTTAAACATACGTTCATTCTTAGTTCTTGGAAAGCAGTCATCACGACTGGCAGAGCAAGAAACACAACTTTGAATGAAGACCTGATAGGTGAGATAGTTGTGATAGATGAGATAGTTGTGATAGTTGTGATACGTGAGATAGTTGTGATAGATGAGATAGTTGTGATAGGTGAGATAGTTGTGATAGGTGAGATAGTTGTGATAGGTGAGATAGTTGTGATAGATGAGATAGTTGTGATAGGTGAGATAGTTGTGATAGGTGAGATAGTTGTGATAGGTGAGATAGTTGTGATAGGTGAGATAGTTGTGATAGGTGAGATAGTTGTGATAGGTGAGATAGTTGTGATAGGTGAGATAGTTGTGATAGGTGAGATAGTTGTGATAGGTGAGATAGTTGTGATAGGTGAGATAGTTGTGATAGGTGAGATAGTTGTGATAGATGAGATAGTTGTGATAGTTGTGATACGTGAGATAGTTGTGATAGATGAGATAGATGTGATAGGTGAGATAGTTGTGATAGGTGAGATAGTTGTGATAGATGAGATAGTTGTGATAGGTGAGATAGTTGTGATAGGTGAGATAGTTGTGATAGGTGAGATAGTTGTGATAGGTGAGATAGTTGTGATAGGTGAGATAGTTGTGATAGGTGAGATAGTTGTGACAGACCTGATAGGTGAGATAGTTGTGATAGGTGAGATAGTTGTGACAGACGTGATAGATGAGATAGTTGTGACAGACGTGATAGATGAAATAGTTGTGATAGACCTGATAGTTGTGATAGACCTGATAGATGAGATAGTTGTGATAGACCTGATAGATGAGATAGTTGTGATAGACCTGATAGATGAGATAGTTGTGATAGACCTGATAGATGAGATAGTTGTGATATACCTGATAGATGAGATAGACCTGATAGATGAGATAGACCTGATAGATGAGATAGACCTGATAGATGAGATAGTTGTGATAGACCTGATAGATGAAATAGTTGTGATAGACCTGATAGTTGTGATAGACCTGATAGATGAGATAGTTGTGATAGACCTGATAGATGAGATAGTTGTGATAGACCTGATAGATGAGATAGTTGTGATAGACCTGATAGATGAGATAGTTGTGATAGACCTGATAGATGTGATAGACCTGATAGATGAGATAGTTGTGATAGACGTGATAGATGAGATAGTTGTGATAGATGAGATAGTTGTGATAGACGTGATAGATGAGATAGTTGTGATAGATGAGATAGTTGTGATAGACCTGATAGATGAGATAGTTGTGATAGATGAGATAGTTGTGATAGACCTGATAGATGAGATAGTTGTGATAGACCTGATAGATGAGATAGTTGTGATAGACCTGATAGATGAGATAGTTGTGATAGACTTGATAGATGAGATAGTTGTGATAGACCTGATAGATGAGATAGTTGTGATAGACTTGATAGATGAGATAGTTGTGATAGACCTGATAGATGAGATAGTTGTGATAGACCTGATAGATGAGATAGTTGTGATAGATGAGATAGTAGTGATAGACGTGATAGATGAGATAGTTGTGATAGATGAGATAGTTGTGATAGACCTGATAGATGAGATAGTTGTGATAGATGAGATAGTTGTGACAGACCTGATAGATGAGATAGTTGTGATAGACCTGATAGATGAGATAGTTGTGATAGACCTGATAGATGAGATAGTTGTGATAGATGAGATAGTTGTGACAGACCTGATAGATGAGATAGTTGTGATAGACGTGATAGGTGAGATAGTTGTGATAGGTAAGATAGTTGTGACAGACGTGATAGGTGAGATAATTGTGACATACGTGATATATGAGATAGTTGTGATAGACGTGATATATGAGATAGTTGTGACAGTCGTGATAGGTGAGAAAGTTGTGACAGTCGTGATATATGAGATAGTTATGATAGTCGTGATATATGAGATAGTTATGATAGACGTGATATATGAGATAGTTATGATAGACGTGATATATGAGATAGTTATGATAGACGTGATATATGAGATAGTTGTGATAGAAGTGATAGGTGAGATAGTTGTGACAGACGTGATATATGAGATAGTTGTGACAGACGTGATAGGTGAGATAGTTGTGACAGACGTGATATATGAGATAGTTGTGACAGACCTGATAGGTGAGATAGTTGTGACAGACGTGATATATGAGATAGTTGTGACAGACGTGATAGGTGAGATAGTTGTGACAGACGTGATATATTAGATAGTTGTGATATGTGAGATAGTTGTGACAGACGTGATAGGTGAGATAGTTGTGACAGACGTGATATATGAGATAGTTGTGATAGGTGAGATAGTTGTGACAGACGTGATATATGAGATAGTTGTGACAGACGTGATAGGTGAGGTGGTTGTGACAGACGTTATATGTGAGATAGTTGTGATAGACGTAATAGGTGAGATAGTTGTGACAGACGTGATAGGTGAGATAGTTGTGACAGACGTGATAGGTGAGATAGTTGTGACAGACGTGATATGTGAGATAGTTGTAATAGACGTGATAGGTGAGATATTTGTGACAGACGTGATATATGAGATAGTTGTGATAGACGTGATAGATGAGATGGTTGCGATAGGTGAGATAGTTGTGACAGACGTGATAGGTGAGATAGTTGTGATAGACGTGATTGGTGAGATAGTTGTGATAACGTGTTATATGAGATAGTTGTGATAGACGTGATATATGAGATAGTTGTGACAGTCGTGATAGGTGAGATAGTTGTGACAGACGTGATATATGAGATAGTTGTGATAGACGTGATAGATGAGATGGTTGTGATAGGTGAGATATTTATGACATACGTGATATATGAGACAGTTTTGACAGACGTGATATATGAGATAGTTGTGACAGACGTGATATATGAGATAATTGTGACAGACGTGATATATGAGATAGTTGTGACAGACGTGATATATGAGACAGTTGTGACAGACGTGATATATGAGATAGTTGTGATAGACGTGATAGGTGAGATAGTTGTGATAGACGTGATGTATGAGATAGTTGTGACATACGTGATATATGAGATAGTTGTGACAGACGTGATAGGTGAGATAGTTGTGATAGACGTGATATATGAGATATTTGTTACAGACGTGATATATGAGATAGTTGTGATAGACGTGGTAGGTGAGATAGTTGAAGATAGACGTGATATATGAGATAGTTGTGACTGACGTGATATATAAGATAGTTGTGATAGACTTGATAGGTGGGATAGTTGTGACAGAAGTGATATATGAGATAGTTGTGACAGACGTGATAGGTGAGATAGTTGTGATAGACGTGGTAGGTGAGACAGTTGTGACAGACGTGATTTATGAGATAGTTGTGACAGACGTGATATATGAGATAGTTGTGACAGACGTGATATATGAGATAGATGTGACAGACGTGATATATGAGATAGTTGTGACAGACGTGATATGTGAGATAGTTGTGACAGACGTGATATATGAGATAGTTGTGATAGACGTGATAGGTGAGATAGTTGTGACAGACGGGACATATGAGATAGTTGTGATAGACGTGATTGGTGAGATAGTTGTGACAGACGTGATATATGAGATAGTTGTGATAGACGTGATAGGTGAGATAATTGTGACAGACGTGATATATGAGATAGTTGTGATAGACGTGATATATAAGATAGTTGTGATAGACGTGATAGATGAGATGGTTGTGATAGGTGAGATAGTTGTGACAGACGTGATATATGAGATAGTTGTGATAGACGTGATATATGAGATAGTTGTGACAGACGTGATAGGTGAGATAATTGTGACAGACGTGATATATGAGATAGTTGTGATAGACGTGATAGACGTGATAGATGAGATGGTTGTGATAGGTGAGATAGTTGTGACAGACGTGATATATGAGATAGTTGTGATAGACGTGATTGGTGAGATAGTTGTGACAGACGTGATATGTGAGATAGTTGTGACAGACGTGATATATGAGATAGTTGTGACAGACGTGATATGTGAGATAGTTGTGACAGACGTGATATGTGAGATAGTTTTGACAGACGTGATATGTGAGATAGTTGTGACAGACGTGATATATGAGATAGTTGTGATAAACGTGATTGGTGAGATAGTTGTGACAGACGTGATAGGTGAGATAATTGAGACAGACGTGATATATGAGATAGTTGTGATAGACGTGATATATGAGATAGTTGTGATAGACGTGATAGATGAGATGGTTGTGATAGGTGAGATAGTTGTGACAGACGTGATATATGAGATAGTTGTGATAGACGTGATATATGAGATAGTTGTGACAGACGTGATAGGTGAGATAATTGTGACAGACGTGATATATGAGATAGTTGTGATAGACGTGATAGACGTGATAGATGAGATGGTTGTGATAGGTGAGATAGTTGTGACAGACGTGATATATGAGATAGTTGTGATAGACGTGATTGGTGAGATAGTTGTGACAGACGTGATATGTGAGATAGTTGTGACAGACGTGATATATGAGATAGTTGTGACAGACGTGATATGTGAGATAGTTGTGACAGACGTGATATGTGAGATAGTTTTGACAGACGTGATATGTGAGATAGTTGTGACAGACGTGATATATGAGATAGTTGTGATAGACGTGATATGTGAGATAGTTGTGACAGACGTGATATATGAGATAGTTGTGATAGACGTGATTGGTGAGATAGTTGTGACAGACGTGATATGTGAGATAGTTTTGACAGACGTGATAGATGCGATAGTTATGATAGATGTGATAAATGAGATAGATGTGATTAATGTAATAGATGTGATAGGCGTGATAGTTGTGATAAATAAGATAGTTGTGATCATCATTATTATCATCATGTGCCACACCGGTTGGCGTAGGCGATCATGTCCCTCGACAATCTTCTATCTACAGTGCATCGTATCAGTTCTGTTGTTGACTGTTTTCCATGCCATGACACTAAGCTATCCAGTATTTTCTCTCTTTGTCGTCCGCGATCTCTCTTTCCTTTTATTTTGCCAGTTGTAACCAAGTATTCCAACTTTCCTCTTCATAGTTGTGATAGATGTGATAAATAAGATAGTTGTGATAGATGTGATAAATGAGATAGTTGTGATAGATGTGATAGTTGTGATAGATGTGATAGATATGATAAATGATATAGATAAGATAGATGTGATAGATGATATAGACGTGATAGATATGTAGGATGAGATAGATAAGATAGACATGACTGATGACATAGATGAGATAGATAAGATAGACATGACTGATGACATAGGTGAGATTGATGAGATAGACGCGATAGATGAGATTGATGTGTTTCCTTTTAGGTTGTTTTAAAACTTCATCATGTGTTTTCTTTTCTTTCCATCCAATTCTTCCTACTCTTCTGTAAATCTACATTTGAAAGGCTGCAATCTTCAGTTCTGTTTTCTTGCCTAATGTCCATGTTTCTGCACCATACATGAATGTTGAGAAGATATTACATTTTGATATTCTTAGTTTTAGCCCTCTTGTAATTTGTTTTGATGTTAGTATATTTTTCATGACATTAAAATTACTCTTTGCCATTCCTATTCTTTTGTTTATTTCAGTTTTCCATTTCTCACCACAGGTATGTCCAAGGTAGTTGTAGATCTGAACTGTCTATATACATTAAAAAAAAATAAATGTATATAATATATCATCATCATCATCATCAAGTACCGTGCCTGCTGGCGTAAGTGATCATGTCTCTCCACAACTTTCGATCTCGACAGTTATTTACATTTCTGTTGTTGACCATCTGCCAAGCCATTCTCTTAAGCTGTCTCGTATCTTTTCTCTTTACTTCCCTCTATTTCTTCGTCGCACAATTTTCCCAGTTGTCACAATATATTCCAGCTTTTCTCTTCTCATTACATGGCCAAAATATTGTGAATTTTTCTTCCTAATATTGGAAATTAGCTCTCTTTTTTGCTTTGGCCTCTTTCAGAATGTTTTCATTACTCTTCTTAGCTGTCCATGGTACTCTCAACATTCTTCAGTAAAACCACATTTCTACAGCCTCCAGTGATTTTCTTTTCTCTTGTCCTATTGTCCACGATTCACATCCATATGTTAAGAGTGGCTCTGCATAACATTTAAGAACTCTATTTCTTGTTTCTATTGTCAAAAATGGATTGCATAGTATCTTCCTCGCTTTTTGGAAAGCTGCTTTTGCCTGAGCCATTCTGCATCTCACCTCTTTTGTACATCTTCCGTCTGAGTATAACAAAGTTGCCAGATAATTCATTGACCTATTTAATATTGTTCCAACAAAGCCAATGTTAATATCATCAGCATACCTTAGATTACTTATATTATGACCATATCATATTTACAAAATTAGATGATATATGCATACAGATATAAATATAGAGAGAAATAACTATTTATTAGGGAGAATTCCTAGACCAAACATTGACACAAATAAGACAATCGTCTCATCATAGAGTGCCGTCTCCGCAATGAGGTTTGACTACCGTGGATCGCCATTCCACTTTATTTCTTGCTTTGATGGTGCAGGCTGTCATAGATTGACTTGTCCATCTTTTGATGTTACTCGTCCATGGTAGTCTTGGCCTGGCTCTGCCTCTTTTACCTTGTATTTTCCTTCCAATATACTTTTTATAGGCTGTTGTGTCCTTGAACGTGCCCCAAAAATTTCATTTGTCTTGTCTTAATTGTATTTAGTAGTTCCCTTTTTATTTTTAGTTATTTTAAACTTCATCGTTTGTTTTCTTTTCTTTCCATCCAATTCTACATATTCTTTTATAAATCCACATTTCAAAGGCTTCAATTTTCTATTCTGTTTTTTTTTTGGCCTAATTTCCATGTTTCTGCACCATACAGGAATATTGAGATGTAACATTTTGCTATTCTTAGCTTCAGCCCTACTATTATTTGTTTTGTTGTTAGTATATTTTTCATGGCATTAAAATTACTTTTTGCAATTCCTATTATTTTGTTTATTTCAGTTTTGCATTTTCCATCATTGGTTATAGTATGTCCCAGGTAGTTGTAGCTCTGGAATGTCTCCAGATGTATTCCTTCAACTGTGATATTTAATTGTAGGTCTTGAGAATTTTCTTTGTTTATGATCATAGTTTTAGTCTTTTTGATATTCATATCTAGTCCATATTTTTTGCTTGTTATGTTTATCACATTAAGCAATTGTTGTAGGTCTTTAGGGTTTTCTGCTAGTAGAACAGTATCATCAGCATATCTCAGGTTATTGATTATCTTTCCATTAATGTTTAGACCTGGTATGGTCAATCAAATATAAGTATGGCACCACGTTCTCCTGCTTATTATTGAGTGTGTTCACCCTGATAAAGAGACACGAAGCGTGTGAGCTAGCAAGAGACAAGACCTAGTGAGCCATGATGGCACGTCAGCTTGTACATTTGGCCACAGCCAGCAGCCACTTCCTGGCCACCAGGCGCCAACGGGCTTACCTTTCTGCGTCTGCCTCTCTCCATGTTTTTTCATTTGATTATTTACCTACTGGAAGAAGGCTTTAGAAGCTCGTTGTGATTACTTCTTGAAGATGCACGTACAGACTCGTCCCGTGTGTTGTTGTTATCATAAAATAGCGCTATAAGTCGCGACGACCGGACTATAACTATAAGAACATAGAGAGCTGCTATTAACTATTAGCTATAACTAGTATTAATAACTGTGTACTGTGTTAAAAACGGTTACGGTTACGTGTGTGTTGTGTAGTAGTCGCAGTAGTGGTTGTAACATTTTGTAACCCACTAAACAGTTGTGGGTCACACTTCACTGACTTGTGCCTGCGCGCTGACTGTATGTAAGTATTTTTTTTTATCCTTTAGTAGTTAGCAGTGAAGGTGAGAGTGAGAGATAAACCGAGAGAGATAAACAGCAGCAACGATAATTTATTATTTAACTTTCAACTTTCTGACAATAAAGACGCAGGCTCAGGCTGGGTCTCAGGAGAGTAAGTGGCAAGAGAAATATAAATACTCTACAGAAAATGAGAAATGTTAATAAAACAGTATAAATAATAAACAGTGACTCAACATTAGTAGTATAGTTCAAGTTAAGTATGATGATGATTAGTCGGTAATTTCCTAGTTTGATCAGATATAGTAATTCAGTTTGGAAGAGTGATGTCCCCTAAAATATGTCTACCAAAATATACAGTGGTTCTACGCATTCTTGGCGTTGGGGTCATTACGCTGGCATAATGTAATCATTTCGGAGTATCTGTTGATTGGGCGTTGGGTCCAGGGGTTAGGTTTAGCTTTAGTTTAGTGTTAAAGTTAAATATTTATAAATATATTATAACGCGTGACAAAACGACGCCACTCGGCTAATTATGATCTTCTCAGTCTTCTGATCGAAGGGAATTGTGCGGTTGATTACCAATCGCCGTAATGATAATGACCCCAACGCCAAGAATGCGTAGAACCACTGTATTTTGGCAGACATATTTTAGGGGACATCACTCTTCCAAACTGAAATACTATATCTGATCAAACTAGGAAATTACCATTTATTTATAATTTAATTTAATAAAGGTGAAATTTTAACAGCTACCCGCTTTTAACCTAGTGTTGTAGCCCTGACTTTAGTCCTAGTTGTGAATGTAGTAGTCTAAGTAGTCAACTAGTGATAGTGTAGTGTGTAACTTTTGTGGTGTGTTACAGTTATTACTTTAACAAAGTTGTTGACATTATAATGCAATGGAATTCAATGGATTTATCATATCATTTATAGCAGTAATTATAATAAATTATAAATTATATCTATATAATGATGTGTGTGTATACGTGCAATGGAATGAATTCAAGACTAATATATAAAAATGGTCATGCAACCAACATTCTCATCTACAATTAGGAAGAGAAGATAGATGGACTATATATGTGGGTCATATAGTAGTACACCTAGGGGTAGTAGATAGCCCTCCTAGAGAATTCAGAGATAGCTGTGAGTTGTCAGTTCAACTTATCAGTGAATAGATCCACAATAGACTGGCCACTATACATTGTCGGTTGCAATGTACCACCAACAGTAGTTAAAATATCTATCTATTGACCTTTTGAGCTGTAGCCAGCCCAATGGGCGTAGACCCAGATACTCTTTCTCTTATCTAAATTTTTATTCTAGCAGTTTTCAATCCTTGTAAAGATATTTTATCAAATATTGCCATTTGTCTCTGTTCTGTGCTCTATCTCACTGAGGGAGCCGATTCCTGCTGCTCTTGCCTCTCTCATCAATGCTCTTCTCATTGTCTCTCTGGGTCTTCCTCTTACCTGTTGTTTCCGAATGTGGGCTTGCTTTGCTATTCGGTTATTTAGTTATTTGCGGGTCATCATCATTGCACTCCGAACATGTCCATAGGTGCTCAGATCCCCTCCTCAGCAATTCCCTCAGTGTCCAGCGACTGACGACTTCAGTTCAATGTTGGTTAATAAGTTTTCTTACACGGCCACTAAGTTTCTCATTTCTGGCTGTGCCCAACTTAACCCCCAATTCCATCATCCGAAGAAGTGACGTGGATCTATGTTTGTCAAAGTCCTGTGCTCTTCCCACATCTCGGAGGGCATTGATGATGTCCGACCGATCCATTGGTTGCCCGTCCTCAACGACAGCGCAGCTAGCCAACCTGTCCGCTCTCTCATTTCCCCGTACTCCCGCATGTCCAGGGACACAGACAAAGGTGACCTTACGTATTTTGGATTTCTGCAACGACTCTACCCATTGCATGCGTACAGAGCCCGCCTCCACTTTTTTTATCATGCTCATCGAATCACTCAGTATACATGCGTGGGTGTAGTCTTGTGACTAACCATTTTAACCTATTCGGTTATTATCTCTTCTCATCACATGTCCAACATATGGCCATCGTCTTTTCTTTATTACTGAAGATATTAGTGGTTGATTGGTGGTTTCTCTAATTTCCTCATTTGTTTTGAATTCGTTCCAGGCTATACCAAATATTTTCCCTAGACATTTATTTTCGAATGCGTTCAACTTTGCTTCTATGTCTCTTGTTGTTTTCCAGCTTTCACACGCATACGTAAGGGTTGATAGTACATTTGATTTGAATAGTCTAAGTTTTGTTGAAATATACAGTAACCTACAGAACATATTACTGGAAGTTTATCTACTACAGGATGTTAGTTTTATATACTGATGTGATGCATGAACATTCTGTACTGATGATGCATGAACATTCTACACTGATGTGATACATGAACATTCTTCACTTGTATAGATATTTAATAAAATTGATTGCCTGTTAATGCATCAGACTTTGTTCACTCTTCGGTTGGTGGAGTTGTGGTTAGTGCCAAGTAACAAGAGATGTGCTGAAGCTACAAGTGAGCACATTCTGGGTAATCTGACTCAGAGCAGCATTGAAAGAATACTATATGAACACGACCATGAAAGTTTGAGCCTGGGGCACAGTATGCTGGCCATGTGATAAAAAGAGACAAGAGAATCTCAAGGCAGGCCATCAAATGGGAGCCAGAGAAAAAAGGCCAATCTTACAGAAACACTGAAAATAACACTTAAGCAAGAGGCAACAACAGTCATCAGGCCCCTTGCTGAGATTGAGTGAGTCGTCAAGAATAGGAGCTTGTGAGATAGAATGCAGGTCGTGGGCAAGGTGTGACACTTGATAACAAAGATCTCTTGTCTCTTTTGGTTGTTTGAGTTCACCAGCTTTATATCTCTAGTTAAGTCCACAGGGACTCCATTTTGTGTCAATATCACTTTTTACTATTTTCCACACTGGCAGTCGTGTGCTCAGGTGTCCCCTGCCATACAGGCAGATATTCTCAAACTTCAGAGGTACTCTCATGTTTTTATCGTTGTGAGTTTTAACGTTTTGGATAGATTTGTGCTATCAATATTGCCCAGGTAAAGACCAAATTTTGAATACATTTGTCCTATCAACTTTGCCCAGGTAAAGACCATGTTTTGGATAGAATTTTCCTATCAACTTTGCCCAGGTAAAGACCATGTTTTGGATAGATTTGTCCTGTCAACTTTGCCCAGGTAAAGACCATGTTTTGGATAGATTTGTCCTATCAACTTTGCCCAGGTAAAGACCATGTTTTGGATAGAATTTTCCTATCAACTTTGCCCAGGTAAAGACCATGTTTGGATAGATTTGTCCTATCAACTTTGCCCAGGTAAAGACCATGTTAAGAATAGATTTGTCCTATTCACTCTGCCCAGGTAGAGACCATGTTAAGAATAGATTTGTCCTATTCACTCTGCCCAGGTAGAGACCATGTTAAGAATAGATTTGTCCTATCAACTTTGCCCAGGTAGAGACCATGTTTGGAATAAATTTGTCCTATTCACTTTGCCCAGTAAAGACCATGTTTTGGATAGATTTGTACTATCAACTTTGTCCAGGTAGAGACCTTTGGTTATGGAAGGCCCCGGTATTTGCAACGAATTAAAATCCATAATTGCTCAACCGCCCGTGCCAGTGGAATCATCCGAATTACTAACTCATCTCCCAAACAAAGAAAGGTAACCGTATCCCCATCATAGCAGTCTCAGCACATGCTAAACAAGGAACACTTTTATACTTAGCCTTCAATGGTTCCTGCCGCTTATCCACTATATTGACCAGAAGTTCATGTCCTCCTGAAAATGATGATCGTCATATTTAAAAAAATGTGTAGCACTTGATGATGTTAGGACATCGTTTTTGACTCCAATTCCGAACATATAAAACACAGTCGTCTGATTATCCCGTCGCACATCAAACAACAGACCGTAAGATTAGCACATGGCCGGTCTAGGGATATACGATGAGCCACTGTTTTGAGACCTTGTTTTGGATAGATTTGTCCTATCTGTTTTGACCCACTCTCTTTTATTTCCAACTACCAAAGGTTACTCTAACATGCACAGAATGCATCCCCTGTTTTTCCAAGATTGTTACACATTGCATCTCACTATCCAGAGACCAGTGGATGGTAAATTTTTGCATTCAATTTTATATATTATTTTCTTTCAGAAGCCTTGAAAAAATGTAGAAATCAAAACTCATCAGCACAAAAACAAAACATAAGACTTTTCAAATCAAATTATCAACCCTTACATATGCATGCGAGAGTTGAAAAACAACGAAAGACATAGAAACAAGGTTTAACACATTTGAAAATAAATGTCTAAGGAAAATACCTGGTATAGCGTGGAACAAATTAAAAATAAATGAGGAAATTATAGAAATCTCCAATCAACCTCTAATATCTTCAGTAATCAAGAAAAGATGATGCACATATGTCGGACATGTGATGAGAAGAGATAATAACCGAATAGCAAAGCAAGCCCTCAAGTGGGAAAAAACAGGCAGCAGGAAAAGAGGCCGACCCAGAGAAACACTGAGAACATCGATCAGAGAAGCACAGGCAGCAGGAATCGGATCCCTCAATGAAATCGAGATGCTTGCACATAACAGAGACAAATGGAGAGATTTGGTAAAGGATCTTGACAGGGTTTGAGATTTCTGGAAAGAAAACCTAGAAAAAGAGAATCTGGGTCTATGACTTCTATGGCTTGGAAGGTTAATATCTAGATTGATAGATATATAATGTGGTGAGTTCTTGTAGTGGCTGTTGTTATGTGGGGTGTGGAGAGTTCTTGTAGTAGCTGTTATATGGGGTGTGGTGAATTCTTGTAGTGGCTGTTGTTATGTGGGGTGTGGAGAGTTCTTGTAGTAGCTGTTATATGGGGGTGTGGTGAATTCTTGTAGTGGCTGTTGTTATGTGGGGTGTGGAGAGTTCTTGTAGTAGCTGTTATATGGGGTGTGGAGAGTTCTTGTAGTAGCTGTTATATGGGGTGTGGTGAGTTCTTGTAGTAATAGCTGAGCTGCTGTTATATAGGGTGTGGTGAGTTCTTGTTGTAGCTGCTGTTATATGTGGTGTGGTGAGTTCTTGTAGTAGCTGTTATATGGGGTGTGGAGAGTTCTTGTAGTAATAGCTGAGCTGCTGTTATATGTGGTGTGGAGAGTTCTTGTAGTAATAGCTGAGCTGCTGTTATATGGGGTGTGGAGAGTTCTTGTAGTAATAGCTGAGCTGCTGTTATATGTGGTGTGGAGAGTTCTTGTAGTAGCTGTTATATGGGGTGTGGAGAGTTCTTGTAGTAATAGCTGAGCTGCTGTTATATAGGGTGTGGTGAGTTCTTGTTGTAGCTGCTGTTATATGTGGTGTGGTGAGTTCTTGTAGTAGCTGTTGTTATATGTGGTGTGGTGAGTTCTTGTAGTGGCTGTTGTTATATGGGGTGTGGTGAGTTCTTGTAGTAATAGCTGAGCTGCTGTTATATAGGGTGTGGTGAGTTCTTGTAGTAGCTGTTGTTATATGTGGTGTGGTGAGTTCTTGTAGTGGCTGTTGTTATATGGGGTGTGGTGAGTTCTTGTAGTAGCTGTTGTTATATGGGGGTGTGGTGAGTTCCAGTAGTTGTTTATATGTAGTGTGGTGAGCTGTAGTAGTTGTTTATTTGTAGTGTGGTGAGCTGTAGTAGTTGTTTATATGTAGTGTGGTGAGCTGTAGTAGTTGTTTATATGTAGTGTGGTGAGCTGTAGTAGTTGTTTATATGTAGTGTGGTGAGCTGTAGTAGTTGTTTATATGTAGTGTGGTGAGCTGTAGTAGTTGTTTATATGTGGTGTCATGAATTGTAGTAGTTGTTTATATGTAGTGTGGTGAGCTGTAGTAGTTGTTTATATGTAGTGTGGTGAGCTGTAGTAGTTGTTTATATGTAGTGTGGTGAGCTGTAGTAGTTGTCTATATGTAGTTGTATATATGCTCCATTTTTGTTTGTTTTCTAGTCTTCAAGGTTCAAATGGTGTCAAGTCTCTTCAATTTATATCTAAGAGTCGTTGAGGTATTCATTTTCAGTCTCATTTCTGGAACTTCAGTGACTTTTCATCTTTTATATGCATAAGTTGGCTTGGGTATCATGAACACTCTGAGCTTCATGCGCTTGTTAGGTGTCCTTGATTTCCAAATACTTGTCAGTTTGCTGAAGGCACCTGATGTCAACACAACAGCTTTAATTAAAAGCAATCATTCTCATGGTCTAAGATTGAGACCCAAATGATGGGAGCCTATCACTTCCTAGAGAAGTCTCACCAGCTTCTTATTTGTGACCCTATGGCTTTGTTCACAGCAGTCTCAGGCAGAAGCAAGAGTTTCCCAGCACATCACCTAGAGCTGGCTACAATTCAAGCAGTCAGGGCAACCACACAGTTGGGGGCAGGTAAAATATCATTTCTGTTTACCTTTCGCTCACCTGAAGTATTGTTTATATCTGCAATGTCGCTTCTTGTATAAATTTTACTGTTTTTTGTAATTCTTGCAGTGGCTCAAATAGTTGTGTCTGTTGTGTTGTATCTATGGGCCATTGGGTTTTCTTCAGTCTACTATATTCAGTACAGTCTTGAAGTATGTGTTCAAAGAGATAAGTACAGATATCAAATATGAAATACTATACAGGACCACATGTCTAGCTGCAGAAAATAAACATAACATGGTATTGAGTAGCTAACAGAAAGACAAGACATACACACACACACAGAACGTTCCAGCAAAAGCCTTCATCAGGTATAACAAACCAACTATAAAACATTCAACACACAATTCCTAATTAGAAAGCACAACTACACTATCTAAAACTTGGTGGAAATGATTGTGGCCAGGATTTTTGTACAGTCTGGTTAAAAGATTAATAGACAATAGGGCAGGTAGGATTTAATTAGACCAAAGAAACCAAACAATTAAAATTTGAGAAATGAAAGGTTGTGTCTCATAGGGCGCAAAGAAAATGAAAGAAATGTAAAAGAGAGAGGATGGGGTGGCTAGGGGGAAGAAGAACAAGAGAGGTGATAATGCAGTGTGGAAAAGACATAGGCCAAGACCTTTTTCTCAACTCCTACACCTCTGCGACCAAGACCTTCTCCTCAACTCCTATACCTCTGTGACCAAGACCTTCTTCTCAACTCCTACACCTCTGCGACAAAGACCTTTTATCAACTCCTACACCTCTGTGACCAAGACCTTCTTCTCAACTCCTACACCTCTGTGACCAAGACCTTCTTCTCAACTCCTACACCTCTGTGACAAGACCTTCTTCTCAACTCCTACACCTCTGTGACCAAGACCTTCTTCTCAACTCCTACACCTCTGTGACCAAGACCTTCTTCTCAACTCCTACACCTCTGCGACAAAGACCTTTTATCAACTCCTACACCTCTGTGACCAAGACCTTCTTCTCAACTCCTACACCTCTGCGACAAAGACCTTTTTC
Organism: Megaustenia siamemsis; assembly: GCA_032433765.1. NCBI lineage: Eukaryota > Metazoa > Mollusca > Gastropoda > Stylommatophora > Ariophantidae > Megaustenia > Megaustenia siamemsis. The sequence goes on along the minus strand of JAVIAB010000124.1, from coordinate 2,749,521 downwards.
TCAACTCCTACACCTCTGTGACCAAGACCTTCTTCTCAACTCCTACACCTCTGCGACAAAGACCTTTTTCTCAACTCCTACACCTCTGTGACCAAGACCTTTTCTCAACTCCTACACCTCTGTGACCAAGACCTTCTCCTCAACTCCTACACCTCTGTGACCAAGACCTTCTTCTCAACTCCTACACCTCTGTGACCAAGACCTTCTTCTCAACTCCTACACCTCTGCGAAAAAGACCTTTTTTCAACTCCTATACCTCTGCAACAAAGACATTTTTTCAACTCCTATACCTCTGCTGTCATGGCGGCTGTGTGTAGTCATTTTTTATAATTCGGCAATTGCAGAATATATATTTAAATGATTTACGCGACAGTCTAGTTGTGAAATTATGTGTTGCTATTCCCCGTTTGGTGTATGTTTTACTTCTGACGTGTGGATGAACTGTGATTACCGATATTTAAGTGGAATATGATTTATTCTTCTTTGTGTCGTGTGTTCGCGGTTCGATAGGCAAGCACATGGTTCGACAAAAATGTTGCAGGCAAACTGGGTATGTTCAACCCATATGTGTGTGACGGTGGATGGGGCGGATGAATCAAAAATGATCAATGGCCCCAGAAAGCAAAAACAGCAAGTGTGTGGTACACATGAGGCATATTCAGAACACGAAAGGCGAATATGGCAGACCACCGTGAAAGAGATTGGAGCCTCATTGCATACCAGTCCAGAGGAAGCCATGGAGAGGAATTCGAACTTATGTCGGAGGAAAGATCTTAAAATAAGTACTTGGAATGTTAGGACTCTATATCAAGAAGGGAAATTGGAAAATCTGATTCAAGAAGCAGAACAAATAAATATAGATATTTTAGGCATATCAGAGACAAGATGGAAAGAATGTGGGTACATAGAGGACGAAAAATATACATTTATATACTCAGGGAACACAACAGAACATCAAAGGGGGGTAGGAATACTGATAAAAAGAGAGCTACAAAAATATATAAGTAACCACTGGACATACATGGATAGGATTATACTGCTCAAGATGAAAGCAAAACCATTGGACATAGCAATAATACAGACATATGCACCTACTCAAGATGAAAGCAAAACCATTGGACATAGCAATAATACAGACATATGCACCTACTCAAGTTGAAAGCAAAACCATTGGACACAGCAATAATACAGACATATGCACCTACTCAAGTTGAAAGCAAAACCATTGGACACAGCAATAATACAGACATATGCACCTACTCAAGACTACACAGATGAACAAATAGAGGCATACTATGAAGACCTAAATAAAGTTATGAAGCAAGTGAAATCTTCAGACATCTTGATTGTAATGGGTGACATGAATGCTAAAGTAGGAAAAGGTAGATATAAGACCATTATAGGAAATCATGGTTTCATCATCATCATCATGTGCCATACTGGTTGGCATAGGCGATCATATCCCTCCACAATCTTCTATCCACAGTGCATCGTATGAGTTCTATTGTTGACTGTTTTCCATGCCATGACACCAAGCTATCCAGTATTTTCTCTCTTTGTCGTCCGCGATCTCTCTTTCCTTTTATTTTGCCAGTTGTAACCAAGTATTCCAACTTTCCTTTTCTCATGATGTGCCCGAAAAATGTTGATTGCTTCTTTCTGATGTTTTTTAAGAGCTCCCTTTTTGTGTTGGCCTCTTTGAGAACTTCCTCATTGGTCTTTTTATCTGTCCAGGGAACTTTCAACATTCTTCTGAGAAATCCCATCTCTGTGGTCTCTAATCATCTTTTTATTTGTTTGTCTACTGTCAATGATTCGCTTCCATAGGTCAGAATTGGTTCTATATAGCACCGATGAACTCTCTTTCTCATTTCTATTGACATAGATTTGTTGCATAAGATATTTTTCATTTTCTGAAATGCTATTTTGGCCTGAGCTATTCTGCTTTTTATTTCTGTGTTGCATCTCCCATCTGATATTATTGTGCCCAAGTATTTGAAACGTTGCACTTGTTTCAGATTTGTCTCGTTTATTTTTATGCTGCATGATGGTGGTGATTGTTTCTTCGATATAACCATTACTTCTGTTTTCTTACTATTCAGACTGAGACCTTTCTTGTTGCTTTCTTTTACTATTATGTCTATCATTTCATGTAGTTCGTTCTCTGTCTCTGCTATTATTATCTGCTATTAAGACTGTGTCATCCGCATGTCACAAATTATTTATGTTGTGACCATTGACTTTAATTCCTTTTTTGTCTACTATTGATCTCATAATATATTCGCTGTAAAGTGAAAACAAATCCGGCGACAGAACACAGCCTTGTCTGACTCCTTGCTTTATATATTGGAATTGTCCTGTTTGGTTGTTAATTCGTATAGCTGCTGTTTGTTGCCAGTACATGTTTTTTTATGATTCGCAGATCCTTGCCATCAATGTTTAATTTCTCCAGCATATTGATTATTTCCACATGCTTTACTTTGTCAAATGTTTTCGTGTAGTCTATAAAGCACATATATAGATCTTTCTTTACCTCTATAGATCTTTCTATCAATGTTCTTAAGATGTATATTGCATTATTGGTGCCCTTTCCTTCCACAAATCCACATTGTTCCTCACTTATTTCTGGTTTTATTTTGTTCCTTACACGTCTCATGATTATTCTTAGTAATATTTTAGTCATATGGCTCATGAGACTAATAGTGCGATGGTCTTCACAATCAGTGGCGCCTGACTTCTTCAGTATGGCTACAAAGATAGATTTTAGTAGATCTTCGGGTATGTGTCCAGTGTTATATATGTCATTTAGTAATTTTGTTATGACTTGTACTCCCAACTCTCCTAATGCATTTATCTCTTTGATTGTTATATTGTCAGGACCAGGAGCTTTGCCTCTTTTCATGTGTTGAATTGCGTCCTGCACTTCACTCTGCATAATTGGTGGTCCTGTGTCTTCATTTGAATTGTTTAATTCTGGTCTTTCATCATCATAGAGTTGACTGACATATACTATCCATCTTTCCATTGTCTTCTCCTGTCCCATTGTTATATTTCCTTCCTTTGATTTCACACATCCTGAAACTTTGACTTCTTTTCTTCCTGTTAATTCATTTAACTGATTGTGCATAAATTTTGAGTCTTTCTTTTGTTGTTTTTCCATTTCTTCACATTTCTGTTTTAACCATCCTTCCTTTGCTTCACTGCATTTGTTTTGGATCTCTTTGTGCAATATTTTGTATGTCCGTTCTTCTTTCTTATGTTTTCTTCTTTCATCCATTAGTTGTAATATTTCTTCTGTCATCCATTTCTATTTGTTGATTCTTTTAGTCATTGGTATTACTTCTTTTGATGTTTGTTGAATTGATTGTTTGAGCATTTCCCACTGCTCCTGGATGTCCTGTATTTTTTCAATAGCATTATATCTATTTTGTACTATCGTGCTGTACTTATCACTCATCTGTTTATCTACTCTTAGTATATCTAGTTCTAATTTTATATTTCTTGGTGATTTCTGTGCCTTCCGCAGTTTTATTCTTATCTTTCCAACTACTGGTACATGGTCACTATTGCAATCTGCTCCTGACCTTGTTTTAACAGGTGTTAGCCCATTCCTAAATCTTCACTGTACCAGTATAAAATCAATTTGATTGTGTACTTTTTTTGTCTGGGCTTTGCATAGTCGCCTAGGGTGTTGTTTGAACCAGGTGTTACCCATAATCATTTCATGTGTCTTTGCCCAATCTATCCCCTCTGTCATTCGTCTCTCCAAGGCCATGCCCCCCAGTCACATTTTGCACTTTAGCTGTTCCTACCTTTGCATTGAAATCCCCTAATATAATAGTTATTTCTTGGGATTTACACTGTTCCATGGTCGCCTCTAGCTCCTTGTAAAAAGTGTCAATGTCTTCTTCTTCGCTGTTACTTGTTGGTGCATAAACTACATTTATGTTGATATCCATTGGTCTGCCTCTCAATTTTACTAGCAGAATTCTGTCTGATACTGGCCAAAATCCTTTCACTGTTTTCTTCTTTCTCTATCTAACATGATGCCTACTCCTCTTTCGTGTGTGATTCACCCAGAGTAAATTACATTTCCACTGTTGCGTTGTAATAATCCTGCTCCTGTCCATCTCATTTCACATAGTCCCAAGATGTTCAATTTCATTCTCTTCATTTCTTGACTGATGTTTTCTAGTTTTCCAACCTGGAATGCTGATCTAATGTTCCAAGTTCCTATTGCTAGTGTCTCTTTATTTTTGATCTTGCATACAGTTGCTTGATGACGATTGGGTGTCACCTGTAGCACATGATGCTCCCTACTGGTCGAGGTGGCTGTGAAGTCCCCATTAACGTCGTTAGCTGTAAATATAAAGTTGTGGTTTGCCATGATTAGTCCAGGCAATTAAGAAGGTAGTTTGCCATTCCTTTCCTTCTTGGCAGTGACTGTACTAGTCGGAGATCGCAGCCATTGTCTCTATACATGAGACCCTAAGCCTGCCATCGCGGTGTGGGGACCATAACCGGCACTACTTGTCGGCTGCTCCCACAACACCATCCACCACCTGCTCCAATGGCTTCACATAACCCTGATTAGGGGGGGGGGGGGGGGCTAAACGGGAGCTCCACCTTGCCCAAGGGTGCCCCGAAGACTAGCGGAGGAAAGTAGACGTCTTACTCCTCCTGTGGTAGGGCAGAACTCTACCCCGCTAACCTAGGTGGCTAACCTTAATGGTTTAGGAAAAAAAAATGACAGAGGAGAGAGATTAATACATTTCTGTGAAGAAAACAGCCTGATAATATGTAACACCTACTTTGAGCAAGAGAAAAGGAAACTATACACATGGAAAAGCCCTGGAGATAAGAAGAGGAATCAAATAGATAACATAATGATTAAAGAAAGGTTCCGTAACAGCGTAAAGAAAGCCAAAACCTACCCAGGAGCAGATATTAATTCAGACCACAATCCTGTAAAGATTAAAATGAAAATCAACTAAAGAGAAACAAGCAAAAGTCTAATTCAACAGATCCACTAGATATAACAGCTTTAAATCAAAAAGATATTAAATATACCTATACAATACAAGTAAAGAACACATACCAGAAGCTGCTAGAAGAAGGAATTGAACAATACAGAAGAGAAAATCCTGATGAAAAAGTAGCAACCAAATGGCAATGCATAAAGAAAAGCATACAAGAAACCTGCGACACCTTACCCAAAAGAGAAAAAAAACAAAAATGGATAACTAACACAATCTAAAAAAAACAGAAGAAAGGAGACAAGCGAAGAACACTGCCCAATACCATAAAATAGATAATGAGATACGCAAAATGTGCAAAAAGGCAAAAGAAGACTGGCTCAGCCAAAAATGTGTAGAAACAGAAACTATGGAAAGCAAACAAGACTTAAGAGGAATGCACACAGAAATAAAGAGAATGACTAATAAAAATCAAAAGGCCACAGAAGGTGGATGCATTGCAGACAAAAAAGGAAAAATGCTAACAGACAATAAGGATATTATAGATAGATGGCAGGAATATATAACAGAACTATTTCATGATCAAAGGGACAAGAAACCAGTTATAAAATGTACATCAGGCTATAAAATCTTTAAATCTGAGGTGGAAAAAGCTATAAAACAACGAAAAGGGAAAAGCAGCAGGACCTGACAGCATACAGATAGAGGTGATACAGGCACTAGAAGATTTTGGCATTGAAGTGATTACAGACATATGCAACGACATATACCACACAGGATACATACCAAATGAACTAAAAACATCAACTTTCATTGCATTGCCTAAAAAGAATGGTGCAGTTGAATGCAGTGACTTTAGAACAATAAGCCTAATGAGCCATGTTAAAAAAATCGTGCTAAAGTTATACAAGGAAGGATTCAGAATAAAATCAATACTGAATTAGATGAGCAGCAATTTGGATTTAGGAAAAATAGCACGACAAAAGAAGCCATATTCTGCATGAGAACATTAATCGAAAAATACACAGAAGTAAACAAACCAATATATGCCTGCTTCATAGATTACACCAAAGCTTTTGATAGAGTACACCACAAACAACTTATAGAATGCCTAAAAGAGATACATCTAGATGACATGGACATACGACTAATATGTAATCTATACTGGGAGCAAACAGCAATAATAAAATATAATAAGGAGAACTCTACACCCATTGATATAAAAGAGGAGTAAGACAGGGATGCATCCTATCATCAAGCTTGTTCAATCTATACACTGAGCAAATTTTTAAAAACAGCACAGAGATGCCAGGCCTAAACATTAATGGAAAGATAATCAATAACCTAAGATATGCTGACGATACTGTACTACTAGCAGAAAATCCTAAAGATCTACAATTACTTAATGTAATAGACATGACAAGCAAAAATATGGATTATATATGAATATCAAAAAGACACTAAATCTATGATCATAAACAAAGAAGATACTCAAAACCCACAAGTGGATATCAAAATAGAAGGAATAGACCTGGAGACAGTTCAGAACTACAAATACCTTGGACATACTATAACCAGTGATGGGAAATGTACAACTGAAATAAACAAAAGAATAGGAATGGCAAAAAGTAATTTTAATGTCACGAAGAACATACTAACATCAAAACAAATAACACCAGGGCTAAAACTAAGAATAGCAAAATGTTACATCTTCTCAATATTCCTATATGGTGCAGAAACATGGACATTGATTTCTCACCTTTGTTTTATACATTGACTGGTCATTTTTGTTTTATACATTGACAGGTCACCTTTGTTTTATACATTGACAGGTCATCTTTGTTTTATACATTGACAGGTCATCTTTGTTTCATATATTCACAGGTTGTCTTTTTTTAAATATATATTTATATATATATTGACAGATCATGATAGAAAGACTTCCAGAGATAAGCCACACATCAATGAAGCCAGTCAAATGTCACAATTAAAGGTCATTAAGATGACATTGACAGAGTCAGCTCAGCCGAACAATGGAAAACGAGTTAAAAGGTCAGCTTGATATTGTTGCTGTAACACTGACTTGTTGTTATCATCAGATTACGGCACACACTGAGCATATGTCACAATTCTCTCTCTCATATGTCACAATTCTCTCTCTCATATGTCACAATTCTCTCTCTCATATCTTTAGTAATTTGTTGAATTCAATAATTACATTCTGTTTTCTTTTTCTGATCAGATCAATTTAGGAAATATGTCTTCTAGTGTATCTGTATTATGTTGTGTCTGTGGAAATATGTCTTCTAGTGTGTCTGTATTATATCATGTCTGTGGAAATATTTGTTCTAGTATGTCTGTATTATGTTGTGTCTGTGGAAATATTTGTTCTAGTATGTCTGTATTATGTTGTGTCTGTGGAAATATTTGTTCTAGTATGTCTGTATTATGTTGTGTCTGTGGAAATATTTGTTCTAGTATGTCTGTATTATGTTGTGTCTGTGGAAATATTTGTTCTAGTATGTCTGTATTATGTTGTGTCTGTGGAAATATGTATTCTAGTGTATATGTATTATGTTGTGTCTGTGGAAATATGTCTTCTAGTGTATCTGCATTATGTTGTGTCTGTGGAAATATGTCTTCTTGCGTATATGTCTTTTGTCATGTCTGGAAATATGCCTTCTAGCGTATCTGTCTTTTGTCATGTCTGTGGAAATATGTCTTCTAGTGTATATATTTTTTGTCATGTCTGTGGAAATATTTCTTATAGCGTCTCTGTCCTCTGTCATGTCTGTGAATATATGTCTTCTAGCGTATCTGTCTGTGGAAGTGTATTTCTAACATTTTGATTGGATGGCCACATCAGGCTTGCAATGTTTGTTTCTGTTGGTCATGATGTTTAGGACACCAAGCTTGCATTTATCCACAGAATGCCATTGTACTGCTGGACTGGATCATTAAGCCATTACCTGACATCCGTGGAGTGTGTGTGGAGGGGCAGAAGGAGTAAGTATTCTGGTTATCCATAGATGTTTGTGATGCTTTCTTTGTGTTTATATTGATCTGCATGATTCCCTTTTCTGTTCTGTATTGAACAACATTCATTCAATGGCTGCCATCTCCACATTGAAGGTTGGCTACCATGGATCACCATTTTGCTCTCTCTTGTCTTGATGGTGCATGTTGTCATAGATTCACCTGTGCACATTTTGATGTTATCAGACCACTTTAGCCTACCATGTAGCTTCCCTTCCAAGATGACTTTTAGATGGGTATTAAGTCTTTTCACATGTGCACACAATTTTAGTTGTCTGAACAACAATTGATCCAATTGTACTGTTCCTGTTTTTTCAAGACATCATTTCTCATTCCATTTGGCTAGGATTTCCCTTCCTAAACATAACTGTTATGTCCCCTTATTCATTAGATGATTGTTTGAGAGTGTGCCAGCAGAAGTCTGTGTTTATGCTTTCAAGGTTTAAGTGATAAGAAATGGTTTATTCTGCCCAGGAAGTGACAGATGAGAAATGGTTTACTATGCCCTGGAAGTAACAGATGAGAAATGGTTTATTCTGCCCTGGAAGTGACATGTGAGAAATGGTTTATTCTGCCCTGCAAGTGACAAATGAGAAATGGTTGGTCTGCCCTGGAAGTGACAGATGAGAAATGGTTTACTTTGCCCTGGAAGTGACATGTGAGAAATGGTTTATTCTGCCCTGCAAATGACAAATGAGAAATGGTTTATTCTTCCATGGAAGTGACAGATGAGAAATTGTTTATTCTGCTCTGAAATTATTAAATATTAAGATGTTGGGCATGTTCCTCAAATAGCTGATGGGGGTACCTCAGTGTGAAACAAGACTTATCCTGCTGGGTGGATTGACACACAAAGGTAGAATATTGGTGCTAGATGAAAGGTGGACCTATTTTCTACAGTGTCTCCAAGTTATATCTTATTCTAACCATTTGTTTGCGTGTAGCTAACATTTTTCTATATCATGTTGGTTTTTTTTCTCTTTAATGCTCAGGAGCCCAGGTATATGGGACAGTTAGGTTCAGGACCTCAGGTCTGGTAGGGTTAAGGCTGAGTGCCTTCTTAGTTCATTACTGTTAAGTGGCATACCACTTCTAGAAACAAACCACCTCAGTCACTTTCAGCAGATGACACTGACAGTTCTAATGTGATTGTAGATGTTAATGTGTGTACAGGCAGGCCTGATGTAATTGTAGATGTTAGTGTGTCAGGCAAGACTGATGTAATTGTAGATGTTAGTGTGTCAGGCAAAACTGATGTAATTGTAGATGTTAGTGTGTACAGGCGGGGCTGGTGTAATTGTAGATGTTAGTGTGTACAGGCAGGCCTGATGTAATTGTAGATGTTAGTGTGTACAGGCAGGGCTGATGTAATTGTAGATGTTAGTGTGTCAGGCAAAACTGATGTAATTGTAGATGTTAGTGTGTAGACATAACAAGGGAAGCACAAAGTAAAGATGAAGAGTTAGGGGAGATAATAAGGGACATAAAGAGTGGAAAGGCGAAGAAATGGAGGAAATTTAGTATCGATGAGAATGGGGGAATATTATTATATATAGGCGATGAAGACGAAGTACAACCAAGGGTGTGCATCCCATGAGTATATAGGAAGCAGTTGCTATCAATGTATCACGAGGAAAATGGGCACACGGGGAGAGATAAAATGCTAGATGCATTAAGAATAAAATACTACTGGCCGGGCTTGTATAGATCGGTAGACGAGCACGCTAAGAGATGCAGAGTATGTAAGACAAGAAACTTACTACAGAAAGGGGGACCGATGATGACAATGGAGAAGCAGTATTTTGCGATGCAAAAAATGAGCATGGATATAACGGGGCCATACCCAACGACAATATCGGGGAATAAATATATACTCCATGTAACAGATTCTTATAGTAGATGGCCAGAGAGTGTGCCAATACCGAACAAAAACACGGACACTATAATATATATACTACTGAATGAAATTATTCCGAGATATAGCTGCCCACAGTGCATACTAACAGACAATGGAGGGGAGTTTACGAGTAGCAAGTTTCGACAGTCATGAAAAGTTTAATTCCAACAAGTGACAAAATATACATGGAAAACAAACCAGTAGAAGAGATCGATCACTTCATCTATCTTGGAAGTCACATTGATCGAGAAGGGGATACGAGCAAAGAAATTAGAATCAGACTGGCTAAAGCAGCAATGTCTTTCAGAAGCCTTGAAAAGTTGTGGAAATCAAACTCATTAGCACAAACACAAAACTTAGGCTATTCAAATCAAATGTACTATCAACCCTTACGTATGCGTGTGAAAGCTGGAAAACAACAAGAGATATAGAAACAAAGTTGAACGCATTCGAAAATAAATGTCTAAGGAAAATACTTGGTATAGAATGGAACGAATTCAAAACAAACGAGGAAATTAGAGAAATCGCCAATCAACCACTAATATCTTCAGTAATAAAGAAAAGACGATGGTCATACGTTGGACATGTGATGAGAAGAGATAATAATCGAATAGCAAAGCAAGCCCTCATATGGGAAACAACAGGTAAAAGAAAAAGAGGAAGACCCAGGGAGACACTGAGAAGAACATTGATGAGAGAGGCAAGAGCAGCAGGAATCGGCTCCCTCAATGAGATAGAACTGCTTGCACAGAACAGAGACAGATGGCGAGATTTGATAAAATATCTTTAAAAGAAAACTGCTAGAACAAAAATTCATATAGGAGAAGGTGTATCTTGGTCTACGCCCTATGGGCCGGTTACGGCTCGAAAGGTCAATAGATAGATAGAAGTTTCGACAAACATTAAAGAAATTAAACATCCAACATATAAGAACGTCAGTATATAATCCGCAAGCGAACGGGATCAACGAAAGGCAGCACAGAACGCTAAATGATATAATATCCAAATTGACAAGAGGGAGAGAAATGGAATGGGATGTAAAATTGAACCATGCGTTGGCGGCAATTAGGATGAATAAGAACGAGAGTACACAATTTTCACCATTTTTCTTGTTGTATGGTAGACATCCAATGTTACCACTTGATAATGTGTTGCAACCAAGAAGAAGGTATATGGGGGAAGAGATACACAAAATAATCCTGCAACAAATGCACGACACACAAAGAATGGTGTGGAGAAATTTAAAACGAGCAGAAAAGAAGAACCAACAAAAGAGTAAAGATAAAGAAGGGATAGAATACAAAGTAGGGGACAAAGTATATTATAAGAATCAGACAGCCACGTCAAAAATTAGTCCAAAATGGAAGGAAGGATATGTAATAATAAAGAAAACGGGAGAGGCAAATTATATTATAAAGCACATATATGGCAAAAGGGGGATACGAACACATAGAAGAAACATAAGGAAAGATGATGCGTTGTGGTCAGAAAAAGAACAAGAGCAGAGGGAGAGGCCAAGGAGGAAATGTACGATGTATGGAAGGAAAGGGTCGACAGAGTATACCGAGAGTGAAAGTGAACGGGAGGTTAATACGAATACGAGAGAACAGGAAAAGGGGCAAAGAGAGAAAAAACATGGAAGCAGTAATGAAAGTGAAGAGGAACAAGGGGAAAGTAGTGAAGAGGAGGGAAACAGCACAGAAGAGGATCCACCGTATAGGAACACGAGGAGTCAGTGTAGAAGAAGACAAGAACGAAGGGTACAAAGAGAGAGGCAAACGTCGTCAGAAGAGGAAGACATGCCAATACCAGATAGACGACTAAGATTAAACCAAAGACAACAAGAAGGGGAAAGACAAGAGGAAACTAGAGAAAAACAAGTGGGAGGAAGGATGGAGAAGGAGACGCAGGAGAATAGGAGCGTCGTTAGGAAGAGACAGGGGAGGTGGTCGTCAGGAGAATCACCAGAGGAAAAAAAAAAATAGAGAACAGGAGAGTGAACAGTGGGAGAGTGAAGAGAGTTACCAAACAACAGAAGAGAGAAGCCAAGAAATGATAGGGGAGGTAGAGTAGAGGACATAGAAAAGGAAGATATAGTAGAGAGGAGCAACCTCCAGAAGTTCTGTAGGGCCCTATCAGAAATTGTGGAGGAGGCTCCGATGAGGGTAGAGGAGATCCAGGATAGCAGTTGAAGAGGAGGGAGTGTAAATAAGAAGGGAATAAAGAGTTATTAGAGGTGGTTAAATAACTCGGAGAAGGTATAAGGCAGTGAAACAGGGTATAGAGGGGGTATGGTGGAAACAGGCTATAGCAATAGTAAGTTTGAAACAGGAGATAGCAGCGATAGGAAATTAGTGAGTGAAGGGCAGAATGTAAACAAAGGGGGGATAATTAGGAAGGAGGGCTGATAGGTGTTCAAGGGCTCGAGGAGGTAGTGAGTAAGCAAGAATCACGGGGGGCAGGAAAAAAGCCAGAAGTGAGTGAACAAAGGATTAAGTTGAGAGGTTAGTGTTGAGGGATCAGGTGTGCACAAGACAGAGTAGTTAGAGTAGAATGGTCATTCAATTCAGAAGTGGGTTCAGTGCGGGAGGCTTGTGTACAGACAGCCGATTACCGTGAACGGGGGGTTGAGGGAATTCAGAGAGTTTGTGCAGAACAGGTCAGTGTTAGGAAGTGGTAGTTAGCTATGTAATTGTGAATTCCTGGAGATGTGTAGAATAGATATAGTCATGCAGAGAATTGACTACGAAGCTGGTAGCTTCTAACAGCGCAGAGACTTATGAATCATTGTGAGTACTCCATTCACAGAGGACAGATGTTTGAATTATTGTGAGTGTTCTAATTAGCATAGAGCAGAGACATGTATATTAATTGTGAGTGTTCTCACCGAATTTTCAATGAATTAGAATAGAAATAGTTATGGAGAGAAGTGACTACGAAGCTGATAGCCTCTAACAGCGCAGAGACTTTAGACTCAGTGTGAGTATTCATTTTCATATAGAACAGATGTTGAATTATTATGAGTGTTCTAATTAGCATAGAACAGAGACTTGAATCAATTGTGAGTGTTTTCACTAGCATAGACAGAGACGGTTGAATTAATTGTGAGTGTTTTCACTAGCATAGAGCAGAGACGGTTGAATTAATTGTGAGTGTTTTCACTAGCATAGAGCAGAGACGGTTGAATCAATTGTGAGTGTTTTCACTAGCATAGAGCTGAGATGGTTGAATTAATTGTGAGTAGTCTCATTAGCACAAGACAGAGACGTTTGAACTAATGATGAGTGCTAGTACTAAACAAGTGCAGAGACTGTTGTATTATTGTGAAGGTCTCACTCATGTTGAGGAGGCGAATAGTATCGTGCATTGAATGTGTTGTCAGTGCGAGAATCAAGCCGGAATGAGAGGCCACCATGAGAGTGACAGTGGACATTTTTTTGTAAATTTCTGGGGATGGATTGTTGTGTATAATAAACGTTGAATTGTTGACTTCCATGGTGTTGAAACATGCTTGGCAATGCTAGCTGTGTTCTTGTTGTCTTGTCCTGACGACGAACGGATTAAGGTTGTCCTGACCCATAGATTGAACAGCGCGAAGTACTTCTAACGATCAACAGGCAGTCAAGTCGTCTTGGCCAGCGCAACCGGCTGGTGTCCAAGGAGCTGGTAGGAGTCATAAAGGACTCCGATCTCCACGAGCTGCTGTCGAGTTATCCACAGAGGAAAGTCGAGGGAGAGTCAGACCGCCATTAGCGGTGTGACGTGTTCTAAAGGTCAAGCAGGGAGATGGCTCAAAATGTAGTGAGCTGTCTGTGTGCATCTTCTGTGTAAGGTGTATATGAGGCAAGGCTTGGCAAGCCTTTCCAATAGTGAAGCAGAGAACCAGTGAAGTCAATGCGGGCAAGGGGAACTTGCCTACGACACTTTCTACGGTCCATATCGGCAGTGAAGGAGCGTCACAGGCGAGGGAAAGGCCTACGTCCACCACGTGTAGTGGTACATAGTGGGCATTGGTGTGGTGTACTCCATGTCGCACTAGTGCATAAAGTACAGGGCAGGCTTCCGGGAGAAGTCTTTCCAAATCGTGTGATCACTCATTGCTGTGTTAACAAACCTACTACATTATAGGTTAACAACTGCTACACAGGCAGGGCTGATGTATTTGTAGATGTTAGTGTGTACAGGCAGCTCTGATGTTATTGTAGATGTTAATGTGTACAGGCAGTAAAAAAAAAAGTAAAGTAAAGTACCCCCGTCACGCCAAGTGGCGTATAGGGAAATATGGTGTTAGTGACCCTATATTTTACAGACCTTTAGCACATGATTTTTGGGGTAATGTGGTCGGTATTACGCCCGTGCTGCTTTACTTTCCCAGAAAAAATCCGGTACCCATTTAAGGCTGGGTGAACCCGGAGCCGTCGGTTGGGATCGAATCCTACCCCCTTGTCCGTAGTAGTCCAGTTCACTAACCACTGAGCTATCGCGGCTCCCACTAATTTTTAGGGAATTAGTAAAACCCAGGTGTCCTCGCCAGGGTACGAACCCCGGCTATTGCCGTGGTAAGCCAACCGCCTATCGATTGCGCTAACCGGACACCCTGTGTACAGGCAGCTCTGATGTTATTGTAGATGTTAATGTATACAGGCAGCTATGATGTAATTGTAGATATTAGTAGATACAGGCAGCTCTGATATTGTAGAGATAAGAGTTGACAAGTGTACAGGCCGCTCTGATGTTATTGTAGAGATAAGAGCTGGACAAGTGTACAGGCAGCTCTGATGTTATTGTAGAGATAAGAGTTGACAAGTGTACAGGCAGCTCTGATGCTATTGTAGAGATAAGAGTTGGACAAGTGTACAGGCAGCTCTGATGCTATTGTAGAGATAAGAGTTGGACAAGTGTGCATGCAGCTCTGTTATTGTAGAGATAAGAGTTGACAAGTGTACAGGCAGCTCTGATATTATTGTAGAGATAAGAGTTGGACATGTGTACATGCAGCTCTGATGTTATTGTAGAGATAAGAGTTGGACAAGTGTGCATGCAGCTCTGATATTATTGTAGAGATAAGAGTTGGACAAGTGTACAGGCAGCTCTGATATTATTGTAGAGATAAGAGTTGGACAAGTGTACATGCAGCTCTGATGTTATTGTAGAGATAAGAGTTGGACAAGTGTACATGCAGCTCTGATGTTATTGTAGAGATAAGAGTTGGACAAGTGTACAAGCAGCTCTGATGCTATTGTAGAGATAAGAGTTGGACAAGTGTACAGGCAGCTCTGATGTTATTGTAGAGATAAGAGTTGGACAAGTGTACATGCAGCTCTGATGTTATTGTAGAGATAAGAGTTGGACAAGTGTACAGGCAGCTCTGATATTATTGTAGAGATAAGAGTTGGACAAGTGTACAGGCAGCTCTGATATTATTGTAGAGATAAGAGTTGACAAGTGTACATGCAGCTCTGATATTATTATAGAGATAAGAGTTGGACAAGTGTACAGGCAGCTCTGATATTATTGTAGAGATAAGAGTTGACAAGTGTACATGCAGCTCTGATATTATTATAGAGATAAGAGTTGGACAAGTGTACAGGCGGCTCTGATGTTATTGTAAAGATAAGAGTTGGGACAAGTGTACAGGCAGCTCTGATGTTATTGTAAAGATAAGATTTGGGACAAGTGTACACCCAGAAACTAAAAGTGAAGACTATTATTTCATTGATGATTGCTGAAATGTCTGTTATGTTGTTTCTGATATAAATTCTACTTTTTTCAGGGGAACACAGAATTTCTGGCACAGTACAGCCATTGTCCATGTGTTGAGGCCCAAACTTGTTGTTACTGTGACCGGTTCTCAGTACATGTTGAAAGGCAAGATCAACAAGTTGTGTGCTATTGACAATGGTGAGTTGACTTGCCTTGTTGGAGTGTCAAGCTGGTGGCTACAGAGCTGGAACCAGTAAATGACAAGTTCAGGATTTGTCTGTTGTGACTGGTGGGCATGTTTTAGTTTGAGTAAGGCATATCTCTAGTGAATGAACCTCTCACCATACACACAATTATTCTCTATGACTTCAGGGACTACATTCTTTTTTAATCAATGATATTGTGGCTATTTTTTTGGTATACATTTTGCCAAGGCAGTGGCCGATTTGGTCTACTCTTTTTGATTTGCAAACTGTCAGGTGTTCTTTAGCAGAGTGCACACAAGCCTTATTTGAAAGGTGTATATGTCCTATCTCAGCACAGAGAGATCAGGTGAGGGTAAAGTAACCTTAGGTTCTGTGAGAAAACACTGACTGTCTGTGGCAGAAGTTGAACACATGAGCTTGTTGTCCAGAAGAGGATGTCTTACCTCTAGGCCACCCACCACTGATGGGTGTAACAGGGCTGGGCTTGGTGGTGTTGGGGTAGGATGTCTACCTGGGAACTGGAAGGTCCCATGTTTGAATCCCACCACAGGTGTGGATTTTGCAATTAGAATCTGTGGTTTTTCTCATGGTTTTACTCTCCCCTGGTCTCTGGTTAGTGAGATCTAATGTCTGACCCTCTTGGAAAAAAACAGGAGGTCCCGTGTGCACTCATGCATGTTAAAGAACTCTTGACAGTTAACGGCAAAAAAGAGATCAGGCTAAAAATAGCTGCAGCCTGGACAACAATTGTTAAACTGACTAAAATCATCAGACACAGAACAGGTCATTGTAGCCTCAGAACACGCCTACACAAGATAGGACTCACTGACTTTCTACTGCCTATCATCCAGACAAACTCCAGAGCATATCCTACAGGACTGCAGCACTCTCAACACAGGAGCATCCAAACAAACTCCAGAGCATATCCTAAAGGACTGCAGCACTCTCAACACAGGAGTATCCAGACAAACTCCAGAGCATATCCTACAGGACTGCACCACTCTCAACACAGGAGCATCCAGACAAACTCCAGAGCATATCCTACAGGACTGCACCACTCTCAACACAGGAGTATCCAGACAAACTCCAGAGCATATCCTACAGGACTGCAGCACTCTCAACACAGGAGTATCCAGACAAACTCCAGAGCATATCCTACAGGACTGCAGCACTCTCAACACAGGAGCATCCAGACAAACTCCAGAGCATATCCTACAGGACTGCAGCACTCTCAACACAGGAGCATCCAGACAAACTCCAGAGCATATCCTACAGGACTGCACAACTCTCAACACAGGAGCATCCAGACAAACTCCAGAGCATATCCTACAGGACTGCACAACTCTCAACACAGGAGCATCCAGACAAACTCCAGAGAATATCCTACAGGACTGCACCACTCAACACAGAAGCATCCAGACAAACTCCAGAGCATATCCTACAGGACTGCAGCACTCAACACAGAAGCATCCAGACAAACTCCAGAGCATATCCTACAGGACTGCAGCACTCAACACAGAAGCATCCAGACAAACTCCAGAGCATATCCTACAGGACTGCACAACTCTCAACACAGGAGCATCCAGACAAACTCCAGAGAATATCCTACAGGACTGCACCACTCAACACAGAAGCATCCAGACAAACTCCAGAGCATATCCTACAGGACTGCAGCACTGTGATGATAGTGACCTTCATATCCCAGGTGCAGCATTCTTCACGGTGACACAGTACAGCGACAATATGAATGATGGAATTGACAACTGAGAACTTTGCACACACTTACTTTATTCAACCCCAGACCACTCTTGTTGGCCTGCCACATGACATCGTGAAATTCAACATTTCTCACAACATAACATTCATGTCCTAGACACCCTTGTTGGCCTGCCACATGACATCGTGAAATTCAAACATTTCTCACAACATAACATTCATGTCCTAACACCCTTGTTGGCCTGCCACATGACATCGTGAAATTCAAACATTTCTCACAACATAACATTCATGTCCTAACACCCTTGTTGGCCTGCCACATGACATCGTGAAGTTCAAACATTTCTCACAACATAACATTCATGTCCTAACACCCTTGTTGGCCTGCCACATGACATCGTGAAGTTCAAACATTTCTCACAACATAACATTCATGTCCTAACACCCTTGTTGGCCTGCCACATGACATCGTGAAATTCAAACATTTCTCACAACATAACATTCATGTCCTAACACCCTTGTTGGCCTGCCACATGACATCGTGAAGTTCAAACATTTCTCACAACATAACATTCATGTCCTAACACCCTTGTTGGCCTGCCACATGACATCGTGAAATTCAAACATTTCTCACAACATAACATTCATGTCATAACACCCTTGTTGGCCTGCCACATGACATCGTGAAGTTCAAAAATTTCTCACAACATAACATTCATGTCATAACACCCTTGTTGGCCTGCCACATGACATCGTGAAGTTCAAACATTTCTCACAACATAACATTCATGTCCTAACACCCTTCCTACAATGTCTGGTGTATTCCCGAGGACACACTCTCTCTAGCACGTGTACACCCTCGGTGTCAAAACTAGTACTATGCTGATACACCCTTATGCCTTTGATAATGGCACAACCTCAACGGCAACTGCTCTCCATCCCTTGCTGCATTAATCACCCTATCTATCTATCTATTGACCTTTCGAGCCGTAACCGGCCCATAGGGCGTAGACCAAGATACACCTTCACCTATATGAATTTTTGTTCTAGCAGTTTTCTTTTAAAGATATTTTATCAAATCTCGCCATCTGTCTCTGTTCTGTGCAAGCAGTTCTATCTCATTGAGGGAGCCGATTCCTGCTGCTCTTGCCTCTCTCATCAATGTTCTTCTCAGTGTCTCCCTGGGTCTTCCTCTTTTTCTTTTACCTGTTGTTTCCCATATGAGGGCTTGCTTTGCTATTCGATTATTATCTCTTCTCATCACATGTCCAACGTATGACCATCGTCTTTTCTTTATTACTGAAGATATTAGTGGTTGATTGGCGATTTCTCTAATTTCCTCGTTTGTTTTGAATTCGTTCCATTCTATACCAAGTATTTTCCTTAGACATTTATTTTCGAATGCGTTCAACTTTGTTTCTATATCTCTTGTTGTTTTCCAGCTTTCACACGCATACGTAAGGGTTGATAGTACATTTGATTTGAATAGCCTAAGTTTTGTGTTTGTGCTAATGAGTTTTGATTTCCACAACTTTTCAAGGCTTCTGAAAGACATTGCTGCTTTAGCCAGTCTGATTCTAATTTCTTTGCTCGTATCCCCTTCTCGATCAATGTGACTTCCAAGATAGATGAAGTGATCGATCTCTTCTACTGGTTTGTTTTCCATGTATATTTTGTCACTTGTTGGAATTAAACTTTTCATGACTTTAGTCTTTTCATGATTGACCTCAAGCCCAATTTTGCTGGCTATTGATGATAGTTCATTTGTGTTTTCCTGCATCGTTTTTATCTGATTGCTGATGAGAACTATGTCATCAGCAAAGTCCAGGTCCTCCAAATGGTCTCCTTGTATCCATTCGATGCCTTTATTACCAGTGCAGCATTTCTTCATTATGAAGTCCATAACAATTCCAAATAACAAGGGCGATAAAAAACATCCTTGTTTAACCCCAGTTTCTATTGGGAAACATTCGCTCAGTCCTTCCTCTGTTCGAACTGCACATGTGTAACCATCATACATGTCTTTGATAATATTTATGATTTTTGATGGTAAGCCATATTGCTTCAGAATTTTCCACAAAGAATCTCTATGAATACTATCAAATGCTTTTTTGAAGTCGATGAAGTTAAGTACAAAAGGTTTTTGCTTTTCAATGTGTTCCTCCAATATAAGTCGTAGAGTGAAAATGTGGTCAAGACAGCTTCTCCCTTTTCTAAACCCAGCCTGTTCTTCACGCATTACTGTATCTATTGAATCCTTTATTCTATTTAGGATGATTTTACAGAATAATTTTGAGGCAACTGACAAAAGTGTCACGCCTCTCCAATTGTTACAATCTCTAAGATTGCCCTTTTTTGGGATCTTAACAATGATTCCTTTTTTCCATTTATGAGGCGTCTTCTCTGTTTTCCAAATGATGTTGAACATTTTTTGGAGATGTATTAAATTATGGCTATCAATTGCCTTGAGGATCTCAGCTGTTAACTTATCCTCTCCAGCAGCCTTGTTATTGGTCATTAGCTTTAAGGTGGTTTCTATTTCACTCAAGGTGAAGTCATCTAAATTTACATCTAATTCTGCTGCTGGTGTTTCAGCTTCAAAATCTATTAAACTGTGAGGTAGTGGACGGTTAAGAATTTCTTTGAAGTGTTCCGCCCAACGGGCTTTTATGTCTGCGCTTGTTGTTAGCATTAATCCAGATTTGTCTAGAATTGGTGTTCCACTGGATGTATAGGTGTTTGTCAGCATCTTTTGTACAGTATAAAGAGTTCTGCTGTCTCCTGTAATTGCAGCTGTCTCTGCTTTCTCTGCCAAGTTGTCTATATAAGCTCTTGTATCTCTTCTTGCCGAACTTTTCACTTTGTTGTCTAATTCTTTGTATGTTGCTTTTGCCAGAACCTTTCCAAGATCTGTCTTTACATTAGTCATGGCTCTCTTCGCTTCTCTTCTTTCTTTGATGTATTTCCATGTGGTGTCTGAGATCCAAGCTCGTTTTTCCATTTTCTTCAGTCCAGCACTTGCTTCTGCTGCTGTCATTAGTATTTTGCTCTGTGAGTCCCACATTTCATTGATATCTAAGTCTATTTCACCAAGTGCTGAATAACAATTACTTAGCTCTATGTTAAACTTTTCCTTTATTGCTTCATCTTTCAGTTTATGACTATCAATTTTATGTGTAATTGACCTCTTCTGTTGGTTTCTAAATTTTAATCTTATTTTCCCAATGCACAGGTTGTGGTCACTATTAACATCAGCACCTCTGTATGCTCTTACATCTATTAATGATGATCTGAATTGTTGTTTAATACATAGGTGGTCAATTTGATTTGATGTTCTATCATCAGGAGATATCCATGTTGTTTTGTGGATATTTTTATGTGGAAATAATGTCCCACCTATAACTAAATTTTCTATTAAACATAATTCTATTAATCTTTCTCCATTCTGACTTGTTGTATTACAGCCTTCTCTCCCCATCACATGTTCCACTCCTGCGTTATCTTGTCCTACTTTGGCGTTGAAGTCTCCCATTACAATTAAAAGATCGTGTTTTGGTATTTTGTTTATAAGTTGTTGCAGTTGGTTATAAAAATCATCCTTAACTTCATCATCAGCTTCGTTAGTAGGCGCATAACATTGAATAATTGAAAGTCTTCCATGTTTTGTTTTGTATCGTGTTCGTATCAGACGGCTATTTACCGGTTCCCATTCTAATAAACTTCTTGCAGCTTTGTCTGTCATCATTATGCCTACTCCTTCACGGTGTTTTCCATCTTCCCTTCCAGAAAAAACTACTATTTTATTATCAATAGATCTCCTACCTGTTCCAGGCCAGCGCATTTCGCTTAATCCTAAAATATCTAGATCGTATCTGTCCATCTCGCTCGCGACCTGTGCATGTTTCGTCGGAGCGGCCATTGTTCGCACATTCCAGAATCCTATTTTTGTTGTTGTTTTAGGGCCGAAAAAACTATCACTACTATCTACTGCTAATTTACACATTCTGTATCAGGTCTACGTTTCATTAACAACATCGTTTTTACGATAGCGGCTTGTTAAACCTCTGATCAACGGTTCTATACCAAGCCGGAGAAAAATAATTCCTCCATTTTGGAAACAACCGGAAAATCACCCTACACATAGTCTATTCCTGTTTTCCCTACAGTCTCTCCACACGTGGTTAATACTAAGTTCATGCGACGGTAGCTTGATGGCTTACAGTCAGCCTGATATGGTGGGAACAAAACACGTTCCATAAAGTCTCTTCATAAATTACTATCGTAACTTGATGGCTTACAGTCAGCATAATGATGGTGGTGGGAACAAAACACGTTCCATAAAGTCTCTTCATAAATTACTATCGTAACTTGATGGCTTAAAGTCAGCCTAATATTGGTGGGGACAAAACACGTTCCATAAAGTCTCTTCACAAATTACTATCGTAACTTGATGGCTTACAGTCAGCCGAATATGGTGGTGGGAACAAAACACGTTCTATAAAGTCTCTTCACAAATTACTATCGTAACTTGATGGCTTACAGTCAGCATAATGATGGTGGTGGGAACAAAACACGTTCCATAAAGTCTCTTCATAAATTACTATCGTAACTTGATGGCTTACAGTCAGCCTAATATTGGTGGGGACAAAACACGTTCCATAAAGTCTCTTCACAAATTACTATCGTAACTTGATGGCTTACAGTCAGCCTAATATGGTGGTGGGAACAAAACACGTTCCATAAAGTCTCTTCACAAATTACTATCGTAACTTGATGGCTTACAGTCAGCCTAATGATGGTGGGAACAAAACACGTTCCATAAAGTCTCTTCACAAATTACTATCGTAACTTGATGGCTTACAGTCAGCCTAATGATGGTGGGAACAAAACACGTTCCATAAAGTCTCTTCACAAATTACTATCGTAACTTGATGGCTTACAGTCAGCCTAATATTGTTGGGAACAAAGCATGTTCCATAAAGTCTCTTCACAAATTACTATCGTAACTTGATGGCTTACAGTCAGCCTAATATTGTTGGGAACAAAACACGTTCCATAAAGTCTCTTCACAAATTACTATCGTAACTTGATGGCTTACAGTCAGCCTAATGATGGTGGGAACAAAACACGTTCCATAAAGTCTCTTCACAAATTACTATCGTAACTTGATGGCTTACAGTCAGCCTAATATTGTTGGGATTAAAACACGTTCCATAAAGTCTCTTCACAAATTACTATCGTAACTTGATGGCTTACAGTCAGCCTAATATTGTTGGGAACAAAACATGTTCCATAAAGTCTCTTCACAAATTACTATCGTAACTTGATGGCTTACAGTCAGCCTAATATTGTTGGGGACAAAACACGTTCCATAAAGTCTCTTCACAAATTACTATCGTAACTTGATGGCTTACAGTCAGCCTAATATTGTTGGGGACAAAACACGTTCCATAAAGTCTCTTCACAAATTACTATCGTAACTTGATGGCTTACAATCAGCCTAATATTGTTGGGGACAAAACACGTTCCATAAAGTCTCTTCACAAATTACTATCGTAACTTGATGGCTTACAATCAGCCTAATATTGTTGGGGACAAAACACGTTCCATAAAGTCTCTTCACAAATTACTATCGTAACTTGATGGCTTACAGTCAGCCTAATATTGTTGGGAACAAAACACGTTCCATAAAGTCTCTTCACAAATTACTATCGTAACTTGATGGCTTACAATCAGCCTAATATTGTTGGGGACAAAACACGTTCCATAAAGTCTCTTCACAGTTACTATCGTAACTTGATGGCTTACAGTCAGCCTAATATTGGTAGGAACAAAACACGTTCCCTAAAGTCTCTTCATAAATTACTATCGTAACTTGATGGCTTACAGTCAGCCTAATATTGTTGGGAACAAAACACGTTCCATAAAGTCTCTTTACAAATTACTATCGTAACTTGATGGCTTACAGTCAGCCTAATATTGTTGGGGACAAAACACGTTCCATAAAGTCTCTTCACAAATTACTATCGTAACTTGATGGCTTACAGTCAGCCTAATATTGTTGGGGACAAAACACGTTCCATAAAGTCTCTTCACAAATTACTATCGTAACTTGATGGCTTACAGTCAGCCTAATATTGTTGGGGACAAAACACGTTCCATAAAGTCTCTTCACAAATTACTATCGTAACTTGATGGCTTACAGTCAGCCTAATATTGTTGGGGACAAAACACGTTCCATAAAGTCTCTTCACAAATTACTATCGTAACTTGATGGCTTACAGTCAGCCGAATATGGTGGTGGGAACAAAACACGTTCCATAAAGTCTCTTCATAAATTACTATCGTAACTTGATGGCTTACAGTCAGCCGAATATGGTGGTGGGAACAAAACACGTTCCATAAAGTCTCTTCATAAATTACTATCGTAACTTGATGGCTTACAGTCAGCCGAATATAGTGGTGGGAACAAAACACGTTCCATAAAGTCTCTTCATAAATTACTATCGTAACTTGATGGCTTACAGTCAGCCGAATATTGTTGGGAACAAAACACGTTCCATAAAGTCTCTTCATAAATTACTATCGTAACTTGATGGCTTACAGTCAGCCTAATATTGGTGGGGACAAAACACGTTCCATAAAGTCTCTTCACAAATTACTATCGTAACTTGATGGCTTACAGTCAGCCTAATATTGTTGGGAACAAAACACGTTCCATAAAGTCTCTTCACAAATTACTATCGTAACTTGATGGCTTACAGTCATCCTAATATTGTTGGGGACAAAACACGTTCCATAAAGTCTCTTCACAAATTACTATCGTAACTTGATGGCTTACAGTCAGCCTAATGATGGTGGGAACAAAACACGTTCCATAAAGTCTCTTCATAAATTACTATCGTAACTTGATGGCTTACAGTCAGCCTAATATTGGTGGGGACAAAACATGTTCCATAAAGTCTCTTCACAAATTACTATCACAACTTGATGGCTTACAGTCAGCCTAATATTGGTGGGAACAAAACATGTTCCATAAAGCCTCTTCACAAATTACTATCGTAACTTGATGGCTTACAGTCAGCCGAATATGGTGGTGGGAACAAAACACGTTCCATAAAGTCTCTTCACAAATTACTATAGTAACTTGATTGCTCATTGGACAGGCTACCATTAAGCCTTCCCCTCTAGTGGGCATTACTTAGCTCACTAATTCCACATAAATCTCCTGAGTGCAAGTATCATAACTGCATGCACTCCCATCAGTTCAACTATCCACTGAACGGTGTCTCTAACTAGTGTACTAGTCCTACACTAGCTGATTACTTGAGTATCATAACTCCTTAGTCTAAACACACATTACATTGTCCTGTACTGCAGAGTCTACCTATTCCCTACTCTACACAAATTATCTCTGGAATCGTTTTCCTCCTTATTCTGTCACAACTCACCATGTTAGTGACTGGAAATATCATGTCCCTCTCAGCTCTTCTGTGCTTGACTGTCACATCCTAACTAACTAAGTCACAACCCTTCTGGGCAATACTAAACTACCTCCAATCCAGCCCGACGGTATCGGCTTGTTAACTAACAACCAGTCCGCACAGAGCGCTTGCCCAATCTCGACTGAATCTTTCCTCCTACTGAAAAACCTTTCTCCTCCTAGCTTCCCCCTCGTTTTCACAAACTTCATGGTTCACGATCCGCTCACCCGATAATTCCCCTATCCTGTGGGTTTTGAGTTGTTCTCTGTTTACAATCATATCTAAACTTCACCCCTTGACCTCTTCCGTCTAATTCCCTCTTATCTAACCTCTCCGTCCCTTTGCCTCAACCCTTTTTCATCCAGAGCATATCCTACAGGACTGCACCACTTTAAACACCCCAAGAGCACAAATATGATCTTAGAAAAGAGTGAGGGGACATTATCTGTTACCAGAGAGTGAGGGGACATCTGTTACTAGAGAGTGAGGGGACATCTGTTACTAGAGAGTGAGGGGACATTTGTTACTAGAGAGTGAGGGGACATCTGTTACCAGAGAGTGAGGGGACATTATCTGTTACCAGAGTGTGAGGGGACATTATCTGTTACCAGAGAGTGAAGGGACATTATCTGTTACCAGAGAGTGAAGGGGCATAATCTGTTACCAGAGAGTGAGGGGACATTATCTGTTACCAGAGAGTGAAGGGACATTATCTGTTACCAGAGAGTGAGAGTCCATTATCTGATACCAACATGATGAGACTGAAATGATGGCCACATTATAGTAATTGCTTATTTGATCTTTGATTACACGTGTCCACTTCCTGGTACATTTTATGTTTGTGCAGGTTTCTCCAAAAATGTGGTCCAGGCATTTGCTAGAGGGTTCCCCAAGAACTGGAAGCAGGTCATCGAGGATTTCTACAGTCAGCTAGAGGACAGGTAGAGTGGTCACTCACATACAACCTCACACACATGCAACACACAGAAAACCACCGGTACATGTGTGAGACATGTCTGAAGTACTGCATTTCATTACTGGCTTATGCCATTGTACAATATTTACTGTGGATTGCTTGTTCTAAGTTGATATAAACAACTTTGTGAAACCAGCTCGTGTTCAAACAGATTCATGGTGTTACTTACATTTGTCGTGTGTGAGTGCTAGACGCTATTGTTTATATTACAATGTTAATGTTATATGGTTGTAGTCAGTTATGATAATGTTACAAATGGCTATAGTTAGTTATGATAGTGTTACATATGGCTGTAGTTAGTTATGAAGTTATATAGACTCTTAGATATAGAGAATGTGAGAACACACATGCAGAAGGGTAAACTGGAAAACATCAAACAGGAAATGAAAAGGATGGGTTTACATTTATTGGAACCTTGCGAAATGAGATACACCGGATCAGGGGAGATATATTCTGATGAACATAAAATCATATATTCTGGAGGTACTGAACACCAAAGAGTAGTAGGTATCATCTTGAATGCAGAAAGAGCAAGAACAGTGAAAGGCTTTTTGGACAATATCTGATATTCACTTTGTGAATGCAAACCACATGAAATCACCATAGTTCTAGGGGATCTCAATGCAAAAGTAGGAAAGGAAAGAGTTGAGGAAGTAGTTGGTTATTATGGCTTAGGCGAGAGGAATGAAAGAGATGAAAAACTTATTGATTGGGCAAGAACACGCAACATGATGATAGGAAACACCTGGTTTATTAAGCAACATCCAAGATGTCTGTGGACATGGAAAAACCCAGGACACAACACATGTAATCAAATTGATTACATAAAGATAAACAATAGATTTAGAAACAGTCTGGTATATGTGAAAACTAGACGAGGGGCAGATTGCAATAGTGATCATATACTAGTTGTGGGAGAACTTAGAGTAAAATTAAAAGCAGCAAAACGAACCTCAGTTAACATCAAGTTAAATTTAGATTTACTAAAATCAGACAAGAAGTTGCAAGACAAATATAAAATCACAATTCAGAACCAGTACAATGCAATAGAGAAGATACAAGGCATTGATGAACAGTGGGAAATACTAAAAGAATCAATGCAACAAACATCAAAAGAGTTCATACCACAAGTGAGGACAAATTCAAGAAAGAAATGGATGACAGATGATATTTTGTGGCTAATGGATACAAGAAGAAGAAATAAGGAAAATAAAGATGAGTGTAAGAAATTAAATAAAGAAATTGTTATAAAATGCAATGAAGCAAAAGAAGCTTGGCTAAAACAGAGATCCAAAGAGACTGAAATGCAAAAAAAAGGAGATGCCAAAGCTTTATACAGACAAATCGAAGAGTTAACAGGAAGAAAAACGCAATTAAAAAATGGAAGTTTAAGATCAAAGCAAGGAGAACTGTTGATTGTACAAGAAAGCTTAAGGGAACGATGGACAGAATACATTAAAGATCTCTATAATGATGAACAAAGAGAAGTAAATATTAGGGATAATGGAGAAGGACCAGAAATACTCAAAGAAGAAGTGGAAGATGCCTTGCGTGATTTGAAAGCAGGAAAAGCTCCTGGACCAGATAATATAACTAAAGAAGAGATTGAAGCCTTGGGTGATTTTGGAACAGAAATAATAAAAAAAATATTGAATGATATCTACATCAACGGGTATATACCAGACGACCTGCTCAAATCAATATTCATAGCCCTACCAAATAAATCTGGTGCGACTGAATGCGATGATTATCGCACAATAAGTCTTATGAGTCACATAACTAAGACATTACTAAGAATCATCATGCGAAGAGTGCGAAACAAAATCAGTCCAGAAATTAGCGATGACCAGTGTGGTTTTATTAGAGGTAAAGGAACGAAAAATGCCATATACATCATAAGATCTTTAGTAGAAACCGCATCTTAAGAGAATGGCTTGGCAGAAGGTCAACAACAGAAATGATAAATAACTGTCGAAATCGAAAATTGTGGAGACATGATCACCTACGCCAGCAGACCCAGTTCTTGATGATGTTGATGTTATACATGGCTGGAGTTATGATAATGTTACATATGGCTGTAGTTAGTTATTATAATGTTTCGCACGGCTGTAGTCAGTTATGATAATGTTACATATGGCTGTAGTCAGTTATGATAATGTTACATATGGCTGTAGTCAGTTATGATGATGATGTTACGCATGGCTGTAGTTAGTTATGATGATGATGTTACGCATGGCTGTAGTCAGTTATGATGATGTTACGCATGGCTGTAGTTAGTTATGATAATGCTACATATGGCTGTAGTCAGTTATGATAATGCTACATATGGCTGTAGTTAGTTATGATAATTCTACATATGGCTGTTGTGAGTTATGATAATGCTACATATGGCTGTGGTCAGTTATGATAATGTTACATATAGCAGGAGTAGAAAACATTTGTATTTTGATTTTCAGTATCTCCATTTTAGAGAATTGCTCACCTCTTGTGGAGAAGAAAGTGCCAGAGCTGGCCACAGAGAGGAAGAGAAGAAAACCTGCTGCATCATCCCAAAAATTGAAGCTGACAGATGCTCCACTGGAACCACATACCAGTAATTGTGTTTATTGTGTGTTGTCTTCTGTACATGGACGCAGAGTAATATAAAGTAAATACCAGTAATTGTGTTTATTGTGTGTTGTCTTCTGGACGTTGATGCAGAGTAATATAAAGCAAATACCAGTAATTGTGTTTATTGTGTGTTGTCTTCTGTACATGGACGCAGAGTAATATAAAGCAAATACCAGTAATTGTGTTTATTGTTTGTTGTCTTCTGGACGTTGACGCAGAGTAATATAAAGCAAATACCAGTAATTGTGTTTATTGTGTGTTGTCTTCTGTACATGGACGCAGAGTAATATAAAGCAAATACCAGTAATTGTGTTTATTGTTTGTTGTCTTCTGGACGTTGATGCAGAGTAATATAAAGCAAATACCAGTAATTGTGTTTATTGTTGTCTTCTGGACGTTGATGCAGAGTAATATAAAGCAAATACCAGTAATTGTGTTTATTGTTGTCTTCTGGACGTTGATGCAGAGTAATATAAAGCAAATACCAGTAATTGTGTTTATTGTTGTCTTCTGGACGTTGATGCAGAGTAATATAAAGCAAATACCAGTAATTGTGTTTATTGTTGTCTTCTGGACGTTGATGCAGAGTAATATAAAGCAAATACCAGTAATTGTGTTTATTGTTGTCTTCTGGACGTTGATGCAGAGTAATATAAAGCAAATACCAGTAATTGTGTTTATTGTTTGTTGTCTTCTGGACGCTGATGCAGAGTAATATAAAGCAAATACCAGTAATTATTATATAGGTCAATGGTAGTACTATGTCTAGAGCATTAGTGCTGGCATGGGTTTTTAGTGTCTTAGCAATAATGTGGTCCATGCAAGCTGTTCCAGTATCTTGCTGGTTATACATTTTTGACAAGTTTTGGGGGCTCTTGGCATTTAATTGTGATGGGTAGATTTTTGACAAGTTTTGGGGGCTCTTGGCATTTAATTGTGACGGGTAGATTTTTGACAAGTTTTGGGGGCTCTTGGCATTTAATTGTGATGGGTAGATTTTTGACAAATTTTGGGGGCTCTTGGCATTTAATTGTGACTGGTAGATTTTGACAAGTTTTGGGGGCTCTTGGCATTTAATTGTGACTGGTAGATTTTGACAAGTTTTGGGGGCTCTTGGCATTTAATTGTGACGGGTAGATTTTGACAAGTTTGGGGGCTCTTGGCATTTAATTGTGATGGGTAGATTTTTGACAAGTTTTGGGGCCGTTGGCATTTAATTGCGATGGGTAGATTTTTGACAAGTTTTGGGGGCCGTTGGCATTTAATTGCGATGGGTAGATTTTTGACAAGTTTTGGGGGCCGTTGGCATTTAATTGCGATGGGTAGATTTTTGACAAGTTTTGGGGGCCGTTGGCATTTAATTGCGATGGGTAGATTTTTGACAAGTTTTGGGCGCTCAGGAAATTTCTTTGCGGGGTAGGATGGAGTGTTGAAGGACAAGTGAAAGGAACTATGAAGTCTGTCCTCACTTTGTGATGGAGTGTTGAAGGACAAGTGCAAGGAACTATGAAGTCTGTCCTCACTTTGTGATGGAGTGTTGAAGGACGAGTGCAAGGAACTATGAAGTCTGTCCTCACTTTGTGATGGAGTGTTGAAGGACAAGTGCAGGGAACTATGAAGTCTGTCCTCTCTTTGTGATGGAGTGTTGAAGGACAAGTGCAGGGAACTATGAAGTCTGTCCTCTCTTTGTGATGGAGTGTTGAAGGACAAGTGCAGGGAACTATGAAGTCTGTCCTCACTTTGTGATGGAGTGTTGAAGGACAAGTGCAGGGAACTATGAAGTCTGTCCTCACTTTGTGATGGAGTGTTGAAGGACAAGTGCAGGGAACTATGAAGTCTGTCCTCACTTTGTGATGGAGTGTTGAAGGACAAGTGCAAGGAACTATGAAGTCTGTCCTCTCTTTGTGATGGAGTGTTGAAGAACAAGTGCAAGGAACTATGAAGTCTGTCCTCACTTTGTGATGGAGTGTTGAAGGACAAGTGCAGGGAACTATGAAGTCTGTCCTCTCTTTGTGATGGAGTGTTGAAGGACAAGTGCAAGGAACTATGAAGTCTGTCCTCTCTTTGTGATGGAGTGTTGAAGAACAAGTGCAAGGAACTATGAAGTCTGTCCTCACTTTGTGATGGAGTGTTGAAGGACAAGTGCAAGGAACTATGGAGTCTGTCCTCTCTTTGTGATGGAGTGTTGAAGGACAAGTGCAAGGAACTATGAAGTCTGTCCTCACTTTGTGATGGAGTGTTGAAGGACAAGTGCAAGGAACTATGAAGTCTGTCCTCACTTTGTGATGGAGTGTTGAAGGACGAGTGCAAGGAACTATGAAGTCTGTCCTCACTTTGTGATGGAGTGTTGAAGGATGAGTGCAAGGAACTATGAAGTCTGTCCTCTCTTTGTGATGGAGTGTTGAAGGACAAGTGCAAGGAACTATGAAGTCTGTCCTCTCTTTGTGATGGAGTGTTGAAGGACAAGTGCAAGGAACTATGAAGTCTGTCCTCTCTTTGTGATGGAGTGTTGAAGGACAAGTGCAAGGAACTATGAAGTCTGTCCTCTCTTTGTGATGGAGTGTTGAAGGACAAGTGCAGGGAACTATGAAGTCTGTCCTCACTTTGTGATGGAGTGTTGAAGGACAAGTGCAAGGAAGTCTGTCCTCACTTTGTGATGGAGTGTTGAAGGTCAAGTGCAGGGATCTATGAAGTCTGTCCTCTCTTTGTGATGGAAAGAGATTGGATGGAGTGTGAAGATGCCAAGCCATGTAGAACAGTCAGGGGAGCACAACAATTATTGTTGCACTTGTTATGGCTACAGTTTTGTGTTGCATCTGTTATGGTGTACTTCCCTACTCACTTCCTCGGCCAACCTGTCTCTTGTGCTACTTGTTTCACAAAAGAGAGATGTGTCTTGTGCTCTGATTGTTATTGTCTCTGTCTACAGTCTTGACACCCCAGGGTATAGTGAAGCAGAAAATATCCAGGGAAGATGTGACTGTGACCAGAAGTGGCCGTGTCTCCCTGCCACCATTGGCTGGCTGGACTGGTCAGCACTATAGAAAGATTCCAGGAAGTGATGAGATTGAGATCACCTTTGATACAGATTGTGCCAAGAAGGTCCTCAGTCAGATGACCTCACAGTTCCTCCAGCTGCCTAAGGTATTGTGTGTGTGTATGCTCACTGCTTCATTTGTTGTTGGGTGAATTCTTTTTTTCACAGACTTTTGAAGGGTTAATTCTGTCATTCACAGATCAAGGGGCTAGAAGACCTCTTTAAAAAGTTGATGTAAGTCTCGGGCAGTTGTGATGTCAAATACTGAATTGCCTCCAGTAAAGTCTGACCAGCTCGCCACACCTGGATAGGTTACACCTGCACTATATCATTTATATTATGATCTGCTGAGTTCACTGCATATAATCTCTCATGTTAACATTGAGAATCTATATTTGTTTATACAACACAATCATTTGTGTGAGTAAATGTGAGTCTACAGTTTTGGGAGCATTTCAGTTTTGTGAAATTTGTATTTGAAGTAGCAGTGTCTTGTCTTGTTTCTCCACAGAATTCCCTAAAGATGTTGGGACATACACACAGCACCACACACACATACACAGCAGCACACATGCACAGCAAGAAATATACAGCACACACTCAAGACCATACACATCTAGTAACCCACAAGCTAGCAACATCTTGTCTCAAGGAGACTTGCCTTGCTATCCCAGAATTGCCTTAAATGGGATCACTGTAGTTGAAAACTTCTCCTCTTGTGTAAACTACACATTCACATCTAAGAGTGAATCAGTGAAGGTCACAAAATCATATTCTCTCTGTGGATTTACTAACTACAGGTCATGTGGCTTCTGTTGGATTGGAAATGATAACTTACCACCACTGTGTGCCTATATGTTTGGAATTGGAGTCATCAATGACGGCCTAACATCATCAAGTGCTATGACGATCATCATTTTCGAGAGGACGTGAACTCCCATGGTATATGGTGGATAGGCGGCAGGAACCATTGAAGGCTATGTCTGAAAAGTGTTCCTTCTTGCAGTTTCCTCATATTCCAAGTCCGGCTTGTTGCAGGAGCTACTGAGTTAAGTGCTCTGTGCACACCGTGAGCTGTGTGTCTCATCCGTTTTGATCCTGTTCGATATCCCGCTTGTTTACGATGAATGATGATATCGTATGACAGGGAACAGTTGGCTGTGTTCACTTTCTGCGCGGTTTCGCCTTATGTCTTTTGGCGTGTGCTGAGACTGCTACGATGGGGACTACAGTTACTTTTCTTTGTTTGGGAGATGAATTAGTAATTCGGATGATTCCACTGGCACGGGCGGTTGAGCAATTATGGATTTTAATTCGTTTGCTGTGATACCGAGGCCTTCCATAACCAATAATAATAATAATAATCTTGTCTCATTTCTCCACAGAGTTCCCTAAAGATGTTGGGACATATACACATCTAGTAACCCACAAGCTAGCAACATCTTGTCTCATTTCTCCACAGAGTTCCCTAAAGATGTTGGGACATATATACACATCTAGTAACCCACAAGCTAGCAACATCTTGTCTTATTTCTCCACAGAGTTCCCTAAAGATGTTGGGACATATACACATCTAGTAACCCACAAGCTAGCAACATCTTGTCTCATTTCTCCACAGAGTTCCCTAAAGATGTTGGGACATATATACACATCTAGTAACCCACAAGCTAGCAACATCTTGTCTTATTTCTCCACAGAGTTCCCTAAGGATGATAGGCTACAGCAACAAGATGTTATCAAAGAGCTTTCAGCTACTGACCGACTCAACATCAAAAGTCAGCAAACAGAAGGCCAACAAAACATTAGGAGATCTTGGAGGTATTTCATCAGTAGATGTCTCTCATGAGAAGGTTCATAAAGAAGCACACACAGCAAAGGGAGGTACAGATTGCAGGTCCCCTGCTATAGACAAGGATATAAGAGTGGTTCTGTGCCATGTGCTAGATTGCAGTGTCAGGTGTCATTCCAGGCAAAGTCAAAAGCAGATCAGTCATGGGCAGGTCACTGCAAATGTCTCAGACAATGGGCAAGGGAAAGAACCATGCAGCTCCAGTCCACACATGCCATCTTGTGGGAAGACAGGATTACATCAGAACAGTGGCAGTTCTAACAGCGTGGTCCAGACAGGCAAACAGTTGTCACACTCACTCTGTACTCAGCTGCAGGTAACTAATCTTCACGGAAAGAGGCCAACAGAAAAAGCTAAGAATATGAAGACAGCTGCCTCTCTGCCATCTATGGACAGTACTTCAGTGAGACAGTCACAGTCTGGCAGGCAGCAAAAGTGTGTCCCACGGGCAACAGCAGCAGTGAGTACTAGGCAAGGACAAAGAGACAGGAAGCGTAAACAGGTAGATGATGATGTTAGAGACAAGGAACTTGTCAGGCCAAGCAAAAGAAGAAAACAGAAACAAAACAGCTCAACAGACAAAGGAGAAGTCTGGAGTCACAAGGAGAAAGAGGTGCTACAAAGGTATTTTGTTCCGTTTGTCACCACTTACACTTTTTAGTCTATTATCATAATTTGCTCCTTTCCTCTCCTCCCGCCTCTCTTTCTCTCTCTCAGCAAATTTATGTTCTTGACTCTCCTTTTATCACACCACTCTCTTGGTTTGTTTATTTTTTGTTTGCCAACTGTTTCTTAATTCAATTGTCAAGGTTCTATTTTGTTTGTGCTTGTTGCTCACAATTTTTTTTTAGTTTGGATTCAAGTATCTTTTATAATAATTTGGCTTTAATACCTTATCTCATATCCCTGTCTCTCTATCTATCTCTCATTTTCAAGTTTGGCTTCTACGACATCAACTTACCTGTCAACGGCTTCATTAATGTCTACTCTCTTCTAGAAAACCCTC
Organism: Megaustenia siamemsis; assembly: GCA_032433765.1. Classification (NCBI taxonomy): domain Eukaryota; kingdom Metazoa; phylum Mollusca; class Gastropoda; order Stylommatophora; family Ariophantidae; genus Megaustenia; species Megaustenia siamemsis. The sequence goes on along the minus strand of JAVIAB010000124.1, from coordinate 2,715,025 downwards.
ACATTTTACTGGAACAGTTTCATTACTGTCTACTCTCTTCTAGAAAACCCTCACATTTTACTGGAACAGTTTCATTACTGTCTACTCTCTTCTAGAAAACCCTCACATTTTACTGGAACAGTTTCATTACTGTCTACTCTCTTCTAGAAAACCCTCACATTTTACTAGAACAGCTTCATTACTGTCTACTCTCTTCTAGAAAACCCTCACATTTTACTGGAACAGCTTCATTACTGTCTACTCTCTTCTAGAAAACCCTCACATTTTACTAGAACAGTTTCATTACTGTCTACTCTCTTCTAGAAAACCCTCATATTTTACTGGAACAGCTTCATTACTGTCTACTCTCTTCTAGAAAACCCTCACATTTTACTAGAACAGTTTCATTACTGTCTACTCTCTTCTAGAAAACCCTCACATTTTACTAGAACAGTTTCATTACTGTCTACTCTCTTCTAGAAAACCCTCACATTTTACTGGAACAGCTTCATTACTGTCTACTCTCTTCTAGAAAACCCTCACATTTTACTGGAACAGCTTCATTACTGTCTACTCTCTTCTAGAAAACCCTCACATTTTACTGGAACAGCTTCATTACTGTCTACTCTCTTCTAGAAAACCCTCACATTTTACTGGAACAGCTTCATTACTGTCTACTCTCTTCTAGAAAACCCTCACATTTTACTGGAACAGCTTCATTACTGTCTACTCTCTTCTAGAAAACCCTCACATTTTACTGGAACAGCTTCATTACTGTCTACTCTCTTCTAGAAAACCCTCACATTTTACTGGAACAGCTTCATTACTGTCTACTCTCTTCTAGAAAACCCTCACATTTTACTGGAACAGCTTCATTACTGTCTACTCTCTTCTAGAAAACCCTCACATTTTACTGGAACAGTTTCATTACTGTCTACTCTCTTCTAGAAAACCCTCACATTTTACTGGAACAGTTTCATTACTGTCTACTCTCTTCTAGAAAACCCTCACATTTTACTGGAACAGCTTCATTACTGTCTACTCTCTTCTAGAAAACCCTCACATTTTACTGGAACAGTTTCATTACTGTCTACTCTCTTCTAGAAAACCCTCACATTTTACTGGAACAGTTTCATTACTGTCTACTCTCTTCTAGAAAACCCTCACATTTTACTAGAACAGCTTTATTACTGCCTACTCTTTTTTATCATAAGATCTTTAGCAGAAAGAGCCATAGAGGTGAAAACTTCTCTAAAGAAGAGATTGAAGCCATGGGTGATTTTGGAATAGAAATAAAACAAAAATATTGAATGATATCTACAACCGCGGATATTTACCAGACGACCTGCTCAAATCAATATTCATAGCCCTACCAAAGAAATCTGGTGCGATTGAATGCGATGATCATAGTAAGCCTTATGAGTCATATGACTAAGATATTACTAAAAATCATCATGCGAAGAGTGCGAAACAAAATCAGTCCAGAAATTAGCGATGAACAGTGTGGTTTTGTTAGAGGTAAAGGAACGAGCAATGCCATATACATCATAAGATCTTTAGTAGATAGAGCCATAGAGGTGAAAACAGATCTATAGCTATGTTTCACAGATTATATCAAAGCATTGACAAAGTGAGCCGCGATAGCTCAGTGTTTAGTGAACTGGACTACAAAGGACAAGAGGTAGGGTTCGATCCCAACCGACGGCTTCTGGGTTCACCCAGCCTTAAATGGGTACCGGATTTTTTTCTGGGAAAGTAAAGCAGCACGGGCGTAATACCAACCACATTACCCCAAAAATCATGTGCCTGTAAAATATAGGGTCACTAACACCATATTTCCCTATACGCCACTTGGCGTGACGGGGGTACTTTACTTTTTTCTCTATTTGACAAAGTAAAGCACCATGAAATAATCAAAATTTTAGAAGGCATAAATGTGGATAGCAAAGGTCTAAGAATAATAAAGAACATGTATTGGCAACAAACAGCGGCTATAAGAACTGGAAACCAATTGGGAATATTTCAACAAATAAAACAGGGTGTTATAGCTCGTTTCAAATCACTTGCCCAACTTCAAAACGCTATTGCTCAGAAACCGTTTGTTAAATCCTGTTGAAATTTTCCAAATGTTATTAGAATGCAAAAGACCCTTTAAATGTATATTTAACAAATATCTTGCAGCTGCAGTTTTCTTAAAGCGGCGAATTTCTTTGATGTTTGTCAAAATTGTAAATTGTGAACCCCTAAATAATAGAAATTACCGTAGTTGCTGGTCTATGATTAATTTTCACTAGGTAAAGGTGTGGCCGTAATAGGGAAATAACTGAATAAGGAAAAACACCAGGAGAATTATTGTCTTCTCAGTTCGAGGACGGACGATAATATCAAGGTATACCTGTATGTCCAATTTTCATAGTTGTGTGGTCCTGAAAAGGACCGTTTGTTGAACTAATTTAAGGTAATATAGGGGCCAACATTGTGGGGGCTATATACTTTCATTCTGAATCAGACAAGTCTAAAAGATTAATAACTGTTTGGGGTTGAACATTCCACAAACCATCATTTTTCCAATATTCCTCTTCCTGTTTTAAGACGTGGTCTTCACATTTAGCCCAATATTCTTTGTCTATATTTAATAAAGCGAGATTAGCAAGAGTCTTTACATCGCATATTTTGAATGTTGTATTTTCATCTGCCACTTGTCCTTTTAATTTTGCCCAGATTAGTTCTATTGGATTTAAATGAGCATGGTAAGGTGGCAGCCTCAAACTTATATGACCGTGCTCTTGGATAATCTTATCTATTTGAAAAATCTTTGTCCTTTGTTTTTGCTTTACTAGAGATAGTAATTCAGGTTTTAAGTACATGTTATTAAATTGTATGTGATCCTTTGTGAGCCATATCTTAATAGCATCTTTTGTACTGGATGACGTCAGGACTTTATCTTCAAGTGCAACAATGTTGTGGTACGCTGCATTGTCCATTATTAGGCAAGATGGTCGATCTAGTGATGGGAGAACAGAATTTTCAATCCAATGTCTAAATATGTGACCATTCATCTCAGAGTGATAATCCCGATTGTCTGTGGATTTTTAAAGAAAAATTAGCTCTGCATTCTGTATTAGTCCATGTTGTCGACTACCTGCATGAGCAATTATCAAGCGCTGTCCTTTGCTGCTAGGTATTAATCTCTTAATCTTTCCATCTGATGACTGCCATTCCCTTTGGTTAGTGTGGTGAGCATTGATCCATGTTTCATCCAAGTACACAATATCATAACCTTGCTTGCGCACCTCTTTTACTTCACGTAAGTACTTGCTTCTCATGACTACTATATGTGGCTTCTCACAGATGATGTTTCGTCCATTGGAATACTTTCTGAATGTAAAGCCTGCAGCTCTCACATTCCTCCATAATGTAGACTTTGATATTTCAATACTGTTGTTCTTTTTCAGCGAAATTTTTAATTTTCTTATTGTAACAGTTTCATTCATACCCAACATTTTGCGAATTTCACTTCTAATAAGTTCACTGTCGAAATTATCCAACATTTTTGCTCTTCCTTGTGATTTTGTATATTTTGAACATTGACGGTCACGTGCTTGAATCCAGCGATTAAATGACCGTTTAGATAAATCCAAAATGTGTCTTGTCCTATTCTCAGGGTTTTCTAAAGAATGAAATAATCTTCCTCGTTTAGCCTCTTTGCAAAAATAGTCATACATTTTTATTGCGATGTTTTGTAAACTGCAGAATTTCATTTTAAGACTCATGATAAATGTTATTGTTCCACGTCTACACCTATGAATGAACGGAAATGGAACACACAATTTCTCAAGTGTCTAATTGTGTCAAAAAAACCACGGGGAAAGCGTGTAAATACGTCAATTCTACTGTGTATGGATTTGTACTCGCTATTTTTAATTTAAAATACTGTAAACATTAAGTTTTGACTACATCAATGGGTCGTTATAAATTTATATAAATCAAATAAGCAACAATAATAACCAAATGTTTTTTTTTAATGAAATTAATTCCCTTTTGGGTTCTAATCATTATAACTTTACATGCAAATTTTGAATATCTTACAACAAGCGGTTAAAAAGCTATCGATTTTAAAAGTTGGGCAAGAGTTATGAAACAAGCTATAGACAAGGTTGTGTGCTGTCACCAGATTTGTTTAATATTTATAATGAGAATATTTTAAGATCCTTAAGGGGCATGCCTGGAATAACAATTGGAGGTAATAATTTTTTTTTTTCGTTCACCAGCTTTTATCTCTAACGAAGTCCCTAGAGATTAGGAACTGAATTTTGCGTGTTAATCCATTTTTCCCTGGCAGCCGTGTGCACAGGGGTCCCTCTCCACACAGGCAGATAACTCAGACTTCGGAGGTACTCATATTTTTTCCATCGATGAGTAATTGACGTTTCAAGCCAGGCCTCGCTGCTGAGACCAGGGGTGGTTGCCGCAGAGAGAAATCATAAATAAAAATCCCAACCAACCGGGATTTGAGCCCACAACCTCTCTGTCTCAAGGCCGGCGTCTTGCCTCGAGACCAACCAGTCCCCAGGATATAATATAAGTAATATCTAAGGATACTGATGATACAGTCTTAATTGCTAAGAGTGAACATGAGTTACAAGAAATGTTAGACATAGTGAATGAAAGCAAAATTAAAGGACTCAGCCTTAATAGCAAAAAGACAGAAGTAATGGTAACAACAAAGAAAAAGACATCACCTCAGTGCACAATAAAGACAAGTGGAACAATATTAAAACAGGTAAATGAATTTAAATATTTGGGAACTTTGTTAACCTCAGACAGAAGATGTACAACAGAGGTGAGATGCAGAATGGCTCAGGCAAAAGCAGCTTTCCAAAAAAATGAGGAAGATACTGTGCAATCCATTTTTGACAATAGAAACAAGAAAAAGAGTTCTTAAATGTTACGTAGAACCAGTCTTAACATATGGAAGTGAATCTTCGAGAATGGGACAACAGATAAAAAAATCACTAAAGGCTGTAGAAATGTGGTTTTACAGAAGAATGTTGAGAATACCATGGACAGGTAAGAAGAGTAATGAAAACGTTCTGAAAGAGGTCAAAGCAAATAGAGAGCTAATTTCCAATATTAGGAAGAAACAATCATCATTTTTTGCTATGTAATGAGAAGGGAACAACTGGAATATATTGTAACAACTTGAAAAATTGAGGGATGAAGAGATAGAGAGAAGCAAAGAGAAAAGACAGCTTAAAGAGAATGGCTTGGCAGAAGGTCAACAACAGAAATGATAAATAACTGTTGAGATCGAGATTTGTGGAGAGACATGATCACCTACGCCAGGAGGCATGGTACTTAATGCTGACTCTTTTCTAGAAAACCCCTACATTTCACTGGAACAACATCATTACTGCCTACTCTCTTCTAGAAAACCCTCAACCTCCCCTGTAACACTCTGTCATCATTGTTAACATTGATCTATTTCTCCTCTCTAATGCCATGAATACATTTTATTTGCTTGAGCCCATGGGAGCCTGAGTGGTTACGCATATCTACTGCCAGATCAAAAATTCAATTCCCAAAAGCAGCAGGTTTTTTTAAAAATCAATAAGGCTCTTGGATTCATCCAGTCTCTGAAACAGATTTTTCTGGGAAGTAAAGGCAGCCTGGTGTGGTACCGATGTATTCGTGCACAAATGTCATGGTTACCAATGAGCGTGTTTTTATGGTGGGTGCTTTGGTAACCCTCCCTTATGTGCATCGCCACACAACTGTAGTACTTTGTGTTACACCATTTATGGTTCAGATACACAAAGTTATTTTCTGCTTCTCTGCCGATGACTGAAAATGTTCTGAAAGTACTTCGCTCGATTCTTTATGCCTCCGTAGCTGTGTGTTCTGCTTGCCTGTCTCACTGCCCCGTTGAATCCAGCCGCCTGATGTACTCACTGTCAGCACTGCCAGACTTTGCTTTGACAGGACTCTGGACTTGTTTATTGACTACTTCTTTCGACCGGACTGAGCCGGCAGCCTGTGAATTACCAGGAACTTACTCCGCTTTCCTTCGTGATCTTTTTCAAATGGTGTACTTCGCACTGATTTTCTTTTGTAACGTCCCCACAGAAATCTGAGGACTCAGTCTTCTCCGTGACCTGAATGTTCGTTCTTCACTATGTTGTTTACCAACCACAACACGGACAAAAATGCACTGTTCAAAATGTCCACTCGTAAAATATGACTTGAGTTTATTATCAGATAATTTGTCAAGTAACACAACAGTTAAAAGCCAACGACTTACTTTGCGGTCGGCCACTCACACACGCAATGTACCGCAGACATTGTTCATTACAATCGTGCCTCCCCCACTCTAATTGTCCACACTGAAAAATTCTCTTAATATGTCACTGAAATCTAATCTCCAGTTTAAACACAAGAACTGCCTCCACTTTAAACACGAGACTTACTTCTGCACTATTACCAATTGGACTAACTCTTAGCCCTTGTTGCTTCCATGAGCCATTGGCCTACCGCCAAATCTAGTTAGGGTCTCTATAACATTGGCCGCTCTGGCCATCACTTGTGTGAATCTCCTACAGTCTCCCGGACTATCTCTAAGTAAAAAATCTTCGGAAAAACTCTGAACTGAAACTGAATTCATTGTCGAACTCTTTGCTCAAACATAACTAGCATGAATATTTAACATTAACACTATGGCTACCACCTCCCAGCGACACTGCTCTCAGGCCGTCCGCATGAGTAAAATCTAACAAATGCAGTGAAGCAAAGGAATGATGGGTAAAGCATAAATGTAAATAAATGGAAAAAAAAACAACAAAAGAAAGACTCAAAATTTATGCACAATCAATTAAATGAATTAACAGGAAGAAAAGAAGTCAAAGTTTCTGGATGTGTGAAATCAAAGGTAGGAAATATAATAATGGGACAGGAGAAGACAATGGAAAGATGGACAGAATATATCAGTCAACTCTGTGATGATGAAAGACCAGAATTAAACAATTCAAATGCAGACACAGGACCACCAATAACGCAGAGTGAAGTGAAGGACACAATTCAACAAATGAAAATAAACAAAGCTCCAGGTCCCGACAATATAACAATCGAAGAGATAAATGCTAACCTATTTTCTAGGAACTTCACCAGAGGTGATGGCAAACACAAATATAAAAAAAATAACATTGATAGAAAGATCTTTAGAGGTAAAGGAAGATCTATATATGTGCTTTATAGACTACACAAAAGCATTTGACAAAGTAAAGCATGTGGAAATAATCAATATGCTGGAGAAATTAAACATTGATGGCAAAGGATTTGCGAATCATAAAAAACATGTACTGGCAACAAACACCAGCCATAAGAATTAACAACCAAACAGGATAATTACAATATATAAAATAAGGAGTCAGACAAGGCTGTGTTCTGTCGCCGAATTTGTTTTCACTTTACAGCGAGCATATTATGAGATCAATAATAGACAAAAAAGGAATTGAAGTCAACGGTCACAAAATAAATAGTTTGTGATATGCCGGTGACACAGTCTTAATAATAGCGACAGAGAGTAAACTACAAGAAGTGATAGACATAATAGTGAAAGAAAGCAACAAAAGGGTCTCAGTCTGAATAGTAAGAAAACAGAAATAATGGTCATATCAAAGAAACAATCATCACCATCATGCAGCATAAAAATAAAAAAGGCAAATCTGAAGCAAGTGCAACGCATCAAATACTTGGGCACAATAATAACATAAGATGGAAGATGCACCACAGAAATAAAAAGCAGAATAGCTCAGGCCAAAATAGCATTTCAGAAAATGAAAAATATCTTATGCAACAAATCTATGTCAATAGAAGTGAGAAAGAGAGTTCATAGATGCTATATTGAGCCAATTCTGACCTATGGAAGTGAATCATGGACAGTAGACAAACAAATGAAAAGACGATTAGATGCCACAGAGATGGGATTTCTCAGAAGAATGTTGAAAGTTCACTGGACAGATAAAAAGACCAACGAGGAATTTCTCAAAGAGGCCAACACAAAAAGAGAGCTCCTAAGAAACATCAGAAAGAAACAATCAACATTTTTCAGGCCCATCATGAGAAGAGGAAAGTTGGAATACTTGGTTACAACTGGCAAAATAAAAGGAAAGAGAGATCGCGGACGACAAAGAGAGAAAATACTGGATAGCTTGGTGTCATGGCATGGAAAACAGTCAACAACAGAACTGATATGATGCACTGTAGATAGAAGATTGTGGAGGGACATGATTGCCTATGCCAACCGGTATGACACATAATGATGATGATAAAAACCTGACGTTGTTAGCAAAGAAATCATAGCAAGTTAACAAGTACTTGATGTAATCAGGGAAGAGGTATGTTTACAACACTAGCAAACATTCACAAATAATCAACAACTTCAGGTTCTGTTAACACTTTCTATGTCACAGCCTAAACTCAACCATAAATTGACTGTAAACAAGAAGCTTGATTGTCCAGCAGGAATGAACTATACTTAGCACGTCTGGCATGATTTCAATATCGATATTTATGTGTCTGTCAACAACAAGACAAACAAAGCAGAGGACTGGTCTATCAGTTCAGACCTGATATTCTTGTGTTATCAGGGCTTTGATGGAAGTGAATGTTGAAAAAGTTGCAACAAGAAACAGCCAGCAGAATGAGAGAAAATTCACAGAGAAACAGCAGACCAGGAAGTCCATAACACCAGCAGAAAGTAACTCAAAGAGCCAGGAAACAAACGGTCAGTAGTTATCAGGTAATCTCTGTATACTTTTAGATGTCACACGTTGAATGTGTTCAATGGCCATGACTGCTGACATTGTCTCATTGGGTTATAGTCATGTAAGCCTTCTCTAGAATGTGTGTGCAGGGTACCAGCTCTCATTTTACCTGTGTCTTAGTCACAGGGTATATACATCCTTAGTCTGTTAAATACTGTCATGGGTGTGTCCATCATTTGTCTGTTAAATACTGTCATGGGTGTGTCCATCATTTGTCTGTTAAATACTGTCATGGGTGTGTCCATCCTTAGTCTGTTAAATACTGTCATGGGTGTGTCCATCATTTGTCTGTTAAATACTGTCATGGGTGTGTCCATCATTAGTCTGTTAAATACTGTCATGGGTGTGTCCATCCTTTGTCTGTTAAATACTGTCATGGGTGTGTCCATCCTTAGTCTGTTAAATACTGTCATGGGTGTGTCCATCCTTAGTCTGTTAAATACTGTCATGGGTGTGTCCACACTTAGTTTGTTAAATACTGTCATGGGTGTGTCCATACTTAGTTTGTTAAATACTGTCATGGGTGTGTCCATCCTTAGTCTGTTAAATACTGTCATGGGTGTGTCCATCCTTAGTCTGTTAAATACTGTCATGGGTGTGTCCACACTTAGTTTGTTAAATACTGTCGTGGGTGTGTCCATCATTTGTCTGTTAAATACTGTCATGGGTGTGTCCATCCTTAGTCTGTTAAATACTGTCATGGGTGTGTCCATCCTTAGTCTGTTAAATACTGTCATGGGTGTGTCCATCCTTAGTCTGTTAAATACTGTCATGGGTGTGTCCATCCTTAGTCTGTTAAATACTGTCATGGGTGTGTCCATCCTTAGTCTGTTAAATACTGTCATGGGTGTGTCCATCCTTAGTCTGTTAAATACTGTCATGGGTGTGTCCATCTTTAGTCTGTTAAATACTGTCATGGGTGTGTCCATCCTTAGTCTGTTAAATACTGTCATGGGTGTGTCCATCCTTAGTCTGTTAAATACTGTCATGGGTGTGTCCATCCTTAGTCTGTTAAATACTGTCATGGGTGTGTCCACCTTAGTCTGTTAAATACTGTCATGGGTGTGTCCATCCTTAGTCTGTTAAATACTGTCATGGGTGTGTCCATCCTTAGTCTGTTAAATACTGTCATGGGTGTGTCCATCCTTAGTCTGTTAAATACTGTCATGGGTGTGTCCATCCTTGTCTGTTAAATACTGTCATGAGTGTGTCCATCATTTGTCTGTTAAATACTGTCATGGGTGTGTCCATCCTTAGTCTGTTAAATACTGTCATGGGTGTGTCCATAGTTTGTTAAATACTGTCATGGGTGTGTCCATCCTTTGTTAAATACTGTCATGGGTGTGTCCATCCTTTGTTAAATACTGTCATGGGTGTGTCCATCCTTTGTTAAATACTGTCATGGGTGTGTCCATCCTTTGTTAAATACTGTCATGGGTGTGTCCATCCTTTGTTAAATACTGTCATGGGTGTGTCCATCCTTTGTTAAATACTGTCATGGGTGTGTCCATCCTTTGTTAAATACTGTCATGGGTGTGTCCATCCTTTGTTAAATACTGTCATGGGTGTGTCCATCCTTTGTTAAATACTGTCATGGGTGTGTCCATACTTAGTCTGTTAAATACTGTCATGGGTGTGTCCATCATTTGTCTGTTAAATACTGTCATGGTGTGTCCATCCTTAGTCTGTTAAATACTGTCATGGGTGTGTTCATCCTTAGTCTGTTAAATACTGTCATGGGTGTGTCCACACTTAGTCTGTTAAATACTGTCATGGGTGTGTCCACACTTAGTTTGTTAAATACTGTCATGGGTGTGTCCATACTTAGTTTGTTAAATACTGTCATGGGTGTGTCCACACTTAGTCTGTTAAATACTGTCATGGGTGTGTCCACACTTAGTCTGTTAAATACTGTCATGGGTGTGTCCACACTTAGTTTGTTAAATACTGTCATGGGTGTGTCCATCCTTAGTCTGTTAAATACTGTCATGGGTGTGTCCATCCTTAGTCTGTTAAATACTGTCATGGGTGTGTCCATCCTTAGTCTGTTAAATACTGTCATGGGTGTGTCCACACTTAGTTTGTTAAATACTGTCATGGGTGTGTCCATACTTAGTCTGTTAAATACTGTCATGGGTGTGTCCATCCTTAGTCTGTTAAATACTGTCATGGGTGTGTCCATACTTAGTTGTTAAATACTGTCATGGGTGTGTCCATCCTTAGTCTGTTAAATACTGTCATGGGTGTGTCCATCCTTAGTCTGTTAAATACTGTCATGGGTGTGTCCACCTTAGTTGTTAAATACTGTCATGGGTGTGTCCACACTTTGTTCTGTTAAATACTGTCATGGGTGTGTCCATCCTGTTAAATACTGTCATGGGTGTGTCCATCCTTAGTCTGTTAAATACTGTCATGGGTGTGTCCATCCCTGTCAGTCTGTTAAATACTGTCATGGGTGTGTCCATCCTTTTGTTAAATACTGTCATGGGTGTGTCCAAAAGTTGTTAAATACTGTCATGGGTGTGTCCATCCTTCAGTCCATCTGTTAAATACTGTCATGGGTGTGTCCATCCTGTCAGTCCATCTGTTAAATACTGTCATGGGTGTGTCCATCCTTAGTCTGTTAAATACTGTCATGGGTGTGTCCATCACTTTGTCTGTTAAATACTGTCATGGGTGTGTCCATCCTTAGTCTGTTAAATACTGTCATGGGTGTGTCCATCCTTAGTCTGTTAAATACTGTCATGGGTGTGTCCATCACTTAGTCTGTTAAATACTGTCATGGGTGTGTCCATCCTTGTCTGTTAAATACTGTCATGGGTGTGTCCATCATTAGTCTGTTAAATACTGTCATGGGTGTGTCCATCTTAGTCTGTTAAATACTGTCATGGGTGTGTCCACACTTAGTCTGTTAAATACTGTCATGGGTGTGTCCATCTTTCTGTTAAATACTGTCATGGGTGTGTCCATCCTTAGTCTGTTAAATACTGTCATGGGTGTGTCCATCCTTAGTTGTTAAATACTGTCATGGGTGTGTCCATCCTTTGTTAAATACTGTCATGGGTGTGTCCATCTTAGTTGTTAAATACTGTCATGGGTGTGTCCATCCTAGTCTGTTAAATACTGTCATGGGTGTGTCCACACTTAGTCTGTTAAATACTGTCATGGGTGTGTCCATCCTTTGTCTGTTAAATACTGTCATGGGTGTGTCCATCCTGTCTGTTAAATACTGTCATGGGTGTGTCCATCCTTAGTTTGTTAAATACTGTCATGGGTGTGTCCATCCTTAGTCTGTTAAATACTGTCATGGGTGTGTCCATCATTTGTCTGTTAAATACTGTCATGGGTGTGTCCATCCTTAGTCTGTTAAATACTGTCATGGGTGTGTCCATCCTTAGTCTGTTAAATACTGTCATGGGTGTGTCCATCACTTAGTCTGTTAAATACTGTCATGGGTGTGTCCATCCTTAGTCTGTTAAATACTGTCATGGGTGTGTCCATCCTTAGTCTGTTAAATACTGTCATGGGTGTGTCCATCCTTAGTCTGTTAAATACTGTCATGGGTGTGTCCACACTTAGTCTGTTAAATACTGTCATGGGTGTGTCCATCCTTAGTCTGTTAAATACTGTCATGGGTGTGTCCACACTTAGTCTGTTAAATACTGTCATGGGTGTGTCCACACTTAGTCTGTTAAATACTGTCATGGGTGTGTCCATCCTTAGTCTGTTAAATACTGTCATGGGTGTGTCCATACTTAGTCTGTTAAATACTGTCATGGGTGTGTCCATCCTTAGTCTGTTAAATACTGTCATGGGTGTGTCCATCCTTAGTCTGTTAAATACTGTCATGGGTGTGTCCATCCTTAGTCTGTTAAATACTGTCATGGGTGTGTCCATCCTTAGTTGTTAAATACTGTCATGGGTGTGTCCATCATTTGTCTGTTAAATACTGTCATGGGTGTGTCCATCCTTAGTCTGTTAAATACTGTCATGGGTGTGTCCACACTTAGTTTGTTAAATACTGTCATGGGTGTGTCCATCCTTTGTTAAATACTGTCATGGGTGTGTCCATCCTTTGTTAAATACTGTCATGGGTGTGTCCATCCTTTGTTAAATACTGTCATGGGTGTGTCCATCCTTTGTTAAATACTGTCATGGGTGTGTCCATCCTTTGTTAAATACTGTCATGGGTGTGTCCATCTGTTAAATACTGTCATGGGTGTGTCCATCCTTTGTTAAATACTGTCATGGGTGTGTCCATCTTTTGTTAAATACTGTCATGGGTGTGTCCATCCTTAGTCTGTTAAATACTGTCATGGGTGTGTCCATCTTAGTCTGTTAAATACTGTCATGGGTGTGTCCATACTTAGTCTGTTAAATACTGTCATGGGTGTGTCCACACTTAGTCTGTTAAATACTGTCATGGGTGTGTCCACCTTAGTCTGTTAAATACTGTCATGGGTGTGTCCACACTTAGTCTGTTAAATACTGTCATGGGTGTGTCCACACTTAGTCTGTTAAATACTGTCATGGGTGTGTCCATCCTTAGTCTGTTAAATACTGTCATGGGTGTGTCCATCCTTAGTCTGTTAAATACTGTCATGGGTGTGTCCATCCTTAGTCTGTTAAATACTGTCATGGGTGTGTCCACACTTAGTCTGTTAAATACTGTCATGGGTGTGTCCACACTTAGTTTGTTAAATACTGTCATGGGTGTGTCCATCCTTAGTCTGTTAAATACTGTCATGGGTGTGTCCATCCTTAGTCTGTTAAATACTGTCATGGGTGTGTCCATCCTTAGTCTGTTAAATACTGTCATGGGTGTGTCCACCTTAGTTTGTTAAATACTGTCATGGGTGTGTCCATCTTAGTCTGTTAAATACTGTCATGGGTGTGTCCATCCTTAGTCTGTTAAATACTGTCATGGGTGTGTCCATCCTTAGTTTGTTAAATACTGTCATGGGTGTGTCCATCCTTAGTCTGTTAAATACTGTCATGGGTGTGTCCATCCTTAGTCTGTTAAATACTGTCATGGGTGTGTCCATCTTAGTCTGTTAAATACTGTCATGGGTGTGTCCATCCTTAGTCTGTTAAATACTGTCATGGGTGTGTCCATCCTTAGTCTGTTAAATACTGTCATGGGTGTGTCCATCCTTAGTCTGTTAAATACTGTCATGGGTGTGTCCACACTTAGTCTGTTAAATACTGTCATGGGTGTGTCCATCCTTAGTCTGTTAAATACTGTCATGGGTGTGTCCATCCTTAGTCTGTTAAATACTGTCATGGGTGTGTCCATCCTTAGTCTGTTAAATACTGTCATGGGTGTGTCCATCCTTTGTCTGTTAAATACTGTCATGGGTGTGTCCATCATTTGTCTGTTAAATACTGTCATGGGTGTGTCCATCCTTAGTCTGTTAAATACTGTCATGGGTGTGTCCACACTTAGTTGTTAAATACTGTCATGGGTGTGTCCATCCTTTGTTAAATACTGTCATGGGTGTGTCCATCCTTTGTTAAATACTGTCATGGGTGTGTCCATCCTTTGTTAAATACTGTCATGGGTGTGTCCATCCTTTGTTAAATACTGTCATGGGTGTGTCCATCCTTTGTTAAATACTGTCATGGGTGTGTCCATCCTTTGTTAAATACTGTCATGGGTGTGTCCATCCTTCTGTTAAATACTGTCATGGGTGTGTCCATCCTTTGTTAAATACTGTCATGGGTGTGTCCATCCTTAGTCTGTTAAATACTGTCATGGGTGTGTCCATCTTAGTCTGTTAAATACTGTCATGGGTGTGTCCATCCTTAGTCTGTTAAATACTGTCATGGGTGTGTCCACACTTAGTCTGTTAAATACTGTCATGGGTGTGTCCATCCTTAGTCTGTTAAATACTGTCATGGGTGTGTCCATCCTTAGTCTGTTAAATACTGTCATGGGTGTGTCCACACTTAGTCTGTTAAATACTGTCATGGGTGTGTCCACACTTAGTCTGTTAAATACTGTCATGGGTGTGTCCATCACTTAGTCTGTTAAATACTGTCATGGGTGTGTCCATACTTAGTCTGTTAAATACTGTCATGGGTGTGTCCATCCTTAGTCTGTTAAATACTGTCATGGGTGTGTCCATCCTTAGTCTGTTAAATACTGTCATGGGTGTGTCCACACTTAGTCTGTTAAATACTGTCATGGGTGTGTCCATCCTTAGTCTGTTAAATACTGTCATGGGTGTGTCCATCCTTAGTTTGTTAAATACTGTCATGGGTGTGTCCATACTTAGTCTGTTAAATACTGTCATGGGTGTGTCCATCCTTAGTCTGTTAAATACTGTCATGGGTGTGTCCATCATTTTCTGTTAAATACTGTCATGGGTGTGTCCATCCTTAGTTTGTTAAATACTGTCATGGGTGTGTCCATACTTAGTTTGTTAAATACTGTCATGGGTGTGTCCATCATTTGTCTGTTAAATACTGTCATGGGTGTGTCCATCCTTAGTCTGTTAAATACTGTCATGGGTGTGTCCATCCTTAGTCTGTTAAATACTGTCATGGGTGTGTCCATCCTTAGTCTGTTAAATACTGTCATGGGTGTGTCCATCTTTAGTCTGTTAAATACTGTCATGGGTGTGTCCATCCTTAGTCTGTTAAATACTGTCATGGGTGTGTCCACACTTAGTTTGTTAAATACTGTCATGGGTGTGTCCACACTTAGTTTGTTAAATACTGTCATGGGTGTGTCCATCCTTTGTCTGTTAAATACTGTCATGGGTGTGTCCACACTTAGTCTGTTAAATACTGTCATGGGTGTGTCCATCCTTAGTCTGTTAAATACTGTCATGGGTGTGTCCATCCTTAGTCTGTTAAATACTGTCATGGGTGTGTCCATCCTTAGTCTGTTAAATACTGTCATGGGTGTGTCCATCCTTTGTCTGTTAAATACTGTCATGAGTGTGTCCATCATTTGTCTGTTAAATACTGTCATGGGTGTGTCCATCCTTAGTCTGTTAAATACTGTCATGGGTGTGTCCACACTTAGTTTGTTAAATACTGTCATGGGTGTGTCCATCCTTTGTTAAATACTGTCATGGGTGTGTCCATCCTTTGTTAAATACTGTCATGGGTGTGTCCATCCTTTGTTAAATACTGTCATGGGTGTGTCCATCCTTTGTTAAATACTGTCATGGGTGTGTCCATCCTTTGTTAAATACTGTCATGGGTGTGTCCATCCTTTGTTAAATACTGTCATGGGTGTGTCCATCCTTTGTTAAATACTGTCATGGGTGTGTCCATCCTTTGTTAAATACTGTCATGGGTGTGTCCATCCTTTGTTAAATACTGTCATGGGTGTGTCCATCCTTTGTTAAATACTGTCATGGGTGTGTCCATACTTAGTCTGTTAAATACTGTCATGGGTGTGTCCATCATTTGTCTGTTAAATACTGTCATGAGTGTGTCCATCCTTAGTCTGTTAAATACTGTCATGGGTGTGTTCATCCTTAGTCTGTTAAATACTGTCATGGGTGTGTCCACACTTAGTCTGTTAAATACTGTCATGGGTGTGTCCACACTTAGTTTGTTAAATACTGTCATGGGTGTGTCCATACTTAGTTTGTTAAATACTGTCATGGGTGTGTCCACACTTAGTCTGTTAAATACTGTCATGGGTGTGTCCACACTTAGTCTGTTAAATACTGTCATGGGTGTGTCCACACTTAGTTTGTTAAATACTGTCATGGGTGTGTCCATCCTTAGTCTGTTAAATACTGTCATGGGTGTGTCCATCCTTAGTCTGTTAAATACTGTCATGGGTGTATCCATCCTTAGTCTGTTAAATACTGTCATGGGTGTGTCCACACTTAGTTTGTTAAATACTGTCATGGGTGTGTCCATACTTAGTCTGTTAAATACTGTCATGGGTGTGTCCATACTTAGTCTGTTAAATACTGTCATGGGTGTGTCCATACTTAGTTTGTTAAATACTGTCATGGGTGTGTCCATCCTTAGTCTGTTAAATACTGTCATGGGTGTGTCCATCCTTAGTCTGTTAAATACTGTCATGGGTGTGTCCACACTTAGTTTGTTAAATACTGTCGTGGGTGTGTCCATCATTTGTCTGTTAAATACTGTCATGGGTGTGTCCATCCTTAGTCTGTTAAATACTGTCATGGGTGTGTCCATCCTTAGTCTGTTAAATACTGTCATGGGTGTGTCCACACTTAGTTTGTTAAATACTGTCGTGGGTGTGTCCATCATTTGTCTGTTAAATACTGTCATGGGTGTGTCCATCCTTAGTCTGTTAAATACTGTCATGGGTGTGTCCATCCTTAGTCTGTTAAATACTGTCATGGGTGTGTCCATCCTTAGTCTGTTAAATACTGTCATGGGTGTGTCCATCTTTAGTCTGTTAAATACTGTCATGGGTGTGTCCATCCTTAGTCTGTTAAATACTGTCATGGGTGTGTCCACACTTAGTTTGTTAAATACTGTCATGGGTGTGTCCACACTTAGTTGTTAAATACTGTCATGGGTGTGTCCACACTTAGTCTGTTAAATACTGTCATGGGTGTGTCCACACTTAGTCTGTTAAATACTGTCATGGGTGTGTCCACACTTAGTTTGTTAAATACTGTCATGGGTGTGTCCATCCTTAGTCTGTTAAATACTGTCATGGGTGTGTCCATCCTTAGTCTGTTAAATACTGTCATGGGTGTGTCCATCCTTAGTCTGTTAAATACTGTCATGGGTGTGTCCACACTTAGTTTGTTAAATACTGTCATGGGTGTGTCCATCCTTAGTCTGTTAAATACTGTCATGGGTGTGTCCATCTTTAGTCTGTTAAATACTGTCATGGGTGTGTCCATCCTTAGTCTGTTAAATACTGTCATGGGTGTGTCCACACTTAGTTGTTAAATACTGTCATGGGTGTGTCCACACTTAGTTTGTTAAATACTGTCATGGGTGTGTCCATCCTTTGTCTGTTAAATACTGTCATGGGTGTGTCCACACTTAGTCTGTTAAATACTGTCATGGGTGTGTCCATCCTTAGTCTGTTAAATACTGTCATGGGTGTGTCCATCCTTAGTCTGTTAAATACTGTCATGGGTGTGTCCATCCTTTGTCTGTTAAATACTGTCATGAGTGTGTCCATCATTTGTCTGTTAAATACTGTCATGGGTGTGTCCATCCTTAGTCTGTTAAATACTGTCATGGGTGTGTCCACACTTAGTTTGTTAAATACTGTCATGGGTGTGTCCATCCTTTGTTAAATACTGTCATGGGTGTGTCCATCCTTTGTTAAATACTGTCATGGGTGTGTCCATCCTTTGTTAAATACTGTCATGGGTGTGTCCATCCTTTGTTAAATACTGTCATGGGTGTGTCCATCCTTTGTTAAATACTGTCATGGGTGTGTCCATCCTTTGTTAAATACTGTCATGGGTGTGTCCATCCTTTGTTAAATACTGTCATGGGTGTGTCCATCCTTTGTTAAATACTGTCATGGGTGTGTCCATCCTTTGTTAAATACTGTCATGGGTGTGTCCATACTTAGTCTGTTAAATACTGTCATGGGTGTGTCCATCATTTGTCTGTTAAATACTGTCATGAGTGTGTCCATCCTTAGTCTGTTAAATACTGTCATGGGTGTGTTCATCCTTAGTCTGTTAAATACTGTCATGGGTGTGTCCACACTTAGTCTGTTAAATACTGTCATGGGTGTGTCCACACTTAGTGTGTTAAATACTGTCATGGGTGTGTCCACACTTAGTTTGTTAAATACTGTCATGGGTGTGTCCATACTTAGTTTGTTAAATACTGTCATGGGTGTGTCCACACTTAGTCTGTTAAATACTGTCATGGGTGTGTCCACACTTAGTCTGTTAAATACTGTCATGGGTGTGTCCACACTTAGTTTGTTAAATACTGTCATGGGTGTGTCCATCCTTAGTCTGTTAAATACTGTCATGGGTGTGTCCATCCTTAGTCTGTTAAATACTGTCATGGGTGTGTCCATCCTTAGTCTGTTAAATACTGTCATGGGTGTGTCCACACTTAGTTTGTTAAATACTGTCATGGGTGTGTCCATACTTAGTCTGTTAAATACTGTCATGGGTGTGTCCATACTTAGTCTGTTAAATACTGTCATGGGTGTGTCCATACTTAGTTTGTTAAATACTGTCATGGGTGTGTCCATCCTTAGTCTGTTAAATACTGTCATGGGTGTGTCCATCCTTAGTCTGTTAAATACTGTCATGGGTGTGTCCACACTTAGTTTGTTAAATACTGTCATGGGTGTGTCCATCATTTGTCTGTTAAATACTGTCATGGGTGTGTCCATCCTTAGTCTGTTAAATACTGTCATGGGTGTGTCCATCCTTAGTCTGTTAAATACTGTCATGGGTGTGTCCATCCTTAGTCTGTTAAATACTGTCATGGGTGTGTCCATCTTTAGTCTGTTAAATACTGTCATGGGTGTGTCCATCCTTAGTCTGTTAAATACTGTCATGGGTGTGTCCATCCTTAGTCTGTTAAATACTGTCATGGGTGTGTCCATCCTTTGTCTGTTAAATACTGTCATGGGTGTGTCCACACTTAGTCTGTTAAATACTGTCATGGGTGTGTCCATCCTTAGTCTGTTAAATACTGTCATGGGTGTGTCCATCCTTAGTCTGTTAAATACTGTCATGGGTGTGTCCATACTTAGTTTGTTAAATACTGTCATGGGTGTGTCCATCCTTTGTCTGTTAAATACTGTCATGAGTGTGTCCATCATTTGTCTGTTAAATACTGTCATGGGTGTGTCCATCCTTAGTCTGTTAAATACTGTCATGGGTGTGTCCACACTTAGTTTGTTAAATACTGTCATGGGTGTGTCCATCCTTTGTTAAATACTGTCATGGGTGTGTCCATCCTTTGTTAAATACTGTCATGGGTGTGTCCATCCTTTGTTAAATACTGTCATGGGTGTGTCCATCCTTTGTTAAATACTGTCATGGGTGTGTCCATCCTTTGTTAAATACTGTCATGGGTGTGTCCATCCTTTGTTAAATACTGTCATGGGTGTGTCCATCCTTTGTTAAATACTGTCATGGGTGTGTCCATCCTTTGTTAAATACTGTCATGGGTGTGTCCATCCTTTGTTAAATACTGTCATGGGTGTGTCCATCCTTTGTTAAATACTGTCATGGGTGTGTCCATACTTAGTCTGTTAAATACTGTCATGGGTGTGTCCATCATTTGTCTGTTAAATACTGTCATGAGTGTGTCCATCCTTTGTCTGTTAAATACTGTCATGGGTGTGTTCATCCTTAGTCTGTTAAATACTGTCATGGGTGTGTCCACACTTAGTCTGTTAAATACTGTCATGGGTGTGTCCACACTTAGTTTGTTAAATACTGTCATGGGTGTGTCCATACTTAGTTTGTTAAATACTGTCATGGGTGTGTCCACACTTAGTCTGTTAAATACTGTCATGGGTGTGTCCACACTTAGTCTGTTAAATACTGTCATGGGTGTGTCCATACTTAGTCTGTTAAATACTGTCATGGGTGTGTCCACACTTAGTCTGTTAAATACTGTCATGGGTGTGTCCACACTTAGTCTGTTAAATACTGTCATGGGTGTGTCCATACTTAGTTTGTTAAATACTGTCATGGGTGTGTCCATACTTAGTCTGTTAAATACTGTCATGGGTGTGTCCATCCTTAGTCTGTTAAATACTGTCATGGGTGTGTCCACACTTAGTCTGTTAAATACTGTCATGGGTGTGTCCATCCTTTGTCTGTTAAATACTGTCATGGGTGTGTCCATCCTTTGTCTTTTAAATACTGTCATGGGTGTGTCCACACTTAGTTTGTTAAATACTGTCATGGTTGTGTCCATCCTTAGTCTGTTAAATACTGTCATGGGTGTGTCCATCATTTGTCTGTTAAATACTGTCATGGGTGTGTCCATCCTTAGTCTGTTAAATACTGTCATGGGTGTGTCCATACTTAGTTTGTTAAATACTGTCATGGGTGTGTCCATCCTTAGTCTGTTAAATACTGTCATGGGTGTGTCCACACTTAGTCTGTTAAATACTGTCATGGGTGTGTCCATCCTTAGTCTGTTAAATACTGTCATGGGTGTGTCCATCCTTAGTCTGTTAAATACTGTCATGGGTGTGTCCACACTTAGTCTGTTAAATACTGTCATGGGTGTGTCCATCCTTAGTCTGTTAAATACTGTCATGGGTGTGTCCATCCTTTGTCTGTTAAATACTGTCATGGGTGTGTCCACACTTAGTTTGTTAAATACTGTCATGGGTGTGTCCATCCTTAGTCTGTTAAATACTGTCATGGGTGTGTCCATCATTTGTCTGTTAAATACTGTCATGGGTGTGTCCATCCTTAGTCTGTTAAATACTGTCATGGGTGTGTCCATACTTAGTTTGTTAAATACTGTCATGGGTGTGTCCACACTTAGTTTGTTAAATACTGTCATGGGTGTGTCCATCCTTAGTCTGTTAAATACTGTCATGGGTGTGTCCATACTTAGTTTGTTAAATACTGTCATGGGTGTGTCCATCCTTAGTCTGTTAAATACTGTCATGGGTGTGTCCATACTTAGTTTGTTAAATACTGTCATGGGTGTGTCCACACTTAGTTTGTTAAATACTGTCATGGGTGTGTCCATCCTTAGTCTGTTAAATACTGTCATGGGTGTGTCCATCCTTTGTCTGTTAAATACTGTCATGGGTGTGTCCATCCTTAGTCTGTTAAATACTGTCATGGGTGTGTCCATCCTTAGTCTGTTAAATACTGTCATGGGTGTGTCCATCCTTGTCTGTTAAATACTGTCATGGGTGTGTCCACACTTAGTTTGTTAAATACTGTCATGGGTGTGTCCATCCTTTGTTAAATACTGTCATGGGTGTGTCCATCCTTTGTTAAATACTGTCATGGGTGTGTCCATCCTTTGTTAAATACTGTCATGGGTGTGTCCATCCTTTGTTAAATACTGTCATGGGTGTGTCCATCCTTTGTTAAATACTGTCATGGGTGTGTCCATCCTTTGTTAAATACTGTCATGGGTGTGTCCATCCTTTGTTAAATACTGTCATGGGTGTGTCCATCCTTTGTTAAATACTGTCATGGGTGTGTCCATCCTTTGTTAAATACTGTCATGGGTGTGTCCATCCTTTGTTAAATACTGTCATGGGTGTGTCCATACTTAGTCTGTTAAATACTGTCATGGGTGTGTCCATCATTTGTCTGTTAAATACTGTCATGGGTGTGTCCATCCTTAGTCTGTTAAATACTGTCATGGGTGTGTTCATCCTTAGTCTGTTAAATACTGTCATGGGTGTGTCCACACTTAGTCTGTTAAATACTGTCATGGGTGTGTCCACACTTAGTTTGTTAAATACTGTCATGGGTGTGTCCATACTTAGTTTGTTAAATACTGTCATGGGTGTGTCCACACTTAGTCTGTTAAATACTGTCATGGGTGTGTCCACACTTAGTCTGTTAAATACTGTCATGGGTGTGTCCATACTTAGTCTGTTAAATACTGTCATGGGTGTGTCCACACTTAGTCTGTTAAATACTGTCATGGGTGTGTCCACACTTAGTCTGTTAAATACTGTCATGGGTGTGTCCATACTTAGTTTGTTAAATACTGTCATGGGTGTGTCCATACTTAGTCTGTTAAATACTGTCATGGGTGTGTCCATCCTTAGTCTGTTAAATACTGTCATGGGTGTGTCCACACTTAGTCTGTTAAATACTGTCATGGGTGTGTCCATCCTTTGTCTGTTAAATACTGTCATGGGTGTGTCCATCCTTTGTCTGTTAAATACTGTCATGGGTGTGTCCACACTTAGTTTGTTAAATACTGTCATGGTTGTGTCCATCCTTAGTCTGTTAAATACTGTCATGGGTGTGTCCATCATTTGTCTGTTAAATACTGTCATGGGTGTGTCCATCCTTAGTCTGTTAAATACTGTCATGGGTGTGTCCATACTTAGTTTGTTAAATACTGTCATGGGTGTGTCCATCCTTAGTCTGTTAAATACTGTCATGGGTGTGTCCACACTTAGTCTGTTAAATACTGTCATGGGTGTGTCCATCCTTAGTCTGTTAAATACTGTCATGGGTGTGTCCATCCTTAGTCTGTTAAATACTGTCATGGGTGTGTCCACGCTTAGTCTGTTAAATACTGTCATGGGTGTGTCCATCCTTTGTCTGTTAAATACTGTCATGGGTGTGTCCATCCTTTGTCTGTTAAATACTGTCATGGGTGTGTCCACACTTAGTTTGTTAAATACTGTCATGGGTGTGTCCATCCTTAGTCTGTTAAATACTGTCATGGGTGTGTCCATCATTTGTCTGTTAAATACTGTCATGGGTGTGTCCATCCTTAGTCTGTTAAATACTGTCATGGGTGTGTCCATACTTAGTTTGTTAAATACTGTCATGGGTGTGTCCACCTTAGTTTGTTAAATACTGTCATGGGTGTGTCCACACTTAGTTTGTTAAATACTGTCATGGGTGTGTCCATCTTTGTCTGTTAAATACTGTCATGGGTGTGTCCATCCTTAGTCTGTTAAATACTGTCATGGGTGTGTCCATCCTTAGTCTGTTAAATACTGTCATGGGTGTGTCCATCCTTAGTCTGTTAAATACTGTCATGGGTGTGTCCATCTTTAGTCTGTTAAATACTGTCATGGGTGTGTCCATCCTTAGTCTGTTAAATACTGTCATGGGTGTGTCCATCCTTAGTCTGTTAAATACTGTCATGGGTGTGTCCATCCTTTGTCTGTTAAATACTGTCATGGGTGTGTCCACACTTAGTCTGTTAAATACTGTCATGGGTGTGTCCATCCTTAGTCTGTTAAATACTGTCATGGGTGTGTCCATCCTTAGTCTGTTAAATACTGTCATGGGTGTGTCCATCCTTAGTCTGTTAAATACTGTCATGGGTGTGTCCATCCTTTGTCTGTTAAATACTGTCATGGGTGTGTCCATCATTTGTCTGTTAAATACTGTCATGGGTGTGTCCATCCTTAGTCTGTTAAATACTGTCATGGGTGTGTCCACACTTAGTCTGTTAAATACTGTCATGGGTGTGTCCATCCTTTGTTAAATACTGTCATGGGTGTGTCCATCCTTTGTTAAATACTGTCATGGGTGTGTCCATCCTTTGTTAAATACTGTCATGGGTGTGTCCATCCTTTGTTAAATACTGTCATGGGTGTGTCCATCCTTTGTTAAATACTGTCATGGGTGTGTCCATCCTTTGTTAAATACTGTCATGGGTGTGTCCATCCTTTGTTAAATACTGTCATGGGTGTGTCCATCCTTTGTTAAATACTGTCATGGGTGTGTCCATCCTTTGTTAAATACTGTCATGGGTGTGTCCATCCTTTGTTAAATACTGTCATGGGTGTGTCCATACTTAGTCTGTTAAATACTGTCATGGGTGTGTCCATCATTTGTCTGTTAAATACTGTCATGGGTGTGTCCATCCTTAGTCTGTTAAATACTGTCATGGGTGTGTCCATCCTTAGTCTGTTAAATACTGTCATGGGTGTGTCCACACTTAGTCTGTTAAATACTGTCATGGGTGTGTCCACACTTAGTTTGTTAAATACTGTCATGGGTGTGTCCACACTTAGTTTGTTAAATACTGTCATGGGTGTGTCCACACTTAGTCTGTTAAATACTGTCATGGGTGTGTCCACACTTAGTCTGTTAAATACTGTCATGGGTGTGTCCATACTTAGTCTGTTAAATACTGTCATGGGTGTGTCCACACTTAGTCTGTTAAATACTGTCATGGGTGTGTCCACACTTAGTCTGTTAAATACTGTCATGGGTGTGTCCATACTTAGTTTGTTAAATACTGTCATGGGTGTGTCCATACTTAGTCTGTTAAATACTGTCATGGGTGTGTCCATCCTTAGTCTGTTAAATACTGTCATGGGTGTGTCCACACTTAGTCTGTTAAATACTGTCATGGGTGTGTCCATCCTTAGTCTGTTAAATACTGTCATGGGTGTGTCCATCCTTAGTCTGTTAAATACTGTCATGGGTGTGTCCACACTTAGTTTGTTAAATACTGTCATGGTGTGTCCATCCTTAGTCTGTTAAATACTGTCATGGGTGTGTCCATCATTTGTCTGTTAAATACTGTCATGGGTGTGTCCATCCTTAGTCTGTTAAATACTGTCATGGGTGTGTCCATACTTAGTTTGTTAAATACTGTCATGGGTGTGTCCATCATTTGTCTGTTAAATACTGTCATGGGTGTGTCCATCCTTAGTCTGTTAAATACTGTCATGGGTGTGTCCATCCTTAGTCTGTTAAATACTGTCATGGGTGTGTCCATCCTTAGTCTGTTAAATACTGTCATGGGTGTGTCCATCTTTAGTCTGTTAAATACTGTCATGGGTGTGTCCATCCTTAGTCTGTTAAATACTGTCATGGGTGTGTCCACACTTAGTTTGTTAAATACTGTCATGGGTGTGTCCACACTTAGTTTGTTAAATACTGTCATGGGTGTGTCCATCCTTTGTCTGTTAAATACTGTCATGGGTGTGTCCACACTTAGTCTGTTAAATACTGTCATGGGTGTGTCCATCCTTAGTCTGTTAAATACTGTCATGGGTGTGTCCATCCTTAGTCTGTTAAATACTGTCATGGGTGTGTCCATCCTTAGTCTGTTAAATACTGTCATGGGTGTGTCCATCCTTTGTCTGTTAAATACTGTCATGGGTGTGTCCATCATTTGTCTGTTAAATACTGTCATGGGTGTGTCCATCCTTAGTCTGTTAAATACTGTCATGGGTGTGTCCACACTTAGTTTGTTAAATACTGTCATGGGTGTGTCCATCCTTTGTTAAATACTGTCATGGGTGTGTCCATCCTTTGTTAAATACTGTCATGGGTGTGTCCATCCTTTGTTAAATACTGTCATGGGTGTGTCCATCCTTTGTTAAATACTGTCATGGGTGTGTCCATCCTTTGTTAAATACTGTCATGGGTGTGTCCATCCTTTGTTAAATACTGTCATGGGTGTGTCCATCCTTTGTTAAATACTGTCATGGGTGTGTCCATCCTTTGTTAAATACTGTCATGGGTGTGTCCATACTTAGTCTGTTAAATACTGTCATGGGTGTGTCCATCATTTGTCTGTTAAATACTGTCATGGGTGTGTCCATCCTTAGTCTGTTAAATACTGTCATGGTGTGTCCATCCTTAGTCTGTTAAATACTGTCATGGGTGTGTCCACACTTAGTCTGTTAAATACTGTCATGGGTGTGTCCACACTTAGTTTGTTAAATACTGTCATGGGTGTGTCCACACTTAGTTTGTTAAATACTGTCATGGGTGTGTCCACACTTAGTCTGTTAAATACTGTCATGGGTGTGTCCACACTTAGTCTGTTAAATACTGTCATGGGTGTGTCCACACTTAGTCTGTTAAATACTGTCATGGGTGTGTCCATCACTTAGTCTGTTAAATACTGTCATGGGTGTGTCCATCCTTAGTCTGTTAAATACTGTCATGGGTGTGTCCATCCTTAGTCTGTTAAATACTGTCATGGGTGTGTCCACACTTAGTCTGTTAAATACTGTCATGGGTGTGTCCATACTTAGTCTGTTAAATACTGTCATGGGTGTGTCCATACTTAGTCTGTTAAATACTGTCATGGGTGTGTCCATACTTAGTCTGTTAAATACTGTCATGGGTGTGTCCATCCTTAGTCTGTTAAATACTGTCATGGGTGTGTCCATCCTTAGTCTGTTAAATACTGTCATGGGTGTGTCCACACTTAGTTTGTTAAATACTGTCATGGGTGTGTCCATCATTTGTCTGTTAAATACTGTCATGGGTGTGTCCATCCTTAGTCTGTTAAATACTGTCATGGGTGTGTCCATCCTTAGTCTGTTAAATACTGTCATGGGTGTGTCCACACTTAGTCTGTTAAATACTGTCATGGGTGTGTCCATCATTTGTCTGTTAAATACTGTCATGGGTGTGTCCATCCTTAGTCTGTTAAATACTGTCATGGGTGTGTCCATCCTTAGTCTGTTAAATACTGTCATGGGTGTGTCCATCCTTAGTCTGTTAAATACTGTCATGGGTGTGTCCATCTTAGTCTGTTAAATACTGTCATGGGTGTGTCCATCCTTAGTCTGTTAAATACTGTCATGGGTGTGTCCATCCTTAGTTTGTTAAATACTGTCATGGGTGTGTCCACACTTAGTCTGTTAAATACTGTCATGGGTGTGTCCACACTTAGTCTGTTAAATACTGTCATGGGTGTGTCCACACTTAGTCTGTTAAATACTGTCATGGGTGTGTCCACACTTAGTTTGTTAAATACTGTCATGGGTGTGTCCATCCTTAGTCTGTTAAATACTGTCATGGGTGTGTCCATCCTTAGTCTGTTAAATACTGTCATGGGTGTGTCCATCCTTAGTCTGTTAAATACTGTCATGGGTGTGTCCACACTTAGTTTGTTAAATACTGTCATGGGTGTGTCCATCCTTAGTCTGTTAAATACTGTCATGGGTGTGTCCATCTTTAGTCTGTTAAATACTGTCATGGGTGTGTCCATCCTTAGTCTGTTAAATACTGTCATGGGTGTGTCCACACTTAGTTTGTTAAATACTGTCATGGGTGTGTCCACACTTAGTTTGTTAAATACTGTCATGGGTGTGTCCATCCTTTGTCTGTTAAATACTGTCATGGGTGTGTCCACACTTAGTCTGTTAAATACTGTCATGGGTGTGTCCATCCTTAGTCTGTTAAATACTGTCATGGGTGTGTCCATCCTTAGTCTGTTAAATACTGTCATGGGTGTGTCCATCCTTTGTCTGTTAAATACTGTCATGGGTGTGTCCATCATTTGTCTGTTAAATACTGTCATGGGTGTGTCCATCCTTAGTCTGTTAAATACTGTCATGGGTGTGTCCACACTTAGTTTGTTAAATACTGTCATGGGTGTGTCCATCCTTTGTTAAATACTGTCATGGGTGTGTCCATCCTTTGTTAAATACTGTCATGGGTGTGTCCATCCTTTGTTAAATACTGTCATGGGTGTGTCCATCCTTTGTTAAATACTGTCATGGGTGTGTCCATCCTTTGTTAAATACTGTCATGGGTGTGTCCATCCTTTGTTAAATACTGTCATGGGTGTGTCCATCCTTTGTTAAATACTGTCATGGGTGTGTCCATCCTTTGTTAAATACTGTCATGGGTGTGTCCATCCTTTGTTAAATACTGTCATGGGTGTGTCCATACTTAGTCTGTTAAATACTGTCATGGGTGTGTCCATCATTTGTCTGTTAAATACTGTCATGGGTGTGTCCATCCTTAGTCTGTTAAATACTGTCATGGGTGTGTCCATCCTTAGTCTGTTAAATACTGTCATGGGTGTGTCCACACTTAGTCTGTTAAATACTGTCATGGGTGTGTCCACACTTAGTGTGTTAAATACTGTCATGGGTGTGTCCACACTTAGTTTGTTAAATACTGTCATGGGTGTGTCCATACTTAGTTTGTTAAATACTGTCATGGGTGTGTCCACACTTAGTCTGTTAAATACTGTCATGGGTGTGTCCACACTTAGTCTGTTAAATACTGTCATGGGTGTGTCCACACTTAGTTTGTTAAATACTGTCATGGGTGTGTCCATCCTTAGTCTGTTAAATACTGTCATGGGTGTGTCCATCCTTAGTCTGTTAAATACTGTCATGGGTGTGTCCATCCTTAGTCTGTTAAATACTGTCATGGGTGTGTCCACACTTAGTCTGTTAAATACTGTCATGGGTGTGTCCATACTTAGTCTGTTAAATACTGTCATGGGTGTGTCCATACTTAGTCTGTTAAATACTGTCATGGGTGTGTCCATACTTAGTTGTTAAATACTGTCATGGGTGTGTCCATCCTTAGTCTGTTAAATACTGTCATGGGTGTGTCCATCCTTAGTCTGTTAAATACTGTCATGGGTGTGTCCACACTTAGTTGTTAAATACTGTCATGGGTGTGTCCATCCTTTGTCTGTTAAATACTGTCATGGGTGTGTCCATCCTTAGTCTGTTAAATACTGTCATGGGTGTGTCCATCCTTAGTCTGTTAAATACTGTCATGGGTGTGTCCATCCTTAGTCTGTTAAATACTGTCATGGGTGTGTCCATCTTAGTCTGTTAAATACTGTCATGGGTGTGTCCATCCTTAGTCTGTTAAATACTGTCATGGGTGTGTCCATCCTTAGTCTGTTAAATACTGTCATGGGTGTGTCCATCCTTAGTCTGTTAAATACTGTCATGGGTGTGTCCACACTTAGTCTGTTAAATACTGTCATGGGTGTGTCCATCCTTAGTCTGTTAAATACTGTCATGGGTGTGTCCATCCTTAGTCTGTTAAATACTGTCATGGGTGTGTCCATACTTAGTTTGTTAAATACTGTCATGGGTGTGTCCATCCTTAGTCTGTTAAATACTGTCATGGGTGTGTCCATCCTTTGTCTGTTAAATACTGTCATGGGTGTGTCCATCCTTAGTCTGTTAAATACTGTCATGGGTGTGTCCACCTTAGTTTGTTAAATACTGTCATGGGTGTGTCCATCCTTTGTTAAATACTGTCATGGGTGTGTCCATCCTTTGTTAAATACTGTCATGGGTGTGTCCATCCTTTGTTAAATACTGTCATGGGTGTGTCCATCCTTTGTTAAATACTGTCATGGGTGTGTCCATCCTTTGTTAAATACTGTCATGGGTGTGTCCATCCTTTGTTAAATACTGTCATGGGTGTGTCCATCCTTTGTTAAATACTGTCATGGGTGTGTCCATCCTTTGTTAAATACTGTCATGGGTGTGTCCATCCTTTGTTAAATACTGTCATGGGTGTGTCCATCCTTTGTTAAATACTGTCATGGGTGTGTCCATACTTAGTCTGTTAAATACTGTCATGGGTGTGTCCATCATTTGTCTGTTAAATACTGTCATGAGTGTGTCCATCCTTTGTCTGTTAAATACTGTCATGGGTGTGTTCATCCTTAGTCTGTTAAATACTGTCATGGGTGTGTCCACACTTAGTCTGTTAAATACTGTCATGGGTGTGTCCACACTTAGTTTGTTAAATACTGTCATGGGTGTGTCCATACTTAGTTTGTTAAATACTGTCATGGGTGTGTCCACACTTAGTCTGTTAAATACTGTCATGGGTGTGTCCACACTTAGTCTGTTAAATACTGTCATGGGTGTGTCCATACTTAGTCTGTTAAATACTGTCATGGGTGTGTCCACACTTAGTCTGTTAAATACTGTCATGGGTGTGTCCACACTTAGTCTGTTAAATACTGTCATGGGTGTGTCCATACTTAGTTTGTTAAATACTGTCATGGGTGTGTCCATACTTAGTCTGTTAAATACTGTCATGGGTGTGTCCATCCTTAGTCTGTTAAATACTGTCATGGGTGTGTCCACACTTAGTCTGTTAAATACTGTCATGGGTGTGTCCATCCTTTGTCTGTTAAATACTGTCATGGGTGTGTCCATCCTTTGTCTTTTAAATACTGTCATGGGTGTGTCCACACTTAGTTTGTTAAATACTGTCATGGTTGTGTCCATCCTTAGTCTGTTAAATACTGTCATGGGTGTGTCCATCATTTGTCTGTTAAATACTGTCATGGGTGTGTCCATCCTTAGTCTGTTAAATACTGTCATGGGTGTGTCCATACTTAGTTTGTTAAATACTGTCATGGGTGTGTCCATCCTTAGTCTGTTAAATACTGTCATGGGTGTGTCCACACTTAGTCTGTTAAATACTGTCATGGGTGTGTCCATCCTTAGTCTGTTAAATACTGTCATGGGTGTGTCCATCCTTAGTCTGTTAAATACTGTCATGGGTGTGTCCACACTTAGTCTGTTAAATACTGTCATGGGTGTGTCCATCCTTAGTCTGTTAAATACTGTCATGGGTGTGTCCATCCTTTGTCTGTTAAATACTGTCATGGGTGTGTCCACACTTAGTTTGTTAAATACTGTCATGGGTGTGTCCATCCTTAGTCTGTTAAATACTGTCATGGGTGTGTCCATCATTTGTCTGTTAAATACTGTCATGGGTGTGTCCATCCTTAGTCTGTTAAATACTGTCATGGGTGTGTCCATACTTAGTTTGTTAAATACTGTCATGGGTGTGTCCACACTTAGTTTGTTAAATACTGTCATGGGTGTGTCCATCCTTAGTCTGTTAAATACTGTCATGGGTGTGTCCATACTTAGTTTGTTAAATACTGTCATGGGTGTGTCCATCCTTAGTCTGTTAAATACTGTCATGGGTGTGTCCATACTTAGTTTGTTAAATACTGTCATGGGTGTGTCCACACTTAGTTTGTTAAATACTGTCATGGGTGTGTCCATCCTTAGTCTGTTAAATACTGTCATGGGTGTGTCCATCCTTTGTCTGTTAAATACTGTCATGGGTGTGTCCATCCTTAGTCTGTTAAATACTGTCATGGGTGTGTCCATCCTTAGTCTGTTAAATACTGTCATGGGTGTGTCCATCCTTTGTCTGTTAAATACTGTCATGGGTGTGTCCACACTTAGTTTGTTAAATACTGTCATGGGTGTGTCCATCCTTTGTTAAATACTGTCATGGGTGTGTCCATCCTTTGTTAAATACTGTCATGGGTGTGTCCATCCTTTGTTAAATACTGTCATGGGTGTGTCCATCCTTTGTTAAATACTGTCATGGGTGTGTCCATCCTTTGTTAAATACTGTCATGGGTGTGTCCATCCTTTGTTAAATACTGTCATGGGTGTGTCCATCCTTTGTTAAATACTGTCATGGGTGTGTCCATCCTTTGTTAAATACTGTCATGGGTGTGTCCATCCTTTGTTAAATACTGTCATGGGTGTGTCCATCCTTTGTTAAATACTGTCATGGGTGTGTCCATACTTAGTCTGTTCAATACTGTCATGGGTGTGTCCATCATTTGTCTGTTAAATACTGTCATGGGTGTGTTCATCCTTAGTCTGTTAAATACTGTCATGGGTGTGTTCATCCTTAGTCTGTTAAATACTGTCATGGGTGTGTCCACACTTAGTCTGTTAAATACTGTCATGGGTGTGTCCACACTTAGTTTGTTAAATACTGTCATGGGTGTGTCCATACTTAGTTTGTTAAATACTGTCATGGGTGTGTCCACACTTAGTCTGTTAAATACTGTCATGGGTGTGTCCACACTTAGTCTGTTAAATACTGTCATGGGTGTGTCCATACTTAGTCTGTTAAATACTGTCATGGGTGTGTCCACACTTAGTCTGTTAAATACTGTCATGGGTGTGTCCACACTTAGTCTGTTAAATACTGTCATGGGTGTGTCCATACTTAGTTTGTTAAATACTGTCATGGGTGTGTCCATACTTAGTCTGTTAAATACTGTCATGGGTGTGTCCATCCTTAGTCTGTTAAATACTGTCATGGGTGTGTCCACACTTAGTCTGTTAAATACTGTCATGGGTGTGTCCATCCTTTGTCTGTTAAATACTGTCATGGGTGTGTCCATCCTTTGTCTGTTAAATACTGTCATGGGTGTGTCCACACTTAGTTTGTTAAATACTGTCATGGTTGTGTCCATCCTTAGTCTGTTAAATACTGTCATGGGTGTGTCCATCATTTGTCTGTTAAATACTGTCATGGGTGTGTCCATCCTTAGTCTGTTAAATACTGTCATGGGTGTGTCCATACTTAGTTTGTTAAATACTGTCATGGGTGTGTCCATCCTTAGTCTGTTAAATACTGTCATGGGTGTGTCCACACTTAGTCTGTTAAATACTGTCATGGGTGTGTCCATCCTTAGTCTGTTAAATACTGTCATGGGTGTGTCCATCCTTAGTCTGTTAAATACTGTCATGGGTGTGTCCACGCTTAGTCTGTTAAATACTGTCATGGGTGTGTCCATCCTTTGTCTGTTAAATACTGTCATGGGTGTGTCCATCCTTTGTCTGTTAAATACTGTCATGGGTGTGTCCACACTTAGTTTGTTAAATACTGTCATGGGTGTGTCCATCCTTAGTCTGTTAAATACTGTCATGGGTGTGTCCATCATTTGTCTGTTAAATACTGTCATGGGTGTGTCCATCCTTAGTCTGTTAAATACTGTCATGGGTGTGTCCATACTTAGTTTGTTAAATACTGTCATGGGTGTGTCCACACTTAGTTTGTTAAATACTGTCATGGGTGTGTCCATCCTTAGTCTGTTAAATACTGTCATGGGTGTGTCCATACTTAGTTTGTTAAATACTGTCATGGGTGTGTCCATACTTAGTTTGTTAAATACTGTCATGGGTGTGTCCACACTTAGTTTGTTAAATACTGTCATGGGTGTGTCCATCCTTAGTCTGTTAAATACTGTCATGGGTGTGTCCATCCTTTGTCTGTTAAATACTGTCATGGGTGTGTCCATCCTTAGTCTGTTAAATACTGTCATGGGTGTGTCCATCCTTAGTCTGTTAAATACTGTCATGGGTGTGTCCATCCTTTGTCTGTTAAATACTGTCATGGGTGTGTCCATACTTAGTTTGTTAAATACTGTCATGGGTGTGTCCACACTTAGTTTGTTAAATACTGTCATGGGTGTGTCCATCCTTAGTCTGTTAAATACTGTCATGGGTGTGTCCATACTTAGTTTGTTAAATACTGTCATGGGTGTGTCCATCCTTAGTCTGTTAAATACTGTCATGGGTGTGTCCATACTTAGTTTGTTAAATACTGTCATGGGTGTGTCCACACTTAGTTTGTTAAATACTGTCATGGGTGTGTCCATCCTTAGTCTGTTAAATACTGTCATGGGTGTGTCCATCCTTTGTCTGTTAAATACTGTCATGGGTGTGTCCATCCTTAGTCTGTTAAATACTGTCATGGGTGTGTCCATCCTTAGTCTGTTAAATACTGTCATGGGTGTGTCCATCCTTTGTCTGTTAAATACTGTCATGGGTGTGTCCACACTTAGTTTGTTAAATACTGTCATGGGTGTGTCCATCCTTTGTTAAATACTGTCATGGGTGTGTCCATCCTTTGTTAAATACTGTCATGGGTGTGTCCATCCTTTGTTAAATACTGTCATGGGTGTGTCCATCCTTTGTTAAATACTGTCATGGGTGTGTCCATCCTTTGTTAAATACTGTCATGGGTGTGTCCATCCTTTGTTAAATACTGTCATGGGTGTGTCCATCCTTTGTTAAATACTGTCATGGGTGTGTCCATCCTTTGTTAAATACTGTCATGGGTGTGTCCATCCTTTGTTAAATACTGTCATGGGTGTGTCCATCCTTTGTTAAATACTGTCATGGGTGTGTCCATACTTAGTCTGTTAAATACTGTCATGGGTGTGTCCATCATTTGTCTGTTAAATACTGTCATGAGTGTGTCCATCCTTTGTCTGTTAAATACTGTCATGGGTGTGTTCATCCTTAGTCTGTTAAATACTGTCATGGGTGTGTCCACACTTAGTCTGTTAAATACTGTCATGGGTGTGTCCACACTTAGTTTGTTAAATACTGTCATGGGTGTGTCCATACTTAGTTTGTTAAATACTGTCATGGGTGTGTCCACACTTAGTCTGTTAAATACTGTCATGGGTGTGTCCACACTTAGTCTGTTAAATACTGTCATGGGTGTGTCCATACTTAGTCTGTTAAATACTGTCATGGGTGTGTCCACACTTAGTCTGTTAAATACTGTCATGGGTGTGTCCACACTTAGTCTGTTAAATACTGTCATGGGTGTGTCCATACTTAGTTTGTTAAATACTGTCATGGGTGTGTCCATACTTAGTCTGTTAAATACTGTCATGGGTGTGTCCATCCTTAGTCTGTTAAATACTGTCATGGGTGTGTCCACACTTAGTCTGTTAAATACTGTCATGGGTGTGTCCATCCTTTGTCTGTTAAATACTGTCATGGGTGTGTCCATCCTTTGTCTGTTAAATACTGTCATGGGTGTGTCCACACTTAGTTTGTTAAATACTGTCATGGTTGTGTCCATCCTTAGTCTGTTAAATACTGTCATGGGTGTGTCCATCATTTGTCTGTTAAATACTGTCATGGGTGTGTCCATCCTTAGTCTGTTAAATACTGTCATGGGTGTGTCCATACTTAGTTTGTTAAATACTGTCATGGGTGTGTCCATCCTTAGTCTGTTAAATACTGTCATGGGTGTGTCCACACTTAGTCTGTTAAATACTGTCATGGGTGTGTCCATCCTTAGTCTGTTAAATACTGTCATGGGTGTGTCCATCCTTAGTCTGTTAAATACTGTCATGGGTGTGTCCACACTTAGTTTGTTAAATACTGTCATGGGTGTGTCCATCCTTTGTTAAATACTGTCATGGGTGTGTCCATCCTTTGTTAAATACTGTCATGGGTGTGTCCATCCTTTGTTAAATACTGTCATGGGTGTGTCCATCCTTTGTTAAATACTGTCATGGGTGTGTCCATCCTTTGTTAAATACTGTCATGGGTGTGTCCATCCTTTGTTAAATACTGTCATGGGTGTGTCCATCCTTTGTTAAATACTGTCATGGGTGTGTCCATCCTTTGTTAAATACTGTCATGGGTGTGTCCATCCTTTGTTAAATACTGTCATGGGTGTGTCCATCCTTTGTTAAATACTGTCATGGGTGTGTCCATACTTAGTCTGTTAAATACTGTCATGGGTGTGTCCATCATTTGTCTGTTAAATACTGTCATGAGTGTGTCCATCCTTTGTCTGTTAAATACTGTCATGGGTGTGTTCATCCTTAGTCTGTTAAATACTGTCATGGGTGTGTCCACACTTAGTCTGTTAAATACTGTCATGGGTGTGTCCACACTTAGTTTGTTAAATACTGTCATGGGTGTGTCCATACTTAGTTTGTTAAATACTGTCATGGGTGTGTCCACACTTAGTCTGTTAAATACTGTCATGGGTGTGTCCACACTTAGTCTGTTAAATACTGTCATGGGTGTGTCCATACTTAGTCTGTTAAATACTGTCATGGGTGTGTCCACACTTAGTCTGTTAAATACTGTCATGGGTGTGTCCACACTTAGTCTGTTAAATACTGTCATGGGTGTGTCCATACTTAGTTTGTTAAATACTGTCATGGGTGTGTCCATACTTAGTCTGTTAAATACTGTCATGGGTGTGTCCATCCTTAGTCTGTTAAATACTGTCATGGGTGTGTCCACACTTAGTCTGTTAAATACTGTCATGGGTGTGTCCATCCTTTGTCTGTTAAATACTGTCATGGGTGTGTCCATCCTTTGTCTGTTAAATACTGTCATGGGTGTGTCCACACTTAGTTTGTTAAATACTGTCATGGTTGTGTCCATCCTTAGTCTGTTAAATACTGTCATGGGTGTGTCCATCATTTGTCTGTTAAATACTGTCATGGGTGTGTCCATCCTTAGTCTGTTAAATACTGTCATGGGTGTGTCCATACTTAGTTTGTTAAATACTGTCATGGGTGTGTCCATCCTTAGTCTGTTAAATACTGTCATGGGTGTGTCCACACTTAGTCTGTTAAATACTGTCATGGGTGTGTCCATCCTTAGTCTGTTAAATACTGTCATGGGTGTGTCCATCCTTAGTCTGTTAAATACTGTCATGGGTGTGTCCACACTTAGTCTGTTAAATACTGTCATGGGTGTGTCCATCCTTTGTCTGTTAAATACTGTCATGGGTGTGTCCATCCTTTGTCTGTTAAATACTGTCATGGGTGTGTCCACACTTAGTTTGTTAAATACTGTCATGGGTGTGTCCATCCTTAGTCTGTTAAATACTGTCATGGGTGTGTCCATCATTTGTCTGTTAAATACTGTCATGGGTGTGTCCATCCTTAGTCTGTTAAATACTGTCATGGGTGTGTCCATACTTAGTTTGTTAAATACTGTCATGGGTGTGTCCACACTTAGTTTGTTAAATACTGTCATGGGTGTGTCCATCCTTAGTCTGTTAAATACTGTCATGGGTGTGTCCATACTTAGTTTGTTAAATACTGTCATGGGTGTGTCCATCCTTAGTCTGTTAAATACTGTCATGGGTGTGTCCATACTTAGTTTGTTAAATACTGTCATGGGTGTGTCCACACTTAGTTTGTTAAATACTGTCATGGGTGTGTCCATCCTTAGTCTGTTAAATACTGTCATGGGTGTGTCCATCCTTTGTCTGTTAAATACTGTCATGGGTGTGTCCATCCTTAGTCTGTTAAATACTGTCATGGGTGTGTCCATCCTTAGTCTGTTAAATACTGTCATGGGTGTGTCCATCCTTTGTCTGTTAAATACTGTCATGGGTGTGTCCACACTTAGTTTGTTAAATACTGTCATGGGTGTGTCCATCCTTTGTTAAATACTGTCATGGGTGTGTCCATCCTTTGTTAAATACTGTCATGGGTGTGTCCATCCTTTGTTAAATACTGTCATGGGTGTGTCCATCCTTTGTTAAATACTGTCATGGGTGTGTCCATCCTTTGTTAAATACTGTCATGGGTGTGTCCATCCTTTGTTAAATACTGTCATGGGTGTGTCCATCCTTTGTTAAATACTGTCATGGGTGTGTCCATCCTTTGTTAAATACTGTCATGGGTGTGTCCATCCTTTGTTAAATACTGTCATGGGTGTGGCCATCCTTTGTTAAATACTGTCATGGGTGTGTCCATACTTAGTCTGTTCAATACTGTCATGGGTGTGTCCATCTTTTGTCTGTTAAATACTGTCATGGGTGTGTTCATCCTTAGTCTGTTAAATACTGTCATGGGTGTGTTCATCCTTAGTCTGTTAAATACTGTCATGGGTGTGTCCACACTTAGTCTGTTAAATACTGTCATGGGTGTGTCCACACTTAGTTTGTTAAATACTGTCATGGGTGTGTCCATACTTAGTTTGTTAAATACTGTCATGGGTGTGTCCACACTTAGTCTGTTAAATACTGTCATGGGTGTGTCCACACTTAGTCTGTTAAATACTGTCATGGGTGTGTCCATACTTAGTCTGTTAAATACTGTCATGGGTGTGTCCACACTTAGTCTGTTAAATACTGTCATGGGTGTGTCCACACTTAGTCTGTTAAATACTGTCATGGGTGTGTCCATACTTAGTTTGTTAAATACTGTCATGGGTGTGTCCATACTTAGTCTGTTAAATACTGTCATGGGTGTGTCCATCCTTAGTCTGTTAAATACTGTCATGGGTGTGTCCACACTTAGTCTGTTAAATACTGTCATGGGTGTGTCCATCCTTTGTCTGTTAAATACTGTCATGGGTGTGTCCATCCTTTGTCTGTTAAATACTGTCATGGGTGTGTCCACACTTAGTTTGTTAAATACTGTCATGGTTGTGTCCATCCTTAGTCTGTTAAATACTGTCATGGGTGTGTCCATCATTTGTCTGTTAAATACTGTCATGGGTGTGTCCATCCTTAGTCTGTTAAATACTGTCATGGGTGTGTCCATACTTAGTTTGTTAAATACTGTCATGGGTGTGTCCATCCTTAGTCTGTTAAATACTGTCATGGGTGTGTCCACACTTAGTCTGTTAAATACTGTCATGGGTGTGTCCATCCTTAGTCTGTTAAATACTGTCATGGGTGTGTCCATCCTTAGTCTGTTAAATACTGTCATGGGTGTGTCCACGCTTAGTCTGTTAAATACTGTCATGGGTGTGTCCATCCTTTGTCTGTTAAATACTGTCATGGGTGTGTCCATCCTTTGTCTGTTAAATACTGTCATGGGTGTGTCCACACTTAGTTTGTTAAATACTGTCATGGGTGTGTCCATCCTTAGTCTGTTAAATACTGTCATGGGTGTGTCCATCATTTGTCTGTTAAATACTGTCATGGGTGTGTCCATCCTTAGTCTGTTAAATACTGTCATGGGTGTGTCCATACTTAGTTTGTTAAATACTGTCATGGGTGTGTCCACACTTAGTTTGTTAAATACTGTCATGGGTGTGTCCATCCTTAGTCTGTTAAATACTGTCATGGGTGTGTCCATACTTAGTTTGTTAAATACTGTCATGGGTGTGTCCATACTTAGTTTGTTAAATACTGTCATGGGTGTGTCCACACTTAGTTTGTTAAATACTGTCATGGGTGTGTCCATCCTTAGTCTGTTAAATACTGTCATGGGTGTGTCCATCCTTTGTCTGTTAAATACTGTCATGGGTGTGTCCATCCTTAGTCTGTTAAATACTGTCATGGGTGTGTCCATCCTTAGTCTGTTAAATACTGTCATGGGTGTGTCCATCCTTTGTCTGTTAAATACTGTCATGGGTGTGTCCATACTTAGTTTGTTAAATACTGTCATGGGTGTGTCCACACTTAGTTTGTTAAATACTGTCATGGGTGTGTCCATCCTTAGTCTGTTAAATACTGTCATGGGTGTGTCCATCCTTTGTCTGTTAAATACTGTCATGGGTGTGTCCATACTTAGTTTGTTAAATACTGTCATGGGTGTGTCCACACTTAGTTTGTTAAATACTGTCATGGGTGTGTCCACACTTAGTTTGTTAAATACTGTCATGGGTGTGTCCATCCTTTGTCTGTTAAATACTGTCATGGGTGTGTCCATACTTAGTTTGTTAAATACTGTCATGGGTGTGTCCACACTTAGTTTGTTAAATACTGTCATGGGTGTGTCCATCCTTAGTCTGTTAAATACTGTCATGGGTGTGTCCATACTTAGTTTGTTAAATACTGTCATGGGTGTGTCCATACTTAGTTTGTTAAATACTGTCATGGGTGTGTCCATCCTTAGTCTGTTAAATACTGTCATGGGTGTGTCCATCCTTTGTCTGTTAAATACTGTCATGGGTGTGTCCATACTTAGTTTGTTAAATACTGTCATGGGTGTGTCCACACTTAGTTTGTTAAATACTGTCATGGGTGTGTCCATACTTAGTTTGTTAAATACTGTCATGGGTGTGTCCATACTTAGTTTGTTAAATACTGTCATGGGTGTGTCCATACTTAGTCTGTTAAATACTGTCATGGGTGTGTCCATACTTAGTTTGTTAAATACTGTCATGGGTGTGTCCATCCTTAGTCTGTTAAATACTGTCATGGGTGTGTCCATCCTTTGTCTGTTAAATACTGTCATGGGTGTGTCCACACTTAGTTTGTTAAATACTGTCATGGGTGTGTCCATACTTAGTTTGTTAAATACTGTCATGGGTGTGTCCATACTTAGTTTGTTAAATACTGTCATGGGTGTGTCCATCCTTAGTCTGTTAAATACTGTCATGGGTGTGTCCATACTTAGTTTGTTAAATACTGTCATGGGTGTGTCCATACTTAGTTTGTTAAATACTGTCATGGGTGTGTCCATACTTAGTTTGTTAAATACTGTCATGGGTGTGTCCATCCTTTGTCTGTTAAATACTGTCATGGGTGTGTCCACACTTAGTTTGTTAAATACTGTCATGGGTGTGTCCATACTTAGTTTGTTAAATACTGTCATGGGTGTGTCCATACTTAGTCTGTTAAATACTGTCATGGGTGTGTCCACACTTAGTTTGTTAAATACTGTCATGGGTGTGTCCATACTTAGTTTGTTAAATACTGTCATGGGTGTGTCTTCACTGGAAGTGGTCTCTAGTAAGGTACACGGAGGGGAGGGGTGTGTTCGACCGCTCCAAAATGTCAAATTTTGAAGAATTTGGGTTTTGATGCTGTAATTGTTATGTATGCTGTATTTAAATGTATTAGAACATCACCAATTAAATGTATTAGAACATCAACAATTAAATGTATTAGAACATCACCAATTAAATGTATTAGAACATAATCAATTAAATGTATTAGAACATCGCCAATTGAATGTATTAAAACATCACCAATTAAATGTATTAGAACATCACCAATTGAATGTATTAGAATATCCTCAATTAAACGTATTAGAACATAACCAATTAAACATATTAGAACATAACCAATTAAACGTATTAGAACATAACCAATTAAACGTATTAGAACATAACCAATTAAACGTATTAGAACATAACCAATTAAACGTATTAGAACATAACCAATTAAATGTATTAGAACATAACCAATTAAATGTATTTGAACATAACCAATTAAATGTATTTGAACATAACCAATTAAATGTATTTGAACATAACCAATTAAATGTATTAGAATATCCTCAATTAAACGTATTAGAACATAACCAATTACATGTATTAGAATATCTTCAATTAAACGTATTAGAACATAACCAATTAAACGTATTAGAACATAACCATTTAAACGTATTAGAACATAACCAATTAAATGTATTAGAACATAACCAATTAAACGTATTTGAATATCCTCAATTAAATGTATTAGAACATAACCAATTAAATGTATTTGAACATAACCAATTAAATGTATTTGAACATAACCTATTAAACGTATTAGAACATAACCAATTAAACGTATTAGAACATAACCAATTAAACGTATTAGAACATAACCAATTAAACGTATTAGAACATAACCAATTAAATGTATTAGAACATAACCAATTAAATGTATTTGAATATCCTCAATTAAATGTATTAGAACATAACCAATTAAATGTATTTGAATATCCTCAATTAAATGTATTTGAACATAACCAATTAAATGTATTTGAATATCCTCAATTAAATGTATTAGAACATAACCAATTAAATGTATTTGAACATAACCAATTAAACGTATTAGAACATAACCAATTAAATGTATTAGAACATAACCAATTAAACGTATTAGAACATAACCAATTAAATGTATTAGAACATAACCAATTAAATGTATTAGAATATCCTCAATTAAATTAATAATAATATCATCATTTAGATATGGAGGACAATGTCTGGATCTAAGTGACATTTAGTTAGGAGATAAGCACAGAAGATATGAAATGTTATGTTATTGTGTTACCTTTCAGCCTGCCAGAAAGGCAGACCAATTCGTGCTGGCAGGGGGACACTGAAACGGAAACAAGAGTTAAGGGACTTCCTGGAGGAGCAGAATGAGGGCTATGAAGATAATATCTTTGATAGCACCCCATTTGCTAGCAGGAAAATGGCATCTTCTGTGAGTAATTCACTATCAATATATCTTTGTCTTTCTGTCTAGACCTTCATAACAATGTCCATGAGCATTCTGATTATGAAACTGATAACACTGGAAGATCACAATGCACTCACTGGCAAGATCATTGTAGTTTTTTAATGTCAAAGAGAGGGTTTTTAAAAAGCTCTGGCCCAGGTAATGGCATACAGCCTACTTTTCGTCATCCGTTTTCGTTAGGGCCAGGTACTCCAACTAACTTTAGATCAGAGGTCACCAAAATCTGATTGTTTCAAATTGGTTATCTTGTTATTTTGGAGCT
The DNA here is from genome assembly GCA_032433765.1 of Megaustenia siamemsis. Lineage (NCBI taxonomy): Eukaryota > Metazoa > Mollusca > Gastropoda > Stylommatophora > Ariophantidae > Megaustenia > Megaustenia siamemsis. Next base: position 2,672,831 of record JAVIAB010000124.1, on the reverse strand, counting down.
GGCATGTTTTGTGAACATGAAGGATTCTCTCTTCTCTCCAGCTCATTCTAGCTTTACCTCCACTGTAGATGCTTATTCTAGCTTTACCTCCACTGTAGATGCTTATTCTAGCTTTACCTTCACTGTAGATGCTTATTCTAGCTTTACCTTCACTATAGATGCTCATTCTAGCTTTACCTTCACTATAGATGTTCATTCTAGCTTTACCTTCACTGTAGATGCTTATTCTAGCTTTACCTTCACTGTAGATGTTCATTCTAGCTTTACCTTCACTGTAGATGCTTATTCTAGCTTTACCTTCAATGTAGATGTTCATTCTAGCTTTACCTTCACTGTAGATGCTTATTCTAGCTTTACCTCCACTATAGATGCTCATTCTAGCTTTACCTTCACTGTAGATGTTCATTCTAGCTTTACCTTCACTGTAGATGTTCATTCTAGCTTTACCTTCACTGTAGATGCTTATTCTAGCTTTACCTTCACTGTAGATGCTCATTCTCGCTTTACCTTCACTGTAGATGCTCATTCTAGCTTTACCTTCACTGTAGATGTTCATTCTAGCTTTACCTTCACTGTAGATGCTTATTCTAGCTTTACCTTCACTGTAGATGCTTATTCTAGCTTTACCTTCACTATAGATGCTCATTCTAGCTTTACCTTCACTGTAGATGTTCATTCTAGCTTTACCTTCACTGTAGATGTTCATTCTAGCTTTACCTTCACTATAGATGTTCATTCTAGCTTTACCTTCACTGTAGATGCTCATTCTAGCTTTACCTTCACTGTAGATGCTCATTCTAGCTTTACCTTCACTATAGATGTTCATTCTAGCTTTACCTTCACTGTAGATGTTCATTCTAGCTTTACCTTCACTATAGATGTTCATTCTAGCTTTACCTTCACTGTAGATGTTCATTCTAGCTTTACCTTCACTGTAGATGCTCATTCTAGCTTTACCTTCACTATAGATGTTCATTCTAGCTTTACCTTCACTGTAGATGCTTATTCTAGCTTTACCTTCACTGTAGATGCTCATTCTCGCTTTACCTTCACTGTAGATGCTCATTCTAGCTTTACCTTCACTATAGATGTTCATTCTAGCTTTACCTTCACTGTAGATGTTCATTCTAGCTTTACCTTCACTGTAGATGCTCATTCTAGCTTTACCTTCACTATAGATGTTCATTCTAGCTTTACCTTCACTGTAGATGCTCATTCTCGCTTTACCTTCACTGTAGATGCTCATTCTAGCTTTACCTTCACTATAGATGTTCATTCTAGCTTTACCTTCACTGTAGATGTTCATTCTAGCTTTACCTTCACTGTAGATGCTTATTCTAGCTTTACCTTCACTGTAGATGCTCATTCTAGCTTTACCTTCACTGTAGATGCTTATTCTAGCTTTACCTTCACTGTAGATGCTTATTCTAGCTTTACCTTCACTATAGATGCTCATTCTAGCTTTACCTTCACTGTAGATGTTCATTCTAGCTTTACCTCCACTGTAGATGCTCATTCTCGCTTTACCTTCACTGTAGATGTTCATTCTAGCTTTACCTTCACTGTAGATGTTCATTCTAGCTTTACCTCCACTGTAGATGCTCATTCTAGCTTTACCTTCACTATAGATGTTCATTCTAGCTTTACCTTCACTGTAGATGTTCATTCTAGCTTTACCTTCACTGTAGATGCTCATTCTAGCTTTACCTTCACTGTAGATGCTCATTCTAGCTTTACCTTCACTATAGATGTTCATTCTAGCTTTACCTTCACTGTAGATGCTCATTCTAGCTTTACCTCCACTGTAGATGCTCATTCTCGCTTTACCTCCACTGTAGATGTTCATTCTAGCTTTACCTTCACTGTAGATGTTTATTCTAGCTTTACCTTCACTATAGATGTTCATTTTGAGACATAATCAAGACTCAATCAGAGTAGAATTCCAGACTCTCACATGAAGACAGATGTCTGTTTAAGTGAATTGATCGACCCCACAGACAGAACATCATAATTAGAGTCTGTTAGATCCACCCTGATTGAATACCTGTTAAAACGTTGCACTGTGTTCTGCGCCAGTGGCCAAATGCATTCGATTTCAGCAAGCATTTTATTCAGGTTTGCTTTCCTTAGCCTTTGATTGTCCCCAATCTTCCTGCAAGGCAGCAGATTGTCTTTTCTGTAGGGGGATTCTGCCCTTAGATGGTCGGCCCTTCCAGGTTTACGAGCACCATCTGTCCGAGTCACTAGAGGTGACTAACACAGACATGCACACACAAAGATACGAGATGTGACTAACACTGACATGCACACAACGATATGAGGCATGACTAACACTGACACACACCAAGATATGAGATATGATTAACACACACACACATTAAGATATGAGATATGACTAACATAAACATGCACTCACAAAGATAGGAGATGTGACTAACATAGACATGCACACACAAAGATATGAGATATGACTAAACACAAACACACAAAGATATGAGACATGACTAATATAGACAGACACACATTAAGATATGAGATGTGACTAGCATGGACATACCCACAAATATATGAGACATGACTAACATAGACATGCACACACAAAGATATGAGACATGAGTAACATAAACATGCACTCACAAAGATTGGAGATGTGACTAACATAGACATGCACGCACAAAGATATGAGATATGACTAATATAGACAGACACACATTAAGATATGAGATATGATTAACACGGACACACACCAAGATATGAGATATGACTAACATGACACACACCAAGATATGAGCCATGGCTAGTGCACACACACAAGCTAAGATATGAGCCATGGCTAGCACAGAAACACACTAAGATATGAACCATGGCTAGCATAGAAACACATTAAGATATGAGCCATGGCTAGCACAGAAACACATTAAGATATGAGCCATGGCATCACGGAAACACACCAAGATATGAACCATGACTAGCACTGAAACACATTAAGATATGAGCCATGGCTAGCACGGAAATACACCAAGATATGAACCTTAGCCAGCTCAGACACCCACCAAGATATGGGCCATGGCTAGCATGGATATACACCAAGATATGAACCATGGCCAGCACAGACACACACCAAGATATGAGCCATGGCTAGCATGGATATACACCAAAATATGAAGCATGGCCAGCACAGACACACACTAAGATATGAATCATGGCCAGCCCAGACACACACCAATATATCAGCCATGGATCACATACTCCCACTAAGATATGAGCTATGACTAGCACGGATATACACAGAGAATTGAGCCATGGCTGTCACAGACACCCACCAAGATAGGAACCATGGCTATCACATACACACACAAAGATATGAGCCATGGTTAGCACAGATAATTACCAAGATATAAGCCACGACTAACATATACACTTGGTAACGTCCACCAAAGTTTGTATGAGGTTCTTGGTAAAGTTTCTACTGACGACCACGAAGATCCAAAACTTGCAGGCATTGGTGGGCGTGGCCGACGTGCAGGAAGATCAGCCGGTTAAGACCTTCAGAGAATGTAAATTTCATGTCCCCTGAGTTTTGAGTATGCATCAGATAGTACAGTCTGGCCACGTGGCTGGGTGCGTTCATGATAATGTAAGATAGAGACACGCAAAGAGCATTCTAGCCACACGAACCTGGGCGCTATCTCGCACTGAGCTCCACCTAGGATCGTTGATCAGTTTCAGCTCGGTAACTTCCAGCATCGGCAGGCCACTGAGCTTCTTCCACCGGGACTTGTGTATGATGGACAGAACGATCGTGAAGAGTTATTGAGTTATTTGCGGGTCATCATCATTGCACTCTGAACATGTCCATAGGTGCTCAGATCCCCTCCTCAGCAATTCCCGCAGTGTCCAGCGACTGATGACTCCAGTTCTATGTTGGTTGATAAGTCTTCTTATACAGCCACTAAGTTTTTCATTTCTGGCTGTGCCCATCTTAACTCCCATTTCCATCATCCGAAGAAGTGACGTGGATCTGTGTTTGTCGAAGTCCTGTGCTCTTCCCACATCTTGGAGGGCATTGATGATGTCCGCCCGATCCATTGGTTGCCCGTCCTCAACGACAGCACAGCTAGCCAACCTTGTCCGCTCTTCATTTTCCCATATTCCCACATGTCCAGGGACATAGACAAAGGTGACCTTATGTATTTTGGATTTCTGCAACGACTCTACCCATTGCATGCGTATAGAGCCCACCTCCACTTTTTTTATCATGCTCATCGAATCACTCAGTATACATGCGTTGGTGTAGTCTTGTGACTCTAACCATTTGAATGCCTTGGTCACTGTCATCGCCTCCATTGTCATACTACTCGTGGTCATGACGTATGCACCACTGTCTTCGTAGACTATTCTGCCTGCCAAGCGTGCTGTAAATGCCCATGCATTTCTTTGGTGTCGTCTTACAGATCCGTCTGTATAGATGACTGCATCTTTCTCATCGGTGTTATCGCAGATGAGATCGTTGACCTCAGCATTAACCACAACCAGGTTCTGTTCCCTACTTTTCCTGTCGAGTGTGACAATACACTAGAAAGTCCCCTTGAACGACGTAGGCACCTGTATCCGCTCCTCACCAACGCTGATATTGGTACGCCCACAGACCTGTTTGATGACATCTTCTGCTCGGCCCACCCATGATTTACCTCTTTTTAGCCTGGCACCTTTCCCTGTGTTGAGCAAGTGGTGCAATGGATGCTCTGTATCTGTACTAATCTCCAGGTATGCTCGTGCTCTCCAGATCTTGATTCTGTCATCCATGGTTGGAAAGTCAAGAAGATACCTCATTGCTACACAGGGAGTGTCCCGTGTACATCCCAAGATAATGCGCATGGCTTCATTTTGTATTTTCCCCAGCCTATCAATTTGAGTCGTACTAACAGTAAGATTTGCCAGGGCATACTCGATTGGTGCGAGGACTAATCCCTGGAACAGAAAAATAAGTAGCCTCTGCGCGATGTTGGCAGCTGCCATGATCTTCAAGGCGGCTAATCCTTTGCTGGATTTTGTTATCACATGGTCGACGTGGTCCCGAAAACCCAGGCTGCGATCAAACTTAACTCTGAGGTATGTCATCAACTTGTCCCTGGTCACCTCATCAGCTCCCATTTGTACTACCGGTGTGGCCGTATTAACGATATGATTGTTAAGGGAGAACCATGAAACTGATGCTTTATTAGGATTAACCGAGGCACCTGAAACCCCACACCAGGAAGAAGTGCGATCGAGTTTGTCTTGCATTGTGGAGGCGATTCCCCGTCTGTCTCTTCCCTGTCGATATACCAGAATATCATCAGCAAAAGTCGTAGTTCTTCCCCTCCCATCTAGCTGTTGTTCCATCATCGTTATTGTGTACACATTAAATAGAATTGGTGATAATGGTGAACCTTCTGGCAGCCCTGGACAAATGGATGTTGGCTCGGAAGACCAACTTCCACATCTGAGTATCACCTTCCTCTGAAACAGTGCAGCGGCGATCCATCTAATGAGGAAGGGGTGCACCGCCAGTTTAAGGAGCATATACGTGAGATATTAAAATGGTACCCTGTTGTATGCATCCTCCAGATCTATAGCAGCAGCACGTCTCCTCTCGTCTGTGGAAGCCTTCGAAGACGTCATAGGCAAAGACTGCCGCATTGAGCCATGTCTCTTTGTTATATCTATAACCTCCGAGTGTGGGTGGGAATGCACGTTTCTGTTCAAGGTGACAGGTGAGGACAGGGCAACTATTTTCTCCAGCAGCTTGCCCGCAGTGTTCTGCATTGTGATGATTCTGTAGGCACTGATCTGAGAATGGTCCTTGTTTGGCTTCGGTAGCGGTAGTAAGTAGCTATGTAGCCACTCCTTAATCTGGTCACTCCGAATGCTGGCATTAAACTCATTGGCTAGTTTTGTCAAGTCATCGTCAGCTAAATCGCCTATGTCATCGTACCGAACACCATCTGGACCAGGAGCAGTGTTGTGTGACCTTTTAAGTGTCGTGCGAATGGTATCAGTTGTGATTGTGAGATCTTCTTCCAGCACTACATCCGTACACAATTTTGACAATGATCCCCGTATCCTCATTTCTTTGGTCCGTCTGCTTAATGTAGCGGGCAAGCACGGCCTTCTCTTTGCTCTCATCAGATTTGTGCCATATCCGGCCTGTGCTCTGAAAGTCTGGTATGCTTCTGTGTCGTGTTGTGCCATTCATGCTCTGATGAAGACGCCAGAATGTGGCTAGCGATTTTTCTGAGCACACTTTTTTACAGAAGTCACCCCATTTGGCATCTTTTGCCTGCTTAGCATATACTTTAAAGTGCATCATTTTTTGTTCGACCTCTACTTTCAGACGCTTCAAGAGCTCAGGTTGTGTTCTTTCTGCCATGTCTTGGCCGTATGTCTCTTGCTCCGCCAAGCTTCCTCGACTTCTACGTTCCACCAGGGTGGCTACGTCCATCTCTCCTGCCTCCTACGAGGGGCGCTCTGTTTCTTATGTCTGATTTTGCTAATGACATCCTGGTCTGTTTTCTCGTAGTGGAATGTGTGGAGCTTTCTTTTCTGGCTTCTATTTCTGCTTTTATCAATTAGGAGGACACATGGATAGTGATCACTTCCGTGGAACCCCAGTGCACTCCACCTGCAAACCGGTGTGAAGTGGAAGACACCAATGCAAGGTCTGTGACACTATCAGAGTCCCCCTGTTTGAGTGGCCATTCTTGTTGCCCTTCCATCATTCAAGCACACTAAATCGACTGACACTAGTGCGTTCTCTAGGTCTTCTCCCTGTTTGTTGGTTATGACGTTACCACACTGGTTGCCTCTAGCATTAAAGTCTCCGCAGAAAATGACGTTCTCTTCATCGAACTCAAAGAGATTCTGCCATTGTTGTGTGTTCACCTTCCCATTACAGGCATACACATTTACAATCACGAAATGAACTGGGGTCTGCACCCTAACTGCATGTACCTGCAATTCTGCATTGTCCCACGCAGGCATATCAACCTCAGCTGCCACCATATTGTTGCGCACAAGGATGGCCTGCCCAAGGTGTCGCCTATTGTAGAAACAATGAAAACCAGGAGTACTTACTGTCCTGTCACCAAGAAAAGTTTCTTGTCAAACCATGAATGACAGTAATGGCGATCAGCGGTAGCAGCAACGTTACTACCGAGTCAGTGTAGGTTATTATGTGCAAGAACATCAGCCTTGGACTTGGCAAGCATTTCTCAAGACCTATCTCGTTTGGCGTTACCTCAGCAGCAACAGCTGTGGCCATATACAGCAACAACGACAAGACTAGAATGCACATGACCATGATACTGGCGTGTCGCCATGTGCACATAACCACAAAGCTTGTTGGATGACATGATGGTGTATGACATGATGGTGTAATTCTCCACTGTTATGTACACAACGTACCATACGGACAGAAAGCTAAATACGTGGGTGGCGAAAAACGAGACTTTGGCACATCCCGTTCAGTTGATTGACTTTGTAGCCAATGGTCTCTATCCAAACAAACAGTAGGCCAACCAGAACACCCGTGTCAGAGATCAGCAATGCAAAAATGTTAATGCTGAAAGAAAACATCTATCGCAAGCACAATAATCACTTCATCAATCTCAAGCACAATAATCACATCAATCTCAAGCACAATAATCACATCAATCTCAAACACAATAATCACTACATCTTAGTCTCAAACACAATAATCACTACAACAATTTCAAACACAATAATCACTATGACTAGTCTCAAACACAATAATCACTGCATCTTAGTCTTAAACACAAAAATCACATCAGTCTCAAACACAATAATCACTACATCTTAGTTTCAAACACAATCACTACAACAATCTCAAACACAATAATCACTTCATCAATCTCAAGCACAATAATCACTACATCTTAGTCTCACACACAAACAATAATCACTACATCATAGTCTCACACACAATAATCACTGCATCTTAGTCTCACACACAATAATCACTACATCTTAGTCTCACACACAATAATCACTGCATCTTAGTCTCACACACAATAATCACTACATCTTAGTCTCAAACACAATCACCACAACAATCTCAAACACAATAATCACTACAACAATCTCAAACACAATATTCACTACAACAATCTCAAACACAATAATCACCACAACAATCTCAAACACAATAATCACTACAACAATCTCAGGCACAATAATCACTACAACAATCTCAAGCACAATAATCACTACAACAATCTCAAACACAATAATCACTACAACAATCTCAAACACAATAATCATTACAACAATCTCAAACACAATAATCACTACAACAATCTCAAACACAATAATCACCACAACAATCTCAAACACAATAATCACTACAACAATCTCAGGCACAATAATCATTACAACAATCTCAGGCACAATAATCACTACAACAATCTCAAACACAATAATCATTACAACAATCTCAAACTGAATAATCATTACAACAATCTCAATCTCAGGCACAATAATCACCACAACAATCTCAGGCACAATAATCACCACAACAATCTCAAACACAATAATCACTACAACAATCTCAGGCACAATAATCACTACAACAATCTCAGGCACAATAATCACTACAACAATCTCAAACCCATAATCACTACAACAATCTCAAACACAATAATCACCACAACAATCTCAGGCACAATAATCACTACAACAATCTCAAACACTATAATTACTACAACAATCTCAGGCACAATAATCACTACAACAATCTCAAATACAATAATCACTACAACAATCTCAAACACAATAATTACTACAACAATCTCAGGCACAATAATCACTACAACAATCTCAAACACAATAATTACTACAACAATCTCAGGCACAATAATCACCACAACAATCTCAAACACAATAATCACTACAACAATCTCAAACACAATAATCACTACAACAATCTCAGGCACAATAATCACTACAACAATCTCAAACACAATAATCACTACAACAATCTCAGCCACAATAATCACTACAACAATCTCAAACACAATAATCACTACAACAATCTCAAACACAATAATCACTACAACAATCTCAGGCACAATAATCACTACAACAATCTCAGGCACAATAATCACTACAACAATCTCAAACACAATAATCACTACAACAATCTCAAACACAATAATCACTACAACAATCTCAAACACAATAATCACTACAACAATCTCAGGCACAATAATCACTACAACAATCTCAGGCACAATAATCACTACAACAATCTCAAACACAATAATCACTACAACAATCTCAAACACAATAATCACTACAACAATCTCAAACACAATCATTACAACAATCTCAAACACAATAATCATTACAACAATCTCAATCTCAGGCACAATAATCACCACAACAATCTCAGGCACAATAATCACCACAACAATCTCAAACACAATAATCACTACAACAATCTCAGGCACAATAATCACCACAACAATCTCAGGCACAATAATCACCACAACAATCTCAAACACAATAATCACTACAACAATCTCAAACACAATAATCACTACAACAATCTCAGGCACAATAATCACTACAACAATCTCAGGCACAATAATCACTACAACAATCTCAGGCACAATAATCACTACAACAATCTCAGGCACAATAATCACTACAACAATCTCAAACACAATAATCACTACAACAATCTCAAACACAATAATCACCACAACAATCTCAAACACAATAATCACTACAACAATCTCAGGCACAATAATCACTACAACAATCTCAAACACAATAATCACTACAACAATCTCAAACACAATAATCATTACAACAATCTCAAACACAATAATCATTACAACAATCTCAATCTCAGGCACAATAATCACCACAACAATCTCAGGCACAATAATCACCACAACAATCTCAAACACAATAATCACTACAACAATCTCAAACACAATAATCATTACAACAATCTCAAACACAATAATCATTACAACAATCTCAATCTCAGGCACAATAATCACCACAACAATCTCAGGCACAATAATCACCACAACAATCTCAGGCACAATAATCACTACAACAATCTCAAACACAATAATCACTACAACAATCTCAAACACAATAATCACTACAACAATCTCAGGCACAATAATCACTACAACAATCTCAAACACAATAATCACTACAACAATCTCAGGCACAATAATCATTACAACAATCTCAGGCACAATAATCACTACAACAATCTCAAACACAATAATCATTACAACAATCTCAAACACAATAATCATTACAACAATCTCAATCTCAGGCACAATAATCACCACAACAATCTCAGGCACAATAATCACCACAACAATCTCAAACACAATAATCACTACAACAATCTCAGGCACAATAATCACTACAACAATCTCAGGCACAATAATCACTACAACAATCTCAAACCCATAATCACTACAACAATCTCAAACACAATAATCACCACAACAATCACAGGCACAATAATCACTACAACAATCTCAAACACAATAATTACTACAACAATCTCAAACACAATAATCACTACAACAATCTCAAACACAATAATCACTACAACAATCTCAGCCACAATAATCACTACAACAATCTCAGCCACAATAATCACTACAACAATCTCAAACACAATAATCACTACAACAATCTCAAACACAATAATCACTACAACAATCTCAGGCACAATAATCACTACAACAATCTCAGGCACAATAATCACTACAACAATCTCAAACACAATAATCACTACAACAATCTCAAACACAATAATCACTACAACAATCTCAAACACAATAATCACTACAACAATCTCAGGCACAATAATCACTACAACAATCTCAGGCACAATAATCACTACAACAATCTCAAACACAATAATCACTACAACAATCTCAGGCACAATAATCACTACAACAATCTCAGGCACAATAATCACTACAACAATCTCAGGCACAATAATCACTACAACAATCTCAAGCACAATAATCACTACAACAATCTCAAACACAATAATCACTACAACAATCTCAAACACAATAATCATTACAACAATCTCAAACACAATAATCACTACAACAATCTCAAACACAATAATCACCACAACAATCTCAAACACAATAATCACTACAACAATCTTAAACACAATAATCACTACAACAATCTCAGGCACAATAATCACTACAACAATCTCAGGCACAATAATCACTACAACAATCTCAGGCACAATAATCACTACAACAATCTCAGGCACAATAATCACTACAACAATCTCAAACACAATAATCACTACAACAATCTCAAACACAATAATCACCACAACAATCTCAAACACAATAATCACTACAACAATCTCAGGCACAATAATCACTACAACAATCTCAAACACAATAATCACTACAACAATCTCAAACACAATAATCATTACAACAATCTCAAACACAATAATCATTACAACAATCTCAATCTCAGGCACAATAATCACCACAACAATCTCAGGCACAATAATCACCACAACAATCTCAAACACAATAATCACTACAACAATCTCAAACACAATAATCATTACAACAATCTCAAACACAATAATCACTACAACAATCTCAAACACAATAATCACTACAACAATCTCAGCCACAATAATCACTACAACAATCTCAGCCACAATAATCACTACAACAATCTCAAACACAATAATCACTACAACAATCTCAAACACAATAATCACTACAACAATCTCAGGCACAATAATCACTACAACAATCTCAGGCACAATAATCACTACAACAATCTCAAACACAATAATCACTACAACAATCTCAAACACAATAATCACTACAACAATCTCAAACACAATAATCACTACAACAATCTCAGGCACAATAATCACTACAACAATCTCAGGCACAATAATCACTACAACAATCTCAAACACAATAATCACTACAACAATCTCAAACACAATAATCACTACAACAATCTCAGGCACAATAATCACTACAACAATCTCAGGCACAATAATCACTACAACAATCTCAAGCACAATAATCACTACAACAATCTCAAACACAATAATCACTACAACAATCTCAAACACAATAATCATTACAACAATCTCAAACACAATAATCACTACAACAATCTCAAACACAATAATCACCACAACAATCTCAAACACAATAATCACTACAACAATCTTAAACACAATAATCACTACAACAATCTCAGGCACAATAATCACTACAACAATCTCAGGCACAATAATCACTACAACAATCTCAGGCACAATAATCACTACAACAATCTCAGGCACAATAATCACTACAACAATCTCAAACACAATAATCACTACAACAATCTCAAACACAATAATCACCACAACAATCTCAAACACAATAATCACTACAACAATCTCAGGCACAATAATCACTACAACAATCTCAAACACAATAATCACTACAACAATCTCAAACACAATAATCATTACAACAATCTCAAACACAATAATCATTACAACAATCTCAATCTCAGGCACAATAATCACCACAACAATCTCAGGCACAATAATCACCACAACAATCTCAAACACAATAATCACTACAACAATCTCAAACACAATAATCATTACAACAATCTCAAACACAATAATCATTACAACAATCTCAATCTCAGGCACAATAATCACCACAACAATCTCAGGCACAATAATCACCACAACAATCTCAGGCACAATAATCACTACAACAATCTCAAACACAATAATCACTACAACAATCTCAAACACAATAATCACTACAACAATCTCAGGCACAATAATCACTACAACAATCTCAAACACAATCACTACAACAATCTCAGGCACAATAATCACTACAACAATCTCAAACACAATAATCACTACAACAATCTCAAACACAATAATCACTACAACAATCTCAGGCACAATAATCACCACAACAATCTCAGGCACAATAATCACTACAACAATCTCAAGCACAATAATCATTACAACAATCTCAGGCACAATAATCACTACAACAATCTCAGGCACAATAATCACTACAACAATCTCAGGCACAATAATCACCACAACAATCTCAAACTGAATAATCATTACAACAATCTCAATCTCAGGCACAATAATCACCACAACAATCTCAGGCACAATAATCACCACAACAATCTCAAACACAATAATCACTACAACAATCTCAGGCACAATAATCACTACAACAATCTCAGGCACAATAATCACTACAACAATCTCAAACCATAATCACTACAACAATCTCAAACACAATAATCACCACAACAATCTCAGGCACAATAATCACTACAACAATCTCAAACACAATAATTACTACAACAATCTCAGGCACAATAATCACTACAACAATCTCAGGCGCAATAATCACTACAACAATCTCAAACACAATAATTACTACAACAATCTCAGGCACAATAATCACTACAACAATCTCAAACACAATAATTACTACAACAATCTCAGGCACAATAATCACCACAACAATCTCAAACACAATAATCACTACAACAATCTCAAACACAATAATCACTACAACAATCTCAGGCACAATAATCACTACAACAATCTCAAACACAATAATCACTACAACAATCTCAGGCACAATAATCACTACAACAATCTCAAACACAATAATCACTACAACAATCTCAAACACAATAATCACTACAACAATCTCAGGCACAATAATCACTACAACAATCTCAGGCACAATAATCACTACAACAATCTCAAACACAATAATCACTACAACAATCTCAAACACAATAATCACCACAACAATCTCAAACACAATAATCACTACAACAATCTCAGGCACAATAATCAGGCACAATAATCACTACAGCAATCTCAAACACAATAATCACCACAACAATCTCAGGCACAATAATCACTACAACAATCTCAGGCACAATAATCACCACAACAATCTCAAACACAATAATCACTACAACAATCTCAAACACAACAATCTCAAACACAATAATCACCACAACAATCACAGGCACAATAATCACTACAACAATCTCAAACACAATAATCACTACAACAATCTCAAACACAATATTTACTACAACAATCTCAAAGACAATAATCACTACAACAATCTCAAACACAATAATCACTACAACAATCTCAAACACAATAATCACTACAACAATCTCAAACACAATATTCACTACAACAATCTCAAACACAATAATCACCACAACAATCTCAAACACAATAATCACTACAACAATCTCAGGCACAATAATCACTACAACAATCTCAAGCACAATAATCACTACAACAATCTCAAACACAATAATCACTACAACAATCTCAAACACAATAATCATTACAACAATCTCAAACACAATAATCACTACAACAATCTCAAACACAATAATCACCACAACAATCTCAAACACAATAATCACTACAACAATCTCAGGCACAATAATCATTACAACAATCTCAGGCACAATAATCACTACAACAATCTCAAACACAATAATCATTACAACAATCTCAAACACAATAATCATTACAACAATCTCAATCTCAGGCACAATAATCACCACAACAATCTCAGGCACAATAATCACCACAACAATCTCAAACACAATAATCACTACAACAATCTCAGGCACAATAATCACTACAACAATCTCAGGCACAATAATCATTACAACAATCTCAGGCACAATAATCACTACAACAATCTCAAACACAATAATCATTACAACAATCTCAAACACAATAATCATTACAACAATCTCAATCTCAGGCACAATAATCACCACAACAATCTCAGGCACAATAATCACCACAACAATCTCAGGCACAATAATCACCACAACAATCTCAAACACAATAATCACTACAACAATCTCAGGCACAATAATCACTACAACAATCTCAGGCACAATAATCACTACAACAATCTCAAACCCCTAATCACTACAACAATCTCAAACACAATAATCACCACAACAATCTCAGGCACAATAATCACTACAACAATCTCAAACACAATAATTACTACAACAATCTCAGGCACAATAATCACTACAACATTCTCAAATACAATAATCACTACAACAATCTCAAACACAATAATTACTACAACAATCTCAGGCACAATAATCACTACAACAATCTCAAACACAATAATTACTACAACAATCTCAGGCACAATAATCACCACAACAATCTCAAACACAATAATCACTACAACAATCTCAAACACAATAATCACTACAACAATCTCAGGCACAATAATCACTACAACAATCTCAAACACAATAATCACTACAACAATCTCAGGCACAATAATCACTACAACAATCTCAAACACAATAATCACTACAACAATCTCAGGCACAATAATCACTACAACAATCTCAGGCACAATAATCACTACAACAATCTCAAAACACAATAATCACTACAACAATCTCAAACACAATAATCACCACAACAATCTCAAACACAATAATCACTACAACAATCTCAGGCACAATAATCAGGCACAATAATCACTACAGCAATCTCAAACACAATAATCACCACAACAATCTCAGGCACAATAATCACTACAACAATCTCAGGCACAATAATCACCACAACAATCTCAAACACAATAATCACTACAACAATCTCAAACACAACAATCTCAAACACAATAATCATTACAACAATCTCAATATCAGGCACAATAATCACCACAACAATCTCAGGCACAATAATCACCACAACAATCTCAAACACAATAATCACTACAACAATCTCAAACACAATCACTACAACAATCTCAGGCACAATAATCACTACAACAATCTCAAACACAATAATCACTACAACAATCTCAAACACAATAATCACTACAACAATCTCAAACACAATAATCACTACAACAATCTCAAACACAATAATCACTACAACAATCTCAAACACAATAATCACTACAACAATCTCAGGCACAATAATCACCACAACAATCTCAGGCACAATAATCACTACAACAATCTCAAACACAATAATCACTACAACAATCTCAGGCACAATAATCACTACAACAATCTCAGGCACAATAATCACTACAACAATCTCAAGCACAATAATCACTACAACAATCTCAAACACAATAATCACTACAACAATCTCAAACACAATAATCATTACAACAATCTCAAACACAATAATCACTACAACAATCTCAAACACAATAATCACCACAACAATCTCAAACACAATAATCACTACAACAATCTCAGGCACAATAATCATTACAACAATCTCAGGCACAATAATCACTACAACAATCTCAAACACAATAATCATTACAACAATCTCAAACACAATAATCATTACAACAATCTCAATCTCAGGCACAATAATCACCACAACAATCTCAGGCACAATAATCACCACAACAATCTCAAACACAATAATCACTACAACAATCTCAGGGACAATAATCACTACAACAATCTCAGGCACAATAATCATTACAACAATCTCGGGCACAATAATCACTACAACAATCTCAAACACAATAATCATTACAACAATCTCAAACACAATAATCATTACAACAATCTCAATCTCAGGCACAATAATCACCACAACAATCTCAAACACAATAATCACTACAACAATCTCAGGCAAAATAATCACTACAACAATCTCAGGCACAATAATCACTACAACAATCTCAAACCCATAATCACTACAACAATCTCAAACACAATAATCACCACAACAATCTCAGGCACAATAATCACTACAACAATCTCAAACACAATAATTACTACAACAATCTCAGGCACAATAATCACCACAACAATCTCAAACACAATAATCACTACAACAATCTCAGGCACAATAATCACTACAACAATCTCAAACACAATAATCACTACAACAATCTCAAACACAATAATCACTACAACAATCTCAGGCACAATAATCACTACAACAATCTCAGGCACAATAATCACTACAACAATCTCAAACACAATAATCACTACAACAATCTCAAACACAATAATCACCACAACAATCTCAAACACAATAATCACTACAACAATCTCAGGCACAATAATCACCACAACAATCTCAGGCACAATAATCACCACAACAATCTCAAACACAATAATCACTACAACAATCTCAAACACAATAATCACTACAACAATCTCAGGCACAATAATCACTACAACAATCTCAGGCACAATAATCACTACAACAATCTCAGGCACTATAATCACTACAACAATCTCAGGCACAATAATCACTACAACAATCTCAAACACAATAATCACTACAACAATCTCAAACACAATAATCACCACAACAATCTCAAACACAATAATCACTACAACAATCTCAGGCACAATAATCACTACAACAATCTCAAACACAATAATCACTACAACAATCTCAAACACAATAATCATTACAACAATCTCAAACACAATAATCACTACAACAATCTCAAACACAATAATCACTACAACAATCTCAAACACAATAATCACTACAACAATCTCAAACACAATAATCACTACAACAATCTCAAAGACAATAATCACTACAACAATCTCAAACACAATAATCACTACAACAATCTCAAACACAATAATCACTACAACAATCTCAAACACAATATTCACTACAACAATCTCAAACACAATAATCACCACAACAATCTCAAACACAATAATCACTACAACAATCTCAGGCACAATAATCACTACAACAATCTCAAGCACAATAATCACTACAACAATCTCAAACACAATAATCACTACAACAATCTCAAACACAATAATCATTACAACAATCTCAAACACAATAATCACTACAACAATCTCAAACACAATAATCACCACAACAATCTCAAACACAATAATCACTACAACAATCTCAGGCACAATAATCATTACAACAATCTCAGGCACAATAATCACTACAACAATCTCAAACACAATAATCATTACAACAATCTCAAACACAATAATCATTACAACAATCTCAATCTCAGGCACAATAATCACCACAACAATCTCAGGCACAATAATCACCACAACAATCTCAAACACAATAATCACTACAACAATCTCAGGCACAATAATCACTACAACAATCTCAGGCACAATAATCATTACAACAATCTCAGGCACAATAATCACTACAACAATCTCAAACACAATAATCATTACAACAATCTCAAACACAATAATCATTACAACAATCTCAATCTCAGGCACAATAATCACCACAACAATCTCAGGCACAATAATCACCACAACAATCTCAGGCACAATAATCACCACAACAATCTCAAACACAATAATCACTACAACAATCTCAGGCACAATAATCACTACAACAATCTCAGGCACAATAATCACTACAACAATCTCAAACCCCTAATCACTACAACAATCTCAAACACAATAATCACCACAACAATCTCAGGCACAATAATCACTACAACAATCTCAAACACAATAATTACTACAACAATCTCAGGCACAATAATCACTACAACAATCTCAAATACAATAATCACTACAACAATCTCAAACACAATAATTACTACAACAATCTCAGGCACAATAATCACTACAACAATCTCAAACACAATAATTACTACAACAATCTCAGGCACAATAATCACCACAACAATCTCAAACACAATAATCACTACAACAATCTCAAACACAATAATCACTACAACAATCTCAGGCACAATAATCACTACAACAATCTCAAACACAATAATCACTACAACAATCTCAGGCACAATAATCACTACAACAATCTCAAACACAATAATCACTACAACAATCTCAGGCACAATAATCACTACAACAATCTCAGGCACAATAATCACTACAACAATCTCAAACACAATAATCACTACAACAATCTCAAACACAATAATCACCACAACAATCTCAAACACAATAATCACTACAACAATCTCAGGCACAATAATCAGGCACAATAATCACTACAGCAATCTCAAACACAATAATCACCACAACAATCTCAGGCACAATAATCACTACAACAATCTCAGGCACAATAATCACCACAACAATCTCAAACACAATAATCACTACAACAATCTCAAACACAACAATCTCAAACACAATAATCATTACAACAATCTCAATATCAGGCACAATAATCACCACAACAATCTCAGGCACAATAATCACCACAACAATCTCAAACACAATAATCACTACAACAATCTCAAACACAATCACTACAACAATCTCAGGCACAATAATCACTACAACAATCTCAAACACAATAATCACTACAACAATCTCAAACACAATAATCACTACAACAATCTCAAACACAATAATCACCACAACAATCTCAAACACAATAATCACTACAACAATCTCAGGCACAATAATCACTACAACAATCTCAAACACAATAATCACTACAACAATCTCAAACACAATAATCACTACAACAATCTCAGGCACAATAATCACTACAACAATCTCAGGCACAATAATCACTACAACAATCTCAAACACAATAATCACTACAACAATCTCAAACACAATAATCACCACAACAATCTCAAACACAATAATCACTACAACAATCTCAGGCACAATAATCACCACAACAATCTCAGGCACAATAATCACCACAACAATCTCAAACACAATAATCACTACAACAATCTCAAACACAATAATCACTACAACAATCTCAGGCACAATAATCACTACAACAATCTCAGGCACAATAATCACTACAACAATCTCAGGCACAATAATCACTACAACAATCTCAGGCACAATAATCACTACAACAATCTCAAACACAATAATCACTACAACAATCTCAAACACAATAATCACCACAACAATCTCAAACACAATAATCACTACAACAATCTCAGGCACAATAATCACTACAACAATCTCAAACACAATAATCACTACAACAATCTCAAACACAATAATCACTACAACAATCTCAAACACAATAATCACTACAACAATCTCAAACACAATAATCACTACAACAATCTCAAACACAATAATCACTACAACAATCTCAAACACAATATTTACTACAACAATCTCAAAGACAATAATCACTACAACAATCTCAAACACAATAATCACTACAACAATCTCAAACACAATAATCACTACAACAATCTCAAACACAATAATCACTACAACAATCTCAAACACAATAATCACCACAACAATCTCAAACACAATAATCACTACAACAATCTCAGGCACAATAATCACTACAACAATCTCAAGCACAATAATCACTACAACAATCTCAAACACAATAATCACTACAACAATCTCAAACACAATAATCATTACAACAATCTCAAACACAATAATCACTACAACAATCTCAAACACAATAATCACCACAACAATCTCAAACACAATAATCACTACAACAATCTCAGGCACAATAATCATTACAACAATCTCAGGCACAATAATCACTACAACAATCTCAAACACAATAATCATTACAACAATCTCAAACACAATAATCATTACAACAATCTCAATCTCAGGCACAATAATCACCACAACAATCTCAGGCACAATAATCACCACAACAATCTCAAACACAATAATCACTACAACAATCTCAGGCACAATAATCACTACAACAATCTCAGGCACAATAATCATTACAACAATCTCAGGCACAATAATCACTACAACAATCTCAAACACAATAATCATTACAACAATCTCAAACACAATAATCATTACAACAATCTCAATCTCAGGCACAATAATCACCACAACAATCTCAGGCACAATAATCACCACAACAATCTCAGGCACAATAATCACCACAACAATCTCAAACACAATAATCACTACAACAATCTCAGGCACAATAATCACTACAACAATCTCAGGCACAATAATCACTACAACAATCTCAAACCCCTAATCACTACAACAATCTCAAACACAATAATCACCACAACAATCTCAGGCACAATAATCACTACAACAATCTCAAACACAATAATTACTACAACAATCTCAGGCACAATAATCACTACAACAATCTCAAATACAATAATCACTACAACAATCTCAAACACAATAATTACTACAACAATCTCAGGCACAATAATCACTACAACAATCTCAAACACAATAATTACTACAACAATCTCAGGCACAATAATCACCACAACAATCTCAAACACAATAATCACTACAACAATCTCAAACACAATAATCACTACAACAATCTCAGGCACAATAATCACTACAACAATCTCAAACACAATAATCACTACAACAATCTCAGGCACAATAATCACTACAACAATCTCAAACACAATAATCACTACAACAATCTCAGGCACAATAATCACTACAACAATCTCAGGCACAATAATCACTACAACAATCTCAAACACAATAATCACTACAACAATCTCAAACACAATAATCACCACAACAATCTCAAACACAATAATCACTACAACAATCTCAGGCACAATAATCAGGCACAATAATCACTACAGCAATCTCAAACACAATAATCACCACAACAATCTCAGGCACAATAATCACTACAACAATCTCAGGCACAATAATCACCACAACAATCTCAAACACAATAATCACTACAACAATCTCAAACACAACAATCTCAAACACAATAATCATTACAACAATCTCAATATCAGGCACAATAATCACCACAACAATCTCAGGCACAATAATCACCACAACAATCTCAAACACAATAATCACTACAACAATCTCAAACACAATCACTACAACAATCTCAGGCACAATAATCACTACAACAATCTCAAACACAATAATCACTACAACAATCTCAAACACAATAATCACTACAACAATCTCAAACACAATAATCACTACAACAATCTCAAACACAATAATCACTACAACAATCTCAAACACAATAATCACTACAACAATCTCAAACACAATAATCACTACAACAATCTCAAACACAATAATCACTACAACAATCTCAGGCACAATAATCACCACAACAATCTCAGGCACAATAATCACTACAACAATCTCAAACACAATAATCACTACAACAATCTCAGGCACAATAATCACTACAACAATCTCAGGCACAATAATCACTACAACAATCTCAAGCACAATAATCACTACAACAATCTCAAACACAATCACTACAACAATCTCAGGCACAATAATCACTACAACAATCTCAAACACAATAATCACTACAACAATCTCAAACACAATAATCATTACAACAATCTCAAACACAATAATCACTACAACAATCTCAAACACAATAATCACCACAACAATCTCAAACACAATAATCACTACAACAATCTCAGGCACAATAATCATTACAACAATCTCAGGCACAATAATCACTACAACAATCTCAAACACAATAATCATTACAACAATCTCAAACACAATAATCATTACAACAATCTCAATCTCAGGCACAATAATCACCACAACAATCTCAGGCACAATAATCACCACAACAATCTCAAACACAATAATCACTACAACAATCTCAGGGACAATAATCACTACAACAATCTCAGGCACAATAATCATTACAACAATCTCAGGCACAATAATCACTACAACAATCTCAAACACAATAATCATTACAACAATCTCAAACACAATAATCATTACAACAATCTCAATCTCAGGCACAATAATCACCACAACAATCTCAGGCACAATAATCACCACAACAATCTCAAACACAATAATCACTACAACAATCTCAGGCACAATAATCACTACAACAATCTCAGGCACAATAATCACTACAACAATCTCAGGCACAATAATCACTACAACAATCTCAAACACAATAATCACCACAACAATCTCAGGCACAATAATCACTACAACAATCTCAAACACAATAATTACTACAACAATCTCAGGCACAATAATCACTACAACAATCTCAAATACAATAATCACTACAACAATCTCAAACACAATAATTACTACAACAATCTCAGGCACAATAATCACTACAACAATCTCAAACACAATAATTACTACAACAATCTCAGGCACAATAATCACCACAACAATCTCAAACACAATAATCACTACAACAATCTCAAACACAATAATCACTACAACAATCTCAGGCACAATAATCACTACAACAATCTCAAACACAATAATCACTACAACAATCTCAGGCACAATAATCACTACAACAATCTCAAACACAATAATCACTACAACAATCTCAAACACAATAATCACTACAACAATCTCAGGCACAATAATCACTACAACAATCTCAGGCACAATAATCACTACAACAATCTCAAACACAATAATCACTACAACAATCTCAAACAATAATCACCACAACAATCTCAAACACAATAATCACTACAACAATCTCAGGCACAATAATCACCACAACAATCTCAGGCACAATAATCACCACAACAATCTCAAACACAATAATCACTACAACAATCTCAAACACAATAATCACTACAACAATCTCAGGCACAATAATCACTACAACAATCTCAGGCACAATAATCACTACAACAATCTCAGGCACAATAATCACTACAACAATCTCAAACACAATAATCACTACAACAATCTCAAACACAATAATCACCACAACAATCTCAAACACAATAATCATTACAACAATCTCAATCTCAGGCACAATAATCACCACAACAATCTCAGGCACAATAATCACCACAACAATCTCAAACACAATAATCACTACAACAATCTCAAACACAATAATCATTACAACAATCTCAAACACAATAATCATTACAACAATCTCAATCTCAGGCACAATAATCACCACAACAATCTCAGGCACAATAATCACCACAACAATCTCAGGCACAATAATCACTACAACAATCTCAAACACAATAATCACTACAACAATCTCAAACACAATAATCACTACAACAATCTCAGGCACAATAATCACTACAACAATCTCAAACACAATAATCACTACAACAATCTCAGGCACAATAATCACTACAACAATCTCAAACACAATAATCACTACAACAATCTCAAACACAATAATCACTACAACAATCTCAGGCACAATAATCACTACAACAATCTCAGGCACAATAATCACTACAACAATCTCAAGCACAATAATCATTACAACAATCTCAGGCACAATAATCACTACAACAATCTCAGGCACAATAATCACTACAACAATCTCAGGCACAATAATCACCACAACAATCTCAGGCACAATAATCACTACAACAATCTCAGGCACAATAATCACCACAACAATCTCAAACACAATAATCACTACAACAATCTCAAACACAATAATCATTACAACAATCTCAAACACAATAATCATTACAACAATCTCAAACACAATAATCACTACAACAATCTCAAACACAATAATCACCACAACAATCTCAAACACAATAATCACTACAACAATCTCAGGCACAATAATCATTACAACAATCTCAGGCACAATAATCACTACAACAATCTCAAACTCAATAATCATTACAACAATCTCAAACACAATAATCATTACAACAATCTCAATCTCAGGCACAATAATCACCGCAACAATCTCAGGCACAATAATCACCACAACAATCTCAAACACAATAATCACTACAACAATCTCAGGCACAATAATCACTACAACAATCTCAGGCACAATAATCACTACAACAATCTCAAACCCATAATCACTACAACAATCTCAAACACAATAATCACCACAACAATCTCAGGCACAATAATCACTACAACAATCTCAAACACAATAATTACTACAACAATCTCAGGCACAATAATCACTACAACAATCTCAGGCGCAATAATCACTACAACAATCTCAAACACAATAATTACTACAACAATCTCAGGCACAATAATCACTACAACAATCTCAAACACAATAATTACTACAACAATCTCAGGCACAATAATCACCACAACAATCTCAAACACAATAATCACTACAACAATCTCAAACACAATAATCACTACAACAATCTCAGGCACAATAATCACTACAACAATCTCAAACACAATAATCACTACAACAATCTCAGGCACAATAATCACTACAACAATCTCAAACACAATAATCACTACAACAATCTCAAACACAATAATCACTACAACAATCTCAGGCACAATAATCACTACAACAATCTCAGGCACAATAATCACTACAACAATCTCAAACACAATAATCACTACAACAATCTCAAACACAATAATCACCACAACAATCTCAAACACAATAATCACTACAACAATCTCAGGCACAATAATCAGGCACAATAATCACTACAGCAATCTCAAACACAATAATCACCACAACAATCTCAGGCACAATAATCACTACAACAATCTCAGGCACAATAATCACCACAACAATCTCAAACACAATAATCACTACAACAATCTCAAACACAACAATCTCAAACACAATATTCACTACAACAATCTCAAACACAATAATCACTACAACAATCTCAAACACAATAATCACTACAACAATCTCAAACACAATATTTACTACAACAATCTCAAAGACAATAATCACTACAACAATCTCAAACACAATAATCACTACAACAATCTCAAACACAATAATCACCACAACAATCTCAAACACAATAATCACTACAACAATCTCAGGCACAATAATCACTACAACAATCTCAAGCACAATAATCACTACAACAATCTCAAACACAATAATCACTACAACAATCTCAGGCACAATAATCATTACAACAATCTCAGGCACAATAATCACTACAACAATCTCAAACACAATAATCACTACAACAATCTCAAACACAATAATCATTACAACAATCTCAATCTCAGGCACAATAATCACCACAACAATCTCAGGCACAATAATCACCACAACAATCTCAAACACAATAATCACTACAACAATCTCAGGCACAATAATCACTACAACAATCTCAGGCACAATAATCATTACAACAATCTCAGGCACAATAATCACTACAACAATCTCAAACACAATAATCATTACAACAATCTCAAACACAATAATCATTACAACAATCTCAATCTCAGGCACAATAATCACCACAACAATCTCAGGCACAATAATCACCACAACAATCTCAAACACAATAATCACTACAACAATCTCAGGCACAATAATCACTACAACAATCTCAGGCACAATAATCACTACAACAATCTCAAACCCATAATCACTACAACAATCTCAAACACAATAATCACCACAACAATCTCAGGCACAATAATCACTACAACAATCTCAAACACAATAATTACTACAACAATCTCAGGCACAATAATCACTACAACAATCTCAAATACAATAATCACTACAACAATCTCAAACACAATAATTACTACAACAATCTCAGGCACAATAATCACTACAACAATCTCAAACACAATAATTACTACAACAATCTCAGGCACAATAATCGCCACAACAATCTCAAACACAATAATCACTACAACAATCTCAAACACAATAATCACTACAACAATCTCAGGCACAATAATCACTACAACAATCTCAAACACAATAATCAC
Organism: Megaustenia siamemsis; assembly: GCA_032433765.1. Lineage (NCBI taxonomy): Eukaryota > Metazoa > Mollusca > Gastropoda > Stylommatophora > Ariophantidae > Megaustenia > Megaustenia siamemsis. The sequence goes on along the minus strand of JAVIAB010000124.1, from coordinate 2,646,038 downwards.
TACAACAATCTCAGGCACAATAATCACTACAACAATCTCAAACACAATAATCACTACAACAATCTCAAACACAATAATCACTACAACAATCTCAGGCACAATAATCACTACAACAATCTCAGGCACAATAATCACTACAACAATCTCAAACACAATAATCACTACAACAATCTCAAACACAATAATCACCACAACAATCTCAAACACAATAATCACTACAACAATCTCAGGCACAATAATCAGGCACAATAATCACTACAGCAATCTCAAACACAATAATCACTACAACAATCTCAGGCACAATAATCACAACAATCTCAAACACAATAATCACTACAACAATCTCAAACACAACAATCTCAAACACAATAATCATTACAACAATCTCAATATCAGGCACAATAATCACCACAACAATCTCAGGCACAATAATCACCACAACAATCTCAAACACAATAATCACTACAACAATCTCAAACACAATCACTACAACAATCTCAGGCACAATAATCACTACAACAATCTCAAACACAATAATCACTACAACAATCTCAAACACAATAATCACTACAACAATCTCAAACACAATAATCACTACAACAATCTCAAACACAATAATCACTACAACAATCTCAAACACAATAATCACTACAACAATCTCAGGCACAATAATCACCACAACAATCTCAGGCACAATAATCACTACAACAATCTCAAACACAATAATCATTACAACAATCTCAAACACAATAATCACTACAACAATCTCAAACACAATATTTACTACAACAATCTCAAACACAATAATCACTACAACAATCTCAAACACAATAATCACTACAACAATCTCAAACACAATAATCACTACAACAATCTCAGGCACAATAATCACTACAACAATCTCAGGCACAATAATCACTACAACAATCTCAAGCACAATAATCACTACAACAATCTCAAACACAATAATCACTACAACAATCTCAAACACAATAATCATTACAACAATCTCAAACACAATAATCACTACAACAATCTCAAACACAATAATCACCACAACAATCTCAAACACAATAATCACTACAACAATCTCAGGCACAATAATCATTACAACAATCTCAGGCACAATAATCACTACAACAATCTCAAACACAATAATCATTACAACAATCTCAAACACAATAATCATTACAACAATCTCAATCTCAGGCACAATAATCACCACAACAATCTCAGGCACAATAATCACCACAACAATCTCAAACACAATAATCACTACAACAATCTCAGGGACAATAATCACTACAACAATCTCAGGCACAATAATCATTACAACAATCTCAGGCACAATAATCACTACAACAATCTCAAACACAATAATCATTACAACAATCTCAAACACAATAATCATTACAACAATCTCAATCTCAGGCACAATAATCACCACAACAATCTCAGGCACAATAATCACCACAACAATCTCAAACACAATAATCACTACAACAATCTCAGGCACAATAATCACTACAACAATCTCAGGCACAATAATCACTACAACAATCTCAAACCCATAATCACTACAACAATCTCAAACACAATAATCACCACAACAATCTCAGGCACAATAATCACTACAACAATCTCAAACACAATAATTACTACAACAATCTCAGGCACAATAATCACTACAACAATCTCAAATACAATAATTACTACAACAATCTCAGGCACAATAATCACCACAACAATCTCAGGCACAATAATCACTACAACAATCTCAAACACAATAATTACTACAACAATCTCAGGCACAATAATCACCACAACAATCTCAGGCACAATAATCACTACAACAATCTCAAACACAATAATTACTACAACAATCTCAAACACAATAATCACTACAACAATCTCAAACACAATAATCACTACAACAATCTCAAACACAATAATCACTACAACAATCTCAAACACAATAATCACTACAACAATCTCAAACACAATAATCACTACAACAATCTCAAACACAATAATCACTACAACAATCTCAAACACAATAATCACTACAACAATCTCAAACACAATAATTACTACAACAATCTCAAACACAATAATCACTACAACAATCTCAAATACAATAATTACTACAACAATCTCAGGCACAATAATCACCACAACAATCTCAGGCACAATAATCACTACAACAATCTCAAACACAATAATTACTACAACAATCTCAGGCACAATAATCACTACAACAATCTAAAATACAATAATCACTACAACAATCTCAAACACAATAATCACCACAACAATCTCAGGCACAATAATCACTACAACAATCTCAAACACAATAATTACTACAACAATCTCAGGCACAATAATCACTACAACAATCTCAAACACAATAATTACTACAACAATCTCAGGCACAATAATCACTACAACAATCTCAAACACAATAATTACTACAACAATCTCAGGCACAATAATCACCACAACAATCTCAAACACAATAATCACTACAACAATCTCAAACACAATAATCACTACAACAATCTCAGGCACAATAATCACTACAACAATCTCAAACACAATAATCACTACAACTATCTCAAACACAATAATCACTACAACAATCTCAGGCACAATAATCACTACAACAATCTCAGGCACAATAATCACTACAACAATCTCAAACACAATAATCACTACAACAATCTCAAACACAATAATCACCACAACAATCTCAAACACAATAATCACTACAAAAATCTCAGGCACAATAATCAGGCACAATAATCACTACAGCAATCTCAAACACAATAATCACCACAACAATCTCAGGCACAATAATCACTACAACAATCTCAGGCACAATAATCACCACAACAATCTCAAACACAATAATCACTACAACAATCTCAAACACAACAATCTCAAACACAATAATCATTACAACAATCTCAATATCAGGCACAATAATCACCACAACAATCTCAGGCACAATAATCACCACAACAATCTCAAACACAATAATCACTACAACAATCTCAAACACAATCACTACAACAATCTCAAACACAATAATCACTACAACAATCTCAGGCACAATAATCACTACAACAATCTCAGGCACAATAATCACTACAACAATCTCAAGCACAATAATCACTACAACAATCTCAAACACAATAATCACTACAACAATCTCAAACACAATAATCATTACAACAATCTCAAACACAATAATCACCACAACAATCTCAAACACAATAATCACTACAACAATCTCAGGCACAATAATCATTACAACAATCTCAGGCACAATAATCACTACAACAATCTCAAACACAATAATCATTACAACAATCTCAAACACAATAATCATTACAACAATCTCAATCTCAGGCACAATAATCACCACAACAATCTCAGGCACAATAATCACCACAACAATCTCAAACACAATAATCACTACAACAATCTCAGGGACAATAATCACTACAACAATCTCAGGCACAATAATCATTACAACAATCTCAGGCACAATAATCACTACAACAATCTCAAACACAATAATCATTACAACAATCTCAAACACAATAATCATTACAACAATCTCAATCTCAGGCACAATAATCACCACAACAATCTCAGGCACAATAATCACCACAACAATCTCAAACACAATAATCACTACAACAATCTCAGGCACAATAATCACTACAACAATCTCAGGCACAATAATCACTACAACAATCTCAAACCCATAATCACTACAACAATCTCAAACACAATAATCACCACAACAATCTCAGGCACAATAATCACTACAACAATCTCAAACACAATAATTACTACAACAATCTCAGGCACAATAATCACTACAACAATCTCAAATACAATAATCACTACAACAATCTCAAACACAATAATTACTACAACAATCTCAGGCACAATAATCACTACAACAATCTCAAACACAATAATTACTACAACAATCTCAGGCACAATAATCACCACAACAATCTCAAACACAATAATCACTACAACAATCTCAAACACAATAATCACTACAACAATCTCAGGCACAATAATCACTACAACAATCTCAAACACAATAATCACTACAACTATCTCAAACACAATAATCACTACAACAATCTCAGGCACAATAATCACTACAACAATCTCAGGCACAATAATCACTACAACAATCTCAAACACAATAATCACTACAACAATCTCAAACACAATAATCACCACAACAATCTCAAACACAATAATCACTACAACAATCTCAGGCACAATAATCAGGCACAATAATCACTACAGCAATCTCAAACACAATAATCACCACAACAATCTCAGGCACAATAATCACTACAACAATCTCAGGCACAATAATCACCACAACAATCTCAAACACAATAATCACTACAACAATCTCAAACACAACAATCTCAAACACAATAATCATTACAACAATCTCAATATCAGGCACAATAATCACCACAACAATCTCAGGCACAATAATCACCACAACAATCTCAAACACAATAATCACTACAACAATCTCAAACACAATCACTACAACAATCTCAGGCACAATAATCACTACAACAATCTCAAACACAATAATCACTACAACAATCTCAAACACAATAATCACTACAACAATCTCAAACACAATAATCACTACAACAATCTCAAACACAATAATCACTACAACAATCTCAAACACAATAATCACTACAACAATCTCAGGCACAATAATCACCACAACAATCTCAAACACAATAATCACTACAACAATCTCAAACACAACAATCTCAAACACAATAATCATTACAACAATCTCAATATCAGGCACAATAATCACCACAACAATCTCAGGCACAATAATCACCACAACAATCTCAAACACAATAATCACTACAACAATCTCAAACACAATCACTACAACAATCTCAGGCACAATAATCACTACAACAATCTCAAACACAATAATCACTACAACAATCTCAAACACAATAATCACTACAACAATCTCAAACACAATAATCACTACAACAATCTCAAACACAATAATCACTACAACAATCTCAAACACAATAATCACTACAACAATCTCAGGCACAATAATCACCACAACAATCTCAGGCACAATAATCACTACAACAATCTCAAACCCATAATCACTACAACAATCTCAAACACAATAATCACCACAACAATCTCAGGCACAATAATCACTACAACAATCTCAAACACAATAATTACTACAACAATCTCAGGCACAATAATCACTACAACAATCTCAAATACAATATTCACTACAACAATCTCAAACACAATAATTACTACAACAATCTCAAACACAATAATCACTACAACAATCTCAAACACAATAATCACTACAACAATCTCAAATACAATATTCACTACAACAATCTCAAACACAATAATCACTACAACAATCTCAAACACAATAATCACTACAACAATCTCAGGCACAATAATCACCACAACAATCTCAAACACAATAATCACTACAACAATCTCAAACACAATAATCACTACAACAATCTCAGGCACAATAATCACTACAACAATCTCAAACACAATAATCACTACAACAATCTCAGGCACAATAATCACTACAACAATCTCAGGCACAATAATCACTACAACAATCTCAGGCACAATAATCACTACAACAATCTCAAACACAATAATCACTACAACAATCTCAAACACAATAATCACCACAACAATCTCAAACACAATAATCACTACAACAATCTCAGGCACAATAATCAAGCACAATAATCACTACAGCAATCTCAAACACAATAATCACCACAACAATCTCAGGCACAATAATCACTACAACAATCTCAGGCACAATAATCACCACAACAATCTCAAACACAATAATCACCACAACAATCTCAAACACAATAATCACTACAACAATCTCAAACACAACAATCTCAAACACACTAATCATTACAACAATCTCAATATCAGGCACAATAATCACCACAACAATCTCAGGCACAATAATCACCACAACAATCTCAAACACAATAATCACTACAACAATCTCAAACACAATCACTACAACAATCTCAGGCACAATAATCACTACAACAATCTCAAACACAATAATCACTACAACAATCTCAAACACAATAATCACTACAACAATCTCAAACACAATAATCACTACAACAATCTCAAACACAATAATCACTACAACAATCTCAAACACAATAATCACTACAACAATCTCAGGCACAATAATCACCACAACAATCTCAGGCACAATAATCACTACAACAATCTCAAACACAATAATCATTACAACAATCTCAAACACAATAATCACTACAACAATCTCAAACACAATATTTACTACAACAATCTCAAACACAATAATCACTACAACAATCTCAAACACAATAATCACTACAACAATCTCAAACACAATAATCACTACAACAATCTCAGGCACAATAATCACTACAACAATCTCAGGCACAATAATCACTACAACAATCTCAAACACAATAATCACTACAACAATCTCAAACACAATAATCACTACAACAATCTCAAACACAATAATCACTACACCAATCTCAGGCACAATAATCACTACAACAATCTCAGGCACAATAATCACTACAACAATCTCAAACACAATCATTACAACAATCTCAAACACAATAATCATTACAACATTCTCAATCTCAGGCACAATAATCACCACAACAATCTCAGGCACAATAATCACCACAACAATCTCAAACACAATAATCACTACAACAATCTCAGGCACAATAATCACCACAACAATCTCAGGCACAATAATCACCACAACAATCTCAAACACAATAATCACTACAACAATCTCAAACACAATAATCACTACAACAATCTCAAACACAATAATCACTACAACAATCTCAGGCACAATAATCACTACAACAATCTCAGGCACAATAATCACTACAACAATCTCAGGCACAATAATCACTACAACAATCTCAAACACAATAATCACTACAACAATCTCAAACACAATAATCACCACAACAATCTCAAACACAATAATCACTACAACAATCTCAGGCACAATAATCACTACAACAATCTCAAACACAATAATCACTACAACAATCTCAAACACAATAATCATTACAACAATCTCAAACACAATAATCATTACAACAATCTCAATCTCAGGCACAATAATCACCACAACAATCTCAGGCACAATAATCACCACAACAATCTCAAACACAATAATCACTACAACAATCTCAAACACAATAATCATTACAACAATCTCAAACACAATAATCATTACAACAATCTCAATCTCAGGCACAATAATCACCACAACAATCTCAGGCACAATAATCACCACAACAATCTCAGGCACAATAATCACTACAACAATCTCAAACACAATAATCACTACAACAATCTCAAACACAATAATCACTACAACAATCTCAGGCACAATAATCACTACAACAATCTCAAACACAATAATCACTACAACAATCTCAGGCACAATAATCACTACAACAATCTCAAACACAATAATCACTACAACAATCTCAAACACAATAATCACTACAACAATCTCAGGCACAATAATCACCACAACAATCTCAGGCACAATAATCACTACAACAATCTCAAATACAATAATCACTACAACAATCTCAAACACAATAATCACTACAACAATCTCAAACACAATATTTACTACAACAATCTCAAGCACAATAATCACTAATTCTCTTCTTCTCTCTATTTGAAGCCTTCCATTATCGTGCTTTCATCCTCGGGGCTTGATGGTAACATCTTCACATCTACAGCTGCCCACTAAAGCTCTGTCCACATCTACAGTCATCTATTGAAGTACTCCACCTGATGTTTTCTCTTGAGCTGTCTCAACTTGTACTCACTGTCCCTCCCCAAGTGAGACAACTCGTTAGCACTCTGGCTGTAGCTTGACCAGGACAACAGCAGTGAAATCCCATGCTGGAACATGTCATGTTGACTTGGACACTCATGACAATAGTAGGCAGAAAGCACCAATACTGATGTTGTTAACACAAGCGTACAACTGTTCATGTTGCTAACACAAGCATACAACTGTTCATGTTGCTAACACAAGCATACAACTGTTCATGTTGCTAACACAAACATACAACTGTTCATGTTGCTAACACAAGCATACAACTGTTCATGTTGCTAACACAAGCATACAACTGTTGATTCTTTGTCTTGCTTGCTGCAGGTGTTTGCTGCCATCAGTCATGAACAGAATGATTCAGAAATATTTGGGGTCAACCACAGCTGTATTACTCCAGGTCTCAAATCTACACCAGGGACATTACCCGGGCCAAGATGGCTTCAGTCAGAAAAACACCAGCACACATCAATGCCTCCAGATGTGAGGACACTCCGGTATCTATAAACAGGTACCTACCCATTTGTTTATACAATCACAAGTTATCGCTACCTGTAGACCATGTGTGTTCTTCTTGTATAATCACAAGTTATAGCTAACTGTAGACCATGTGTGTTCTTCTTGTGTAATCCCAAGTTATAGCTAACTGTAGACCATGTGTGTTCTTCTTGTATAATCACAAGTTATAGCTAACTGTAGACCATGTGTGTTCTTCTTGTGTAATCCCAAGTTGTTGCTACCTGTAGACCATGTGTGTTCTTCTTGTATAATCCCAAGTTATTGCTACCTGTAGACCATGTGTGTTCTTCTTGTATAATCCCAAGTTGTTGCTACCTGTAGACCATGTGTGTTCTTCTTGTATAATCACAAGTTATTGCTACCTGTAGACCATGTGTGTTCTTCTTGTATAATCCCAAGTTATTGCTACCTGTTGACCATGTGTGTTCTTCTTGTATAATCCCAAGTTGTTGCTACCTGTAGACCATGTGTGTTCTTCTTGTATAATCCCAAGTTATAGCTACCTGTAGACCATGTGTGTTCTTCTTGTATAAACACAAGTTATTGCTACCTGTTGACCATGTGTGTTCTTCTTGTATAATCCCAAGTTGTTGCTACCTGTAGACCATGTGTGTTCTTGTATAATCACAAGTTATAGCTACCTGTAGACCATGTGTGTTCTTCTTGTATAATCCCAAGTTGTTGCTACCTGTTGACCATGTGTGCTCTGTTTGTATAAACACAAGTTATAGCTACCTGTTGACCATGTGTGTTCTTCTTGTATAAACACAAGTTATAGCTACCTGTAGACCTATATCCCTCACAAAGTTAATGTACTCTATGTCCCTCACTGAGTTTATGTGCTCTATGTTCCTCTCAAAGTTTATGTGCTCTATGTTCCTCTCAAAGTTTAAGTGCTCTATGTTCCTCTCAAAGTTTATGTGCTCTATTTCCCTCACAAAGTTTATGCCCAATGTCCCTCACAAAGTTTAAGTGCTCTATGTCCCTCACAAAGTTTATGTGCCTTATGTCCCTCACAAAGTGTATGCCCTATGCCCCTCAGAATCAAGATAAATGACAACAAATTTCTCTCATGATGTGACCATTTACCTGTCATTGTTTCAGTGAAAGTTTAAACTAGTCCTGCCAAGGTGTAATTGTTCCAACCAAATGGACAATACCAATATTGTTTCTCCAATTTAAAGAGGATTTTCTTTGAGTTGTTAATTATGTGACAGTTTTGTATGAAAGTAATTCACAATGAAGCATAATCCAGCATCACAAATAATGAGTTCTCACATAATATATTTGCCCCCACAATTCCCCTCAACAACTCCAGTAATGGAAAAATGCAATTATGAGTTTTTAGATATTTGAGCTTATCTCCATAGTCAGAGGATACACAACAAACAAAAGAAGCAGAAAGAACAGACAATAAAAATAAAGGAATTAAAAGATCAAGGGAGACCCTAGAAGAAAAACTGAGGAATTAGAACCAAGAAGAATATGAAAAAATATGCCTTCGTTTGGAAAAAAAGTTAAAATTTTAATCAAAGAAGCTAAGCAAAACAACTGGACAAAGTTCAGACAAAATATGAGCGGGAACTTCAAGACAGCCACACGAGATTTCTACAAAGCAGTAAAAGCAACAAAAGCAAGAAAAATACTGAGCTCATAAATGACAAAAGACTGACAGCTAATATCAAATAACCAACATATGCAACAGAGATGGTAAGAATATTTTGAAGACCTATTAAACATGGCACCAACTACCAATAAGACAACAAAAACCATGCAAGAGTACACAAGTACTGAACTCAACACCATGAAAGAGGTATTCAAAGAAGTAATCAAATATGTACCAAGAAATAAAGCACCGGGGATAGATAACATACCAGTAGAAATAATAGCAGCAGCAGGAGAAACAGGAGTTACATGGCTGCACAGAATATTCAATGCAGCATGACACCAACTAAAATCCCCAGAAGCCGGGCAACAGGCAATAATTGTACCAATATGGAAAAATAATGGTAGCAAAAGAGACTGCAATCAGTATAGAGGTATATTGCTTCTCAGCCATTTAGGAAAGTTATACACCACAATTGTGAAGAAAAGGCTGAGACCAATAATAGAACTACAGTTAAGCGATTCTCAAATGGGGGTTCTGAAAAAACAGGATGTACTGATGCTCTAATCACCTATAAACATCTAGCAGAAAAGACAACAGAACACAATCAAAATTTGTACATAGCTTTTATTGACCAGGAAAAAGCATTCAACCGAGTAAACAGAGAAGAACTGTGGGAGATACTAACAACATACGCAGTAAGCTAACATCTAACCAACCTAGTTAAAAGTCTCTACATCAACAGCAGCTGTAGGGTCAGAACAGCAGCAGGCTACACGGACCACTTCGAAGTTAGATCAGGTGTAAGACAGGGGTGCATACTATCTCCCCTACTGTTTATTACATACATGGACTATATATGCAAGTTAGTCAACCCATCAGAGACAGGAGATCAATGAGCTTCTATTTGCAGACAATCAGGCACTAATACATGGAAAAATAGACCTACAAGAATACTTTAATAGACTCAACAGCACAGGCACAAAATACAACATGAAAATCAACAAAACAAGTCTTGTATATCTAAAAAAGAGAAACAGAACATCAACATAACTATAGACGGCAGACAACTAAAACAAGTAGAGGAATTCAAATACCCAGGAAGTCTAGTGACAAAAGACAATTCACAGACAGCAGAAATAGGCTCAAGATGCAACAAAGCTTGTCAAATATATTGGACAGCTACACATAGGACACCTACCAGCCATTTCTTACCCCAATGCGCTACCGAACCTATACATGTTTGTATATTTGTCTGCATATGTATTGGCACATTGGACACTTTCATGTTTTCTTTTTGTGTGCTTTGTGGTAATATATACACACTTATGCTTGTACACATGTATGGTTATGTACACATGATTTTTTGCACACCTGTTCGTTGTGCACACACACAGTTAGATATTCACAGTTTATATGTATCTTGTACCCACCTCCCATATTTGTAGAACCCTTCCTTTTTCTCACTTGACTGCCAGGTCAGTGAGATATATAGTTGGTCAGCCCGCCCACTAATTTCTCTCTCTCTGCGATCAGGACTCAATCAGAGTAGGACGTCCAGACTCTCATACGAAGACAGCTTTCTGTTTAAGCCTGTTAGATTCACACTCCGATTGAGTACCCGTTAAAACGTTGCATTGTGTTCTGCGTCAGTGGCCCAGTGCATCCGATTTCAGCCAGCATTTTTTCAGGTTTGCTTTCCTTAGCCTTTGATTGTCCCCAATCTTCCTGCAAGGCAGCAGTTGATCTTTTCTGTCGGGGGATTCTGCCCTTAGATTGTCGGCCTTCCCAGGTTTACGAGCACCATCTGCCCGAGTCACTAGAGGTGACTAACACAGACATGCAACTTGTAATATGAGGAAACTGCAACAAGGAACACTTTTCATGCATAGCCTTCATTTGTTCCCGCCGCCTATCCCCATATACCGTTAAGTCACGTCCTCTTGAAAATGATGATCATCGTAGCACTTGATGATGTTAGGTCATCGTTGATGACTCCAATTCCGATCATATAGACACACAGTCAGTCGTCAAATTAGCCTCGTCGCACATCAAATAGCAGACCGTAAGATTTGCGCACAGCCGATTTATGGAACCAATACTATGACGTAGCACACAATGTCGCCAAACTCATAATCTCGATACCTTTAGACTTATGTCTGATTACTCAAGTGTAAGCAGCCTACGACGAACAAAACACGAAGCAACTTCCCAAAGAGATATAACTGCGACTGACGAAGTAGTTTACAGTAATGTGTAACATGGAAATAACTTGCGTCAAAGAATCCCAATAACGGTCTTGAACAGCACTAATGTGACGTAAAGCGCAGATCAAGTCCTGACGGGTGGAAGGTCTCACTCACAACACTTGATTCGTCAAAAACAGACTGTTGTCGGCCTACGACCTCGCTTTAGCGACACAGATGTATCAAGCATATCATCATTTTGACTCTCACGCAGAAAAGTGCAAAGAAGATCCGAAATTAATCAGACCCTGGGTGCATTTTCTGCAGCGATCGAGAGGACGTGGACTAGATCCGCCATCTTGGAAACGGAAGCGCCCACTAATTTTAGTTCATTGAGAAGCTGATCTTTTTTAATTTCCTTTCTTGAGTATCTCGCATATTTTTGTCATGTAGTTAGATTTGTGTATATATCCTTTTATATATTTTTGTGTTGATGTTTGTTGTTCCAGCTGAAGGCCTACTTGGCCGAAACGTTGACTTTTGTTTTGTTTCTCACCTATGTAAAGCTGTAGGCCCGAAACGTTGACTTTTGTTTTGTTTCTCACCTATGTAAAGCTGTTACCATACCACTTTTTTCTTCTTTTTTAAAATTGTCATTAACATCAGCTATACAGCAGCTTCGCATCTCTATGTATCCTGGTGCATCTTGATGCCTTTACTCCGTCTCCTCCCACACTCTACAATACAATCTTCATCCCAGCGTTGTGCTACCAATGCCAGTCCTGGACCCTAGATGCAAGAACAATAAGAAAAATAACCTCTACTGAGATGAAATGTGTTAGACGAATGACAAGAAACAGTCTGAGAAATAAGATTTTAAAAATAAAGAACTGAGAAAAAAGCTAGGAATAACCCCTGCCATAGAAAAGAAACAACGGATAAAATGGTTTGGCCACTAAACAAGGCAGAAAGATCAAAACACAATACAACGAGCCTTCAATAAATGTTGTGAGAACACCAGACCCAAAGGCCGACCACGAAAATGATGGATTTACGGAATATTAGAAGCACTAGGAAAGATAACAGCAGCAGATGTGAACAGAAGAGCAAAAGACCTTAAACTATTTCTCCCCTCGATGCTGAAAGGCAAATGAGGAAGGAAAGAAGAAGAAGATCTCGATTGTCAGAAGTTACTGTGGGTGACATTTATTGACTTCCTTATTGCTATCATTTTATTTGTGTACCAATGCTGTTTGTCACATTAATGCTTGGCTGCTTCATTGTCCATTTGGTGACAGACGTAAGGCAGATAAGTACATCAAGACATTCATAGATAGACAGAGGAGAGCAGGGACTTCCATGCCACAGGTAAACAGGAGCACAATTGTACATCTCTTTATTCTATTTCCGTCTCATGTCAATGATACAACAATATATAGCAGGGAATGTATAGCTGATTGTATAATAGCGGGGAATGTATAGCATACATCTAGCTGTACATTCCCCGCCATTATATACACTCAACTATACATTCCCTGCTATTATACAATCAGCTATGCATTCCCTGCTATTATACAATCAGCTATACATTCCCCGCTATTATACAATCAGCTATACATTCCCTGCTATTATACAATCAGCTATACATTCCCCGCTATTATACAATCAGCTATACATTCCCTGCTATTATACAATCAGCTATACATTACCTGCTATAAATATACACAAACAAGCACATACATGTAGTCATTATTTAATGTGAGATACTAGTCCTACCCACACACACATGTAGTCATTATTTAATTTGAGATACAAGTCCTACCCACACACACACACATGTAGTCATTATTTAATTTGAGATACAAGTCCTACCCACACACACACACATGTAGTCATTATTTAATGCGAGATACAAGTCCTACCCACACACATGTAGTCATTATTTAATGCGAGATACAAGTCCTACCCACACACATGTAGTCATTATTTAATGCGAGATACAAGTCCTACCCACACACATGTAGTCATTATTTAATGCGAGATACAAGTCCTACCCACACACATGTAGTCATTATTTAATGCGAGATACAAGTCCTACCCACACACATGTAGTCATTATTTAATGCGAGATACAAGTCCTACCCACACACATGTAGTCATTATTTAATGTGAGATACAAGTCCTACCCACACACATGTAGTCATTATTTAATGTGAGATACAAGTCCTACCCACACACATGTAGTCATTATTTAATGCGAGATACAAGTCCTACCCACACACATGTAGTCATTATTTAATGTGAGATACAAGTCCTACCCACACACATGTAGTCATTATTTAATGTGAGATACAAGTCCTACCCACACACATGTAGTCATTATTTAATGTGAGCTACAAGTCCTACCCACACACATGTAGTCATTATTTAATGCGAGATACAAGTCCTACCCACACACATGTAGTCATTATTCAATGTGAGATACAAGTCCTACCCACACACATGTAGTCATTATTCAATGTGAGATACAAGTCCTACCCACACATGTAGTCATTATTCAATGTGAGATACAAGTCCTACCCACACACATGTAGTCATTATTCAATGTGAGATACAAGTCCTACCCACACACATGTAGTCATTATTCAATGTGAGATACAAGTCCTACTTGGACGACCAATTACTTTAACGTTGACAGTTTTTTCCCCTGTGTTAGACAATGGATCTCACGATTTAACACAAAAATTCCAACAGCAATGGAAAGAAATGAAACAGGGATCACTGGAAGTGGTAAATAGGAAGGTACATGGGGGGGGGGGGGGGGGGTGTCATGTTTGAATAAGGGAAAATATCACATTTTGAGGAATGTGTGTTTTGATTCTGTAAATTTGACTAGGGTCTCCTCGTAATCTAAGGTTAGGGCAACAGAAACAAAAATCTGTGCAGCAGATGTATCTTTCTTTCTTCACTTCAACTTGTACCTGTTCAGGTGTTGAGGGAGATACAAAGTTCTGTTTCTGCCCTTTAGGTGGCTTCACTCATTCTAACGTGTAACATTTCTTTGATGTTCTCTGTCCATCTCACTTTGGGTCTGCCTCATGCCCTTCTCCTCTATTAATATATGCTTTGTATGGTAAGGAATCACACGACATTCTTTCTAGATGGACAAACCAGTTTATTTGTTGTTTCTGAATGTAGCTTAGGATTGGCTCTATGCCTACTCTTTCTTTTTTAAGATCATTTCTGATTCTGTCTTTTCTGGTCATTGCAATCACTTTTCTTAATGGCATCTTTGTGGTGTGGCATGCTTGATATGTGTGCTAATGGAAGTAGATGGTTGTGAATATCTTGGCTCATTGATAATAAACAATGGAGAGGCTATCAAGGAGGTCTGTTCTTGAATGAATTAAAACAACAGCACACAAGAAACAACAAAGACAATTATATCACATCAATACTATGGTTTTTATGAGCTGGTAAGGTTGCTATAGTTATAGGAAACTTTATACAGAGCTGCTTGTTTGGAACACCCCCATCCCCAATAGAGCAGCCCTTCCAGACACTGGAGGTGGGCTTACCTGGCTCATGAAAACTTTGGCTTTTAAGAGCCTGTATTGTACCTATAATAACATATGGCTGTGAAACATGGATAGCTAACAGATCTGCTGATAAATATGTCAATGCTATTGAATACAAGTGTTAGAGAAGAAACTCAGAGAACCATGGTCGGAGGGAAACAAAACAAACATGTCAGTTGTGTAAGAACTTCAGCATTCCAGAAAATCTTTTTGATAAAAAATAAAAGTAACGACGATAAAATATGTTGGCATGTGGAATGATGAAGTGACGTTGAGAAGATTTCTTTGTGTATGTCATCTTGATATCTCTAGTGGAGAATTGTGTATGTCATCTTGATATCTCTAGTGGAGAATTGTGTATGTCATCTTGATATCTCTAGTGGAGAATTGTGTATGTCATCTTGATATCTCTAGTGGAGAATTGTGTATGTCATCTTGATATCTCTAGTGGAGAATTGTGTATGCATATCACTTTTGTTCACACTGGCAGCACAGCCATGTGTTAGTTGCAGGCATATCATCACAGGTACTCAGGAGTTTGGACATTTGTCCTATCAGTTTTGTCCAGGCAGCAGCCATGTGTTAGTTGCAGGCATATCATCACAGGTACTCAGGAGTTTGGACATTTGTCCTATCAGTTTTGTCCAGGCAGCAGCCATGTGTTAGTTGCAGGCATATCATCACAGGTACTCAGGAGTTTGGACATTTGTCCTATCAGTTTTGTCCAGGCAGCAGCCATTTTTGGTCTACTTGATTTCCAACAGCCAAGGGTTCTTTAACATTGCCATCAATCACATGGGACCTCCAGGTGTTCACCATGCCATCAATCATATGGGACCTCCAGGTGTTCACCGTGCCATCAATCATATGGGACCTCCAGGTGTTCACCGTGCCATCAATCATATGGGACCTCCAGGTGTTCACCGTGCCATCAATCATATGGGACCTCCAGGTGTTCACCATGCCATCAATCATATGGGACCTCCAGGTGTTCACCGTGCCATCAATCATATGGGACCTCCAGGCATTCACCGTGCCATCAATCATATGGGACCTCCAGGTGTTCACCGTGCCATCAATCACATGGGACCTCCAGGTGTTCACCGTGCCATCAATCACATGGGACCTCCAGGTGTTCACCGTGCCATCAATCACATGGGACCTCCAGGTGTTCACCGTGCCATCAATCATATGGGACCTCCAGGTGTTCACTGTGCCATCAATCATACGGGACCTCCAGGTGTTCACCGTGCCATCAAGGACACGGGACCTCCAGGTGTTCACCGTGCCATCAATCACATGGGACCTCCAGGTGTTCACCGTGCCATCAATCACTTGGGACCTCCTGTTCAGTCGAGCAGAAGGATAGTGCATACTAGAAGACTTAGGGGCTAGTTAGTGTTGAAGCGTCCAAGGCCTGTGAGAATGGTCAGGGCGAGACAGCAATGCAGTGATAGTTAGGTACTGATTCCCGTTAGCGAACTGGAAACGCAGTTGTCATTAATGCTGTGTGATTCGGCGTGAATCTGATAGCAGGCAAAGAATTGTGCATTTGTACAGGGGTGAGTAGGGAACTCAACCACTACTTTTATGTGTGCGAGAACTGGTCGTGATATATTGTCAATTGTTTGAATGCACAAGAATTTTCAATGTTCTTACCATGCTGGCAGACGTTGTGCTGCTGAAGGAGGCACCAGAGTGTGTCTTTATCAAGCTGTCAATCGTTTGAAGGCACGAGAATTTTCAATGTTATTATCATGCTAGCAGACCTCATCAAGGCCAGCTCCTTGTCGTGGGGATGGGGCTTAACAGTCACCAGGGACTGAAAACTAAGACTGGCCAGGCCTTCCTACAACCGAGCAAGACCACAGTCTGCTCTAGCAAGTTCAAGTGCTGAAGTCGGAGGCAACCAGCCAAAAGGCGCACAACAATCAGGATGCCACGCTCTCACGCCAATGGAAGTATGTCTATAACCGCAAATCGATATGGCACTCGCCCTGTGATGGACACTCAGGCAGGTGCAGCGCCGGGCCCTCAGCCTCGTAAGGGCCCAACCTCTATTACTGGATGTCCTTCTCAACCGCTCTGTGGAGTCAGGGGGCGAGAGAATAGAGCTACTGGCCAATCCAAAATAAGACCACTAAAAATAATGCACTGGAATGCTGAAGGCATCAACAGCAAAAGAGATGGGTACAGTAAAAAGAAAAAATTAGAAAATATCCTGCATGAAGAACAAGTAAGTATATGCTGTTTGCAGGAAACCCATCTAAACAACGACATAGCCTTGAAGATTAGGGGATACCAGTGCTACCAATCTGACAGAAAAAACAGACAAAAGGGCGGAATACTGACACTTGTAAGGAACAACATTAATGCATGTCAGATTGAAGTGTATATGGATGGGGCGGAATATCAAATACTGCACCTCAGGAAATACAGACTTCCATCTACTTAACTACTACTGTCCGAGTGACCGCCCACTAGCACTAGACACAATTACATTAAAAGAAAGAATAATTGTATGTGGAGACTTTAACAGCCATTCACAGAGCTGGGACTATGAACATATGGACAAGAGAGGTGAAGAGCTTGAAAATTGGCAGGACAACAATGGGCTTATACTATTAAACCAGGCAACAGATCCACCAACATTCTACTCCAGATCATGGCATACCACATATACACCAGACCTTGCTTTCCATTCACCAGACCTGGATTGGAATATCACACGTATTGTTGGGAAACAACTTGGAGGCAGCAACCACCGACCAGTCTTTTTAGTGGTCCAAAATAAGGCCATCAGGGAGAGCAGCACTCTCTCCAGATGGAATTACAAAAAGGCAGACTGGAAAATGTATCAACACTACACCAGTGTACTGACTAAAGATCTAAATACAGACAGAGACATCAACAAAATAGTGGATGAATTCAGTAGACTAATAATACAAGCTGCCAGTGAAACAATACCTAGAGGGGCACGGAAACACTACAAACCATACTGGAGTAGTGAACTAGAGCAACTGTACAATTACATGGAAACATCTCGAAAGCAAGCAGAAAATAACCCTTGCCAAGAACACCATAATAACTACCAGCATGCTAAAGCCAAATTTCAACGGGCTAAACTACAAGCCAGACGGAGAAGCTGGAAAGAGAAAACAGAATCTTGAACGAGACACAATAAAAGTGTGGAAGCTTGTAAAACAGCTGAATGATGAGGGTATAGAAAGGAACACCAAAATTACACTGAAGAAGGATGGAAACATTCTAACAGGTAAACATGCAGCAAATTACTTTGCAGACTCCTTTGCAAATGACAATAATATTGAAATTAGCCTAGAGAAACGACAAGAGACCCGTTTAAAACAACAAAATGCAAGACAAGAAGAGACCACACATGAAGTCATGGAAATACCCATTACACAAAGAGAGCTAGAGCTGGCAATATCCAAATTAAAAATGAAAAAGTCACCAGGTAGTGATGGAGTGTGCAATGAAATGATTAAGAACTTGGGAACTGCAGCTAAAGCAAAGCTACTGCAGATCTACAACATTTGCTGGATCACAGGTAGAGTGCCACAGGCATGGAGAGAAGCAATTATGATACCATTACTAAAGCCAGGAAAAGATGGTTCAACGACATCCAGCTATAGACCAATCAGCCTTACAAGCTGTTTGTGTAAAACAATGGAACGTATAATCAATCTCAGACTGCAGTGGTACCTGGAAAGTGAAAATCTCCTTGTCCCACAACAAGCAGGCTTTGGACAGTGTTACTCTACCAAAGATCAGGCAACCTATCTTTCCCAGGAAATTGAAGATGCGTTTCAAGAAAAGAAACTGGTACTAGCAGCATGGATAGACCTAAAGAAAGCATTTGATAAGGTATGGAAGGAAGGGCTTTTGAAGAAACTGAGAAATTATGGAGTAAATGGCAGGATGTACAAATGGGTCAAAGCATACCTGCATAACAGGAGAGCCAGAGTGCAACTGGATGGTCTTAAGAGTAAAAAGGTCTTATTGCGCCAGGGCGTTCCATAGGGTACTATCTCCAACACTTTTTCTGATCTACATCAATGACCTAGTTACTGAACTACCACATGGCACCAAAGTGGCAATGTATGCAGATGACTTGGTAATGTGGTGCACATAGGAGTATGCAACAGTGGCCTCCAAATTGCTACAAAGAGCTATGAATGCACTGAATTCATGGACAAATAGATGGTGTATCAGCATCAATACAGACAAATGCAGTACTACACTTTTCACACTCTCCCCAAAACAAAAAGCAGGAACCATCTACATAAACAATGAGCATGTGAAAGAAGACATACAAGCTACATATCTCGGAGTTACATTTGATAACAAACTATCTTGGAAACAGCAGATAAATAAGGCAACCCAAAAAGCAAGGAGGAAATTGGATATCCTAAGAAAGTTGTGTGGAATCACATGGGGTGCGAGTGGGAAAATACTCAGTAAAGTTTACCAACAGAGTATACACCCACATTTAGAATATGGATCATCCGCATGGTGCTCAGCATTAAACACCACATTGCAAGAACTGGATAAATTACAAAACCAGGCACTTAGGGTCATCACAGGAGCAATGAAATCAACACCAATATTGGAGATGGAGAAATTGTGGAGGATACCAGCACTGAGAGAACCGAGAGACACAAAGGTGCTGATACAGGCAGAAAAATTTGTATGCATGCCGAGACATCCAATGAAGGACCGATTCCAAAATCTTGCATTGGGACGACTTAAGAGAAGCAGTTTTATCCACCAAGCCAAGCGTATTAGTAGACAAACACCAGACATGCCAAGAGTTGTTAACCCCTATTGCCCATACCAGAACAGACTCCCTGGACAGATGAATCAGGATTATTAGTTCAAATACGGACAGAAGTGAAAGGAATAGTTGACAAAGAAGAACAGAATAATCTACAGCGAAAAACAATAACTCTCAGTTTCCTGGATGAAGAATACCCACAAGACCTATGGATC
Organism: Megaustenia siamemsis; assembly: GCA_032433765.1. NCBI lineage: Eukaryota > Metazoa > Mollusca > Gastropoda > Stylommatophora > Ariophantidae > Megaustenia > Megaustenia siamemsis. Next base: position 2,625,140 of record JAVIAB010000124.1, on the reverse strand, counting down.
CGTGTGTACACAGATGGATCAGCACAGAATGCAGTAAAAAATGGGGGAGCAGGTGCCTATATAGAGTACCCAAATAACACTAGGGATATGAATAATATAGCAACAGGGAAATATTGTCACAATTATGATGCAGAAATACAAGCAATAAAGTTGGCAATAGAAAAACTGCTGAACAGTAATCTTAGCCCACAGCCTGTAGTGTTTTTGACAGATGCAAGATCAGTACTCCAGGCACTACAATCCAGAAAATTACCACATCTGCAGACCTTATTGACTGAACTCTGCAAGCACCACAGGGTTGCCCTGCAGTGGATCCCGTCTCACTGTGGAAAACCAGGAAATGAGAAAGCAGATCAGTTGGCAAAGGAAGGTTCAACAGGCACACAACTAGATACACCTGTTACATACCATCATAAGAAACAGATAATCAAATCAATCAGAGGACCACAAGCCCCAAATCAGGATGCCTTTCATAATATGAATAGATATGAACAAGTTATCATTATACGCCTAAGAACAGTTCACAATCGACTCCATAGTCACATGTATACAAAATTCAAGATTGGCACCTCAACTACTTGTACATGTGGACAGGCACCCCAGACTGCTGAACACATACTTCAAGACTGCACTGAATATAGTAGACTGTGAGGAAAATCCATTGGCCCATAGATACAACACTACAGACAAAACTATATGGGCCACTGCAAGAATTACAAAAGACTGTAAAATTCATACAGGAAACAACATTGCTGATATAGACAATACTTCGAGCGAACGAAAGATAGATAGATGCTGGCAGACGTTGTGCTGCTGACGGAGGCACCAGGGTGTGTCTGCAACAAGTTATTGTCAATCTACAGAGTGCTAGAGAATGTTATTAATATACTGGCCGACGCTGCACTTACCCGTGTGTTACGGGGCCTCATTATGTGGGAAGTAAAGAATAGTGACACTGTGTCCTTCCAAGCATGTCGTAAGAGGCGACTAAGGAGGTTGATCGATGGATTGGCAAGCTATCATTGTAAAAAGTATTGTTATGGAAACAGAACCATAGATTTTGGAAGCAGTGATCTTTGCAATATGTGCCATTTTGGCACGCAAGGTTTCTATTTTTGAGTTTGTGGTTCTGCCCTATGTGCCGTCTTCAGCTCGAAAGGACAATAGATAGATAGACGTTGCACTGCTGAAGTAGTCAAGAGTGTAAGCATTTTTCAAGTTGTGTCAATACTATTGCAAGTGTGAGATTCACTGTCAATGTAATATGTTAACAGACATGGGGCTGATAATACATCGGAAGGTAGCACACTTTACCCAGGCCTCCATGTAAACACAAGCCACGGCAAGTGAACCGCGGCGAGGGCGACAACAATGATTATCAGTTGTGGAAATTGTTAGCTAACAAGCATTCTATTATTCGGTCATTATCGTTCATCAGATATTACAGATAAGAAGGCTGTACGTGTGGTTACAACTTTAGTAATCACAGAGTCATCATTTGTTTTCAGCATCTCAAAGACTGATTGGTTTAGCAATCACCATTTTAGGTTTTGAGAATGTGGTGTGATGATTGTGGGTTGTTTGGGCAAAACGGAGAAACTCTGAAGCTTATAATCAAGTGATCAGTGATATCTTGTCATATGACATTGCCAGTTAATGCCCTTTTTCAGGTGGTATAGTTAATATCCTCCTGTCATCTTTCTACAGGTGGAGTCAAGTCTTTTAGAGTTCAGCGCCTTGCCTGTGAAATCACTATTCAGCCCCGCCAACATCCCCAGCATCGTTGTAGATGATGATGAAGATGATGATGAAGTTGAGATCAGCCCATACATGTACTACTGGAACAGTGATAAGTTAGACAGCTAGGGTCTGGCTGCAAGTGTCCAGTGTCTGTATCGTAGCAGAGCTGCCAATGTTTGTACGAACCCTTTCAGCAACATAAGGACTTGAAGTAGGGCACTCATATGACCTAATTAGGCATCTATTTAACACAAAGCATCATTACATGAAGAGACTTGTAGGTTTTGTAGAATGTCATGGGACACCAACATACCCATGCACATGACAAACATTTATAAAGTGACATCATTCAACTAAACATCATGCTTCTTAAGTCAACAAAAGCATCACTCTCTCTTCACTTACTCTTGTACCCATTCTGGTGCCAAAACTCCGGTTCTTGGCAGCTTCAATCATTAAAATAACAGTGGACATAAATAAAGACACCCACTATATAATCTCAATAAATTTTAAGTCTTTTAGTTATGGTGTTCATCATCATCAGCATGTGCCATACTGGTTGGCATAGGCAATCATGTCTGTCCACAATTTTCTATCTACAGTGCATCGTATCAGTTCTGTTGTTGACCATTTTCCATGCCATGACATCAAGCTATCCCTATCCATTATTTCCTCTCTTTGTCGCCCGTGATCTCTCTTTCCTTTTATTTTGCCAGTTGTAACCAAGTATTCCAACTTTCCTCTTCTCATGATGTGCCTGAAAAATGTTGATTGTTTCTTTCTGATGTTTTTTAAGAGCTCCCTTTTTGTGTTGGCCTCTTTGAGAATTTCCTCATTGGTCTTTTTAGCTGTCCAGGGAACTTTCAACATTCTTCTGAGAAATCCCATCTCTGTGGCCTCTGACCATCTTTTCATTTGTTTGTCTACTGTCCATGATTCACTTCCATAGGTCAGAATTGGCTCTATATAGCACCTGTAAACTCTCTTTCTCACTTCTATTGACATAGATTTGTTGCATAAGGTGTTTTTCATTTTCTGAAATGCTATTTTGGCCTGAGCTATTCTGCCTTTTGTGTGTATTTCTAAGCATTATATTTGTAATTTAACAATTGCCCATATCTGGATCAATAGACTAGTAATCTCTCATTGGCAGCAGAACATAAACCATTACTAAATTCGTAGCGAGATATACTTTATTTTATCACTATCAACTGTGTACAGTAGAATTCTTATAACGAGATTCCTGGTACAATAAGCCAATTTTAGAAATCCCTGAATTTCTTTATTCTATAATTAAAAAAAAAATTTATAACGCTATTACCCAGCCTCCAAATTGGTTATAGCATATTTTGTTAAATTTGCAGAGCCTATTAAAAAACATATGATGTGCCTTTCTTGTCCACGTGTAAATTGTGTGGCCATGCCGAGTTAGCATGTCTGTAAATCCTACTTGCATGGTAGTGGATGAGAGAGCTATGGTTTGAGAAAACAAAGTATACTGTAGAAATTGTGGCTGCGCTTGCAGAAAGGCTGTTTTTTTGTGGATAGATCCAGTAGGCTTTTTATCATAAAGGCTGAGTATTTGCACACATAGAGTTCTCTACACGCTTGTTCAAATCTATTTGCAAGTCATGACATTTGTTACAGAATGGCTTCAAATACTGGCCAGAAACATAAGTACATTTCAGTTGAAACGAAAGTGATGTTGATAAAGAAAGTGGACAAAAATCTCCAATCAAAAGCAGAAATATGCAGGGTGCATGATATTCCCTCAAGCACAGTACATCCAATCCTGAGGGAAGAAACTACATTATGTTGTCATCACGTTTGCCTAGTGCTTACATAACATCTAACTTTTTGCAAAGAGACATAACAGCTCAACTGTTTCTAAAGTGGACATTCCCGTATTATTAAACATAAATGAGATATAACGAGATACAGTTATACCAACAATATTTGGATGGTCCCGATTGAATTCTCGTGTTCCATTCTACTCAACGCACTATGTAGATTCATAATTTATTTCTCTAACTAAATCTTCAAAGTTAGTAGCCAAATTAACAATGGCAATAGGTGTCAGTTATGAATCTTTCTCTGTCTCTGCAAGTTTTCACTTCTCCAAAGTTATAATCATGAGGAAAGTTATTTGCTACATTGTACTTTTTTTTTTTTCATTTGAATGTAGGGCAATTTGCAGATTGTACATTTTATGTTTCTGGTTTTGTTGCTGATTGTTCTGTTGGTTTGTGTGCTGGGTCTTCTGTTTCATGTTCTCTAGTTCTACTGCTACTAAAAGCTACACAATTTCATTACCTTTTGCTTCAAACTGAGGGCACCCTTTTCTTGACATGTTTGTAATGATAAAAAGGCTAAATTAAATACAAAAGTGGGTAACATTTAAAAACAACACCACTGATTACGAAATCTTTTCCTTGTAAATGTATCACTTTATGTTTTTGCACATTTTTATGAAAAGTTATTTCTAAATTTTATTGCAAAACATAATAAAACTATAATTGACCTTGCCATCAAATGAAAATATAACACCACAAACAATATTCTATGCAGAGACATGAAAAAGCTCTGAATGTATGACTTGTCACACAAATTTCTTTTGACAGGCAACATTTATGTACAGTTTCCAGTAACAAGGTTTATCAAAGAAAACATTTCTAATTATGTATTTTTGCTAAATAAAAATATATTCAAATGTTGCTTTACAGTACACAGTGAAGGTTTTATGTTGGGACATGTGTCCCATACTTGTGAAAGGGTTAACACAAGCTAAACTGTGCTAGTGTGCAACACAATGTCATCTGTTCACAACACACAAATTGCAGCTCCAAATATTCTCAATAACACTTGTGTTCGACACTTCATATGATGACTCAATACGTTGTTTAGACCTCGTACAAAAGTTCATTCACACAGTTCTCGACTTACTCTTCATAGACTTGTCTGGAATACATATCTTGGTTGAATGTAAAAGTCACTCATTACACATAAGGTTGGCTATGGCTGTGTCTAAACATCTATCAAACTATATCATTAGTGCAAATTCTATTTATGTGAATGGCTACCACCTGTATTATAACACTCTCCAGGTTTTGTAATTAAACCCAAATAACCTCTCTTTTTTTAGCATAAAATGGTTTTGCCGCAGACACACAACACTGAATTAACTGATGGAACATATATTGTCTAAACTGAAAGTGATTGGCCTCATTTAGATGGTCGTGTCCTGTTGATGTTTATATTTTGTACATTGTGTGTGTATGTGCATTGTTTAGATGAGAGTTCTTGCCTAGTACTTCAATCACAGTATGATGTCTTTGGGATATCCTTTTATGTAGGAGACATGTTCAAATGAAACCCACTAAGTGGACGCATAGGATGCAAAATGATGTCACATCTGACACAATAAGTACATACCAATATGCAATTGTGTATGTGTTCATTCTCCGTGTAGTGCACCTTGGTTTTGCTGCAGACCATTGGGAAAATGGTCAGTGTGGAATCTGTGCAAGGTTGAGCAGTGATTCAGGTCCGAACAGCCAAAGGATGTCAATATTCACTGCCGAATGCTTACAATGCTTGGTGATAAAAGTGTGTCTTAGTGAAGGACTGGACATGAGTGTTTCGAGATGGCGGTGAGTTCTTCCACAGCCAGGTCAGCTGCTCTGTGACAGAAGCCATCACCACGATTGATGCAGCAATTAAGGTGGACCTTCATTAGAGCTTACATCGCTAGCATTCACTGCATCGCTTGCGACAGTTCAAATGATGATTATGAAGAAACTGAATTATCGACACATGTTCACCATGGGTGCCCACTGATCACCTCAAGATAGTACACATGGAGTTGAATGTTTGAACCATCTGCTGCTCTATGAAGAGGAGGATGTGTGATTCTGTTGTCTTACTTTCACATGGTGTGATTCTGTTGTCTTACATTCACATGGTGTGATTCTCTTGTCTTACTTTCACATGGTGTGATTCTGTTGTCTTACTTTCACATGGTGTGATTCTGTTGTCTTACTTTCACATGGTGTGATTCTCTCGTCTTACATTCACATGGTGTGATTCTCTTGTCTTACTTTCACATGGTGTGATTCTCTTCTCTTACTTTCACATGGTGTGATTCTCTCGTCTTATTTTCACTTGGTGTGATTCTCTCGTCTTACTTTCACATGGTGTGATTCTGTTGTCTTACTTTCACATGGTGTGATTCTGTTGTCTTACTTTCACATGGTGTGATTCTGTTGTCTTACTTTCACATGGTGTGATTCTCTCGTCTTACTTTCACATGGTGTGATTCTGTTGTCTTACTTTCACATAGTGTGATTCTGTTGTCTTACTTTCACATGGTGTGATTCTGTTGTCTTACTTTCACATGGTGTGATTCTCTCGTCTTACTTTCACATGGTGTGATTCTGTTGTCTTACTTTCACATGGTGTGATTCTGTTGTCTTACTTTCACATGGTGTGATTCTGTTGTCTTACTTTCACATAGTGTGATTCTGTTGTCTTACTTTCACATAGTGTGATTCTGTTGTCTTACTTTCACATAGTGTGATTCTGTTGTCTTACTTTCACATAGTGTGATTCTGTTGTCTTACTTTCACATAGTGTGATTCTGTTGTCTTACTTTCACATAGTGCGATTCTGTTGTCTTACTTTCACGTGGTGTGATTCTGTTGTCTTACTTTCACATAGTGTGATTCTGTTGTCTTACTTTCACGTGGTGTGATTCTGTTGTCTTACTTTCACGTGGTGTGATTCTGTTGTCTTACTTTCACATGGTGTGATTCTGTTGTCTTACTTTCACATGGTGTGATTCTGTTGTCTTACTTTCACATGGTGTGATTCTGTTGTCTTACTTTCACATGGTGTGATTCTGTTGTCTTACTTTCACATGGTGTGATTCTGTTGTCTTACTTTCACATGGTGTGATTCTGTTGTCTTACTTTCACATGGTGTGATTCTGTTGTCTTACTTTCACATGGTGTGATTCTGTTGTCTTACTTTCACGTGGTGTGATTCTGTTGTCTTACTTTCACGTGGTGTGATTCTGTTGTCTTACTTTCACATGGTGTGATTCTGTTGTCTTACTTTCACGTGGTGTGATTCTGTTGTCTTACTTTCACGTGGTGTGATTCTGTTGTCTTACTTTCACGTGGTGTGATTCTGTTGTCTTACTTTCACGTGGTGTGATTCTGTTGTCTTACTTTCACGTGGTGTGATTCTGTTGTCTTACTTTCACGTGGTGTGATTCTGTTGTTCGACGATGCTTGTCTACACGACATGAACATTGTGCAGAAAGATTTAGTAAGGAAATGGTGAGTTGTTCTACAACACCCCACAGCCTTCAGCCCCAGTCACCATGTGACTTTCATTTGTTTAGACCCTTAAACAAATCTCTAAAGTGATGACGATTCGACTCCGATGCAGATGTCATGGCCTCGGTGACAAAATGGTTCAATGAGGTACCAAAGCCATATTTCTAGGGGAACATCCGCCGTCGTCTACCCAAGCAAGGAGATATCTATGATGACTTGTCTAAAGTACCCTGGCCTCATAGGAAGAAGAATATCTGAGACAAAAATCACATGTGCCCTATTGTGATGAAATGATGTTATTTCATGGATTGTTTTAATGATTTCATTGTCAGCAAATATTGACTCTAGGTAGCAAGTAAATATTTTGTTACAAAGTGTGTGTGTGTTAGTGTTTGATTTCTCAAGCCAAAATGTTGCCTATCTGCTCCTTGCTAGCTTCTATTGGTGAGTTTTGGTTGTAGTCACAATCTCTCTTTCCCATTGTTTATCTTAGGTTTTCATAAATAGCAGACCAATTGTCAATTATTTTATTAGATATAAATAAAGTATTTTTATACATTTATGTTTTATAGCATTCAATGTTTGGGACAATTATCTAATGGACAATCTGTCTACCATCATCATCATGTGCCATCTCCACATTGAAGATTGGATACCATGAAGCACCATTTTACCCTGTCACTTGTCTTGATGGTGCACACTGTCAAAGGTTCGCCTGTCCATCTCGTCTTAATGGTGCACACTGTCAAAGGTTCACCTGTCCATCTCATCTTGATGGTGCACACTGTCAAAGGTCCGCCTGTCCATCTCATCTTAATGGTGCACACTGTCAAAGGCTCACCTGCCTATCTCATCTTAATGGTGCACACTGTCAAAGGTCCGCCTGTCCATCTCGTCTTAATGGTGCACACTGTCAAAGGCTCACCTGCCTATCTCATCTTAATGGTGCACACTGTCAAAGGTCCGCCTGTCCATCTCATCTTAATGGTGCACACTGTCAAAGGCTCACCTGCCTATCTCATCTTAATGGTGCACACTGTCAAAGGTCCGCCTGTCCATCTCGTCTTAATGGTGCACACTGTCAAAGGCTCACCTGCCTATCTCATCTTAATGGTGCACACTGTCAAAGGTCCGCCTGTCCATCTCATCTTAATGGTGCACACTGTCAAAGGCAAACCTGCCTATCTCATCTTGATGGTCAAAGGTTCACCTGCCTATCTCGTCTTGATGGTGCACACTGTCAAAGGCTCGCCTGTCCATCTCGTCTTGATGGTGCACACTGCCAAAGGTCCTCCTGTCCATCTCGTCTTGATGGTGCACACTGTCAAAGGTTCGCCTGTCCATCTCGTCTTGACGGTGCACACTGTCAAAGGTTCGCCTGTCCATCTCGTCTTAATGGTGCACACTGTCAAAGGTTCACCTGTCCATCTCATCTTAATGGTGCACACTGTCAAAGGTTCACCTGCCTATCTCATCTTGATGGTGCACACTGTCAAAGGTTCACCTGTCCATCTCGTCTTAATGGTGCACACTGTCAAAGGTCCGCCTGTCCATCTCATCTTAATGGTGCACACTGTCAAAGGTTCACCTGCCTATCTCATCTTGATGGTGCACACTGTCAAAGGTTCACCTGCCTATCTCGTCTTGATGGTGCACACTGTCAAAGGTTCGCCTGTCCATCTCGTCTTGATGGTGCACATTGTCAAAGGTTCACCTGCCTATCTCGTCTTGACGGTGCACACTGTCAAAGGTTCACCTGCCTATCTCGTCTTGACGGTGCACACTGTCAAAGGTTCACCTAACAGTCCCGAAAATGAGCCAAACCATGTGTCACCTTCACATCATATGAGATTATCCAGATCAGAACAATCATCATTAGAGCTGCTTGAATCCACAGCGCACACCTCATGCCAGCATACACCTTCCCACATGTCAGCATACACCTCACATGTCAGCATACACCTCACATGTCAGCATACACCTCACATGTCAGTACATCTTCCCACATGTCAGCATACACCTTCCCACATGTCAGCGTACACCTCATGTCAGCATACACCTTCCCACATGTCAGCGTACACCTCATGTCAGCATACACCTTCCCACATGTCAGCGTACACCTCATGTCAGCATACACCTCATGTCAGCATACACCTTCCCACATGTCAGCGTACACCTCATGTCAGCATACACCTTCCCACATGTCAGCGTACACCTCATGTCAGCATACACCTTCCCACATGTCAGCATACACCTCATGTCAGCATACACCTTCCCACATGTCAGCATACACCTCATGTCAGCATACACCTTCCCACATGTCAGCGTACACCTCATGTCAGCATACACCTTCCCACATGTCAGCGTACACCTTCCCACATGTCAGCGTACACCTTCCCACATGTCAGCATACACCTTCCCACATGTCAGCGTACACCTCATGTCAGCATACACCTTCCCACATGTCAGCATACACCTCATGTCAGTATACACCTTCCCACATGTCAGCATACACCTTCCCACATGTCAGCATACACCTCATGTCAGCATACACCTTCCCACATATCAGCATACACCTTCCCACATGTCAGTGTACACCTCATGTCAGCGTACACCTTCCCACATGTCAGCATACACCTCATGTCAGCATACACCTTCCCACATGTCAGCGTACACCACATGTCAGCGTACACCACATGTCTGCATACACCTTCCCACATGTCAGCATACACCTCATGTCAGCATACACCTTCCCACATGTCAGCGTACACCTTCCCACATGTCAGCATACACCTCATGTCAGCATACACCTTCCCACATGTCAGCATACACCTCATGTCAGCGTACACCTCATGTCAGCATACACCTTCCCACATGTCAGCGTACACCTCATGTCAGCATACACCTTCCCACATGTCAGCGTACACCTCATGTCAGCGTACACCTCATGTCAGCATACACCTTCCCACATGTCAGCGTACACCTCATGTCAGCATACACCTCATGTCAGCATACACCTTCCCACATGTCAGCGTACACCTCATGTCAGCATACACCTCATGTCAGCATACACCTTCCCACATGTCAGCGTACACCTCATGTCAGCATATACCTCATGTCAGCGTACACCTCATGTCAGCATACACCTTCCCACATGTCAGCATACACCTCATGTCAGCGTACACCTCATGTCAGCATACACCTTCCCACATGTCAGCATACACCTCATGTCAGCATACACCTTCCCACATGTCAGCATACACCTCATGTCAGCATACACCTTCCCACATGTCAGCATACACCTCATGTCAGCATACACCTTCCCACATGTCAGCATACACCTCATGTCAGCATACACCTTCCCACATGTCAGCATACACCTCATGTCAGCATACACCTTCCCACATGTCAGCATACACCTCATGTCAGCATACACCTTCCCACATGTCAGCATACACCTCATATGTCACAGCGAACACCTTCTTTCATGTAAATTCCTTGAGCATTTTTGTTGATGGAATATAGTCTTTACAACATTTGTTCCAAAGTAACAGCTCTGCTCTTATTCTCACAATAGCAACAAACAAATTTAGCTGATGGAATATAGTCTTTACAACATTTGTTCCAAAGTAACAGCTCTGCTCTTATTCTCACAATAGCAACAAACAAATTTAGCTGATGGAATATAGTCTTTACAACATTTGTTCCAAAGTAACCAGTTCTGCTCTTATTCTCACAATAGCAACAAACAAATTTAGCTGCATCTTATTTCTTGCTTTTGTTTTCACTGACGTTACCAGAGAGAATATTTGCTCAACTGCATCATTACTAGCTGGGATGATAAGACATGATAGGGAAAAGTTAGCTAACTCTTTGATTGACTCATGTTGACGTATGCCAATCCAAAATTGTTCACTGTCAGTAGAGTCCAACTTTCTTAAATGGAGCATCTTCTTTCCAGCCAATCAAAATCATGTTTGTGTATTGTTCTTCAATAGTGCTGATGTAGCTTTCTGATAGGTGTAACAAGGGCCAATTGGAAAACGTGATCCTCAGAGCTTGATTTTAAATAATCTTTGGACTCAACTTTGATTTTGAAATATTTCTTGCTGAAAGAATTCTGCACGCTATTTGACTGAGTGCTTCCTCTAGCACACACATGCATCGTTTTTTCACATTTTGTATTTCTTTATGAGCCTCAGTGTTGTTGTTCTTCTATAGGAACTTACTACATTCTGTTTACAAATGTGCTACCAAAATCAACTTAATTTATATATTTGTTATGTCCATTTGTATTATACAACCTGGCCTGAAGACTTGCACTGTGTACAAATAATTCTAGACACGGTTCATGAGGATCAGCTTTGGTTTGTTGAAAATGAGCATTGAGTCTTTCCCTGCACAACTGATGTCGCAAATACAAAGAGCAAGTCATTTTTATAATCAAACATCATCTCCTTTAACAATTATGTTTTGTATTTTGTGTCAAACGTTGACTGTGCTAACTAAGCACAAATGAAATAAGCCATTAGCTCCTCCCAGTTTATCAGAATACATAACTTGTTCTCGTACAACGAGTAGCTGAAGGCTTTACAAAGGGCGTTTCTGGTTGATCCATATTCTGTAGATATAACTGTCAACAATTCTCTAGGCTTCTCAGCATGTTGTTACAACCATTTGTGAGTCTAGACCACACTGAGTTGTTACAACCTGCCATGTTTATGAGTCTAGGCCACACTGAGTTGTTACAACCTGCCATGTTTATGAGTCTAGGCCACACTGAGTTGTTACAACCAGCCATGTTCGTGAGTCTAGACCACACTGAGTTGTTACAACCAGCCTTGTTTATGAGTCTAGACCACACTGAGTTGTTACAACCAGCCTTGTTTATGAGTCTAGACCACACTGAGTTGTTACAACCAGCCTTGTTTATGAGTCTAGACCACACTGAGTTGTTACAACCAGCCATGTTTGTGAGTCTAGGCCACACTGAGTTGTTACAACCAGCCATGTTTATGAGTCTAGACCACACTGAGTTGTTACAACCAGCCATGTTTGTGAGTCTAGACCACACTGAGTTGTTACAACCAGCCATGTTTGTGAGTCTTGACCACACTGAGTGTTACAACCAGCCATGTTTGTGAGTCTAGACCACACTGAGTTGTTACAACCAGCCTTGTTTATGAGTCTAGACCACACTGAGTTGTTACTACCAGCCTTGTATGTGAGTCTAGACCACACTGAGTTGTTACTACCAACCTTGTATGTGAGTCTAGACCACACTGAGTTGTTACAACCAGCCATGTTTATGAGTCTAGACCACACTGAGTTGTTACAACCAGCCTTGTTTGATGCCACATCTGATACAAACGGAGAGATATGGTAAAGAAGTACAGTAGGGAGAGATACAGTATGAAAGTGCATTAGGGAGCAAAACAGTAGGGAAATATAGTAAGGGGGAGATACAGCGTAGAAGTACATTAGGGAGAGACATAGTAGAGAAGTATAGTATGGGGAGATATAGTAGAGAAGTATAGTGGGGGGGGGGGGGGAGATAGTAGAGAAGAACATTACAAAGAGATATAGTAGAGGAGAACATTACAAAGAGATATAGTAGAGGAGAACATTACAAAGAGATATAGTAGAGAAGTACATTAGGGAGAGATATAGTAGAGAAGTACATTAGGGAGAGATATAGTAGAGAAGTACATTAGGGAGAGATATAGTAGAGAAGTATATTGGGGAAGATATAGTAGAGAAGTACAGTAGGGGGAGATATAGTAGAGAAGTACAGTAGGGGGAGATATAGTAGAGAAGTATATTAGGAAGAGATATAGTAGAGAAGTATATTAGGAAGAGATACAGTAGAGAAGTATATTAGGAAGAGATATAGTAGAGGTCCAGCTGATAAGTCACTGGAGAATAGATCTAGATACATGGCGAGAGCACATTGTTAGAGATGATGTGATAACAGCAAGGGGTGAGATTGTAACAGTGATGAATACAACATTGATACACACACAATGGAAAAAATGTAGCTCTGAACAACGCTCGTTTTAAACACTTCATATGACACAAGTCATTGTTTAGATCTCATAAGTTTATTCACAAAGTTTTTGAGTTATACTTCACATCTCATCTGGTGACATAAAGAAGTTAATCATTACACATGAAGTTGGCTATGGCTGTCCAGTGATTTATAAAACTATATCGTTAGTGGAAATTCTGTATATGTGTCTAGGCTACTGCCTGTGTTATGACACTCTCAGGTTTGTAATTAAATCTGCACAACTTCTTTCATTTAACATAAAATCACATACATGATATTATGACCTCTATGTATAACTTATATATCTATATTACTGTCCAGATATATGTACTATAGATGAAGAGAGAGGAACAGAAAATGATACTAAAATACGGATATCAAAAGCAAGATGAGCATTTGTTGCACTGGGAAACATGGAAGTCCAAAGAAATTAGGTTAAATACAAAAATAAAAATGTTCAACTCCAGTGTTAAGTCAGTCCTGTTATATGGCTGTGAAACATGGAGAACAACAAAAATGACAAATCATGAAGATACAGACTTTCATTAATGGATGCTTATGCGGAATAAAAGGAAGGAAATGGTAGGACAAAATCACTAACATAGAATTATGGAAATGTACCAGTCAAATACCAGTGGATAAAGAGATATAGCGAAGATGATGGTGCTGGATAGGACACACACACACCATGGAAGCCAACTGAGAGTGTTACACAACAGGCCCTTTTATGGAATCCCCAGGGAAAAAGACAAAGAGAAAGACCAAGGAACTCTTGGAGAAGGCAGAAGCAGAGATGAAGATGATGAGGAAGACATGGAATGATCTTAAAAGAATAGTAGGAAACAGACCGGTTTGGAGTGTTTGTTGGAAGACCTATGCCCCACAGGGAGCTGAAAGTGTTTGTTGAAGACCTATGCTCCACAGGGAGCTGAAAGGTAGAAGAAGAATGTATAACTTGTTTCAACAACTACACCTATGAAATCTGCATATTCCTAGCTTTGATGTCCCATATTAGCATTGATTTCTTTAGGGGCACGAAATATTTACCTATAGCTAAACATCATCATTCTGAATAATCCTCTCACTAATACCTCTTTCTGGATCAGCCCTCTTTCAATGTTTTGAATCCTCGAATGAATGTCCCTTTTGAGTGCTGCTACTAAATCTTCTTGAAGTCAACAACCTCTCTGAATGAATGATTGACCCCTGAATACCATATTTCAGCCTCCCTGTCTATCGTAGGTGTTTGCCTAGTCCTCATTTGACGCTTGCAAATATTTCACTTCAAAGGCATGTCAAAACCAAACTTTCTGATAGTTCAATGCTCACAAAGTTCTGTCTATTGTTCTTTCTTGCAGAATACCTGGCATGTGTTGTATCAATTAAATACAGGATTGACACTGCTACAAGATATATTAGGATGAGCCCTATAAAGAACTGTGTCATAGGTATTTTAGCTAAATAAGATGTCAGTTAATTCAGAACAAGATGTGGACCATTACTTGGCTTGTGTTTGTCCATTAGATGGTGTTTACATATGGACCATTACTTGGTTTGTGTTTGTCCATCAGATGGTGTTTACATATGGACCATTACTTGGCTTGTGTTTGTCCATCAGATGGTGTTTACATATGGACCATTACTTGGCTTGTGTTTGTCCATCAGATGGTGTTTACATATGGACCATTACTTGGCTTGTGTTTGTTCATCAGATGGTGTTTACATATGGACCATTACTTGGCTTGTGTTTGTCCATCAGATGGTGTTTACATATGGACCATTACTTGGTTTGTGTTTGTCCATCAGATGGTGTTTACATATGGACCATTACTTGGTTTGTGTTTGTCCATCAGATGGTGTTTACATATGGACCATTACTTGGTTTGTGTTTGTCCATCAGATGGTGTTTACATATGGACCATTACTTGGTTTGTGTTTGTCCATTAGATGGTGTTTACATATGGACCATTACTTGCCTTGTGTTTGTCCATTAGATGGTGTTTACATATGGACCATTACTTGGTTTGTGTTTGTCCATCAGATGGTGTTTACATATGGACCATTACTTGGTTTGTGTTTGTCCATTAGATGGTGTTTACATATGGACCATTACTTGCCTTGTGTTTGTCCATTAGATGGTGTTTACATATGGACCATTTTATGGTAAAGGTAGCACTCATGAATCGATTGCTGTGTCACAAGAACTGGAGTTGATGTTGTCCAGTGCATGTGGTTGATTGTTTGTTTGTGAATTGAGGTCAAGATGAGTAGAGACCAACAAGCAGAAAACAACATGTATTGAGAGGAAGACCTACAGATCTACGAAGAGCAGAACCCAGAAGATTTCTGACATCACTTGACTGAGGTGATGATCTCATCTCAGATGATAATTTGATTATAAATTGATCTGGAGACAGGTGTGGTTAAGGTAACTGCTACCAGCTTGACAGTATGAGGGACTCAACCGTAACCAGATGGTTAGACCAGTACCACAACATGCCCAGCATTTGAACCAGACCCTGTCATACCAATGGCCTCAGCTAAATTCAAGGTGGCATTAAAATCTGCCTTAAATACAACTGAGGACACAAGTCAGTCTTCAAACCACTTTTGACAAATGATGTTCTTTGTTATGGCATGTAAAGCATTATGAGGGGTGCTGTAATATCTTGCTACTGGCTCTATTAAATGATTATATCAGCAAGCTGAAAACATTCTTCCTCACATACGTGGTTGTGTGAAGGGAAATGGCACGTACCTTGCTTCCATTGACTGTACTTCTGTGGTCTGCTCAGTGGGGATTCTTTCCAAGATGTTGAACAAGCTAGAAGAGACCAGCTGTTGTTATCAAGCGTTCCTCTGTTTCTATTGATAAGTTCTGCTCTTGTTGTATTCATGTTTATACAACAAACAATGTTGGCACCAAAGTTGTACATCCTCATGTAGCTGCATGCCAAACTCTATCAAATGCTTTTTTGAAGACTATCAACACATAGGTCTTGTATGTTAGGTCTTTCTCTCAGAGAATTTAGAGAGAAAAATTCTCTTAGAATTCTAAGATTGAAGATCTTTTCTGTTGCATGAAAATCTGCCTGTTCCTCTGCAATGATCTTTCTTGACTGTGATTTTAATTGGTAGAGTGGAGTGTGATTGTTAACATTTGGATGGCTGATACGACTGGTGGTTGTGTAGTGGTGACGTTGGCACACATTTCCTTTCTTTGAGAATGTCAAGATTAAGGACTGGAACCAGTTGATGGCCTCCCCCTGGCTGCCAGATCTTGTTGCAGACAACTTTCTGTTTCACAATTATTTGTTTTAAATAATAAAGTTGAAACAAACCAAAAATAAAAGCCATCATTTTCTCAGAACTGACATGGAAAGACTATCTCCAACAGGAATCAGATCACAAATACACTATTTTGTTTTATTTAAAAAGACAATTTCAAAATGTTTACAGAAATGGGATAGGTAATGAGATGATGGACAATGAACACAGAAGTACAAGTTTGAAAGTAGATTTGCTAGTTCATGGCAAGTGCATGTGGGTCAAACTATGATGATTTCTTGCTTGTTTGTCTATGTTCACCATCTTGTTTCTGGCAACTGATTCGGAGGAGACAACACATGCTGGAGGTTACAGAAGTTGAACTGTTGCAAGTGCTGACTGTTGACTCCACAAACTGGAGACTAACCAGATAAGTCCAAGTGGACATCAACTAACACTTCCACAAAGTGACAACTCTTCCATCAGTGCAGCTTCTCAGCTTGAGCATTCGTCTGAGGAATTGGCTGCTTGTCTTTTGTTGCTTCCCTTTCAAACACTCCAGTCCTGGAGACGGAGCTGGTCTTCAACATGTCTAACTGTCTCCAGCCTCTTCGCAGCAGGTATTCAATTTGAATGACATCAGTTTTTGGTAGCGAGGCATTCTTGTGAAATTCCTCTTTGACATATTCTTGAAAGCTGGGGTGATCTCTTGTGACTTGCAAGAACTGTTTGTACAGACTTAGAACTTGTCTCTGGACCTTGCTGTGTCTCGTCATTGCTGTAAGTCGTGCAGCTCAACTTGACCACATATTTATCCTACAAGGCAGCATCTCATCATGTCCTGCACACAAAAACAACACATTTCACTAGTTATTGACTGTTCCCACATCTATTGTGAGGAAATTAATTCTCAACAAGTGTATGCACACCTGTCTTCCATTGTTGAATAATGTGTGTCCCACACAAGATAGCCTGATGTTAGACACAATAATGTGTGTCCCACAGAAGATAGCCTGATGTTAGATACAATAATGTGTGTCCCACAGAAGATAGCCTGATGTTAGACACAATAATGTGTGTCCCACAGAAGATAGCCTGATGTTAGATACAATAATGTGTGTCCCACACAAGATAGCCTGATGTTAGATACAATAATGTGTGTCCCACACAAGATAGCCTGATGTTAGATACAATAATGTGTGTCCCACACAAGATAGCCTGATGTTAGACACAATAATGTGTGTCCCACACAAGATAGCCTGATGTTAGACACAATAATGTGTGTCCCACACAAGATAGCCTGATGTTAGACACAATAATGTGTGTCCCACACAAGATAGCCCGATGTTAGACACAATAATGTGTGTCCCACACAAGATAGCCTGATGTTAGACACAATAATGTGTGTCCCACACAAGATAGCCTGATGTTAGACACAATAATGTGTGTCCCACACAAGAGAGCCTGATGTTAGACACAATAATGTGTGTCCCACACAAGATAGCCTGATGTTAGATACAATGTGTAGGCTTGCATTAAAACTAAACACAATACTACTGTTGTTATGAATCCAGACAGCCATCATACTCCTCTGTAAGCCAAGAGAAAGGAAATCACAACAAGATCAAATAGGTTGTACCAGCAAAGTGGGGTGACATGCCATGATTATGTCTGAGATTGAGTCATTCTTACCACTCAGCCATTTCATGAGGGCTACAGACTCCAAGGTCTCCAGATTTCCACCAAACTTGTTCCTCTCTCTTCTTCCTTTCAGCTCCCTGTGGAGCATAGGTCTTCAACAAACACTTTCAGCTCCCTGAGGTGCATAGGTCTTCAACAAACACTTTCAGCTCCCTGTGGAGCATAGGTCTTCAACAAACACTTTCAGCTCCCTGAGGTGCATAGGTCTTCAACAAACACTTTCAGCTCCCTGAGGTGCATAGGTCTTCAACAAACACTTTCAGCTCCCTGTGGAGCATAGGTCTTCAACAAACACTTTCAGCTCCCTGAGGTGCATAAGTCTTCAACAAACACTTTCCAGGCCATTCTGTTTCTTGCCATTCTGTTTCTTGCCATTCTGTTAAGATCATTCCATGTCTTCCCCATCATCTTTATTTCTGCTTCCACTTGTGATCTCCAAGAATATTTGGTCTTCCTCTGTCTTTCTGGGAATTCCATAAAGGGCATGTTGTGTAATTTTCTCTGTTGAATAGTGTTTATAAGCCAGTTCCTTTTAAATTTTTATTTCTTTTAATGTCTTCATTGCTCTTTTTCATTATCCAAGATGTCTCAGGGATTGTCTGTAGCATTTTGTTTCTAATGAATTGATTTTCTTCATTGATGTTTGCAAAATAGCCATGATTCACAAGCAATGTTGCTATCGGGAAGATACATATCCTTAGTCATTTGAAAGTTACTGCCTTGCTGGTACTGTGCCACGTGTTCTCAATTTTATTTTGTACTTCCAGGACAGTTGATTCTCACACGAAGGCTGGATGTTCACATGATTTCACTTTGGCCTGTCTGGTTAATTCATAGTGACACTATTCAGGACTTCCCTGAAGTAGGACACACTTTGTGTAAAGTAAAGATTTGGGCCTACCTTGGAGTGGGACACACTTTGTGTAAAGTAAAGATTTGGGCCTACCGTGGAGTGGGACACACTTTGTGTAAAGTAAAGATTTGGGCCTACCTTGGAGTGGGACACACTTTGTGTAAAGTAAAGATTTGGGCCTACCTTGGAGTAGGACACACTGAGTAAAATAAAGATTTGGGCCTACCTTGGAGTGGGACACACTTTGTGTAAAGTAAGATTTGGGCCTACCTTGGAGTGGGACACACTTTGTGTAAAGTCAAGATTTGGGCCTACCTTGGAGTGGGACACACTTTGTGTAAAGTAAAGATTTGGGCCTACCTTGGAGTGGGACACTGTGTGTAAAGTAAAGATTTCGGGCTACCTTGGAGTGGGATACTGTGTGTAAAGTAAAGATTTGTGGCTACCTTGGAGTGGAACACACTATAAAGTAAATATTTGGGGCTAACTTGGAGTGGGACACTGTATGAAAAGTAAAGATTTGTGGCTACCTTGGAGTGGGACACACTGTGTAAAGTAAAGATTTGTGGCTACCTTGGAGTGGAACACACTGTGTAAAGTAAAGATTTGTGGCTACCTTGGAGTGGGACACTGTGTGAAAAGTAAAGATTTGTGGCTACCTTGGAGTGGAACACACTATAAAGTAAATATTTGGGGCTAACTTGGAGTGGGACACTGTATGAAAAGTAAAGATTTGTGGCTACCTTGGAGTGGGACACACTGTGTAAAGTAAAGATTTGTGGCTACCTTGGAGTGGAACACACTGTGTAAAGTAAAGATTTGTGGCTACCTTGGAGTGGGACACTGTGTGAAAAGTAAAGATTTGTGGCTACCTTGGAGTGGAACACACTGTGTAAAGTAAAGATTTGTGGCTACCTTGGAGTGGGACACATTGAGTAATATAAAGATTTGGGGCTACCTTGGAGTGGGACACACTGTATAAAGTAAAGATTTGGGGCTACCTTGGAGTGGGACACACTGTGTGTAAAGTAAAGATTTTGGACTACCCTGGAGCGAGACACACTGAGTAAAGGAAAGTCTAGTCAATAATGAGCCAGCAATAGAAATGGGAATATTACTTTCTTGTAATACATTGATAGGAATAACTCTCTTGTTGAAAAAAGTAATAGTAGTCCACCCAGTTCAATACAAGGTCAAAGAAGCAGACCAAGACTAACATGAACAAGTAACATCAAAGATGGACAAGCCAGATTATGACAAACTGCACTATCAAAGCAAGAGACAGAGCGGAATGGCGCTCCATGGTAGCCAACCTTCATTGCTGAGACAGCACTCAATGATGAGGCCTGTTTAACATGTTTGATTTGTGAAAACTGGAGACGAATGGAGTGGCATCATCTTTGAGTGCTGTCTCTGCATTGAAGGTTGGCTACCATGGCGCGCCATTCCGCTCTGCCTCTTGCTTTGATAGTGCAGGTTGTCATAGGCTGATTTGTCCATCTTTTGATGTTACTCGTCCATGTTAGTCTTGGTCTGCCTCTGCTACCTTGTATTTTCCCTTCCACTATTACTTTTATTAGGCTTTTGTGTCTTTTAACATGACCCAAAAATTGCACTTGTCTTGATCTAATTGTGTTTAGTAGTTCTCTTAATTTTTAGTTCTGTTAAAACTTCATCGTTTGTTCTCTTTTCTTTCCATCCAATTCTACCTATTCTTCTATAAATCCACATTTCAAAGGCTTCAATTTTCTGTTCTGTTTTCTTGTCTAATATCCATGTTTCTGCACTATACAGGAATATTGAGAAGATGTAACATTTTGCTATTCTTAGTTTTAGCCCTTGTTGTTATTTGTTTTGATGTTAGTATGTTCTTCATGGAACTCTCTAGATAATTCTGGCTGCAAGTAACAAGACATTTCCAGTTTCCAAAGTGTACACAACATGACATCAGACATAGGCCAAAGTCTACACAACATGACATCAGACATAGGCCAAAGTCTACACAACATGACATCAGACATAGCCCCATACTAAATGGGAGTAACTACAATTTCTGTCTACACAACATGACATCAGACATAGGCCCATACTAAATGGGAGTAACTACAATTTCTGTCTACACAACATGACATCAGACATAGGCCCATACTAAATGGGAGTAACTACAATTTCTGTCTACACAACATGACATCAGACATAGGCCCATACTAAATGGGAGTAACTACAATTTCTGTCTACACAACATGACACCAGACATAGGCCCATACTAAATGGGAGTAACTACAATTTCTGTCTACACAACATGACATCAGACATAGGCCAATGTCTACACAACATGACATCAGACATAGGCCCATACTAAATGGGAGTAACTACAATTTCTGTCTACACAACATGACATCAGACATAGGCCCATACTAAATGGGAGTAACTACAATTTCCAATGTCTACACAACATGACATCAGACATAGGCCCATACTAAATGGGAGTAACTACAATTTCCAATGTCTACACAACATGACATCAGACATAGGCCCATACTAAATGGGAGTAACTACAATTTCCAATGTCTACACAACATGACATCAGACATAGGCCCATACTAAATGGGAGTAACTACAATTTCTGTCTACACAACATGACACCAGACATAGACCCATACTAAATGGGAGTAACTACAATTTCCAATGTCTACACAACATGACACCAGACATAGGCCCATACTAAATGGGAGTAACTACAATTTCCAATGTCTACACAACATGACATCAGACATAGGCCCATACTAAATGGGAGTAACTACAATTTCCAATGTCTACACAACATGACATCAGACATAGGCCCATACTAAATGGGAGTAACTACAATTTCCAATGTCTACACAACATGACATCAGACATAGACCCATACTAAATGGGAGTAACTACAATTTCCAACGTCTACACAACATGACATCAGACATAGGCCAATGTCTACACAACATGACATCAGACATAGGCCCATACTAAATGGGAGTAACTACAATTTCTGTCTACACAACATGACATCAGACATAGGCCCATACTAAATGGGAGTAACTACAATTTCCAATGTCTACACAACATGACATCAGACATAGGCCCATACTAAATGGGAGTAACTACAATTTCCAATGTCTACACAACATGACATCAGACATAGGCCCATACTAAATGGGAGTAACTACAATTTCCAATGTCTACACAACATGACATCAGACATAGGCCCATACTAAATGGGAGTAACTACAATTTCTGTCTACACAACATGACACCAGACATAGACCCATACTAAATGGGAGTAACTACAATTTCCAATGTCTACACAACATGACACCAGACATAGGCCCATACTAAATGGGAGTAACTACAATTTCCAATGTCTACACAACATGACATCAGACATAGGCCCATACTAAATGGGAGTAACTACAATTTCCAATGTCTACACAACATGACATCAGACATAGGCCCATACTAAATGGGAGTAACTACAATTTCCAATGTCTACACAACATGACATCAGACATAGACCCATACTAAATGGGAGTAACTACAATTTCCAACGTCTACACAACATGACATCAAACATATCTATTCATTGACCTTTCGAGCCGTAGCCGGCCCATAAGGCAGAGACCCAGATACTCTTTCTCTTATCTAAATTTTTATTCTAGCAGTTTTCAATCCTTGTAAAGATCTGATCATTATCGAATCTCACCAATTGTCTCTGTTCTGTGCAAGCAGCTCTATCTCATTGAGGGTACGATTCCTGCTGCTCTTGCCTCTCTGATCAATGTTCTTCTCAGTGTCTTTCTGGGTCGGCCTATTTTCCTCTTACTTGTTGTTTCCCACATGAGGACTTGCTTTGTTATTCGGTTATTATCTCTCCTCACATGTCCAACATATGACCATCGACTTTTCTTGATTACTGAAGATATTAGTGGTTGATTGACGTTTGTTTTTAATTCGTTCCATGCTATACCAAGTATTTTCCTTAGACATTTATTTTCGAATGCGTTCAACTTTGTTCCTATGTCTCTTGTTTTTTTCCAGCTTTCACACGCATACTTAAGGGTTGATATTATATTTGATTTGAATAGTCTAAGTTTTGTGTTTGTGCTGATGAGTTTTGATTTCCACAACTTTTCAAGCTTATGAAAGACATTGCTGCTTTCATCATCATCATCATCGAGTGCCGTTCCCGCAACAAAGGTTGGCTACCATGGAGCGCCATTCTGCTGTCTCTTGCTTTGATGGTGCAGGTTGCCATAGGCTGATTTGTCCATCTTTTGATGTTACTCGTCCATGTTAGTCTTGGTCTGCCTCATATTCTTTCCCCCCCCCCCCCCCCCCCCCAAGGATTACTTTTAGTAGGCTGTTGTGTCATTTAACATGACCCAAAAATTACATTTGTCTTGTTTGAATTGTGTTTAGTAGTTCTCTTTTCATTTTTAGTTGTTTTAAGACTTTGTCATTTGTTTTCTTTTCCTTCCATCCAATTCTACCTATTCTTCTATATATCCACATTTCAAAGGCTTCAATTCTCTGTTCTGTTTTCTTGTCTAATGTCCATGTTTCTGCACCATATAGGAATATTGAGAAGATGTAACATTTTGCTATTCTTAGTTTTAGCCCTGGTGTTATTTGTTTTGATGTTAGTATGTCCTTCATAACATTAAAATTACCTTTTGCCATTCTTATTCTTTTGTTTATTTCAGTTGTACATTTCCCATCACTGGTTATATTTTTTATGTCCAAGGTAGTTGTAGTTCTGAACTGTCTCCAGGTCTATTCCTTCAATTTTGATATCCACTTGTGGGTTTTCAGTATTTCCTTTGTTTATGATCATAGTTTTAGTCTTTTTGATATTTATATCTAGTCCATATTTTTTGCTTGTCATGTTTATTTCATTAAGTAATTGTTGTAGGTCTTTAGGATTTTCTGCTAGTAGTACAGTATCATCAGCATATCTTAGGTTATTGATTATCTTTCCATTAATTTGTAGGCCTGGCATCTCTGAGATGTTTTTAAAGATTTGCTCAGTATATAGATTGAACAAGCTTAGTGATAGGATGCATCCCTGTCTTACTCCTCTTTTTATATCAATGGGTGTAGAGTTCTCTTTGCTATATTTTATTATTGCTGTTTGCTCCAAGTATAGATTACATATTAGTCGTATATACATGTCATCTAGATGTATCTCTTTTAGGCATTCTATAAGTTGTTTGTGGTGTACTCTATCAAAAGCTTTGGTGTAATCTATGAAGCAGGCATATATTGGTTTGTTTACTTCTGTGTATTTTTCGATTAATGTTCTCATGCAGAATATGGCTTCTTTTGTCCCGCTATTTTTCCTAAATCCAAATTGCTGCTCATCTAATTCAGTATTGATTTTATTCTGAATCCTTCCTTGTATAACTTTTAGCAAGATTTTTGTAACATGGCTCATTAGGCTTATTATTCTAAAGTCACTGCATTCAACTGCACCATTCTTTTTAGGCAATGCAATGAAAGTTGATGTTTTTAGTTCATTTGGTATGTATCCTGTGTGGTATATGTCGTTGCATATGTCTGTAATCACTTCAATGTCAAAATCTTCTAGTGCCTGTATCATCTCTACCTGTATGCTGTCAGGTCCTGCTGCTTTTCCCTTTTTCATTGTTTTTATAGCTTTTTCCACCTCAGATTTTAAGATTTTATAGCCTGGTGTACATTTTATAATAATAAATGAATATTATTATAGAGGGAAACTTCCGAGGCGATAATCAATGAATCAATTCAGAGGTATGTTTTACAGCACCTGGAAAAATTGACAAATAATCAACAACAGAAAAAAATATGGACCAAAGCGGGATCGAACCCGTACTCAGTGGCACAGTGCCTTGCCACGAAAAGTCAAACGCTAGGGAACACTGCCACTCAGCTAACTAAAAAATTCTTAACAGGAAAAAATACAGATACACTATGTATTTCTGAGCTGTGATCGCAGCCTTATGCTATAGTCATGAGAAAAGCTGTGCAAAAAGACATTGTTCATGATAGATAATTCTTTAGTTAGCTGAGCAGGGGAAGAGAAATAGAGAGGAAGACTAAGAATCCCCTGGTTATTATTTCCTCCCTCCACTCACCTCTCCATCCAGCTATTTTTAGCCCACCTATGACGACCTCTGCTGCTCATCCTCCAGTTTACCCCCTTGTCTTTTGCTTCTCCAAATCCTTTGTTTGGATTTTCCCCCTCTGTTAGGCCCCATTAATTTTATGGGACCTATTATCTTCTCCTCCTTCCGCCCTTTGTCTGGTCGCTGACATGTCTTACCCTAGCCTCCGTTGTGGTTTCTATTTATTTCCACCAGTGTTTTCACACTAGTCTTGCTACCCGCCAGTTCTTCTCCCCCCTAATTAACCCCCCTCCTCCCCTCTCTATCATTTTCCCACAATCCAGTTCCCGGCCTTGTGATTTTCCCTATCACTCTCTCGATTGCTTCACAGCGAAGTTACCTCAGCTAAGTGTTTGATTTTTCTTATACGTTTTACGATACATTATCCACATTTTTACTATTGACATTTCTATCTCTTACTCATTTTTCCTATCTTTCTATTTTGCACATCTTGACTCTCATCCTACCTCCCCTCATGTAGCCTCCTTTCTTATTTCAACATCGTACTGTCTTCTCTTCTTTTCTGTCTAACCCTCCATTCACCTGATCATCTAACATGTAGTTATAGATAATTGTGCTTCATCGTTTGTTATCGTTGTCCCTGTATTCTGAAGAAGGCCACAGGCCGAAACGTCAGTATTGTGTTGTGTTCCTTCTTCGTAAAGCTGTCACCATACCTTGGAGTGTCTAACACTCCCCACCACTGGCTTCTTCATAGTATGCCTCTATTTGTTCATCTGTGTAGTCTTGAGTAGGTGCATATGTCTGTATTATTGCTATGTCGAATGGTTATGCTCTCAACTTGACTAGTATAATCCTATCACTGTATGTCCAGTGGGTAGTTGATGATTTTTATAGCTCTCTTTTTATCAGTATTCCTACCCCCCTTTGATGTTCTGTTGTGTTCCCTGAGTATATAAATGTATATTTTTCGTCCTCTATGTACCCACATTCTTTCCATCTTGTCTCTGATATGCCTAAGATATCTATATTTATTCGTTCTGCTTCTTGAATCAGATTTTCCAATTTCCCTTCTTGATATAGAGTCCTAACATTCCAAGTACTTATTTTAAGATCTTTTCTCCGACATAAGTTCGAATTCCTCTCCATCGCTTCCTCTGGACTAGTACGTGATGAGGCTCCAATCTCTTTCACGGTGGTCAGCCACATTCGTCTTTCGTGTCCTGAACATGTCTCTTCTGTTTTCGCTTTCTGGGCCGTTGGTCATTTTTGACTCTTCCACCCCATCCACCGTTGCAGACTTTGTACAATTCGGAATGGACATTTCCGTCTGCCCGGAGTGACAGTGAAAAACAATGACCTATCGGATAGGTCAATCTCGAATGAAAAGAAGATAAATACCCACTTAACAACGAGAATTTCCACCATCCACCGTCACAGACTTTGTACAATTCTAAATGGACATTCCCGTCTGCCTGGCGCGACAGTGAAAAACAATGACCTATCACCAATAGGTCAATCTCAAATGAAAAGAAGATAAATACCCACTTAACAACGAGAATTTCCACCATCCACCAGCCTGTCAGGAGTTAAACAACCACAAAAGGCATGAGCAGAATATTAATATTTATAATATTTGATTGATTTTTATTAATACTTATAATACAGCAGCTGCAGGGTCAGAACAGCAGCAGGCTACACAGACTACTTCGAAGTTAAGTCAGGCGTAAGACAGGGGTGCATACTATCCCCCCCTACTGTTTATTACATACATGGACCACATATGCAAGCTAGCCAACCCATCAGAGACAGAGGAGATCAACGAGCTTTTATTTGCAGACGATCAGGCCCTAATGCATGAAACAATAGAAGACCTACAAGAACACTTAAACAAACTCAACATCTCAGGCACAAAATACAACATGAAAATCTACATCAACAAAACAGAAGTCATGAATGTCGCCAAAAATAAACAGAACATCAACATAACTATAGAAGGCAGACAACTAAAACAAGTAGAGGAATTCAAATACCTAGGAAGTCTAATGACAAACGATAATTCTCAAACAGCAGAGATAGAATCAAGATGCAACAAAGCTTGTCAAATCATCGGACAGTTATCACCACCATTGTCCAACAAGGAAATAACTCTGGAGACAAAACGAGCACTATACAATGCAATCTTCATCCCAACGTTGTGCTACCAATGCCAGACCTGGACCCTAGATGCAAGAACTATAAGAAAAATAACCTCTACAGAGATTAAATGTGTTAGACGAATGGCAGGAAACAGTCTGAGAGATAGGATCAGAAATGAAGAACTGAGAAAAAAGCTAGGAATAGCCCCCGCCATAGAATATATAAGGAAACAACAGATAAAATGGTTTGGCCACGTGATAAGGCAGAAAGATCAAAACACAACACAACGAGCCTTCAACAAACGTTGTGAGAACACCAGACCCAAGGGTCGACCACGAAAAAGATGGGTCAATGGAATATTAGAAGCACTAGGAAACATAACAGCAGCAGAGGCGAACAGAAGAGCAAAAGACTGCAAATTATATCTCCCCTCGACGCTGAAAGGCAGATGAGGAAGGAAAGAAGAAGATGAAGAATTATAATAAATATATTTTTTAAGAATAATTATTGCTGCTTTAGCTATTCTAATTTCTTTGTTTGTATCCCCGTCTCGATCAATGTGACTTCCAAGATAGATAACGTAAGTAATCGATCTCTTCCACTGGTTTGTTGTTCATGTATATTTTGTCGTCTGTTGGAATTAAGCTTTTCATGACTCTAGTCTTTTCAATTCATGATTGATCTCAAGCCCAATTTTGCTGGTTATTGATGATAGTTCATTTGTGTTTTCCTCCTGCATCTTATCTGACTGCTGATGAGGACTCTACTCTCTATCATAATCAACTCTTATCATGTCTTATGTCAACTTCACTATTGTTGAAATTTAATTTTTTGTCCACAAGGTTTAGTTGTAGGGCGCTATCCCAAAACCTAAACATAACCCAGGGCTCTTCTAATGACAGATTCCAGAGCGACAGATTAAAGTGCATGGGGTCGTTACTCCGAGCAGAAATAATTTCGGACACTAAACTCGAACTTGACCGTGCAATGTTAGTCAAGGCAAGGGGACGTTACTCTTCCGAACTTTAATTTATCTAACTATCTAGGACGTTACACTTTTTCATATTGTGGCACTTACATATTTTGATCACTGACAAAAAAAAAAAGAGAGAACTAATTATTACAGAACCGCGTGCCTGCTGGCAACCTTCAATACATACCCGAAACCACCAGCTTGGCAAAGTCACCTGCCTGCCATCTTGTGGCCGCCTCTACACATTATTACTGTATTTATTCGTTACAACTGTTGCTTATTTATTACTATATACATTTGTAACGTAAAAAAGTGAATACATTTTATATAAAAATGCAATTTAGTAGCGTGGGATCTTTCTAAATGACAGGTCATTCCACTGTGTTGTCCTTGCTGTAGGCGACTGTAACCACTATCTAGTGGCTTGTGTTGGAGTCTGCCATGGTCGCAGTCACAGAGAACAGAAAACAACAATAGCACAGACAATACAACAGTCTGTAGTTGTAGTCTAGCTCACGCTGGCACCACTTCTCTTGGATTAGTATCTCAATCTGTACCACAAGTAGTCGCACCGTCTACTTTGATATTGTTTTAGACAAAATAGAAAGACAGCATTATTGTCAGATTGTGTTTTCATTGACAAACCAAACCGATCTACTAGCAGCGCTAGCGATCTATCATCTTGTCAACCAAATTGGCAACGATTGTATCTAAAGTTAAGTTGACAGTGTGAACTCTTGTGACTTGTCTACTACAAGTGGTCTGTGACCGACCAGGGAGCCAGGAACAGATGAGTGATGCTGCCAATGTCTTTGTTGCTGTCCACGCAGGTTAATAGAACAATGTTGTCTCTCATGCTCAGCATGATTACATGATACTGACACTGTGACTGACACAGTGACCATCTTCTACTTTGTTATTGACTCTCATTCTGTTGCATGTTTATAATAAAATAATATACCCGATAGTGCCAACAACAAAAATTACAATCTGGGAGTGTCCACATATTAACAGAATAGACTTAATTTAATATTTTATCACAAATCATCAAGTACCACCATACCTGCTGGCGTAGCTGATCATGTCTCCCCACAACTTTCGATCTCGACAGTTATTAGTTATTTATCTTTCTATTGTTGGCCTTCTGCCAAGCCATTCTCTTAAGCTGTCTGGTATTTTTTCTCTTTGCTTCCCTCTATTTCCCCATCTCTCATTTTTCCAGTTGTTACAATATAATGAATATATTCCAGTTGTTCTCTTCTCATTGCATGGCCACAAAATGATGATTGTTTCTTCCTAATATTGGAAATTAGCTCTCTTTTTGCTTTGGCCTCTTTCAGTACATTTTCATTACTTTTTTTTAGCTGTCCATGGTATTCTCAACATTCTTCTGTAAAACCACATTTCTTCAGACTAGTGATTTTCTTGTCTGTTGTCCTATTGACCATGATCCACATCCATATGTTATAAATCATACTAACATGATCTTTTAAAATTAGGATTTGAGTTCAAAGTGAAAAGATGTGTTGTCATGCCTTCATGTAGATAGGTCTTGTCAGATCTGTGCTCAATTGTTCATTCATTGAAAGTGAGCTAATCTCTACCTCTGCCTGTTTATGTAGGGATCAAAAGACAAAGACAACTAGGCTAGAACTTAACAAGTCTTGAAAAAACAGCCTTGTGGCCCAGCTCCTAAGTTAGATATAAATAAAAGCTGCAGCAAACAAAGAACAGTTTGGAAACAACGACATCTTCTTATTCAAAGTACATCATCATCATCCTTCCAGTGCTGCTAGATGTCACTCAAGACTCAAGTGTACAGCACCATGAGACCTAGTTCTGGACAAGCTTTTCTGTAATCAATGCTTACTGTCCATGCCTCTCTTATCAATATTTTATTTTTTAGTGTCTCTCATGTTTAATCTCTTTTTCTTTCAACACCGCTGTTTCTCACATTAGGGTTTGCTTTTTGTGATTATCTTGTTATTTTGTTCTTACCACATGATTATTGTTCTCCTTTGCTTGATAACAGATGATTTTTGTCTGGTTCATGACCATTTCTGTACTAGTCTTGAATTCATTCCATTGTGAACGCAGTATTTTCTTAGACATTTATTTACAAATGCATCTAATTCTATGCCAGTGCATAGCCTCCTGAAACTGTAAATGGAGATGAAAATACAGCCTAGAATAAAAGTGGGCATAGACACCAGTCAGCCCAGCAGCTAAAAGTGGATGGAGACACCAGTCAGCCCAGCAACTAAAAGTGGATGGAGACACCAGTCAGCCCAGCAGCTAAAAGTGGACATAGACACCAGTCAGCCCAGCAGCTAAAAGTGGACATAGACACTAGTTAGCCCAGCAGCTAAAAGTGGACATAGACACTAGTTAGCCCAGCAGCTAAAAGTGGACATAGACACCAGTTAGCCCAGCAGCTAAAAGTGGACATAGACACCAGTTAGCCCAGCAGCTAAAAGTGGACATAGACACCAGTTAGCCCAGCAGCTAAAAGTGTACATAGACACTAGTTAGCCCAGCAGCTAAAAGTGGATGGGAACACCAGTCAACTCAGCAGCTAAAAGTGGACATAGACACCAGTTAGCCCAGCAGCTAAAAGTGGACATAGACACCAGTTAGCCCAGCAGCTAAAAGTGGACATAGACACCAGTTAGCCCAGCAGCTAAAAGTGGACATAGACACCAGTTAGCCCAGCAGCTAAAAGTGGACATAGACACTAGTTAGCCCAGCAGCTAAAAGTGGATGGGAACACCAGTCAACTCAGCAGCTAAAAGTGGACATAGACACCAGTTAGCCCAGCAGCTAAAAGTGGACATAGACACCAGTTAGCCCAGCAGCTAAAAGTGGATGGGAACACCAGTCAACTCAGCAGCTAAAAGTGGACATAGACACCAGTTAGCCCAGCAGCTAAAAGTGGACATAGACACCAGTTAGCCCAGCAGCTAAAAGTGGACATAGACACTAGTTAGCCCAGCAGCTAAAAGTGGACATAGACACTAGTCAGCCCAGCAGCTAAAAGTGGACATAGACACCAGTTAGCCCAGCAGCTAAAAGTGGGCATAGACACCAGTCAGCCCAGCAACTAAAAGTGGATGGGAACACCAGTCAACTCAGCAGCTAAAAGTGGACATGGACACCAGTCAGCCCAGCAACTGAAAGTGGATGGAGACACCAGTCAACTCAGCAGCTAAAAGTGGACATAGACACCAGTCAACTCAGCAGCTAAAAGTGGACATAGACACCAGTTAGCCCAGCAGCTAAAAGTGGGCATAGACACCAGTCAACTCAGCAGCTAAAAGTGGACATAGACGCCAGTTAGCCCAGCAACTAAAAGTGTATGGAAACACCAGTCAGCCAAGCAGCTAAAAGTGGACATAGACACCAGTTAGCCCAGCAGCTAAAAGTGGACATAGACACCAGTTAGCCCAGCAACTAAAAGTGGACATAGACACCAGTTAGCCAGCAACTAAAAGTGGACATAGACACCAGTTAGCCCAGCAGCTAAAAGTGGACATAGACACCAGTCAGCCTAGCACTAAAAGTGGATGGAGATGTGAGTCAGCCCAGCAACTAAAAGTGGACATAGACGCCAGTTAGCCCAGCAACTAAAAGTGGATGGAAACACCAGTCAGCCCAGCAGCTAAAAGTGGACATAGACACCAGTTAGCCCAGCAACTAAAAGTGGACATAGACACCAGTTAGCCCAGCAACTAAAAGTGGACATAGACACCAGTTAGCCCAGCAGCTAAAAGTGGACATAGACACCAGTCAGCCTAGCACTAAAAGTGGATGGAGATGTGAGTCAGCCCAGCAACTAAAAGTGGACATAGACGCCAGTTAGCCAGCAACTAAAAGTGGATGGAAACACCAGTCAGCCCAGCAGCTAAAAGTGGACATAGACGCCAGTTAGCCCAGCAACTAAAAGTGGATGGAAACACCAGTCAGCCCAGCAGCTAAAAGTGGATATAGACACCAGTTAGCCCAGCAGCTAAAAGTGGACATAGACACCAGTTAGCCCAGCAGCTAAAAGTGGACATAGACACCAGTTAGCCCAGCAGCTAAAAATGGACATAGACACCAGTTAGCCCAGCAACTAAAAGTGGACATAGACACCAGTTAGCCCAGCAACTAAAAGTGGACATAGACACCAGTTAGCCCAGCAACTAAAAGTGGACATAGACACCAGTCAGCCCAGCAGCTAAAAATGGACATAGACACCAATCAGCCCAGCAGCTAAAAGTGGACATAGACACCAGTTAGCCCAGCAGCTAAAAGTGGACATAGACACTAGTTAGCCCAGCAGCTAAAAGTGGATGGGAACACCAGTCAACTCAGCAGCTAAAAGTGGACATAGACACCAGTTAGCCCAGCAGCTAAAAGTGGACATAGACACCAGTTAGCCCAGCAGCTAAAAGTGGACATAGACACCAGTTAGCCCAGCAGCTAAAAGTGGACATAGACACCAGTTAGCCCAGCAGCTAAAAGTGGACATAGACACTAGTTAGCCCAGCAGCTAAAAGTGGATGGGAACACCAGTCAACTCAGCAGCTAAAAGTGGACATAGACACCAGTTAGCCCAGCAGCTAAAAATGGACATAGACACCAATTAGCCCAGCAGCTAAAAGTGGACATAGACACCAATCAGCACAGCAGCTAAAAGTGGACATAGACACCAGTCAGCCTAGCACTAAAAGTGGATGGAGATGTGAGTCAGCCCAGCAACTAAAAGTGGACATAGATGCCAGTTAGCCCAGCACTAAAAGTGGATGGAGATGTGGGTCAGCCCAGCAACTAAAAGTGTTGAGTAACTCTAACTTATAGCAAACTACTTGCACCACGATCAGTAGACAAGAACTATCTGGATCCTACTCCACCTCTTTGTGGTGCCCTAGAAACAGACTGACCAGTACAGCATGGCCTAGTTGGTGGGATCTAGAGGGAAGTATTGCAGGCACTCATTATTTATTTATCTTGCTGAAGACTCTCTCCAAGGGCTGACAATCAAGAAGATAAAGAGAACATTCTGTAAGGGCTGACAATCAAGAGGATAAAGAGAACATTCTGTAAGGGCTGACAATCAAGACGATAAAGAGAACATTCTGTAAGGGCTGACAATCAAGAAGATAAAGAGAACATTCTGTAAGGGCTGACAGTCAAGAAGATAAAGAGAACATTCTGTCAGGGCTGACAGTCAAGAAGATAAAGAGAACATTCTGTAAGGGCTGACAATCAAGAAGATAAAGAGAACATTCTGTAAAGGCTGACAATCAAGAAGATAAAGAGAACATTCTGTAAGGGCTGACAATTAAGAAGATAAAGAGAACATTCTGTAAGGGCTGACAGTCAAGAAGATAAAGAGAACATTCTGTAAGGGCTGACAATCAAGAGGATAAAGAGAACATTCTGTAAGGGCTGACAATCAAGAAGATAAATAGAACATTCTGTAAGGGCTGACAATCAAGAGGATAAAGAGAACATTCTGTAAGGGCTGACAATCAAGAAGATAAAGAGAACATTCTGTAAGGGCTGACAATCAAGAAGATAAAGAGAACATTCTGTAAGGGCTGACAATCAAGAAGATAAAGAGAACATTCTGTAAGGGCTGACAATCAAGAAGATAAAGAGAACATTCTGTCAGGGCTGACAATCAAGAAGATAAAGAGAACATTCTGTAAGGGCTGACAATCAAGAGGATAAAGAGAACATTCTGTAAGGGCTGACAATCAAGAAGATAAAGAGAACATTCTGTAAGGGCTGACAATCAAGAGGATAAAGAGAACATTCTGTCAGGGCTGACAATCAAGAAGATAAAGAGAACATTCTGTAAGGGCTGACAATCAAGAAAATAAAGAGAACATTCTGTAAGGGCTAACAATCAAGAAGATAAAGAGAACATTCTGTAAGGGCTGACAATCAAGAGGATAAAGAGAACATTATGTAAGGGCTGACAATCAAGAAGATAAAGAGAACATTCTGTAAGGGCTGACAATCAAGAGGATAAAGAGAACATTCTGTCAGGCCTGACAATCAAGAAGATAAAGAGAACATTCTGTAAGGGCTGACAATCAAGAAGATAAAGAGAACATTCTGTAAGGGCTGACAATCAAGAAGATAAAGAGAACATTCTGTAAGGGCTGACAATAAAGAACATAAAGAGAACATTCTGTAAGGGCTGACAATCAAGAAGATAAAGAGAACATTCTGTAAGGGCTGACAATCAAGAGGATAAAGAGAACATTCTGTCAGGACTGACAATCAAGAAGATAAAGAGAACATTCTGTAAGGGCTGACAATCAAGAAGATAAAGAGAACATTCTGTAAGGGCTGACAATCAAGAAGATAAAGAGAACATTCTGTAAGGGCTGACAATCAAGAAGATAAATAGAACATTCTGTAAGGGCTGACAATCAAGAGGATAAAGAGAACATTCTGTAAGGGCTGACAATCAAGAAGATAAAGAGAACATTCTGTAAGGGCTGACAATCAAGAAGATAAAGAGAACATTCTGTAAGGGCTGACAATCAAGAAGATAAAGAGAACATTCTGTAAGGGCTGACAATCAAGAAGATAAAGAGAACATTCTGTCAGGGCTGACAATCAAGAAGATAAAGAGAACATTCTGTAAGGGCTGACAATCAAGAGGATAAAGAGAACATTATGTAAGGGCTGACAATCAAGAAGATAAAGAGAACATTCTGTAAGGGCTGACAATCAAGAGGATAAAGAGAACATTCTGTCAGGGCTGACAATCAAGAAGATAAAGAGAACATTCTGTAAGGGCTGACAATCAAGAAGATAAAGAGAACATTCTGTAAGGGCTGACAATCAAGAGGATAAAGAGAACATTATGTAAGGGCTGACAATCAAGAAGATAAAGAGAACATTCTGTAAGGGCTGACAATCAAGAGGATAAAGAGAACATTCTGTCAGGGCTGACAATCAAGAAGATAAAGAGAACATTCTGTAAGGGCTGACAATCAAGAAGATAAAGAGAATATTCTGTAAGGGCTGACAATCAAGAAGATAAAGAGAACATTCTGTAAGGGCTGACAATCAAGAACATAAAGAGAACATTCTGTCAGGACTGACAATCAAGAAGATAAAGAGAACATTCTGTAAGGTCTGACAATAAAGAAGATAAAGAGAACATTCTCTGGGTTGTAATAAAACCAGTGTACACTTAAACATAGAATGCTGAGCCCCCGTTATACTAAGTGGTCTATAGGAAATATGGTGTTAGTGACCATACATTTTACACACCTTCAGCACATGATTTTGGGGATAATGTGGTTGGTATTACGCCTGTGCCGCTTTACTTTCCAGAAAAAAATCCGGTACCCATTTAAGGCTGGGTGAACCCAGAAGCCGTCGGTTGGGATCGAACCCTACTTCTTGTCCTTTGCAGTCCAGTTCACTAACCAATGAGCTATCGCGCTTCCATAGAATACAATAGACAACTGTAATTGGAAATGACTTTTTTTTGTTTAATTGTGCCATACCAGCAGATAAGCAGCTCACCAATTATCTTGGTTTGTCTTTTAATCTGTCATTGAAAAGTTTAACTACAGCAGAAGGCAAAGACAGTAGTTTGAGAGCAGAATATAAACTGTGCAGCAACATGCAGGTATTGGGGTTCAATTATGAGTCTGACAACACATGAAATATGCCAAGATGAAATGTTCATTGTTATCATTGATATTTGGTTCATTATTCTTGTGGCTTTAGGAGCAGGCAGCCATTCACAGTCGAATGAACATCTGTACAAGACTGTTTGTAGGTTTGCTTGCCAGCAGGTGAGATATTTGTTTGTTGTAGTCATGTAAGTTAATAGCAGCATTCACAAAGTAAAACATTTGTTTGTTGTAGTCAAGTAAGTTAATAGCAGCATTCACAAAGTGAAACATTTGTTTGTTGTAGTCAAGTAAGTTAATAGCAGCATTCACAAAGTGAAACATTTGTTTGTTGTAGTCAAGTAAGTTAATAGCAGCATTCACAAAGTGAAACATTTGTTTGTTGTAGTCAAGTAAGTTAATAGCAGCATTCACAAAGTGAAACATTTGTTTGTTGTAGTCAAGTAAGTTAATAGCAGCATTCACAAAGTGAAACATTTGTTTGTTGTAGTCAAGTAAGTTAATAGCAGCATTCACAAAGTGAAACATTTGTTTGTTGTAGTCAAGTAAGTTGATAGCAGCATTCACAAAGTGAAACATTTGTTCTACTATAGTCAAGTAAGTTAATAGCAGCATTCACAAAGTGAAACATTTGTTTGTTGTAGTCAAGTAAGTTAATAGCAGCATTCATAAAGTGAAACATTTGTTTGTTGTAGTCAAATAAGTTGATAGCAGCATTCACAAAGTGAAACATTTGTTTGTTGTAGTCAAGTAAGTTAATAGCAGCATTCACAAAGTGAAACATTTGTTTGTTGTAGTCAAGTAAGTTAATAGCAGCATTCACAAAGTGAAACATTTGTTTGTTGTAGTCAAGTAAGTTAATAGCAGCATTCACAAAGTGAAACATTTGTTCTACAATAGTCAAGTAAGTTAATAGCAGCATTCATAAAGTGAAACATTTGTTTGTTGTAGTCAAGTAAGTTAATAGCAGCATTCATAAAGTGAAACATTTGTTTGTTGTAGTCAAGTAAGTTAATAGCAGCATTCACAAAGTGAAACATTTGTTTGTTGTAGTCAAGTAAGTTAATAGCAGCATTCACAAAGTGAAACATTTGTTTGTTGTAGTCAAGTAAGTTAATAGCAGCATTCACAAAGTGAAACATTTGTTTGTTGTAGTCAAGTAAGTTAATAGCAGCATTCACAAAGTGAAACATTTGTTTGTTGTAGTCAAATAAGTTAATAGCAGCATTCACAAAGTGAAACATCTGTTTGTTGTAGTCAAGTAAGTTAATAGCAGCATTCACAAAGTGAAACATTTGTTTGTTGTAGTCAAGTAAGTTAATAGCAGCATTCACAAAGTGAAACATTTGTTTGTTGTAGTCAAGTAAGTTAATAGCAGCATTCATAAAGTGAAACATTTGTTTGTTGTAGTCAAGTAAGTTAATAGCAGCATTCACAAAGTGAAACATTTGTTTGTTGTAGTCAAGTAAGTTAATAGCAGCATTCATAAAGTGAAACATTTGTTCTACTATAGTCAAGTAAGTTAATAGCAGCATTCACAAAGTGAAACATTTGTTTGTTGTAGTCAAGTAAGTTAATAGCAGCATTCATAAAGTGAAACATTTGTTCTACTATAGTTAAGTAAGTTAATAGCAGCATTCATAAAGTGAAACATTTGTTTGTTGTAGTCAAGTAAGTTAATAGCAGCATTCACAAAGTGAAACATTTGTTCTACTATAGTCAAGTAAGTTAATAGCAGCATTCATAAAGTGAAACATTTGTTCTACTATAGTCAAGTAAGTTAATAGCAGCATTCACAAAGTGAAACATTTGTTTGTTGTAGTCATGTAAGTTAATAGCAGCATTCATAAAGTGAAACATTTGTTTGTTGTAGTCAAGTAAGTTAATAGCAGCATTCACAAAGTGAAACATTTGTTTGTTGTAGTCAAGTAAGTTAATAGCAGCATTCACAAAGTGAAACATTTGTTCTACTATAGTCAAGTAAGTTAATAGCAGCATTCATAAAGTGAAACATTTGTTTGTTGTAGTCAAGTAAGTTAATAGCAGCATTCACAAAGTGAAACATTTGTTTGTTGTAGTCAAGTAAGTTAATAGCAGCATTCACAAAGTGAAACATTTGTTCTACTATAGTCAAGTAAGTTAATAGCAGCATTCACAAAGTGAAACATTTGTTTGTTGTAGTCAAGTAAGTTAATAGCAGCATTCATAAAGTGAAACATTTGTTCTACTATAGTCAAGTAAGTTAATAGCAGCATTCATAAAGTGAAACATTTGTTTGTTGTAGTCAAGTAAGTTAATAGCAGCATTCACAAAGTGAAACATTTGTTTGTTGTAGTCAAGTAAGTTAATAGCAGCATTCACAAAGTGAAACATTTGTTCTACTATAGTCAAGTAAGTTGATAGCAGCATTCATAAAGTAAAACATTTGTTTGTTGTAGTCATGTAAGTTAATAGCAGCATTCATAAAGTGAAACATTTGTTTGTTGTAGTCATGTAAGTTAATAGCAGCAGTCATAAAGTGAAACATTTGTTCTACTATAGTCAAGTAAGTTAATAGCAGCATTCACAAAGTGAAACATTTGTTTGTTGTAGTCATGTAAGTTAATAGCAGCATTCATAAAGTGAAACATTTGTTTGTTGCAGTCATGTAAGTTAATAGCAGCATTCATAAAGTGAAACATTTGTTTGTTGTAGTCATGTAAGTTAATAGCAGCATTCATAAAGTGAAACATTTGTTTGTTGTAGTCAAGTAAGTTGATAGCAGCATTCATAAAGTGAAACATTTGTTTGTTGTAGTCAAGTAAGTTGATAGCAGCATTCATAAAGTGAAACATTTGTTTGTTGTAGTCAAGTAAGTTAATAGCAGCATTCACAAAGTGAAACATTTGTTCTACTATAGTCAAGTAAGTTAATAGCAGCATTCATAAAGTGAAACATTTGTTTGTTGTAGTCAAGTAAGTTAATAGCAGCATTCATAAAGTGAAACATTTGTTTGTTGTAGTCAAGTAAGTTAATAGCAGCATTCATAAAGTAAAACATTTGTTTGTTGTAGTCAAGTAAGTTAATAGCAGCATTCATAAAGTGAAACATTTGTTCTGCAATAGTCAAGTAAGTTAATAGCAGCATTCATAAAGGAAACATTTGTTCTACTATAGTCAAGTAAGTTGATAGCAGCATTCATAAAGTGAAACATTTGTTTGTTGTAGTCAAGTAAGTTAATAGCAGCATTCATAAAGTGAAACATTTGTTTGTTATAGTCAAGTAAGTTAATAGCAGCATTCATAAAGTGAAACATTTGTTTGTTGTAGTCAAGTAAGTTAATAGCAGCATTCATAAAGTGAAACATTTGTTTGTTGTAGTCAAGTAAGTTAATAGCAGCATTCATAAAGTGAAACATTTGTTTGTTGTAGTCAAGTAAGTTAATAGCAGCATTCATAAAGTGAAACATTTGTTTGTTGTAGTCAAGTAAGTTAATAGCAGCATTCATAAAGTGAAACATTTGTTTGTTGTAGTCAAGTAAGTTAATAGCAGCATTCATAAAGTGAAACATTTGTTTGTTGTAGTCAAGTAAGTTAATAGCAGCATTCATAAAGTGAAACATTTGTTTGTTGTAGTCAAGTAAGTTAATAGCAGCATTCATAAAGTGAAACATTTGTTTGTTGTAGTCATGTAAGTTAATAGCAGCATTCATAAAGTGAAACATTTGTTCTACTATAGTCAAGTAAGTTAATAGCAGCATTCATAAAGTGAAACATTTGTTTGTTGTAGTCATGTAAGTTAATAGCAGCATTCATAAAGTGAAACATTTGTTCTACTATAGTCAAGTAAGTTAATAGCAGCATTCATAAAGTGAAACATTTGTTGTTGTAGTCATGTAAGTTAATAGCAGCATTCATAAAGTGAAACATTTGTTCTACTATAGTCAAGTAAGTTAATAGCAGCATTCATAAAGTGAAACATTTGTTCTACTATAGTCAAGTAAGTTAATAGCAGCATTCACAAAGTGAAACATTTGTTCTACTATAGTCAAGTAAGTTAATAGCAGCATTCATAAAGTGAAACATTTGTTCTACTATAGTCAAGTAAGTTAATAGCAGCATTCATAAAGTGAAACATTTGTTCTACTATAGTCAAGTAAGTTAATAGCAGCATTCACAAAGTGAAACATTGTTTGTTGTAGTCAAGTAAGTTAATAGCAGCATTCATAAAGTGAAACATTTGTTTGTTGTAGTCAAGTAAGTTGATAGCAGCATTCATAAAGGAAACAATTGTTTGTTGTAGTCAAGTAAGTTAATAGCAGCATTCATAAAGTGAAACAATTGTTTGTTGTAGTCAAGTAAGTTAATAGCAGCTTTCATAAAGTGAAACAATTGTTTGTTGTAGTCAAGTAAGTTAATAGCAGCATTCAGAAAGTGAAACATTTGTTCTACTATAGTCAAGTAAGTTAATAGCAGCATTCACAAAGTGAAACATTTGTTTGTTGTAGTCAT
Source organism: Megaustenia siamemsis (assembly GCA_032433765.1). Lineage (NCBI taxonomy): Eukaryota > Metazoa > Mollusca > Gastropoda > Stylommatophora > Ariophantidae > Megaustenia > Megaustenia siamemsis. Next base: position 2,584,800 of record JAVIAB010000124.1, on the reverse strand, counting down.
GTAAGTTAATAGCAGCATTCATAAAGTGAAACATTTGTTTGTTGTAGTCATGTAAGTTAATAGCAGCATTCATAAAGTGAAACATTTGTTCTACTATAGTCAAGTAAGTTAATAGCAGCATTCATAAAGTGAAACATTTGTTTGTTGTAGTCATGTAAGTTAATAGCAGCATTTATAAAGTGAAACATTTGTTCTACTATAGTCAAGTAAGTTGATAGCAGCATTCATAAAGTGAAACAATTGTTTGTTGTAGTCAAGTAAGTTAATAGCAGCATTCATAAAGTGAAACATTTGTTCTACAATTGTCAAGTAAGTTAATAGCAGCATTCACAAAGTGAAACATTTGTTTGTTGTAGTCATGTAAGTTAATAGCAGCATTCATAAAGTGAAACATTTGTTTGTTGTAGTCAAGTAAGTTAATAGCAGCATTCATAAAGTGAAACATTTGTTCTACTATAGTCAAGTAAGTTAATAGCAGCATTCATAAAGTGAAACATTTGTTCTACTATAGTCAAGTAAGTTAATAGCAGCATTCATAAAGTGAAACATTTGTTCTACTATAGTCAAGTAAGTTGATAGCAGCATTCATAAAGTGAAACAATTGTTTGTTGTAGTCAAGTAAGTTAATAGCAGCATTCATAAAGTGAAACATTTGTTTGTTGTAGTCAAGTAAGTTAATAGCAGCATTCATAAAGTGAAACATTTGTTTGTTGTAGTCAAGTAAGTTAATAGCAGCATTCACAAAGTGAAACATTTGTTTGTTGTAGTCAAGTAAGTTGATAGCAGCATTCATAAAGTGAAACATTTGTTTGTTGTAGTCATGTAAGTTAATAGCAGCATTCATAAAGTGAAACATTTGTTTGTTGTAGTCATGTAAGTTAATAGCAGCATTCATAAAGTGAAACATTTGTTCTACTATAGTCAAGTAAGTTAATAGCAGCATTCATAAAGTGAAACATTTGTTTGTTGTAGTCATGTAAGTTAATAGCAGCATTCATAAAGTGAAACATTTGTTCTACTATAGTCATGTAAGTTAATAGCAGCATTCATAAAGTGAAACATTTGTTTGTTGTAGTCATGTAAGTTAATAGCAGCATTCATAAAGTGAAACATTTGTTCTACTATAGTCAAGTAAGTTAATAGCAGCATTCATAAAGTGAAACATTTGTTCTACTATAGTCAAGTAAGTTAATAGCACCATTCACAAAGTGAAACATTTGTTCTACTATAGTCAAGTAAGTTAATAGCAGCATTCATAAAGTGAAACAATTGTTCTACTATAGTCAAGTAAGTTAATAGCAGCATTCATAAAGTGAAACATTTGTTCTACTATAGTCAAGTAAGTTAATAGCAGCATTCACAAAGTGAAACAATTGTTTGTTGTAGTCAAGTAAGTTAATAGCAGCATTCATAAAGTGAAACATTTGTTTGTTGTAGTCAAGTAAGTTGATAGCAGCATTCATAAAGGAAACAATTGTTTGTTGTAGTCAAGTAAGTTAATAGCAGCATTCATAAAGTGAAACAATTGTTTGTTGTAGTCAAGTAAGTTAATAGCAGCATTCATAAAGTGAAACAATTGTTTGTTGTAGTCAAGTAAGTTAATAGCAGCATTCAGAAAGTGAAACATTTGTTCTACTATAGTCAAGTAAGTTAATAGCAGCATTCACAAAGTGAAACATTTATTTGTTGTAGTCATGTAAGTTAATAGCAGCATTCATAAAGTGAAACATTTGTTTGTTGTAGTCATGTAAGTTAATAGCAGCATTCATAAAGTGAAACATTTGTTTGTTGTAGTCATGTAAGTTAATAGCAGCATTCATAAAGTGAAACATTTGTTCTACTATAGTCAAGTAAGTTGATAGCAGCATTCATAAAGTGAAACATTTGTTTGTTGTAGTCATGTAAGTTAATAGCAGCATTCATAAAGTGAAACATTTGTTCTACTATAGTCAAGTAAGTTGATAGCAGCATTCATAAAGTGAAACAATTGTTTGTTGTAGTCAAGTAAGTTAATAGCAGCATTCATAAAGTGAAACATTTGTTCTACAATAGTCAAGTAAGTTAATAGCAGCATTCACAAAGTGAAACATTTGTTTGTTGTATTCATGTAAGTTAATAGCAGCATTCATGAATTGAAACATTTGTTTGTTGTAGTCAAGTAAGTTAATAGCAGCATTCATAAAGTGAAACATTTGTTCTACTATAGTCAAGTAAGTTAATAGCAGCATTCATAAAGTGAAACATTTGTTCTACTATAGTCAAGTAAGTTAATAGCAGCATTCGTAAAGTGAAACATTTGTTCTACTATAGTCAAGTAAGTTGATAGCAGCATTCATAAAGTGAAACAATTGTTTGTTGTAGTCAAGTAAGTTAATAGCAGCATTCATAAAGTGAAACAATTGTTTGTTGTAGTCCAGTAAGTTAATAGCAGCATTCATAAAGTGAAACATTTGTTTGTTGTAGTCAAGTAAGTTGATAGCAGCAGTCATAAAGTGAAACATTTGTTTGTTATAGTCAAGTAAGTTAATAGCAGCATTCATAAAGTGAAACAATTGTTTGTTGTAGTCAAGTAAGTTAATAGCAGCATTCATAAAGTGAAACATTTGTTCTACTATAGTCAAGTAAGTTGATAGCAGCATTCATAAAGTGAAACATTTGTTTGTTGTAGTCAAGTAAGTTAATAGCAGCATTCATAAAGTGAAACAATTGTTTGTTGTAGTCAAGTAAGTTAATAGCAGCATTCATAAAGTGAAACAATTGTTTGTTGTAGTCAAGTAAGTTAATAGCAGCATTCATAAAGTGAAACATTTGTTCTACTATAGTCAAGTAAGTTAATAGCAGCATTCACAAAGTGAAACATTTGTTCTACTATAGTCAAGTAAGTTAATAGCAGCATTCATAAAGTGAAACATTTGTTTGTTGTAGTCAAGTAAGTTAATAGCAGCATTCATAAAGTGAAACATTTGTTCTACTATAGTCAAGTAAGTTAATAGCAGCATTCACAAAGTGAAACATTTGTTCTACTATGGTCAAGTAAGTTGATAGCAGCATTCACAAAGTGAAACATTTGTTTCTTGTAGTCAAGTTAGTTGATAGCAGCATTCATAAAGTGAAACATTTGTTTGTTGTAGTCAAGTAAGTTAATAGCAGCATTCATAAAGTGAAACATTTGTTTCTTGTAGTCAAGTTAGTTGATAGCAGCATTCATAAAGTGAAACATTTGTTTGTTGTAGTCAAGTAAGTTAATAGCAGCAGTCATAAAGTGAAACATTTGTTCTACTATAGTCAAGTAAGTTAATAGCAGCATTCATAAAGTGAAACATTTGTTCTACTATAGTCAAGTAAGTTAATAGCAGCATTCATAAAGTGAAACATTTGTTCTACTATAGTCAAGTAAGTTGATAGCAGCATTCATAAAGTGAAACATTTGTTTGTTGTAGTCAAGTAAGTTAATAGCAGCATTTATAAAGTGAAACATTTGTTCTACTATAGTCAAGTAAGTTGATAGCAGCATTCATAAAGTGAAACAATTGTTTGTTGTAGTCAAGTAAGTTAATAGCAGCATTCATAAAGTGAAACATTTGTTCTACAATTGTCAAGTAAGTTAATAGCAGCATTCACAAAGTGAAACATTTGTTTGTTGTAGTCATGTAAGTTAATAGCAGCATTCATAAAGTGAAACATTTGTTTGTTGTAGTCAAGTAAGTTAATAGCAGCATTCATAAAGTGAAACATTTGTTCTTCTATAGTCAAGTAAGTTAATAGCAGCATTCATAAAGTGAAACATTTGTTCTACTATAGTCAAGTAAGTTAATAGCAGCATTCATAAAGTGAAACATTTGTTCTACTATAGTCAAGTAAGTTGATAGCAGCATTCATAAAGTGAAACAATTGTTTGTTGTAGTCAAGTAAGTTAATAGCAGCATTCATAAAGTGAAACATTTGTTTGTTGTAGTCAAGTAAGTTAATAGCAGCATTCACAAAGTGAAACATTTGTTTGTTGTAGTCAAGTAAGTTGATAGCAGCATTCATAAAGTGAAACATTTGTTTGTTGTAGTCATGTAAGTTAATAGCAGCATTCATAAAGTGAAACATTTGTTTGTTGTAGTTATGTAAGTTAATAGCAGCATTCATAAAGTGAAACATTTGTTCTACTATAGTCAAGTAAGTTAATAGCAGCATTCATAAAGTGAAACATTTGTTTGTTGTAGTCATGTAAGTTAATAGCAGCATTCATAAAGTGAAACATTTGTTCTACTATAGTCATGTAAGTTAATAGCAGCATTCATAAAGTGAAACATTTGTTTGTTGTAGTCATGTAAGTTAATAGCAGCATTCATAAAGTGAAACATTTGTTCTACTATAGTCAAGTAAGTTAATAGCAGCATTCATAAAGTGAAACATTTGTTCTACTATAGTCAAGTAAGTTAATAGCACCATTCACAAAGTGAAACATTTGTTCTACTATAGTCAAGTAAGTTAATAGCAGCATTCATAAAGTGAAACAATTGTTCTACTATAGTCAAGTAAGTTAATAGCAGCATTCATAAAGTGAAACATTTGTTCTACTATAGTCAAGTAAGTTAATAGCAGCATTCACAAAGTGAAACAATTGTTTGTTGTAGTCAAGTAAGTTAATAGCAGCATTCAGAAAGTGAAACATTTGTTCTACTATAGTCAAGTAAGTTAATAGCAGCATTCACAAAGTGAAACATTTGTTTGTTGTAGTCATGTAAGTTAATAGCAGCATTCATAAAGTGAAACATTTGTTTGTTGTAGTCATGTAAGTTAATAGCAGCATTCATAAAGTGAAACATTTGTTCTACTATAGTCAAGTAAGTTGATAGCAGCATTCATAAAGTGAAACATTTGTTTGTTGTAGTCATGTAAGTTAATAGCAGCATTTATAAAGTGAAACATTTGTTCTACTATAGTCAAGTAAGTTGATAGCAGCATTCATAAAGTGAAACAATTGTTTGTTGTAGTCAAGTAAGTTAATAGCAGCATTCATAAAGTGAAACATTTGTTCTACAATTGTCAAGTAAGTTAATAGCAGCATTCACAAAGTGAAACATTTGTTTGTTGTAGTCATGTAAGTTAATAGCAGCATTCATAAAGTGAAACATTTGTTTGTTGTAGTCAAGTAAGTTAATAGCAGCATTCATAAAGTGAAACATTTGTTCTACTATAGTCAAGTAAGTTAATAGCAGCATTCATAAAGTGAAACATTTGTTCTACTATAGTCAAGTAAGTTAATAGCAGCATTCATAAAGTGAAACATTTGTTCTACTATAGTCAAGTAAGTTGATAGCAGCATTCATAAAGTGAAACAATTGTTTGTTGTAGTCAAGTAAGTTAATAGCAGCATTCATAAAGTGAAACATTTGTTTGTTGTAGTCAAGTAAGTTAATAGCAGCATTCATAAAGTGAAACATTTGTTTGTTGTAGTCAAGTAAGTTAATAGCAGCATTCACAAAGTGAAACATTTGTTTGTTGTAGTCAAGTAAGTTGATAGCAGCATTCATAAAGTGAAACATTTGTTTGTTGTAGTCATGTAATTTAATAGCAGCATTCATAAAGTGAAACATTTGTTTGTTGTAGTTATGTAAGTTAATAGCAGCATTCATAAAGTGAAACATTTGTTCTACTATAGTCAAGTAAGTTAATAGCAGCATTCATAAAGTGAAACATTTGTTTGTTGTAGTCATGTAAGTTAATAGCAGCATTCATAAAGTGAAACATTTGTTCTACTATAGTCATGTAAGTTAATAGCAGCATTCATAAAGTGAAACATTTGTTTGTTGTAGTCATGTAAGTTAATAGCAGCATTCATAAAGTGAAACATTTGTTCTACTATAGTCAAGTAAGTTAATAGCAGCATTCATAAAGTGAAACATTTGTTCTACTATAGTCAAGTAAGTTAATAGCACCATTCACAAAGTGAAACATTTGTTCTACTATAGTCAAGTAAGTTAATAGCAGCATTCATAAAGTGAAACAATTGTTCTACTATAGTCAAGTAAGTTAATAGCAGCATTCATAAAGTGAAACATTTGTTCTACTATAGTCAAGTAAGTTAATAGCAGCATTCACAAAGTGAAACAATTGTTTGTTGTAGTCAAGTAAGTTAATAGCAGCATTCATAAAGTGAAACATTTGTTTGTTGTAGTCAAGTAAGTTGATAGCAGCATTCAATAAGGAAACAATTGTTTGTTGTAGTCATGTAAGTTAATAGCAGCATTCATAAAGTGAAACAATTGTTTGTTGTAGTCAAGTAAGTTAATAGCAGCATTCATAAAGTGAAACATTTGTTTGTTGTAGTCAAGTAAGTTAATAGCAGCATTCACAAAGTGAAACATTTGTTTGTTGTAGTCAAGTAAGTTAATAGCAGCATTCATAAAGTGAAACATTTGTTTGTTGTAGTCATGTAAGTTAATAGCAGCATTCATAAAGTGAAACATTTGTTCTACTATAGTCAAGTAAGTTAATAGCAGCATTCATAAAGTGAAACATTTGTTCTACTATAGTCAAGTAAGTTAATAGCAGCATTCATAAAGTGAAACATTTGTTCTACTATAGTCAAGTAAGTTAATAGCAGCATTCATAAAGTGAAACATTTGTTCTACTATAGTCAAGTAAGTTAATAGCAGCATTCATAAAGTGAAACATTTGTTCTACTATAGTCAAGTAAGTTAATAGCAGCATTCATAAAGTGAAACAATTGTTTGTTGTAGTCAAGTAAGTTAATAGCAGCATTCATAAAGTGAAACATTTGTTCTACTATAGTCAAGTAAGTTAATAGCAGCATTCACAAAGTGAAACATTTGTTTGTTGTAGTCATGTAAGTTAATAGCAGCATTCATAAAGTGAAACATTTGTTTGTTGTAGTCATGTAAGTTAATAGCAGCATTCATAAAGTGAAACATTTGTTCTACTATAGTCAAGTAAGTTAATAGCAGCATTCATAAAGTGAAACATTTGTTTGTTGTAGTCAAGTAAGTTAATAGCAGCATTCATAAAGTGAAACATTTGTTCTACTATAGTCAAGTAAGTTGATAGCAGCATTCATAAAGTGAAACAATTGTTTGTTGTAGTCAAGTAAGTTAATAGCAGCATTCATAAAGTGAAACATTTGTTCTACAATAGTCAAGTAAGTTAATAGCAGCATTCACAAAGTGAAACATTTGTTTGTTGTAGTCAAGTAAGTTAATAGCAGCATTCATAAAGTGAAACATTTGTTTGTTGTAGTCAAGTAAGTTAATAGCAGCATTCATAAAGTGAAACATTTGTTCTACTATAGTCAAGTAAGTTAATAGCAGCATTCATAAAGTGAAACATTTGTTCTACTATAGTCAAGTAAGTTAATAGCAGCATTCATAAAGTGAAACATTTGTTCTACTATAGTCAAGTAAGTTGATAGCAGCATTCATAAAGTGAAACATTTGTTTGTTGTAGTCAAGTAAGTTAATAGCAGCATTCATAAAGTGAAACATTTGTTTGTTGTAGTCAAGTAAGTTAATAGCAGCATTCATAAAGTGAAACATTTGTTTGTTGTAGTCAAGTAAGTTAATAGCAGCATTCACAAAGTGAAACATTTGTTTGTTGTAGTCAAGTAAGTTAATAGCAGCATTCATAAAGTGAAACATTTGTTTGTTGTAGTCATGTAAGTTAATAGCAGCATTCATAAAGTGAAACATTTGTTTGTTGTAGTCAAGTAAGTTAATAGCAGCATTCATAAAGTGAAACATTTGTTCTACTATAGTCAAGTAAGTTAATAGCAGCATTCATAAAGTGAAACATTTGTTTGTTGTAGTCAAGTAAGTTAATAGCAGCATTCATAAAGTGAAACATTTGTTCTACTATAGTCAAGTAAGTTAATAGCAGCATTCATAAAGTGAAACATTTGTTTGTTGTAGTCATGTAAGTTAATAGCAGCATTCATAAAGTGAAACATTTGTTCTACTATAGTCAAGTAAGTTAATAGCAGCATTCATAAAGTGAAACATTTGTTTACTATAGTCAAGTAAGTTAATAGCAGCATTCACAAAGTGAAACATTTGTTCTACTATAGTCAAGTAAGTTAATAGCAGCATTCATAAAGTGAAACATTTGTTCTACTATAGTCAAGTAAGTTAATAGCAGCATTCATAAAGTGAAACATTTGTTCTACTATAGTCAAGTAAGTTAATAGCAGCATTCACAAAGTGAAACATTTGTTTGTTGTAGTCAAGTAAGTTAATAGCAGCATTCATAAAGTGAAACATTTGTTTGTTGTAGTCAAGTAAGTTAATAGCAGCATTCATAAGTGAAACAATTGTTTGTTGTAGTCAAGTAAGTTAATAGCAGCATTCATAAAGTGAAACATTTGTTTGTTGTAGTCAAGTAAGTTAATAGCAGCATTCATAAAGTGAAACATTTGTTTGTTGTAGTCAAGTAAGTTAATAGCAGCATTCATAAAGTGAAACATTTGTTTCTATAGTCAAGTAAGTTAATAGCAGCATTCATAAAGTGAAACATTTGTTTACTGTAGTCAAGTAAGTTAATAGCAGCATTCATAAAGTGAAACATTTGTTCTACTATAGTCAAGTAAGTTAATAGCAGCATTCATAAAGTGAAACAATTGTTTGTTGTAGTCAAGTAAGTTAATAGCAGCATTCATAAAGTGAAACATTTGTTTGTTGTAGTCAAGTAAGTTAATAGCAGCATTCACAAAGTGAAACATTTGTTTGTTGTAGTCAAGTAAGTTAATAGCAGCATTCATAAAGTGAAACATTTGTTTGTTGTAGTCATGTAAGTTAATAGCAGCATTCATAAAGTGAAACATTTGTTTGTTGTAGTCATGTAAGTTAATAGCAGCATTCATAAAGTGAAACATTTGTTCTACTATAGTCAAGTAAGTTAATAGCAGCATTCATAAAGTGAAACATTTGTTTGTTGTAGTCAAGTAAGTTAATAGCAGCATTCATAAAGTGAAACATTTGTTCTACTATAGTCAAGTAAGTTAATAGCAGCATTCATAAAGTGAAACATTTGTTTGTTGTAGTCAAGTAAGTTAATAGCAGCATTCATAAAGTGAAACATTTGTTCTACTATAGTCAAGTAAGTTAATAGCAGCATTCATAAAGTGAAACATTTGTTCTACTATAGTCAAGTAAGTTAATAGCAGCATTCACAAAGTGAAACATTTGTTCTACTATAGTCAAGTAAGTTAATAGCAGCATTCATAAAGTGAAACAATTGTTCTACTATAGTCAAGTAAGTTAATAGCAGCATTCATAAAGTGAAACATTTGTTCTACTATAGTCAAGTAAGTTAATAGCAGCATTCACAAAGTGAAACATTTGTTTGTTGTAGTCAAGTAAGTTAATAGCAGCATTCATAAAGTGAAACATTTGTTCTACTATAGTCAAGTAAGTTAATAGCAGCATTCACAAAGTGAAACATTTGTTTGTTGTAGTCAAGTAAGTTAATAGCAGCATTCATAAAGTGAAACATTTGTTTGTTGTAGTCAAGTAAGTTAATAGCAGCATTCATAAAGTGAAACATTTGTTCTACTATAGTCAAGTAAGTTAATAGCAGCATTCATAAAGTGAAACATTTGTTTGTTGTAGTCATGTAAGTTAATAGCAGCATTCATAAAGTGAAACATTTGTTCTACTATAGTCAAGTAAGTTGATAGCAGCATTCATAAAGTGAAACATTTGTTTGTTGTAGTCAAGTAAGTTAATAGCAGCATTCATAAAGTGAAACATTTGTTCTACAATTGTCAAGTAAGTTAATAGCAGCATTCACAAAGTGAAACATTTGTTTGTTGTAGTCAAGTAAGTTAATAGCAGCATTCATAAAGTGAAACATTTGTTTGTTGTAGTCAAGTAAGTTAATAGCAGCATTCATAAAGTGAAACATTTGTTCTACTATAGTCAAGTAAGTTAATAGCAGCATTCATAAAGTGAAACATTTGTTCTACTATAGTCAAGTAAGTTAATAGCAGCATTCATAAAGTGAAACATTTGTTCTACTATAGTCAAGTAAGTTGATAGCAGCATTCATAAAGTGAAACAATTGTTTGTTGTAGTCAAGTAAGTTAATAGCAGCATTCATAAAGTGAAACATTTGTTTGTTGTAGTCAAGTAAGTTAATAGCAGCATTCATAAAGTGAAACATTTGTTTGTTGTAGTCAAGTAAGTTAATAGCAGCATTCACAAAGTGAAACATTTGTTTGTTGTAGTCAAGTAAGTTGATAGCAGCATTCATAAAGTGAAACATTTGTTTGTTGTAGTCATGTAAGTTAATAGCAGCATTCATAAAGTGAAACATTTGTTTGTTGTAGTCAAGTAAGTTAATAGCAGCATTCATAAAGTGAAACATTTGTTCTACTATAGTCAAGTAAGTTAATAGCAGCATTCATAAAGTGAAACATTTGTTTGTTGTAGTCATGTAAGTTAATAGCAGCATTCATAAAGTGAAACATTTGTTCTACTATAGTCAAGTAAGTTAATAGCAGCATTCATAAAGTGAAACATTTGTTTGTTGTAGTCATGTAAGTTAATAGCAGCATTCATAAAGTGAAACATTTGTTCTACTATAGTCAAGTAAGTTAATAGCAGCATTCATAAAGTGAAACATTTGTTCTACTATAGTCAAGTAAGTTAATAGCAGCATTCACAAAGTGAAACATTTGTTCTACTATAGTCAAGTAAGTTAATAGCAGCATTCATAAAGTGAAACAATTGTTCTACTATAGTCAAGTAAGTTAATAGCAGCATTCATAAAGTGAAACATTTGTTCTACTATAGTCAAGTAAGTTAATAGCAGCATTCACAAAGTGAAACAATTGTTTGTTGTAGTCAAGTAAGTTAATAGCAGCATTCATAAAGTGAAACATTTGTTTGTTGTAGTCAAGTAAGTTGATAGCAGCATTCATAAGTGAAACAATTGTTTGTTGTAGTCAAGTAAGTTAATAGCAGCATTCATAAAGTGAAACAATTGTTTGTTGTAGTCAAGTAAGTTAATAGCAGCATTCATAAAGTGAAACAATTGTTTGTTGTAGTCAAGTAAGTTAATAGCAGCATTCATAAAGTGAAACATTTGTTCTACTATAGTCAAGTAAGTTAATAGCAGCATTCACAAAGTGAAACATTTGTTTGTTGTAGTCATGTAAGTTAATAGCAGCATTCATAAAGTGAAACATTTGTTTGTTGTAGTCATGTAAGTTAATAGCAGCATTCATAAAGTGAAACATTTGTTCTACTATAGTCAAGTAAGTTAATAGCAGCATTCATCAAGTGAAACATTTGTTTGTTGTAGTCAAGTAAGTTAATAGCAGCATTCATAAAGTGAAACATTTGTTCTACTATAGTCAAGTAAGTTGATAGCAGCATTCATAAAGTGAAACATTTGTTTGTTGTAGTCAAGTAAGTTAATAGCAGCATTCATAAAGTGAAACATTTGTTCTACAATAGTCAAGTAAGTTAATAGCAGCATTCACAAAGTGAAACATTTGTTTGTTGTAGTCATGTAAGTTAATAGCAGCATTCATAAAGTGAAACATTTGTTTGTTGTAGTCAAGTAAGTTAATAGCAGCATTCATAAAGTGAAACATTTGTTCTACTATAGTCAAGTAAGTTAATAGCAGCATTCATAAAGTGAAACATTTGTTCTACTATAGTCAAGTAAGTTAATAGCAGCATTCGTAAAGTGAAACATTTGTTCTACTATAGTCAAGTAAGTTGATAGCAGCATTCATAAAGTGAAACATTGTTTGTTGTAGTCAAGTAAGTTAATAGCAGCATTCATAAAGTGAAACATTTGTTTGTTGTAGTCAAGTAAGTTGATAGCAGCATTCATAAAGTGAAACATTTGTTCTACTATAGTCAAGTAAGTTAATAGCAGCATTCAAAGTGAAACATTTGTTTGTTGTAGTCAAGTAAGTTGATAGCAGCATTCATAAAGTGAAACATTTGTTTGTTATAGTCAAGTAAGTTAATAGCAGCATTCATAAAGTGAAACAATTGTTTGTTGTAGTCAAGTAAGTTAATAGCAGCATTCATAAAGTGAAACATTTGTTCTACTATAGTCAAGTAAGTTAATAGCAGCATTCACAAAGTGAAACATTTGTTCTACTATAGTCAAGTAAGTTAATAGCAGCATTCATAAAGTGAAACATTTGTTTGTTGTAGTCAAGTAAGTTAATAGCAGCATTCATAAAGTGAAACATTTGTTCTACTATAGTCAAGTAAGTTAATAGCAGCATTCATAAAGTGAAACATTTGTTCTACTATAGTCAAGTAAGTTAATAGCAGCATTCATAAAGTGAAACATTTGTTCTACTATAGTCAAGTAAGTTGATAGCAGCATTCATAAAGTGAAACAATTGTTTGTTGTAGTCAAGTAAGTTAATAGCAGCATTCATAAAGTGAAACATTTGTTTGTTGTAGTCAAGTAAGTTAATAGCAGCATTCATAAAGTGAAACATTTGTTTGTTGTAGTCAAGTAAGTTAATAGCAGCATTCACAAAGTGAAACATTTGTTTGTTGTAGTCAAGTAAGTTGATAGCAGCATTCATAAAGTGAAACATTTGTTTGTTGTAGTCATGTAAGTTAATAGCAGCATTCATAAAGTGAAACATTTGTTTGTTGTAGTCATGTAAGTTAATAGCAGCATTCATAAAGTGAAACATTTGTTTGTTGTAGTCAAGTAAGTTAATAGCAGCATTCATAAAGTGAAACATTTGTTCTACTATAGTCAAGTAAGTTAATAGCAGCATTCATAAAGTGAAACATTTGTTTGTTGTAGTCAAGTAAGTTAATAGCAGCATTCATAAAGTGAAACATTTGTTCTACTATAGTCAAGTAAGTTAATAGCAGCATTCATAAAGTGAAACATTTGTTTGTTGTAGTCAAGTAAGTTAATAGCAGCATTCATAAAGTGAAACATTTGTTCTACTATAGTCAAGTAAGTTAATAGCAGCATTCACAAAGTGAAACATTTGTTCTACTATAGTCAAGTAAGTTAATAGCAGCATTCATAAAGTGAAACATTTGTTTGTTGTAGTCAAGTAAGTTAATAGCAGCATTCATAAAGTGAAACATTTGTTCTACTATAGTCAAGTAAGTTAATAGCAGCATTCACAAAGTGAAACATTTGTTCTACTATAGTCAAGTAAGTTAATAGCAGCATTCATAAAGTGAAACATTTGTTCTACTATAGTCAAGTAAGTTGATAGCAGCATTCATAAAGTGAAACAATTGTTTGTTGTAGTCAAGTAAGTTAATAGCAGCATTCATAAAGTGAAACATTTGTTTGTTGTAGTCAAGTAAGTTAATAGCAGCATTCATAAAGTGAAACATTTGTTTGTTGTAGTCAAGTAAGTTAATAGCAGCATTCACAAAGTGAAACATTTGTTTGTTGTAGTCAAGTAAGTTAATAGCAGCATTCATAAAGTGAAACATTTGTTTGTTGTAGTCATGTAAGTTAATAGCAGCATTCATAAAGTGAAACATTTGTTTGTTGTAGTCATGTAAGTTAATAGCAGCATTCATAAAGTGAAACATTTGTTTGTTGTAGTCAAGTAAGTTAATAGCAGCATTCATAAAGTGAAACATTTGTTCTACTATAGTCAAGTAAGTTGATAGCAGCATTCATAAAGTGAAACATTTGTTTGTTGTAGTCAAGTAAGTTAATAGCAGCATTTATAAAGTGAAACATTTGTTCTACTATAGTCAAGTAAGTTGATAGCAGCATTCATAAAGTGAAACAATTGTTTGTTGTAGTCAAGTAAGTTAATAGCAGCATTCATAAAGTGAAACATTTGTTCTACAATAGTCAAGTAAGTTAATAGCAGCATTCACAAAGTGAAACATTTGTTTGTTGTAGTCATGTAAGTTAATAGCAGCATTCATAAAGTGAAACATTTGTTTGTTGTAGTCAAGTAAGTTAATAGCAGCATTCATAAAGTGAAACATTTGTTCTTCTATAGTCAAGTAAGTTAATAGCAGCATTCATAAAGTGAAACATTTGTTCTACTATAGTCAAGTAAGTTAATAGCAGCATTCATAAAGTGAAACATTTGTTCTACTATAGTCAAGTAAGTTGATAGCAGCATTCATAAAGTGAAACAATTGTTTGTTGTAGTCAAGTAAGTTAATAGCAGCATTCATAAAGTGAAACATTTGTTTGTTGTAGTCAAGTAAGTTAATAGCAGCATTCATAAAGTGAAACATTTGTTTGTTGTAGTCAAGTAAGTTGATAGCAGCATTCATAAAGTGAAACATTTGTTTGTTGTAGTCATGTAAGTTAATAGCAGCATTCATAAAGTGAAACATTTGTTTGTTGTAGTCAAGTAAGTTAATAGCAGCATTCATAAAGTGAAACATTTGTTCTACTATAGTCAAGTAAGTTAATAGCAGCATTCATAAAGTGAAACATTTGTTTGTTGTAGTCAAGTAAGTTAATAGCAGCATTCATAAAGTGAAACATTTGTTCTACTATAGTCAAGTAAGTTAATAGCAGCATTCATAAAGTGAAACATTTGTTTGTTGTAGTCAAGTAAGTTAATAGCAGCATTCATAAAGTGAAACATTTGTTCTACTATAGTCAAGTAAGTTAATAGCAGCATTCATAAAGTGAAACATTTGTTCTACTATAGTCAAGTAAGTTAATAGCAGCATTCACAAAGTGAAACATTTGTTCTACTATAGTCAAGTAAGTTAATAGCAGCATTCATAAAGTGAAACATTTGTTCTACTATAGTCAAGTAAGTTAATAGCAGCATTCATAAAGTGAAACATTTGTTCTACTATAGTCAAGTAAGTTAATAGCAGCATTCACAAAGTGAAACATTTGTTTGTTGTAGTCAAGTAAGTTAATAGCAGCATTCATAAAGTGAAACATTTGTTGTTGTAGTCAAGTAAGTTAATAGCAGCATTCATAAAGTGAAACATTTGTTTGTTGTAGTCAAGTAAGTTAATAGCAGCATTCATAAAGTGAAACATTTGTTTGTTGTAGTCAAGTAAGTTAATAGCAGCATTCATAAAGTGAAACATTTGTTCTACTATAGTCAAGTAAGTTAATAGCAGCATTCATAAAGTGAAACATTTGTTTGTTGTAGTCAAGTAAGTTAATAGCAGCATTCATAAAGTGAAACATTTGTTCTACTATAGTCAAGTAAGTTAATAGCAGCATTCATAAAGTGAAACATTTGTTTGTTGTAGTCAAGTAAGTTAATAGCAGCATTCATAAAGTGAAACATTTGTTCTACTATAGTCAAGTAAGTTAATAGCAGCATTCACAAAGTGAAACATTTGTTTGTTGTAGTCAAGTAAGTTAATAGCAGCATTCATAAAGTGAAACATTTGTTTGTTGTAGTCAAGTAAGTTAATAGCAGCATTCATAAAGTGAAACATTTGTTCTACAATAGTCAAGTAAGTTAATAGCAGCATTCACAAAGTGAAACATTTGTTTGTTGTAGTCAAGTAAGTTAATAGCAGCATTCATAAAGTGAAACATTTGTTTGTTGTAGTCAAGTAAGTTAATAGCAGCATTCATAAAGTGAAACATTTGTTCTACTATAGTCAAGTAAGTTAATAGCAGCATTCATAAAGTGAAACATTTGTTCTACTATAGTCAAGTAAGTTAATAGCAGCATTCATAAAGTGAAACATTTGTTCTACTATAGTCAAGTAAGTTGATAGCAGCATTCATAAAGTGAAACAATTGTTTGTTGTAGTCAAGTAAGTTAATAGCAGCATTCATAAAGTGAAACATTTGTTTGTTGTAGTCAAGTAAGTTAATAGCAGCATTCATAAAGTGAAACATTTGTTCTGTTGTAGTCAAGTAAGTTAATAGCAGCATTCATAAAGTGAAACATTTGTTTGTTGTAGTCAAGTAAGTTAATAGCAGCATTCATAAAGTGAAACATTTGTTTGTTATAGTCAAGTAAGTTAATAGCAGCATTCATAAAGTGAAACATTTGTTTGTTGTAGTCAAGTAAGTTAATAGCAGCATTCATAAAGTGAAACATTTGTTCTACTATAGTCAAGTAAGTTAATAGCAGCATTCATAAAGTGAAACATTTGTTCTACTATAGTCAAGTAAGTTAATAGCAGCATTCATAAAGTGAAACATTTGTTTGTTGTAGTCAAGTAAGTTAATAGCAGCATTCATAAAGTGAAACATTTGTTCTACTATAGTCAAGTAAGTTAATAGCAGCATTCACAAAGTGAAACATTTGTTCTACTATAGTCAAGTAAGTTAATAGCAGCATTCATAAAGTGAAACATTTGTTCTACTATAGTCAAGTAAGTTAATAGCAGCATTCATAAAGTGAAACAATTGTTTGTTGTAGTCAAGTAAGTTAATAGCAGCATTCATAAAGTGAAACATTTGTTTGTTGTAGTCAAGTAAGTTAATAGCAGCATTCATAAAGTGAAACATTTGTTTGTTGTAGTCAAGTAAGTTAATAGCAGCATTCACAAAGTGAAACATTTGTTTGTTGTAGTCAAGTAAGTTAATAGCAGCATTCATAAAGTGAAACATTTGTTTGTTGTAGTCATGTAAGTTAATAGCAGCATTCATAAAGTGAAACATTTGTTTGTTGTAGTCATGTAAGTTAATAGCAGCATTCATAAAGTGAAACATTTGTTCTACTATAGTCAAGTAAGTTGATAGCAGCATTCATAAAGTGAAACATTTGTTTGTTGTAGTCATGTAAGTTAATAGCAGCATTCATAAAGTGAAACATTTGTTCTACTATAGTCAAGTAAGTTGATAGCAGCATTCATAAAGTGAAACAATTGTTTGTTGTAGTCAAGTAAGTTAATAGCAGCATTCATAAAGTGAAACATTTGTTCTACAATTGTCAAGTAAGTTAATAGCAGCATTCACAAAGTGAAACATTTGTTTGTTGTAGTCATGTAAGTTAATAGCAGCATTCATAAAGTGAAACATTTGTTTGTTGTAGTCAAGTAAGTTAATAGCAGCATTCATAAAGTGAAACATTTGTTCTACTATAGTCAAGTAAGTTAATAGCAGCATTCATAAAGTGAAACATTTGTTCTACTATAGTCAAGTAAGTTAATAGCAGCATTCATAAAGTGAAACATTTGTTCTACTATAGTCAAGTAAGTTGATAGCAGCATTCATAAAGTGAAACAATTGTTTGTTGTAGTCAAGTAAGTTAATAGCAGCATTCATAAAGTGAAACATTTGTTTGTTGTAGTCAAGTAAGTTAATAGCAGCATTCATAAAGTGAAACATTTGTTTGTTGTAGTCAAGTAAGTTAATAGCAGCATTCACAAAGTGAAACATTTGTTTGTTGTAGTCAAGTAAGTTGATAGCAGCATTCATAAAGTGAAACATTTGTTTGTTGTAGTCATGTAATTTAATAGCAGCATTCATAAAGTGAAACATTTGTTTGTTGTAGTCAGTAAGTTAATAGCAGCATTCATAAAGTGAAACATTTGTTCTACTATAGTCAAGTAAGTTAATAGCAGCATTCATAAAGTGAAACATTTGTTTGTTGTAGTCATGTAAGTTAATAGCAGCATTCATAAAGTGAAACATTTGTTCTACTATAGTCATGTAAGTTAATAGCAGCATTCATAAAGTGAAACATTTGTTTGTTGTAGTCATGTAAGTTAATAGCAGCATTCATAAAGTGAAACATTTGTTCTACTATAGTCAAGTAAGTTAATAGCAGCATTCATAAAGTGAAACATTTGTTCTACTATAGTCAAGTAAGTTAATAGCACCATTCACAAAGTGAAACATTTGTTCTACTATAGTCAAGTAAGTTAATAGCAGCATTCATAAAGTGAAACAATTGTTCTACTATAGTCAAGTAAGTTAATAGCAGCATTCATAAAGTGAAACATTTGTTCTACTATAGTCAAGTAAGTTAATAGCAGCATTCACAAAGTGAAACAATTGTTTGTTGTAGTCAAGTAAGTTAATAGCAGCATTCATAAAGTGAAACATTTGTTTGTTGTAGTCAAGTAAGTTGATAGCAGCATTCAATAAGGAAACAATTGTTTGTTGTAGTCATGTAAGTTAATAGCAGCATTCATAAAGTGAAACAATTGTTTGTTGTAGTCAAGTAAGTTAATAGCAGCATTCATAAAGTGAAACATTTGTTTGTTGTAGTCAAGTAAGTTAATAGCAGCATTCAGAAAGTGAAACATTTGTTCTACTATAGTCAAGTAAGTTAATAGCAGCATTCACAAAGTGAAACATTTGTTTGTTGTAGTCATGTAAGTTAATAGCAGCATTCATAAAGTGAAACATTTGTTTGTTGTAGTCATGTAAGTTAATAGCAGCATTCATAAAGTGAAACATTTGTTCTACTATAGTCAAGTAAGTTAATAGCAGCATTCATCAAGTGAAACATTTGTTTGTTGTAGTCAAGTAAGTTAATAGCAGCATTATAAAGTGAAACATTTGTTCTACTATAGTCAAGTAAGTTGATAGCAGCATTCATAAAGTGAAACATTGTTTGTTGTAGTCAAGTAAGTTAATAGCAGCATTCATAAAGTGAAACATTTGTTCTACAATAGTCAAGTAAGTTAATAGCAGCATTCACAAAGTGAAACATTTGTTTGTTGTAGTCATGTAAGTTAATAGCAGCATTCATGAATTGAAACATTTGTTTGTTGTAGTCAAGTAAGTTAATAGCAGCATTCATAAAGTGAAACATTTGTTCTACTATAGTCAAGTAAGTTAATAGCAGCATTCATTAAGTGAAACATTTGTTCTACTATAGTCAAGTAAGTTAATAGCAGCATTCGTAAAGTGAAACATTTGTTCTACTATAGTCAAGTAAGTTGATAGCAGCATTCATAAAGTGAAACAATTGTTTGTTGTAGTCAAGTAAGTTAATAGCAGCATTCATAAAGTGAAACAATTGTTTGTTGTAGTCAAGTAAGTTGATAGCAGCATTCATAAAGTGAAACATTTGTTCTACTATAGTCAAGTAAGTTAATAGCAGCATTCACAAAGTGAAACATTTGTTTGTTGTAGTCAAGTAAGTTGATAGCAGCATTCATAAAGTGAAACATTTGTTTGTTATAGTCAAGTAAGTTAATAGCAGCATTCATAAAGTGAAACAATTGTTTGTTGTAGTCAAGTAAGTTAATAGCAGCAGTCATAAAGTGAAACATTTGTTCTACTATAGTCAAGTAAGTTAATAGCAGCATTCACAAAGTGAAACATTTGTTCTACTATAGTCAAGTAAGATAATAGCAGCATTCATAAAGTGAAACATTTGTTTGTTGTAGTCAAGTAAGTTAATAGCAGCATTCATAAAGTGAAACATTTGTTCTACTATAGTCAAGTAAGTTAATAGCAGCATTCACAAAGTGAAACATTTGTTCTACTATAGTCAAGTAAGTTAATAGCAGCATTCATAAAGTGAAACATTTGTTCTACTATAGTCAAGTAAGTTGATAGCAGCATTCATAAAGTGAAACAATTGTTTGTTGTAGTCAAGTAAGTTAATAGCAGCATTCATAAAGTGAAACATTTGTTTGTTGTTGTCAAGTAAGTTAATAGCAGCATTCATAAAGTGAAACATTTGTTTGTTGTAGTCAAGTAAGTTAATAGCAGCATTCACAAAGTGAAACATTTGTTTGTTGTAGTCAAGTAAGTTGATAGCAGCATTCATAAAGTGAAACATTTGTTTGTTGTAGTCATGTAAGTTAATAGCAGCATTCATAAAGTGAAACATTTGTTTGTTGTAGTCATGTAAGTTAATAGCAGCATTCATAAAGTGAAACATTTGTTCTACTATAGTCAAGTAAGTTAATAGCAGCATTCATAAAGTGAAACATTTGTTCTACTATAGTCAAGTAAGTTAATAGCAGCATTCATAAAGTGAAACATTTGTTTGTTGTAGTCAAGTAAGTTAATAGCAGCATTCATAAAGTGAAACATTTGTTCTACTATAGTCAAGTAAGTTAATAGCAGCATTCATAAAGTGAAACATTTGTTGTTGTAGTCAAGTAAGTTAATAGCAGCATTCATAAAGTGAAACATTTGTTCTACTATAGTCAAGTAAGTTAATAGCAGCATTCACAAAGTGAAACATTTGTTCTACTATAGTCAAGTAAGTTAATAGCAGCATTCATAAAGTGAAACAATTGTTCTACTATAGTCAAGTAAGTTAATAGCAGCATTCATAAAGTGAAACATTTGTTCTACTATAGTCAAGTAAGTTAATAGCAGCATTCACAAAGTGAAACAATTGTTTGTTGTAGTCAAGTAAGTTAATAGCAGCATTCATAAAGTGAAACATTTGTTTGTTGTAGTCAAGTAAGTTGATAGCAGCATTCAATAAGGAAACAATTGTTTGTTGTAGTCATGTAAGTTAATAGCAGCATTCATAAAGTGAAACAATTGTTTGTTGTAGTCAAGTAAGTTAATAGCAGCATTCATAAAGTGAAACAATTGTTTGTTGTAGTCAAGTAAGTTAATAGCAGCATTCAGAAAGTGAAACATTTGTTCTACTATAGTCAAGTAAGTTAATAGCAGCATTCACAAAGTGAAACATTTGTTTGTTGTAGTCATGTAAGTTAATAGCAGCATTCATAAAGTGAAACATTTGTTTGTTGTAGTCATGTAAGTTAATAGCAGCATTCATAAAGTGAAACATTTGTTCTACTATAGTCAAGTAAGTTAATAGCAGCATTCATAAAGTGAAACATTTGTTTGTTGTAGTCAAGTAAGTTAATAGCAGCATTTATAAAGTGAAACATTTGTTCTACTATAGTCAAGTAAGTTGATAGCAGCATTCATAAAGTGAAACAATTGTTTGTTGTAGTCAAGTAAGTTAATAGCAGCATTCATAAAGTGAAACATTTGTTCTACAATAGTCAAGTAAGTTAATAGCAGCATTCACAAAGTGAAACATTTGTTTGTTGTAGTCATGTAAGTTAATAGCAGCATTCATGAATTGAAACATTTGTTTGTTGTAGTCAAGTAAGTTAATAGCAGCATTCATAAAGTGAAACATTTGTTCTACTATAGTCAAGTAAGTTAATAGCAGCATTCATAAAGTGAAACATTTGTTCTACTATAGTCAAGTAAGTTAATAGCAGCATTCGTAAAGTGAAACATTTGTTCTACTATAGTCAAGTAAGTTGATAGCAGCATTCATAAAGTGAAACAATTGTTTGTTGTAGTCAAGTAAGTTAATAGCAGCATTCATAAAGTGAAACAATTGTTTGTTGTAGTCAAGTAAGTTGATAGCAGCATTCATAAAGTGAAACATTTGTTCTACTATAGTCAAGTAAGTTAATAGCAGCATTCACAAAGTGAAACATTTGTTTGTTGTAGTCAAGTAAGTTGATAGCAGCATTCATAAAGTGAAACATTTGTTTGTTATAGTCAAGTAAGTTAATAGCAGCATTCATAAAGTGAAACATTTGTTTGTTGTAGTCAAGTAAGTTAATAGCAGCATTCATAAAGTGAAACATTTGTTCTACTATAGTCAAGTAAGTTAATAGCAGCATTCACAAAGTGAAACATTTGTTCTACTATAGTCAAGTAAGTTAATAGCAGCATTCATAAAGTGAAACATTTGTTTGTTGTAGTCAAGTAAGTTAATAGCAGCATTCATAAAGTGAAACATTTGTTCTACTATAGTCAAGTAAGTTAATAGCAGCATTCACAAAGTGAAACATTTGTTCTACTATAGTCAAGTAAGTTGATAGCAGCATTCACAAAGTGAAACATTTGTTTCTTGTAGTCAAGTAAGTTGATAGCAGCATTCATAAAGTGAAACATTTGTTTGTTGTAGTCAAGTAAGTTAATAGCAGCATTCATAAAGTGAAACATTTGTTCTACTATAGTCAAGTAAGTTGATAGCAGCATTCACAAAGTGAAACATTTGTTTCTTGTAGTCAAGTTAGTTGATAGCAGCATTCATAAAGTGAAACAATTGTTTGTTGTAGTCAAGTAAGTTAATAGCAGCATTCATAAAGTGAAACATTTGTTCTACTATAGTCAAGTAAGTTAATAGCAGCATTCATAAAGTGAAACATTTGTTCTACTATAGTCAAGTAAGTTAATAGCAGCATTCATAAAGTGAAACATTTGTTTGTTGTAGTCAAGTAAGTTAATAGCAGCATTCATAAAGTGAAACATTTGTTCTACTATAGTCAAGTAAGTTAATAGCAGCATTCACAAAGTGAAACATTTGTTCTACTATGGTCAAGTAAGTTGATAGCAGCATTCATAAAGTGAAACATTTGTTTCTTGTAGTCAAGTAAGTTGATAGCAGCATTCATAAAGTGAAACATTTGTTTGTTGTAGTCAAGTAAGTTAATAGCAGCATTCATAAAGTGAAACATTTGTTCTACTATAGTCAAGTAAGTTAATAGCAGCATTCACAAAGTGAAACATTTGTTTCTTGTAGTCAAGTAAGTTAATAGCAGCATTCATAAAGTGAAACATTTGTTTGTTGTAGTCAAGTAAGTTAATAGCAGCATTCATAAAGTGAAACATTTGTTCTACTATAGTCAAGTAAGTTAATAGCAGCATTTACAAAGTGAAACATTTGTTCTACTATAGTCAAGTAAGTTAATAGCAGCATTCACAAAGTGAAACATTTTTTTCTTGTAGTCAAGTTAGTTGATAGCAGCATTCATAAAGTGAAACATTTGTTTGTTGTAGTCAAGTAAGTTAATAGCAGCATTCATAAAGTGAAACATTTGTTCTACTATAGTCAAGTAAGTTGATAGCAGCATTCACAAAGTGAAACATTTGTTTCTTGTAGTCAAGTTAGTTAATAGCAGCATTCATAAAGTGAAACATTTGTTTGTTGTAGTCAAGTAAGTTGATAGCAGCATTCATAAAGTGAAACATTTGTTCTACTATAGTCAAGTAAGTTAATAGCAGCATTCACAAAGTGAAACATTTGTTTCTTGTAGTCAAGTAAGTTGATAGCAGCATTCATAAAGTGAAACATTTGTTCTACTATAGTCAAGTAAGTTAATAGCAGCATTCATAAAGTGAAACATTTGTTTGTTGTAGTCAGTAAGTTGATAGCAGCATTCATAAAGTGAAACATTTGTTCTACTATAGTCAAGTAAGTTAATAGCAGCATTCATAAAGTGAAACATTTGTTTGTTGTAGTCAAGTAAGTTAATAGCAGCATTCACAAAGTGAAACATTTGTTCTACTATAGTCAAGTAAGTTAATAGCAGCATTCATAAAGTGAAACATTTGTTCTACTATAGTCAAGTAAGTTAATAGCAGCATTCATAAAGTGAAACATTTGTTTGTTGTAGTCAAGTAAGTTAATAGCAGCATTCACAAAGTGAAACATTTGTTCTACTATAGTCAAGTAAGTTAATAGCAGCATTCATAAAGTGAAACATTTGTTTGTTGTAGTCAAGTAAGTTAATAGCAGCATTCATAAAGTGAAACATTTGTTCTACTATAGTCAAGTAAGTTAATAGCAGCATTCATAAAGTGAAACATTTGTTTGTTGTAGTCAATAAGTTAATAGCAGCATTCATAAAGTGAAACATTTGTTTGTTGTAGTCAAGTAAGTTAATAGCAGCATTCATAAAGTGAAACATTTGTTTGTTGTAGTCAAGTAAGTTAATAGCAGCATTCATAAAGTGAAACATTTGTTTGTTGTAGTCAAGTAAGTTAATAGCAGCATTCATAAAGTGAAACATTTGTTTGTTGTAGTCAAGTAAGTTAATAGCAGCATTCATAAAGTGAAACATTTGTTCTACTATAGTCAAGTAAGTTAATAGCAGCATTCACAAAGTGAAACATTTGTTTCTTGTAGTCAAGTAAGTTGATAGCAGCATTCATAAAGTGAAACATTTGTTTGTTGTAGTCAAGTAAGTTAATAGCAGCATTCATAAAGTGAAACATTTGTTCTACTATAGTCAAGTAAGTTAATAGCAGCATTCATAAAGTGAAACATTTGTTCTACTATAGTCAAGTAAGTTAATAGCAGCATTCATAAAGTGAAACATTTGTTCTACTATAGTCAAGTAAGTTAATAGCAGCATTCATAAAGTGAAACATTTGTTTGTTGTAGTCAAGTAAGTTAATAGCAGCATTCATAAAGTGAAACATTTGTTTGTTGTAGTCAAGTAAGTTAATAGCAGCATTCATAAAGTGAAACATTTGTTTGTTGTAGTCAAGTAAGTTAATAGCAGCATTCATAAAGTGAAACATTTGTTTGTTGTAGTCAAGTAAGTTAATAGCAGCATTCATAAAGTGAAACATTTGTTTGTTGTAGTCAAGTAAGTTAATAGCAGCATTCATAAAGTGAAACATTTGTTTGTTGTAGTCAAGTAAGTTAATAGCAGCATTCATAAAGTGAAACATTTGTTTGTTGTAGTCATGTAAGTTAATAGCAGCATTCATAAAGTGAAACATTTGTTTGTTGTAGTCAAGTAAGTTGATAGCAGCATTCATAAAGTGAAACATTTGTTTGTTGTAGTCATGTAAGTTAATAGCAGCATTCATAAAGTGAAACATTTGTTCTACTATAGTCAAGTAAGTTAATAGCAGCATTCATAAAGTGAAACATTTGTTTGTTGTAGTCATGTAAGTTAATAGCAGCATTCATAAAGTGAAACATTTGTTCTACTATAGTCAAGTAAGTTAATAGCAGCATTCATAAAGTGAAACATTTGTTTGTTGTAGTCATGTAAGTTAATAGCAGCATTCATAAAGTGAAACATTTGTTCTACTATAGTCAAGTAAGTTAATAGCAGCATTCATAAAGTGAAACATTTGTTCTACTATAGTCAAGTAAGTTAATAGCAGCATTCACAAAGTGAAACATTTGTTCTACTATAGTCAAGTAAGTTAATAGCAGCATTCATAAAGTGAAACAATTGTTCTACTATAGTCAAGTAAGTTAATAGCAGCATTCATAAAGTGAAACATTTGTTCTACTATAGTCAAGTAAGTTAATAGCAGCATTCACAAAGTGAAACAATTGTTTGTTGTAGTCAAGTAAGTTAATAGCAGCATTCATAAAGTGAAACATTTGTTTGTTGTAGTCAAGTAAGTTGATAGCAGCATTCATAAAGTGAAACAATTGTTTGTTGTAGTCAAGTAAGTTAATAGCAGCATTCATAAAGTGAAACAATTGTTTGTTGTAGTCAAGTAAGTTAATAGCAGCATTCATAAAGTGAAACAATTGTTTGTTGTAGTCAAGTAAGTTAATAGCAGCATTCACAAAGTGAAACATTTGTTCTACTATAGTCAAGTAAGTTAATAGCAGCATTCACAAAGTGAAACATTTGTTTGTTGTAGTCATGTAAGTTAATAGCAGCATTCATAAAGTGAAACATTTGTTTTGTTGTAGTCATGTAAGTTAATAGCAGCATTCATAAAGTGAAACATTTGTTCTACTATAGTCAAGTAAGTTAATAGCAGCATTCATAAAGTGAAACATTTGTTTGTTGTAGTCATGTAAGTTAATAGCAGCATTCATAAAGTGAAACATTTGTTCTACAATAGTCAAGTAAGTTAATAGCAGCATTCACAAAGTGAAACATTTGTTTGTTGTAGTCATGTAAGTTAATAGCAGCATTCATAAAGTGAAACATTTGTTTGTTGTAGTCAAGTAAGTTAATAGCAGCATTCATAAAGTGAAACATTTGTTCTACTATAGTCAAGTAAGTTAATAGCAGCATTCATAAAGTGAAACATTTGTTCTACTATAGTCAAGTAAGTTGATAGCAGCATTCATAAAGTGAAACAATTGTTTGTTGTAGTCCAGTAAGTTAATAGCAGCATTCATAAAGTGAAACATTTGTTTGTTGTAGTCAAGTAAGTTGATAGCAGCATTCATAAAGTGAAACATTTGTTTGTTATAGTCAAGTAAGTTAATAGCAGCATTCATAAAGTGAAACATTGTTTGTTGTAGTCAAGTAAGTTAATAGCAGCATTCATAAAGTGAAACATTTGTTCTACTATAGTCAAGTAAGTTAATAGCAGCATTCACAAAGTGAAACATTTGTTCTACTATAGTCAAGTAAGTTAATAGCAGCATTCATAAAGTGAAACATTTGTTCTACTATAGTCAAGTAAGTTAATAGCAGCATTCATAAAGTGAAACATTTGTTCTACTATAGTCAAGTAAGTTAATAGCAGCATTCATAAAGTGAAACATTTGTTCTACTATAGTCAAGTAAGTTGATAGCAGCATTCATAAAGTGAAACATTTGTTTGTTGTAGTCAAGTAAGTTAATAGCAGCATTCATAAAGTGAAACATTTGTTTGTTGTAGTCAAGTAAGTTAATAGCAGCATTCATAAAGTGAAACAATTGTTTGTTGTAGTCAAGTAAGTTAATAGCAGCATTCATAAAGTGAAACATTTGTTCTACTATAGTCAAGTAAGTTAATAGCAGCATTCACAAAGTGAAACATTTGTTCTACTATAGTCAAGTAAGTTAATAGCAGCATTCATAAAGTGAAACATTTGTTTGTTGTAGTCAAGTAAGTTAATAGCAGCATTCATAAAGTGAAACATTTGTTCTACTATAGTCAAGTAAGTTAATAGCAGCATTCACAAAGTGAAACATTTGTTCTACTATGGTCAAGTAAGTTGATAGCAGCATTCACAAAGTGAAACATTTGTTTCTTGTAGTCAAGTAGTTAATAGCAGCATTCATAAAGTGAAACATTTGTTTGTTGTAGTCAAGTAAGTTAATAGCAGCATTCATAAAGTGAAACATTTGTTCTACTATAGTCAAGTAAGTTGATAGCAGCATTCACAAAGTGAAACATTTGTTTCTTGTAGTCAAGTAAGTTAATAGCAGCATTCATAAAGTGAAACAATTGTTTGTTGTAGTCAAGTAAGTTAATAGCAGCATTCATAAAGTGAAACATTTGTTCGACTATAGTCAAGTAAGTTAATAGCAGCATTCACAAAGTGAAACATTTGTTCTACTATAGTCAAGTAAGTTGATAGCAGCATTCACAAAGTGAAACATTTGTTTCTTGTAGTCAAGTTAGTTGATAGCAGCATTCATAAAGTGAAACATTTGTTTGTTGTAGTCAAGTAAGTTAATAGCAGCATTCATAAAGTGAAACATTTGTTCTACTATAGTCAAGTAAGTTAATAGCAGCATTCACAAAGTGAAACATTTGTTTCTTGTAGTCAAGTAAGTTGATAGCAGCATTCATAAAGTGAAACATTTGTTTGTTGTAGTCAAGTAAGTTAATAGCAGCATTCATAAAGTGAAACATTTGTTCTACTATAGTCAAGTAAGTTAATAGCAGCATTCACAAAGTGAAACATTCGTTTCTTGTAGTCAAGTTAGTTGATAGCAGCATTCACAAAGTGAAACATTTGTTTGTTGTAGTCAAGTAAGTTAATAGCAGCATTCATAAAGTAAAACATTTGTTTGTTGTAGTCATGTAAGTTAATAGCAGCATTCATAAAGTGAAACAATTGTTCTACTATAGTCAAGTAAGTTAATAGCAGCATTCATAAAGTGAAACATTTGTTTGTTGTAGTCAAGTAAGTTAATAGCAGCATTCACAAAGTGAAACATTTGTTCTACTATAGTCAAGTAAGTTAATAGCAGCATTCATAAAGTGAAACATTTGTTCTACTATAGTCAAGTAAGTTAATAGCAGCATTCATAAAGTGAAACATTTGTTCTACTATAGTCAAGTAAGTTAATAGCAGCATTCATAAAGTGAAACATTTGTTCTACTATAGTCAAGTAAGTTAATAGCAGCATTCATAAAGTGAAACATTTGTTCTACTATAGTCAAGTTAATAGCAGCATTCATAAAGTGAAACATTTGTTTGTTGTAGTCATGTAGGTTAATAGCAGCATTCATAAAGTGAAACATTTGTTTGTTGTAGTCATGTAAGTTAATAGCAGCATTCATAAAGTGAAACATTTGTTTGTTGTAGTCAAGTAATTTAATAGCAGCATTCACAAAGTGAAACATTTGTTCTACTATATATAGTCAAGTAAGTTAATAGCAGCATTCATAAAGTGAAACATTTGTTTGTTGTAGTCATGTAAGTTAATAGCAGCATTCATAAAGTGAAACAATTGTTCTACTATAGTCAAGTAAGTTAATAGCAGCATTCACAAAGTGAAACATTTGTTCTACTATAGTCAAGTAAGTTAATAGCAGCATTCATAAAGTGAAACATTTGTTCTACTATAGTCAAGTAAAATAATAGCAGCATTCATAAAGTGAAACATTTGTTTGTTGTAGTCAAGTAAGTTAATAGCAGCATTCACAAAGTGAAACATTGTTTCTTGTAGTCAAGTTAGTTGATAGCAGCATTCACAAAGTGAAACATTTGTTTGTTGTAGTCAAGTAAGTTAATAGCAGCATTCATAAAGTAAAACATTTGTTTGTTGTAGTCATGTAAGTTAATAGCAGCATTCATAAAGTGAAACATTTGTTCTACTATAGTCAAGTAAGTTAATAGCAGCATTCATAAAGTGAAACATTTGTTTGTTGTAGTCAAGTAAGTTAATAGCAGCATTCATAAAGTGAAACATTTGTTTGTTGTAGTCAAGTAAGTTAATAGCAGCATTCATAAAGTGAAACATTTGTTCTACTATAGTCAAGTAAGTTAATAGCAGCATTCATAAAGTGAAACATTTGTTTGTTGTAGTCAAGTAAGTTAATAGCAGCATTCATAAAGTGAAACATTTGTTTGTTGTAGTCAAGTAAGTTAATAGCAGCATTCATAAAGTGAAACATTTGTTTGTTGTAGTCAAGTAAGTTAATAGCAGCATTCATAAAGTGAAACTTTTGTTCTACTATAGTCAAGTAAGTTAATAGCAGCATTCATAAAGTGAAATATTTGTTTGTTGTAGTCAAGTAAGTTAATAGCAGCATTCATAAAGTGAAACATTTGTTCTACTATAGTCAAGTAAGTTAATAGCAGCATTCATAAAGTGAAACATTTGTTTGTTGTAGTCATGTAAGTTGATAGCAGCATTCACAAAGTGAAACATTTGTTTGTTGTAGTCATGTAAGTTAATAGCAGCATTCATAAAGTGAAACATTTGTTTGTTGTAGTCATGTAAGTTAATAGCAGCATTCATAAAGTGAAACATTTGTTTGTTGTAGTCAAGTAATGTAATAGCAGCATTCACAAAGTGAAACATTTGTTCTACTATAGTCAAGTAAGTTAATAGCAGCATTCACAAAGTGAAACATTTGTTCTACTATAGTCAAGTAAGTTAATAGCAGCATTCACAAAGTGAAACATTTGTTTGTTGTAGTCATGTAAGTTAATAGCAGCATTCACAAAGTGAAACATTTGTTTGTTGTAGTCAAGTAAGTTAATAGCAGCATTCATAAAGTGAAACATTTGTTTGTTGTAGTCAAGTAAGTTAATAGCAGCATTCACAAAGTGAAACATTTGTTCTACTATAGTCAAGTAAGTTAATAGCAGCATTCATAAAGTGAAACATTTGTTTGTTGTAGTCATGTAAGTTAATAGCAGCATTCACAAAGTGAAACATTTGTTCTACTATAGTCAAGTAAGTTAATAGCAGCATTCACAAAGTGAAACATTTGTTTCTTATAGTCAAGTAAGTTGATAGCAGCATTCATAAAGTGAAACATTTGTTTTTTGTAGTCATGTAAGTTAATAGCAGCATTCACAAAGTGAAACATTTGTTCTACTATAGTCAAGTAAGTTAATAGCAGCATTCACAAAGTGAAACATTTGTTTGATGTAGTCATGTAAGTGGATAGCAGCATTCATAAAGTGAAACATTTGTTCTACTATAGTCAAGTAAGTTAATAGCAGCATTCATAAAGTAAAACATTTGTTTGTTGTAGTCAAGTAAGTTAATAGCAGCATTCACAAAGTGAAACATTTGTTTGTTGTAGTCAAGTAAGTTAATAGCAGCATTCATAAAGTGAAACATTTGTTTGTTGTAGTCATGTAAGTTAATAGCAGCATTCATAAAGTGAAACATTTGTTTGTTGTAGTCAAGTAAGTTAATAGCAGCATTCATAAAGTGAAACATTTGTTCTACAATAGTCAAGTAAGTTGATAGCAGCATTCATAAAGTGAAACATTTGTTCTACTATAGTCAAGTAAGTTAATAGCAGCATTCATAGAGTGAAACATTTGTTCTACAATAGTCAAGTAAGTTGATAGCAGCATTCATAAAGTGAAATATTTGTTCTACTATAGTCAAGTAAGTTAATAGCAGCATTCATAAAGTGAAACATTTGTTTGTTTTAGTCAAGTAAGTTAATAGCAGCATTCACAAAGTGAAACATTTGTTTGTTGTAGTCATGTAAGTTAATAGCAGCATTCATAAAGTGAAACATTTGTTTGTTGTAGTCATGTAAGTTAATAGCAGCATTCATAAAGTGAAACATTTGTTCTACTATAGTCAAGTAAGTTAATAGCAGCATTCACAAAGTAAAACATTTGTTCTACAATAGTCAAGTAAGTTGATAGCAGCATTCATAAAGTGAAACATTTGTTCTACTATAGTCCAGTAAGTTAATAGCAGCATTCATAAAGTGAAACATTTGTTTGTTTTAGTCAAGTAAGTTAATAGCAGCATTCACAAAGTGAAACATTTGTTTGTTGTAGTCATGTAAGTTAATAGCAGCATTCATAAAGTGAAACTTTTGTTTGTTGTAGTCAAGTAAGTTAATAGCAGCATTCATAAAGTGAAACATTTGTTCTACAATAGTCAAGTAAGTTGATAGCAGCATTCATAAAGTGAAACATTTGTTTGTTGTAGTCAAGTAAGTTAATAGCAGCATTCACAAAGTGAAACATTTGTTCTACTATAGTCAAGTAAGTTAATAGCAGCATTCATAAAGTGAAACATTTGTTCTACTATAGTCAAGTAAGTTAATAGCAGCATTCATAAAGTGAAACATTTGTTTGTTGTAGTCAAGTAAGTTAATAGCAGCATTCACAAAGTGAAACATTTGTTCTACTATAGTCAAGTAAGTTAATAGCAGCATTCATAAAGTGAAACATTTGTTCTACTATAGTCAAGTAAGTTAATAGCAGCATTCATAAAGTGAAACATTTGTTCTACTATAGTCAAGTAAGTTGATAGCAGCATTCATAAAGTGAAACATTTGTTCTACTATAGTCAAGTAAGTTAATAGCAGCATTCATAAAGTGAAACATTTGTTTGTTGTAGTCAAGTAAGTTAATAGCAGCATTCATAAAGTGAAACAATTGTTCTACTATAGTCAAGTAAGTTAATAGCAGCATTCACAAAGTGAAACATTTGTTCTACTATAGTCAAGTAAGTTAATAGCAGCATTCATAAAGTGAAACATTTGTTCTACTATAGTCAAGTAAAATAATAGCAGCATTCATAAAGTGAAACATTTGTTTGTTGTAGTCAAGTAAGTTAATAGCAGCATTCACAAAGTGAAACATTTGTTTCTTGTAGTCAAGTTAGTTGATAGCAGCATTCACAAAGTGAAACATTTGTTTGTTGTAGTCAAGTAAGTTAATAGCAGCATTCATAAAGTAAAACATTTGTTTGTTGTAGTCATGTAAGTTAATAGCAGCATTCATAAAGTGAAACATTTGTTCTACTATAGTCAAGTAAGTTAATAGCAGCATTCATAAAGTGAAACATTTGTTTGTTGTAGTCAAGTAAGTTAATAGCAGCATTCATAAAGTGAAACATTTGTTTGTTGTAGTCAAGTAAGTTAATAGCAGCATTCATAAAGTGAAACATTTGTTCTACTATAGTCAAGTAAGTTAATAGCAGCATTCATAAAGTGAAACATTTGTTTGTTGTAGTCAAGTAAGTTAATAGCAGCATTCATAAAGTGAAACATTTGTTTGTTGTAGTCAAGTAAGTTAATAGCAGCATTCATAAAGTAAAACATTTGTTTGTTGTAGTCAAGTAAGTTAATAGCAGCATTCATAAAGTGAAACTTTTGTTCTACTATAGTCAAGTAAGTTAATAGCAGCATTCATAAAGTGAAATATTTGTTTGTTGTAGTCAAGTAAGTTAATAGCAGCATTCATAAAGTGAAACATTTGTTCTACTATAGTCAAGTAAGTTAATAGCAGCATTCATAAAGTGAAACATTTGTTTGTTGTAGTCATGCAAGTTGATAGCAGCATTCACAAAGTGAAACATTTGTTTGTTGTAGTCATGTAGGTTAATAGCAGCATTCATAAAGTGAAACATTTGTTTGTTGTAGTCAGTAAGTTAATAGCAGCATTCATAAAGTGAAACATTTGTTTGTTGTAGTCAAGTAATGTAATAGCAGCATTCACAAAGTGAAACATTTGTTCTACTATAGTCAAGTAAGTTAATAGCAGCATTCACAAAGTGAAACATTTGTTCTACTATAGTCAAGTAAGTTAATAGCAGCATTCACAAAGTGAAACATTTGTTTGTTGTAGTCATGTAAGTTAATAGCAGCATTCACAAAGTGAAACATTTGTTTGTTGTAGTCAAGTAAGTTAATAGCAGCATTCATAAAGTGAAACATTTGTTTGTTGTAGTCAAGTAAGTTAATAGCAGCATTCACAAAGTGAAACATTTGTTCTACTATAGTCAAGTAAGTTAATAGCAGCATTCATAAAGTGAAACATTTGTTTGTTGTAGTCATGTAAGTTAATAGCAGCATTCACAAAGTGAAACATTTGTTCTACTATAGTCAAGTAAGTTAATAGCAGCATTCACAAAGTGAAACATTTGTTTCTTATAGTCAAGTAAGTTGATAGCAGCATTCATAAAGTGAAACATTTGTTTTTTCTAGTCATGTAAGTTAATAGCAGCATTCACAAAGTGAAACATTTGTTCTACTATAGTCAAGTAAGTTAATAGCAGCATTCACAAAGTGAAACATTTGTTTGATGTAGTCATGTAAGTTAATAGCAGCATTCATAAAGTGAAACATTTGTTCTACTATAGTCAAGTAAGTTAATAGCAGCATTCATAAAGTAAAACATTTGTTTGTTGTAGTCAAGTAAGTTAATAGCAGCATTCACAAAGTGAAACATTTGTTTGTTGTAGTCAAGTAAGTTAATAGCAGCATTCATAAAGTGAAACATTTGTTTGTTGTAGTCATGTAAGTTAATAGCAGCATTCATAAAGTGAAACATTTGTTTGTTGTAGTCAAGTAAGTTAATAGCAGCATTCATAAAGTGAAACATTTGTTCTACAATAGTCAAGTAAGTTGATAGCAGCATTCATAAAGTGAAACATTTGTTCTACTATAGTCAAGTAAGTTAATAGCAGCATTCATAAAGTGAAACATTTGTTCTACAATAGTCAAGTAAGTTGATAGCAGCATTCATAAAGTGAAATATTTGTTCTACTATAGTCCAGTAAGTTAATAGCAGCATTCATAAAGTGAAACATTTGTTTGTTTTAGTCAAGTAAGTTAATAGCAGCATTCACAAAGTGAAACATTTGTTTGTTGTAGTCATGTAAGTTAATAGCAGCATTCATAAAGTGAAACATTTGTTTGTTGTAGTCATGTAAGTTAATAGCAGCATTCATAAAGTGAAACATTTGTTCTACTATAGTCAAGTAAGTTAATAGCAGCATTCACAAAGTAAAACATTTGTTCTACAATAGTCAAGTAAGTTGATAGCAGCATTCATAAAGTGAAACATTTGTTCTACTATGTCCAGTAAGTTAATAGCAGCATTCATAAAGTGAAACATTTGTTTGTTTTAGTCAAGTAAGTTAATAGCAGCATTCACAAAGTGAAACATTTGTTTGTTGTAGTCATGTAAGTTAATAGCAGCATTCATAAAGTGAAACTTTTGTTTGTTGTAGTCAAGTAAGTTAATAGCAGCATTCATAAAGTGAAACATTTGTTCTACAATAGTCAAGTAAGTTGATAGCAGCATTCATAAAGTGAAACATTTGTTTGTTGTAGTCAAGTAAGTTAATAGCAGCATTCACAAAGTGAAACATTTGTTCTACTATAGTCAAGTAAGTTAATAGCAGCATTCAGAAAGTGAAACATTTGTTCTACTATAGTCAAGTAAGTTAATAGCAGCATTCATAAAGTGAAACATTTGTTTGTTGTAGTCAAGTAAGTTAATAGCAGCATTCACAAAGTGAAACATTTGTTCTACTATAGTCAAGTAAGTTAATAGCAGCATTCATAAAGTGAAACATTTGTTCTACTATAGTCAAGTAAGTTAATAGCAGCATTCATAAAGTGAAACATTTGTTTACTATAGTCAAGTAAGTTGATAGCAGCATTCATAAAGTGAAACATTTGTTCTACTATAGTCAAGTAAGTTAATAGCAGCATTCATAAAGTGAAACATTTGTTTGTTGTAGTCAAGTAAGTTAATAGCAGCATTCATAAAGTGAAACATTTGTTTGTTGTAGTCAAGTAAGTTAATAGCAGCATTCATAAAGTGAAACATTTGTTCTACTATAGTCAAGTAAGTTAATAGCAGCATTCATAAAGTGAAACATTTGTTTGTTGTAGTCAAGTAAGTTAATAGCAGCATTCATAAAGTGAAACATTTGTTTGTTGTAGTCAAGTAAGTTAATAGCAGCATTCATAAAGTAAAACATTTGTTTGTTGTAGTCAAGTAAGTTAATAGCAGCATTCATAAAGTGAAACTTTTGTTCTACTATAGTCAAGTAAGTTAATAGCAGCATTCATAAAGTGAAATATTTGTTTGTTGTAGTCAAGTAAGTTAATAGCAGCATTCATAAAGTGAAACATTTGTTCTACTATAGTCAAGTAAGTTAATAGCAGCATTCATAAAGTGAAACATTTGTTTGTTGTAGTCATGCAAGTTGATAGCAGCATTCACAAAGTGAAACATTTGTTTGTTGTAGTCATGTAGGTTAATAGCAGCATTCATAAAGTGAAACATTTGTTTGTTGTAGTCATGTAAGTTAATAGCAGCATTCATAAAGTGAAACATTTGTTTGTTGTAGTCAAGTAATGTAATAGCAGCATTCACAAAGTGAAACATTTGTTCTACTATAGTCAAGTAAGTTAATAGCAGCATTCACAAAGTGAAACATTTGTTCTACTATAGTCAAGTAAGTTAATAGCAGCATTCACAAAGTGAAACATTTGTTTGTTGTAGTCATGTAAGTTAATAGCAGCATTCACAAAGTGAAACATTTGTTTGTTGTAGTCAAGTAAGTTAATAGCAGCATTCATAAAGTGAAACATTTGTTTGTTGTAGTCAAGTAAGTTAATAGCAGCATTCACAAAGTGAAACATTTGTTCTACTATAGTCAAGTAAGTTAATAGCAGCATTCATAAAGTGAAACATTTGTTTGTTGTAGTCATGTAAGTTAATAGCAGCATTCACAAAGTGAAACATTTGTTCTACTATAGTCAAGTAAGTTAATAGCAGCATTCACAAAGTGAAACATTTGTTCTTATAGTCAAGTAAGTTGATAGCAGCATTCATAAAGTGAAACATTTGTTTTTTCTAGTCATGTAAGTTAATAGCAGCATTCACAAAGTGAAACATTTGTTCTACTATAGTCAAGTAAGTTAATAGCAGCATTCACAAAGTGAAACATTTGTTTGATGTAGTCATGTAAGTGGATAGCAGCATTCATAAAGTGAAACATTTGTTCTACTATAGTCAAGTAAGTTAATAGCAGCATTCATAAAGTAAAACATTTGTTTGTTGTAGTCAAGTAAGTTAATAGCAGCATTCACAAAGTGAAACATTTGTTTGTTGTAGTCAAGTAAGTTAATAGCAGCATTCATAAAGTGAAACATTTGTTTGTTGTAGTCATGTAAGTTAATAGCAGCATTCATAAAGTGAAACATTTGTTTGTTGTAGTCAAGTAAGTTAATAGCAGCATTCATAAAGTGAAACATTTGTTCTACAATAGTCAAGTAAGTTGATAGCAGCATTCATAAAGTGAAACATTTGTTCTACTATAGTCAAGTAAGTTAATAGCAGCATTCATAGAGTGAAACATTTGTTCTACAATAGTCAAGTAAGTTGATAGCAGCATTCATAAAGTGAAATATTTGTTCTACTATAGTCCAGTAAGTTAATAGCAGCATTCATAAAGTGAAACATTTGTTTGTTTTAGTCAAGTAAGTTAATAGCAGCATTCACAAAGTGAAACATTTGTTTGTTGTAGTCATGTAAGTTAATAGCAGCATTCATAAAGTGAAACATTTGTTTGTTGTAGTCATGTAAGTTAATAGCAGCATTCATAAAGTGAAACATTTGTTCTACTATAGTCAAGTAAGTTAATAGCAGCATTCACAAAGTAAAACATTTGTTCTACAATAGTCAAGTAAGTTGATAGCAGCATTCATAAAGTAAAACATTTGTTCTACTATTGTCCAGTAAGTTAATAGCAGCATTCATAAAGTGAAACATTTGTTTGTTGTAGTCAAGTAAGTTAATAGCAGCATTCACAAAGTGAAACATTTGTTTGTTGTAGTCATGTAAGTTAATAGCAGCATTCATAAAGTGAAACATTTGTTTGTTGTAGTCAAGTAAGTTAATAGCAGCATTCATAAAGTGAAACATTTGTTCTACAATAGTCTAGTAAGTTGATAGCAGCATTCATAAAGTGAAACATTTGTTTGTTGTAGTCAAGTAAGTTAATAGCAGCATTCACAAAGTGAAACATTTGTTCTACTATAGTCAAGTAAGTTAATAGCAGCATTCAGAAAGTGAAACATTTGTTCTACTATAGTCAAGTAAGTTAATAGCAGCATTCATAAAGTGAAACATTTGTTTGTTGTAGTCAAGTAAGTTAATAGCAGCATTCACAAAGTGAAACATTTGTTCTACTATAGTCAAGTAAGTTAATAGCAGCATTCATAAAGTGAAACATTTGTTCTACTATAGTCAAGTAAGTTAATAACAGCATTCATAAAGTGAAACATTTGTTCTACTATAGTCAAGTAAGTTGATAGCAGCATTCATAAAGTGAAACATTTGTTCTACTATAGTCAAGTAAGTTAATAGCAGCATTCATAAAGTGAAACATTTGTTTGTTGTAGTCAAGTAAGTTAATAGCAGCATTCATAAAGTGAAACATTTGTTTGTTGTAGTCATGTAAGTTAATAGCAGCATTCACAAAGTGAAACATTTGTTCTACTATAGTCAAGTAAGTTAATAGCAGCATTCACAAAGTGAAACATTTGTTCTACTATAGTCAAGTAAGTTAATAGCAGCATTCACAAAGTGAATCATTTGTTTGTTGTAGTCATGTAAGTTAATAGCAGCATTCACAAAGTGAAACATTTGTTTGTTGTAGTCAAGTAAGGTAATAGCAGCATTCATAAAGTGAAACATTTGTTTGTTGTAGTCAAGTAAGTTAATAGCAGCATTCACAAAGTGAAACATTTGTTCTACTATAGTCAAGTAAGTTAATAGCAGCATTCATAAAGTGAAACATTTGTTTGTTGTAGTCATGTAAGTTAATAGCAGCATTCACAAAGTGAAACATTTGTTCTACTATAGTCAAGTAAGTTAATAGCAGCATTCACAAAGTGAAACATTTGTTTCTTATAGTCAAGTAAGTTGATAGCAGCATTCATAAAGTGAAACATTTGTTTTTTCTAGTCATGTAAGTTAATAGCAGCATTCACAAAGTGAAACATTTGTTCTACTATAGTCAAGTAAGTTAATAGCAGCATTCACAAAGTGAAACATTTGTTTGATGTAGTCATGTAAGTGGATAGCAGCATTCATAAAGTGAAACATTTGTTCTACTATAGTCAAGTAAGTTAATAGCAGCATTCATAAAGTAAAACATTTGTTTGTTGTAGTCAAGTAAGTTAATAGCAGCATTCACAAAGTGAAACATTTGTTTGTTGTAGTCAAGTAAGTTAATAGCAGCATTCATAAAGTGAAACATTTGTTTGTTGTAGTCATGTAAGTTAATAGCAGCATTCATAAAGTGAAACATTTGTTTGTTGTAGTCAAGTAAGTTAATAGCAGCATTCATAAAGTGAAACATTTGTTCTACAATAGTCAAGTAAGTTGATAGCAGCATTCATAAAGTGAAACATTTGTTCTACTATAGTCAAGTAAGTTAATAGCAACATTCATAGAGTGAAACATTTGTTCTACAATAGTCAAGTAAGTTGATAGCAGCATTCATAAAGTGAAATATTTGTTCTACTATAGTCCAGTAAGTTAATAGCAGCATTCATAAAGTGAAACATTTGTTTGTTTTAGTCAAGTAAGTTAATAGCAGCATTCACAAAGTGAAACATTTGTTTGTTGTAGTCATGTAAGTTAATAGCAGCATTCATAAAGTGAAACATTTGTTTGTTGTAGTCAAGTAAGTTAATAGCAGCATTCATAAAGTGAAACATTTGTTATACAATAGTCAAGTAAGTTAATAGCAGCATTCATAAAGTAAAACATTTGTTCTACTATAGTCAAGTAAGTTGATAGCAGCATTCATAAAGTGAAACATTTGTTTGTTGTAGTCATGTAAGTTAATAGCAGCATTCATAAAGTGAAACATTTGTTCTACTATAGTCAAGTAAGTTAATAGCAGCATTCACAAAGTAAAACATTTGTTCTACAATAGTCAAGTAAGTTGATAGCAGCATTCATAAAGTAAAACATTTGTTCTACTATTGTCCAGTAAGTTAATAGCAGCATTCATAAAGTGAAACATTTGTTTGTTTTAGTCAAGTAAGTTAATAGCAGCATTCACAAAGTGAAACATTTGTTTGTTGTAGTCATGTAAGTTAATAGCAGCATTCATAAAGTGAAACTTTTGTTTGTTGTAGTCAAGTAAGTTAATAGCAGCATTCATAAAGTGAAACATTTGTTTGTTGTAGTCAAGTAAGTTAATAGCAGCATTCACAAAGTGAAACATTTGTTTGTTGTAGTCATGTAAGTTAATAGCAGCATTCATAAAGTGAAACATTTGTTTGTTGTAGTCAAGTAAGTTAATAGCAGCATTCACAAAGTGAAACATTTGTTCTACTATAGTCAAGTAAGTTAATAGCAGCATTCATAAAGTGAAACATTTGTTCTACTATAGTCAAGTAAGTTAATAACAGCATTCATAAAGTGAAACATTTGTTCTACTATAGTCAAGTAAGTTGATAGCAGCATTCATAAAGTGAAACATTTGTTCTACTATAGTCAAGTAAGTTAATAGCAGCATTCATAAAGTGAAACATTTGTTCTACTATAGTCAAGTAAGTTAATAGCAGCATTCATAAAGTGAAACATTTGTTTGTTGTAGTCATGTAAGTTAATAGCAGCATTCACAAAGTGAAACATTTGTTCTACTATAGTCAAGTAAGTTAATAGCAGCATTCAGAAAGTGAAACATTTGTTTGTTGTAGTCATGTAAGTGGATAGCAGCATTCATAAAGTGAAACATTTGTTTCTTGTAGTCAAGTAAGTTAATAGCAGCATTCATAGAGTGAAACATTTGTTCTACAATAGTCAAGTAAGTTGATAGCAGCATTCATAAAGTAAAACATTTGTTCTACTATAGTCCAGTAAGTTAATAGCAGCATTCATAAAGTGAAACATTTGTTTGTTTTAGTCCAGTAAGTTAATAGTAGCATTCATAAAGTGAAACATTTGTTTGTTTTAGTCAAGTAAGTTAATAGCAGCATTCACAAAGTGAAACATTTGTTTGTTGTAGTCATGTAAGTTAATAGCAGCATTCATAAAGTGAAACATTTGTTTGTTATAGTCAAGTAAGTTAATAGCAGCATTCAGAAAGTGAAACATTTGTTCTACTATAGTCAAGTAAGTTAATAGCAGCATTCACAAAGGGAAACATTTGTTCTACAATAGTCAAGTAAGTTAATAGCAGCATATATAAAGTGAAACATTTGTTTGTTTTAGTCAAGTAAGTTAATAGCAGCATTCACAAAGTGAAACATTTGTTTGTTGTAGTCAAGTAAGTTAATAGCAGCATTCACAAAGTGAAACATTTGTTCTACTATAGTCAAGTAAGTTAATAGCAGCATTCACAAAGTGAAACATTTGTTCTACTATAGTCAAGTAAGTTAATAGCAGCATATATAAAGTGAAACATTTGTTTGTTGTAGTCAAGTAAGTTAATAGCAGCATTCACAAAGTGAAACATTTGTTCTACTATAGTCAAGTAAGTTAATAGCAGCATTCATAAAGTGAAACATTTGTTCTACTATAGTCAAGTAAGTTAATAGCAGCATTCATAAAGTGAAACATTTGTTCTACTATAGTCAAGTAAGTTAATAGCAGCATTCACAAAGTGAAACATTTGTTTGTTGTAGTCATGTAAGTTAATAGCAGCATTCACAAAGTGAAACATTTGTTTGTTGTAGTCAAGTAAGTTAATAGCAGCATTCACAAAGTGAAACATTTGTTCTACTATAGTTAAGTAAGTTAATAGCAGCATATATAAAGTGAAACATTTGTTTGTTGTATTCAAGTAAGTTAATAGCAGCATTCACAAAGTGAAACATTTGTTCTACTATAGTCAAGTAAGTTAATAGCAGCATTCATAAAGTGAAACATTTGTTCTACTATAGTCAAGTAAGTTAATAGCAGCATTCATAAAGTGAAACATTTGTTCTACTATAGTCAAGTAAGTTAATAGCAGCATTCACAAAGTGAAACATTTGTTTGTTGTAGTCATGTAAGTTAATAGCAGCATTCACAAAGTGAAACATTTGTTTGTTGTAGTCAAGTAAGTTAATAGCAGCATTCATAAAGTGAAACATTTGTTTGTTGTAGTCAAGTAAGTTAATAGCAGCATTCATAAAGTGAAACATTTGTTTGTTGTAGTCATGTAAGTTAATAGCAGCATTCACAAAGTGAAACATTTGTTTGTTGTAGTCAAGTAAGTTAATAGCAGCATTCATAAAGTGAAACATTTGTTTGTTGTAGTCAAGTAAGTTAATAGCAGCATTCATAAAGTGAAACATTTGTTTGTTGTAGTCAAGTAAGTTAATAGCAGCATTCACAAAGTGAAACATTTGTTCTACTATAGTCAAGTAAGTTAATAGCAGCATTCACAAAGTGAAACATTTGTTTCTTATAGTCAAGTAAGTTGATAGCAGCATTCATAAAGTGAAACATTTGTTTTTTGTAGTCATGTAAGTTAATAGCAGCATTCACAAAGTGAAACATTTGTTCTACTATAGTCAAGTAAGTTAATAGCAGCATTCACAAAGTGAAACATTTGTTTGTTGTAGTCATGTAAGTGGATAGCAGCATTCATAAAGTGAAACATTTGTTCTACTATAGTCAAGTAAGTTAATAGCAGCATTCATAAAGTAAAACATTTGTTTGTTGTAGTCAAGTAAGTTAATAGCAGCATTCACAAAGTGAAACATTTGTTTGTTGTAGTCAAGTAAGTTAATAGCAGCATTCATAAAGTGAAACATTTGTTTGTTGTAGTCATGTAAGTTAATAGCAGCATTCATAAAGTGAAACATTTGTTTGTTGTAGTCAAGTAAGTTAATAGCAGCATTCATAAAGTGAAACATTTGTTCTACAATAGTCAAGTAAGTTGATAGCAGCATTCATAAAGTGAAACATTTGTTCTACTATAGTCAAGTAAGTTAATAGCAGCATTCATAGAGTGAAACATTTGTTCTACTATAGTCCAGTAAGTTAATAGCAGCATTCATAAAGTGAAACATTTGTTTATTTTAGTCCAGTAAGTTAATAGCAGCATTCATAAAGTGAAACATTTGTTTGTTTTAGTCAAGTAAGTTAATAGCAGCATTCACAAAGTGAAACATTTGTTTGTTGTAGTCATGTAAGTTAATAGCAGCATTCATAAAGTGAAACATTTGTTTGTTATAGTCAAGTAAGTTAATAGCAGCATTCAGAAAGTGAAACATTTGTTCTACTATAGTCAAGTAAGTTAATAGCAGCATTCACAAAGTGAAACATTTGTTCTACTATAGTCAAGTAAGTTAATAGCAGCATTTATAAAGTGAAACATTTGTTTGTTTTAGTCAAGTAAGTTAATAGCAGCATTCACAAAGTGAAACATTTGTTCTACTATAGTCAAGTAAGTTAATAGCAGCATTCAGAAAGTGAAACATTTGTTCTACTATAGTCAAGTAAGTTGATAGCAGCATTCATAAAGTGAAACATTTGTTCTACAATAGTCAAGTAAGTTAATAGCAGCATATATAAAGTGAAACATTTGTTTGTTTTAGTCAAGTAAGTTAATAGCAGCATTCACAAAGTGAAACATTTATTTGTTGTAGTCAAGTAAGTTAATAGCAGCATTCACAAAGTGAAACATTTGTTCTACTATAGTCAAGTAAGTTAATAGCAGCATTCACAAAGTGAAACATTTGTTCTACTATAGTCAAGTAAGTTAATAGCAGCATATATAAAGTGAAACATTTGTTTGTTGTAGTCAAGTAAGTTAATAGCAGCATTCACAAAGTGAAACATTTGTTCTACTATAGTCAAGTAAGTTAATAGCAGCATTCATAAAGTGAAACATTTGTTCTACTATAGTCAAGTAAGTTAATAGCAGCATTCATAAAGTGAAACATTTGTTCTACTATAGTCAAGTAAGTTAATAGCAGCATTCACAAAGTGAAACATTTGTTCTACTATAGTCAAGTAAGTTAATAGCAGCATTCATAAAGTGAAACATTTGTTTGTTGTAGTCAAGTAAGTTAATAGCAGCATTCATAAAGTGAAACATTTGTTTGTTGTAGTCAAGTAAGTTAATAGCAGCATTCACAAAGTGAAACATTTGTTCTACAATAGTCAAGTAAGTTGATAGCATCATTCACAAAGTGAGATATGAACTCAAGAGGCTGAGTTATGTGTGGTCTCGCTGAGAGCAGTGAGAAAGTAATGCTCTGTGGTGTTGTTCAAGTGTGTTCTCAACAGAGAATAAAGTGGAGCAGCGTTTTTTTATAATTGTCAAAAATTTTATCTTGTAGGAGGAGATCTACAGGCAACAAAAGTTATTGATTGAGTCCATGTTTATAAGTTAGTTCATAGTGTAAACTCTTTTCTTGAGTTTTTTTCTTCGTTCACCACAGCAGTGAAAGATGTCCGCCAGGCTTATGATATAACATAGTTTGACAGATGACTGATTCTCGCTCTGCTGCTGTTTTGATCTTGCCCTGGTGATAGTAGTGCTTCACGTTAGTTTCTAATGATCAGTTCTGGCCTCTAGACTGTTTTGCGACCCCAAACTCTTTCATCGCCAAGCCACTCGTAATCACAACAGTGAGTCATATTTTACTGAACATGACAGTGCTGTTATAAAATAGACTTAAATTTATTCAGCTGCCACATTCCATTCTGCCACTCCAGCGGAACAATTTTGATGCACAGCTGACACACTCATGTCTGTGACAATGTTCACTCTGCATATACACCTAAACACGGGCAACAACTAGGCTCTCTTGTCATGACAGCTAGACTTCGTCATCCAGTCAATCACTTCTGACGTTGACTCCCACATGAATAATAATGCAATGTTTACTTCCACCACAATAATAATGCAATGTTTACTTCCACCAGAATAATAATGCAATGTTCACTTCCACCAGAATAATAATGCAATGTTTACTTCCACCAGAATAATAATGCAATGTTTACTTCCACCAGAATAATAATGCAATGTTTACTTCCACCAGAATAATAATGCAATGTTCACTTCCACCAGAATAATAATGCAATGTTTACTTCCACCAGAATAATAATGCAATGTTTACTTCCACCAGAATAATAATGCAATGTTTACTTCCACCAGAATAATAATGCAATGTTTACTTCCACCAGAATAATAATGCAATGTTCACTTCTATAAAATATGTCTCCTATAAATTATCTCCAAATGACTTGTTCTTCACGAAACTAGAAATAGTCTGCAAGCCCCTGGCTTACACATGAAATAGAACATGTCCACATCTACAAAATATGTCTCCACCTCCCAACAATTATCTCCAAATGACTTCTTCACGAAACTGGAAATAGTCTGCTAGCCCATGGCATACACATAAAGGATATCACAACCCAACTAGCCAAACTACTTCAACACAATCAACTCTCTGCTTCAGATCATTGAAAAATCAAAATGTTCCTTGTTTTACTTCCTTCAGTCCCTGGCCAAATCACGGCCTCACAGGAACTGTGGTAGCTATTCCACCAGGAATTTAACTTCAATAGAGCTCACGGCTCGCATACT
Organism: Megaustenia siamemsis; assembly: GCA_032433765.1. Lineage (NCBI taxonomy): Eukaryota > Metazoa > Mollusca > Gastropoda > Stylommatophora > Ariophantidae > Megaustenia > Megaustenia siamemsis. The sequence goes on along the minus strand of JAVIAB010000124.1, from coordinate 2,540,695 downwards.
GAAAACTAAACACTAAAATAACCCGTTCTACTGTTGGTAGCCAACAGGCTTACACCACTAACAACTGTCTACTAAATTCACTGTTCAAAGGTTCGTAGCCAACTGGCTCACACCACTAACAACCGTCTAACTCAAAGGTTGGTAGCCAACTGGCTCACACCACTAACAACTGTCTACTCAAACTCTTCGAAGGTTGGTAAGCCGACTGGCTCACACCACCAACAACTGTCTACTAAAATCTCTTCGAAGGTTGGTAGCCAACTGGCTCACACCACTAACAACTGTCTACTAAAATCTCTTCGAAGGTTGGTAGCCAACTGGCTCACACCACCAACAACTGTCTACTAAAATCTCTTCGAAGGTTGGTAGCCAACTGGCTCACACCACCAACAACTGTCTACTAAAATCTCTTCGAAGGTTGGTAGCCAACTGGCTCACACCACTAACAACTGTCTACTCAAACTCTTCGAAAGTTGGTAGCCAACTGGCTCACACCACTAACAACTGTCTACTCAAACTCTTCGAAGGTTGGTAAGCCGACTGGCTCACACCACCAACAACTGTCAACTAAAATCTCTTCGAAGGTTGGTAGTCAACTGGCTACCACCTTCCGGCGAATACCTTCTCACAGGCTTGAGCAATTCTCCCTCTCTGAATCTATATTCTTTGTCTTCAACCAATCATCACCCGTGAACTCTCCTAAAATCCAGAGAACCACATAATCTCCCTTCTATTCTCGTGACCTTTTCACGCTTTTCCTTACTCACTCACTCACTCACTCACTCACTCACTCACTCACTCACTCACTCACTCACTCACTCACTCACTCACTCACTCACTCACTCACTCACTCAGTGTTATACTTTTTTTTCTTGCTCTTCTCTATTACCCCCAATTTACAAGAGAACACACAACAAAAGTTATTGATTGGATTGAGTCCATGTTTGTAAGTTAGTTCAGAGAACACACAACAAAAGTTATTGATTGGATTGAGTCCATGTTTGTAAGTTAGTTCAGAGAACACACAACAAAAGTTATTGATTGGATTGAGTCCATGTCTGTAAGTTAGTTCAGAGAACACACAACAAAAGTTATTGATTGGATTGAGTCCATGTTTGTAAGTTAGTTCAGAGAACACACAACAAAAGTTATTGATTGGATTGAGTCCATGTCTGTAAGTTAGTTCAGAGAACACACAACAAAAGTTATTGATTGGATTGAGTCCATGTCTGTAAGTTAGTTCAGAGAACACACAACAAAAGTTATTGATTGGATTGAGTCCAAGTTTGTAAGTTAGTTCAGAGAACACACAACAAAAGTTATTGATTGGATTGAGGTCATGTCTGTAAGTTAGTTCAGAGAACACACAACAAAAGTTATTGATTGGATTGAGTCCAAGTTTGTAAGTTAGTTCAGAGAACACACAACAAAAGTTATTGATTGGATTGAGTCCATGTCTGTACAGTTAGTTCAGAGAACACACAACAAAAGTTATTGATTGGATTGAGTCCATGTTTGTAAGTTAGTTCAGAGAACACATAACAAAAGTTATTGATTGGATTGAGGTCATGTCTGTAAGTTAGTTCAGAGAACACACAACAAAAGTTATTGATTGGATTGAGTCCATGTTTGTAAGTTAGTTCAGAGAACACACAACAAAAGTTATTGATTGGATTGAGTCCATGTTTGTAAGTTAGTTCAGAGAACACACAACAAAAGTTATTGATTGGATTGAGGTCATGTCTGTAAGTTAGTTCAGAGAACACACAACAAAAGTTATTGATTGGATTGAGTCCAAGTTTGTAAGTTAGTTCAGAGAACACACACCAAAAGTTATTGATTGGATTGAGTCCAAGTTTGTAATTTAGTTCAGAGAACACACAACAAAAGTTATTGATTGGATTGAGTCCATGTCTGTAAGTTAGTTCAGAGAACACACAACAAAAGTTATTGATTGGATTGAGTCCATGTCTGTAAGTTAGTTCAGAGAACACACAACAAAAGTTATTGATTGGATTGAGGTCATGTTTGTAAGTTAGTTCAGAGAACACACAACAAAAGTTATTGATTGGATTGAGGTCATGTCTGTAAGTTAGTTCAGAGAACACACAACAAAAGTTATTGATTGGATTGAGGTCATGTTTGTAAGTTAGTTCAGAGAACACACAACAAAAGTTATTGATTGGATTGAGTCCATGTTTGTAAGTTAGTTCAGAGAACACACAACAAAAGTTATTGATTGGATTGAGGTCATGTCTGTAAATTAGTTCAGAGAACACACAACAAAAGTTATTGATTGGATTGAGTCCATGTCTGTAAGTTAGTTCAGAGAACACACAACAAAAGTTATTGATTGGATTGAGTCCAAGTCTGTAAGTTAGTTCAGAGAACACACAACAAAAGTTATTGATTGGATTGAGTCCATGTTTGTAAGTTAGTTCAGAGAACACACAACAAAAGTTATTGATTGGATTGAGGTCATGTCTGTAAGTTAGTTCAGAGAACACACAACAAAAGTTATTGATTGGATTGAGTCCATGTTTGTAAGTTAGTTCAGAGAACACACAACAAAAGTTATTGATTGGATTGAGTCCATGTCTGTAAGTTAGTTCAGAGAACACACAACAAAAGTTATTGATTGGATTGAGTCCATGTCTGTAAGTTAGTTCAGAGAACATACAACAAAAGTTATTGATTGGATTGAGGTCATGTTTGTAAGTTAGTTCAGAGAACACACAACAAAAGTTATTGATTGGATTGAGTCCATGTTTGTAAGTTAGTTCAGAGAACACACAACAAAAGTTATTGATTGGATTGAGGTCATGTCTGTAAGTTAGTTCAGAGAACACACAACAAAAGTTATTGATTGGATTGAGTCCATGTCTGTACAGTTAGTTCAGAGAACACACACCAAAAGTTATTGATTGGATTGAGTCCAAGTTTGTAAGTTAGTTCAGAGAACACACAACAAAAGTTATTGATTGGATTGAGTCCATGTCTGTAAGTTAGTTCAGAGAACACACAACAAAAGTTATTGATTGGATTGAGTCCATGTTTGTAAGTTAGTTCAGAGAACACACAACAAAAGTTATTGATTGGATTGAGTCCATGTCTGTAAGTTAGTTCAGAGAACACACAACAAAAGTTATTGATTGGATTGAGTCCATGTCTGTAAGTTAGTTCAGAGAACACACAACAAAAGTTATTGATTGGATTGAGTCCAAGTTTGTAAGTTAGTTCAGAGAACACACAACAAAAGTTATTGATTGGATTGAGGTCCATGTCTGTAAGTTAGTTCAGAGAACACACAACAAAAGTTATTGATTGGATTGAGTCCAAGTTTGTAAGTTAGTTCAGAGAACACACAACAAAAGTTATTGATTGGATTGAGTCCATGTCTGTACAGTTAGTTCAGAGAACACACAACAAAAGTTATTGATTGGATTGAGTCCATGTTTGTAAGTTAGTTCAGAGAACACATAACAAAAGTTATTGATTGGATTGAGGTCATGTCTGTAAGTTAGTTCAGAGAACACACAACAAAAGTTATTGATTGGATTGAGTCCATGTTTGTAAGTTAGTTCAGAGAACACACAACAAAAGTTATTGATTGGATTGAGTCCATGTTTGTAAGTTAGTTCAGAGAACACACAACAAAAGTTATTGATTGGATTGAGGTCCATGTCTGTAAGTTAGTTCAGAGAACACACAACAAAAGTTATTGATTGGATTGAGTCCAAGTTTGTAAGTTAGTTCAGAGAACACACACCAAAAGTTATTGATTGGATTGAGTCCAAGTTTGTAATTTAGTTCAGAGAACACACAACAAAAGTTATTGATTGGATTGAGTCCATGTCTGTAAGTTAGTTCAGAGAACACACAACAAAAGTTATTGATTGGATTGAGTCCATGTCTGTAAGTTAGTTCAGAGAACACACAACAAAAGTTATTGATTGGATTGAGGTCATGTTTGTAAGTTAGTTCAGAGAACACACAACAAAAGTTATTGATTGGATTGAGGTCATGTCTGTAAGTTAGTTCAGAGAACACACAACAAAAGTTATTGATTGGATTGAGGTCATGTTTGTAAGTTAGTTCAGAGAACACACAACAAAAGTTATTGATTGGATTGAGGTCATGTCTATAAGTTAGTTCAGAGAACACACAACAAAAGTTATTGATTGGATTGAGTCCAAGTTTGTAAGTTAGTTCAGAGAACACACAACAAACGTTATTGATTGGATTGAGTCCATGTCTGTAAGTTAGTTCAGAGAACACACAACAAAAGTTATTGATTGGATTGAGTCCAAGTTTGTAAGTTAGTTCAGAGAACACACAACAAAAGTTATTGATTGGATTGAGGTCATGTCTGTAAGTTAGTTCAGAGAACACACAACAAAAGTTATTGATTGGATTGAGGTCATGTCTGTAAGTTAGTTCAGAGAACACACAACAAAAGTTATTGATTGGATTGAGTCCATGTCTGTACAGTTAGTTCAGAGAACACACAACAAAAGTTATTGATTGGATTGAGTCCATGTTTGTAAGTTAGTTCAGAGAACACATAACAAAAGTTATTGATTGGATTGAGGTCATGTCTGTAAGTTAGTTCAGAGAACACACAACAAAAGTTATTGATTGGATTGAGTCCATGTTTGTAAGTTAGTTCAGAGAACACACAACAAAAGTTATTGATTGGATGGAGTCCATGTTTGTAAGTTAGTTCAGAGAACACATAACAAAAGTTATTGATTGGATTGAGGTCATGTCTGTAAGTTAGTTCAGAGAACACACAACAAAAGTTATTGATTGGATTGAGTCCAAGTTTGTAATTTAGTTCAGAGAACACACAACAAAAGTTATTGATTGGATTGAGTCCATGTCTGTAAGTTAGTTCAGAGAACACACAACAAAAGTTATTGATTGGATTGAGTCCATGTCTGTAAGTTAGTTCAGAGAACACACAACAAAAGTTATTGATTGGATTGAGGTCATGTTTGTAAGTTAGTTCAGAGAACACACAACAAAAGTTATTGATTGGATTGAGGTCATGTCTGTAAGTTAGTTCAGAGAACACACAACAAAAGTTATTGATTGGATTGAGGTCATGTTTGTAAGTTAGTTCAGAGAACACACAACAAAAGTTATTGATTGGATTGAGTCCATGTTTGTAAGTTAGTTCAGAGAACACACAACAAAAGTTATTGATTGGATTGAGGTCATGTCTGTAAATTAGTTCAGAGAACACACAACAAAAGTTATTGATTGGATTGAGTCCATGTCTGTAAGTTAGTTCAGAGAACACACAACAAAAGTTATTGATTGGATTGAGTCCAAGTCTGTAAGTTAGTTCAGAGAACACACAACAAAAGTTATTGATTGGATTGAGTCCATGTTTGTAAGTTAGTTCAGAGAACACACAACAAAAGTTATTGATTGGATTGAGGTCATGTCTGTAAGTTAGTTCAGAGAACACACAACAAAAGTTATTGATTGGATTGAGTCCATGTTTGTAAGTTAGTTCAGAGAACACACAACAAAAGTTATTGATTGGATTGAGTCCATGTCTGTAAGTTAGTTCAGAGAACACACAACAAAAGTTATTGATTGGATTGAGTCCATGTCTGTAAGTTAGTTCAGAGAACATACAACAAAAGTTATTGATTGGATTGAGGTCATGTTTGTAAGTTAGTTCAGAGAACACACAACAAAAGTTATTGATTGGATTGAGTCCATGTTTGTAAGTTAGTTCAGAGAACACACAACAAAAGTTATTGATTGGATTGAGGTCATGTCTGTAAGTTAGTTCAGAGAACACACAACAAAAGTTATTGATTGGATTGAGTCCATGTCTGTACAGTTAGTTCAGAGAACACACACCAAAAGTTATTGATTGGATTGAGTCCAAGTTTGTAAGTTAGTTCAGAGAACACACAACAAAAGTTATTGATTGGATTGAGTCCATGTCTGTAAGTTAGTTCAGAGAACACACAACAAAAGTTATTGATTGGATTGAGTCCATGTTTGTAAGTTAGTTCAGAGAACACACAACAAAAGTTATTGATTGGATTGAGTCCATGTCTGTAAGTTAGTTCAGAGAACACACAACAAAAGTTATTGATTGGATTGAGTCCATGTCTGTAAGTTAGTTCAGAGAACACACAACAAAAGTTATTGATTGGATTGAGTCCAAGTTTGTAAGTTAGTTCAGAGAACACACAACAAAAGTTATTGATTGGATTGAGGTCATGTCTGTAAGTTAGTTCAGAGAACACACAACAAAAGTTATTGATTGGATTGAGTCCAAGTTTGTAAGTTAGTTCAGAGAACACACAACAAAAGTTATTGATTGGATTGAGTCCATGTCTGTACAGTTAGTTCAGAGAACACACAACAAAAGTTATTGATTGGATTGAGTCCATGTTTGTAAGTTAGTTCAGAGAACACATAACAAAAGTTATTGATTGGATTGAGGTCATGTCTGTAAGTTAGTTCAGAGAACACACAACAAAAGTTATTGATTGGATTGAGTCCATGTTTGTAAGTTAGTTCAGAGAACACACAACAAAAGTTATTGATTGGATTGAGTCCATGTTTGTAAGTTAGTTCAGAGAACACACAACAAAAGTTATTGATTGGATTGAGGTCATGTCTGTAAGTTAGTTCAGAGAACACACAACAAAAGTTATTGATTGGATTGAGTCCAAGTTTGTAAGTTAGTTCAGAGAACACACACCAAAAGTTATTGATTGGATTGAGTCCAAGTTTGTAATTTAGTTCAGAGAACACACAACAAAAGTTATTGATTGGATTGAGTCCATGTCTGTAAGTTAGTTCAGAGAACACACAACAAAAGTTATTGATTGGATTGAGTCCATGTCTGTAAGTTAGTTCAGAGAACACACAACAAAAGTTATTGATTGGATTGAGGTCATGTTTGTAAGTTAGTTCAGAGAACACACAACAAAAGTTATTGATTGGATTGAGGTCATGTCTGTAAGTTAGTTCAGAGAACACACAACAAAAGTTATTGATTGGATTGAGGTCATGTTTGTAAGTTAGTTCAGAGAACACACAACAAAAGTTATTGATTGGATTGAGGTCATGTCTATAAGTTAGTTCAGAGAACACACAACAAAAGTTATTGATTGGATTGAGTCCAAGTTTGTAAGTTAGTTCAGAGAACACACAACAAACGTTATTGATTGGATTGAGTCCATGTCTGTAAGTTAGTTCAGAGAACACACAACAAAAGTTATTGATTGGATTGAGTCCAAGTTTGTAAGTTAGTTCAGAGAACACACAACAAAAGTTATTGATTGGATTGAGGTCATGTCTGTAAGTTAGTTCAGAGAACACACAACAAAAGTTATTGATTGGATTGAGGTCATGTCTGTAAGTTAGTTCAGAGAACACACAACAAAAGTTATTGATTGGATTGAGTCCATGTCTGTACAGTTAGTTCAGAGAACACACAACAAAAGTTATTGATTGGATTGAGTCCATGTTTGTAAGTTAGTTCAGAGAACACATAACAAAAGTTATTGATTGGATTGAGGTCATGTCTGTAAGTTAGTTCAGAGAACACACAACAAAAGTTATTGATTGGATTGAGTCCATGTTTGTAAGTTAGTTCAGAGAACACACAACAAAAGTTATTGATTGGATGGAGTCCATGTTTGTAAGTTAGTTCAGAGAACACACAACAAAAGTTATTGATTGGATTGAGGTCATGTCTGTAAGTTAGTTCAGAGAACACACAACAAAAGTTATTGATTGGATTGAGTCCAAGTTTGTAAGTTAGTTCAGAGAACACACACCAAAAGTTATTGATTGGATTGAGTCCAAGTTTGTAAGTTAGTTCAGAGAACACACAACAAAAGTTATTGATTGGATTGAGTCCATGTCTGTAAGTTAGTTCAGAGAACACACAACAAAAGTTATTGATTGGATTGAGTCCATGTCTGTAAGTTAGTTCAGAGAACACACAACAAAAGTTATTGATTGGATTGAGGTCATGTTTGTAAGTTAGTTCAGAGAACACACAACAAAAGTTATTGATTGGATTGAGGTCATGTCTGTAAGTTAGTTCAGAGAACACACAACAAACGTTATTGATTGGATTGAGTCCATGTCTGTAAGTTAGTTCAGAGAACACACAACAAAAGTTATTGATTGGATTGAGTCCAAGTTTGTAAGTTAGTTCAGAGAACACACAACAAAAGTTATTGATTGGATTGAGGTCATGTCTGTAAGTTAGTTCAGAGAACACACAACAAAAGTTATTGATTGGATTGAGGTCATGTCTGTAAGTTAGTTCAGAGAACACACAACAAAAGTTATTGATTGGATTGAGTCCATGTCTGTACAGTTAGTTCAGAGAACACACAACAAAAGTTATTGATTGGATTGAGTCCATGTTTGTAAGTTAGTTCAGAGAACACATAACAAAAGTTATTGATTGGATTGAGGTCATGTCTGTAAGTTAGTTCAGAGAACACACAACAAAAGTTATTGATTGGATTGAGTCCATGTTTGTAAGTTAGTTCAGAGAACACACAACAAAAGTTATTGATTGGATGGAGTCCATGTTTGTAAGTTAGTTCAGAGAACACACAACAAAAGTTATTGATTGGATTGAGGTCATGTCTGTAAGTTAGTTCAGAGAACACACAACAAAAGTTATTGATTGGATTGAGTCCAAGTTTGTAAGTTAGTTCAGAGAACACACACCAAAAGTTATTGATTGGATTGAGTCCAAGTTTGTAAGTTAGTTCAGAGAACACACAACAAAAGTTATTGATTGGATTGAGTCCATGTCTGTACAGTTAGTTCAGAGAACACACAACAAAAGTTATTGATTGGATTGAGTCCATGTTTGTAAGTTAGTTCAGAGAACACACAACAAAAGTTATTGATTGGATTGAGTCCATGTTTGTAAGTTAGTTCAGAGAACACATAACAAAAGTTATTGATTGGATTGAGGTCATGTCTGTAAGTTAGTTCAGAGAACACACAACAAAAGTTATTGATTGGATTGAGTCCATGTTTGTAAGTTAGTTCAGAGAACACACAACAAAAGTTATTGATTGGATGGAGTCCATGTTTGTAAGTTAGTTCAGAGAACACACAACAAAAGTTATTGATTGGATTGAGGTCATGTCTGTAAGTTAGTTCAGAGAACACACAACAAAAGTTATTGATTGGATTGAGTCCAAGTTTGTAAGTTAGTTCAGAGAACACACACCAAAAGTTATTGATTGGATTGAGTCCAAGTTTGTAAGTTAGTTCAGAGAACACACAACAAAAGTTATTGATTGGATTGAGTCCATGTCTGTAAGTTAGTTCAGAGAACACACAACAAAAGTTATTGATTGGATTGAGTCCATGTCTGTAAGTTAGTTCAGAGAACACACAACAAAAGTTATTGATTGGATTGAGGTCATGTTTGTAAGTTAGTTCAGAGAACACACAACAAAAGTTATTGATTGGATTGAGGTCATGTCTGTAAGTTAGTTCAGAGAACACACAACAAAAGTTATTGATTGGATTGAGGTCATGTTTGTAAGTTAGTTCAGAGAACACACAACAAAAGTTATTGATTGGATTGAGGTCATGTCTGTAAGTTAGTTCAGAGAACACACAACAAAAGTTATTGATTGGATTGAGTCCAAGTTTGTAAGTTAGTTCAGAGAACACACAACAAACGTTATTGATTGGATTGAGTCCATGTCTGTAAGTTAGTTCAGAGAACACACAACAAAAGTTATTGATTGGATTGAGTCCAAGTTTGTAAGTTAGTTCAGAGAACACACAACAAAAGTTATTGATTGGATTGAGGTCATGTCTGTAAGTTAGTTCAGAGAACACACAACAAAAGTTATTGATTGGATTGAGTCCATGTCTGTACAGTTAGTTCAGAGAACACACAACACAGTTAGTTCAGAGAACACACAACAAAAGTTATTGATTGGATTGAGTCCATGTTTGTAAGTTAGTTCAGAGAACACACAACAAAAGTTATTGATTGGATTGAGTCCATGTTTGTAAGTTAGTTCAGAGAACACACAACAAAAGTTATTGATTGGATTGAGGTCATGTCTGTAAATTAGTTCAGAGAACACACAACAAAAGTTATTGATTGGATTGAGTCCATGTCTGTAAGTTAGTTCAGAGAACACACAACAAAAGTTATTGATTGGATTGAGTCCAAGTCTGTAAGTTAGTTCAGAGAACACACAACAAAAGTTATTGATTGGATTGAGTCCATGTTTGTAAGTTAGTTCAGAGAACACACAACAAAAGTTATTGATTGGATTGAGGTCATGTCTGTAAGTTAGTTCAGAGAACACACAACAAAAGTTATTGATTGGATTGAGTCCATGTTTGTAAGTTAGTTCAGAGAACACACAACAAAAGTTATTGATTGGATTGAGTCCATGTCTGTAAGTTAGTTCAGAGAACACACAACAAAAGTTATTGATTGGATTGAGTCCATGTCTGTAAGTTAGTTCAGAGAACATACAACAAAAGTTATTGATTGGATTGAGGTCATGTTTGTAAGTTAGTTCAGAGAACACACAACAAAAGTTATTGATTGGATTGAGGTCATGTTTGTAAGTTAGTTCAGAGAACACACAACAAAAGTTATTGATTGGATTGAGGTCATGTTTGTAAGTTAGTTCAGAGAACACACAACAAAAGTTATTGATTGGATTGAGTCCATGTTTGTAAGTTAGTTCAGAGAACACACAACAAAAGTTATTGATTGGATTGAGTCCATGTCTGTAAGTTAGTTCAGAGAACACACAACAAAAGTTATTGATTGGATTGAGTCCATGTCTGTAAGTTAGTTCAGAGAACACACAACAAAAGTTATTGATTGGATTGAGTCCATGTTTGTTAGCTCTGAGGGAGAAGATGTTAACAATAGAAAGATAACATGTTCTGTGTTAGATTTAATTCTAAAGTTAACATGTTCTGTGTTAGATTTAATTCTAAAGTTAACATGTTCTGTGTTAGATTTAATTCTAAAGTTAACCTTTTCTGTGTTAGATTTAATCCTAAAGTTAACCTTTTCTGTGTTAGATTTAATTCTAAAGTTAACATGTTCTGTGTTAGATTTAATTCTAAAGTTAACCTTTTCTGTGTTAGATTTAAATCAGAGAGTGATTTATTTAAGACCAAGTTTGACAAGCTGAAATATGATTCTATCTAAAGGCCATGACTCTGTTAAAGTCAAGAAGGTCAGCGCTAGAGGCAGCAACGGCAGCTGTTGTTGTTCTAGAGGTAAGTTTTGTTCACAAATGAGATATGTGACAGGACTGTACATTAATGAAATAATTTGATAGATTAACAGATTGTGCGTGAGTCATATCATGTGTTCATCACATTGACTGAAGGTCTTACAGCCACTCTCTACATTCAGAGATGACACAGGTTTTACACGACTGAGAAAATTCTAGTATCAAGCCGAGCGCAAATATCAAATATACAAATTATTAAACACAATGCGGGCTGTGAGTAGAGCTGCAGAGAACCTGTAAAATAAATATAAAGTGGCAGCTAAACTAGTAGAAAGACATATGATGTTATACCTGATGTTATACTTGATGTTATATTTGATGATATATTTAATGATATATTTGATGTTATACCTGATGTTATACTCCAGAAACATTGTAGTTTGTCTTGTCTTTATATTAGTTGAGTTGCTTCACACTGCTTGATGTATATTTGACATAGTGTCAAGCAGCTCAGTAAGTGTGGAGCTTGTCAGGCCATTGTTGGGGGAAACGGGGGTGTCATCTCAAAACTCCTCCAACAAGACACTCAGTTACTGCCATGTCAGTCTTGCTATCAGAGTAGTCTGGGGAACACTGTAGGGGGAGGCACATGCATTGGGCTATTTACTGGCTGTTTTGTCTTAGCTTTTCCATTGCTGTTGTAGCAGCTGACCACACGTCTACAGAGTGATGAATATACTTAGTTATGGATAGTCACAATCATACAGAATGATGAATACACATTTTAGTGTCTGGCCACAATCATACAGAATGATAAATACACATAGTTATGGATAGTCACAATCATACAGAATGATAAATACACATAGTTATGGATAGTCACAATCATACAGAATGATGAATACACATTTTAGTGTCTGGTCACAATCATACAGAATGATAAATACACATTTTAGTGTCTGGTCACAATCATACAGAATGATAAATACACATTTTAGTGTCTGGTCACAATCATACAGAATGATGAATACACAACATTTTAGTATCTGGTCACAATCATGCAGATTGATGAATACACAACATTTTAGTATCTGGTCAGATTCATACAGAATGATGAATACACAACATTTTAGTATCTGGTCACAATCATACAGAATGATGAATACACAACATTTTAGTATCTGGTCACAATCATACAGAATGATGAATACACAACATTTTAGTATCTGGTCACAATCATACAGAATGATGAAAAAAAACCACAATATTTTAGGATCTGATGACATTCACATATAGAATGATGAATGCATATTTGAGCATCCTATCATATAATGCACACAATTCTATTATCTAATCACATATAGAATGATGAATGCATATTTCAGCATCCTATCATATAATGCACACAATTCTATTATCTAATCACATATAGAATGATGAATGCATATTTGAGCATCCTATCATATAATGCACACAATTCTATCATCTAATCACATATAGAATGATGAATGTACACCAATCTATCTTCTAATCACATATAGAATGATGAATGTGCACTAATCTATCTTCTAATCACATATAGAATGATGAATGTGCACTAATCTATCTTCTAATCACATATAGAATGATGAATGTGCACTAATCTATCTTCTAATCACATACAGAATGATGAATATGCACTAATTTATCTTCTAATCACATATAGAATGATGAATGTGCACTAATCTATCTTCTAATCACTTATAGAATGATGAATGTGCACTAATCTATCTTTTAACCACATGTAGAATGATGAATGTACACTAATCTATCTTCTAATCACATGTAGAATGATGAATGTACACTAATCTATCTTCTAATCACATGTAGAATGATGAATGTACACAAATCTATCCTATCATCTAATCACATGTAGAATGATGAATGTACACTAATCTATCTTCTAATCACATGTAGAATGATGAATGTATACTAATCTATCTTCTAATCACATGTAAAATGATGAATGTACACTAATCTATCTTCTAATCACATGTAGAATGATGAATGTACACTAATCTATCTTCTAATCACATGTAGAATGATGAATGTACACTAATCTATCTTCTAATCACATGTAGAATGATGAATGTATACTAATCTATCTTCTAATCACATGTAGAATGATGAATGTACACTAATCTATCTTCTAATCACATGTAGAATGATGAATGTATACTAATCTATCTTCTAATCACATGTAGAATGATGAATGCACACTAATCTATCTTCTAATCACATGTAGAATGATGAATGTATACTAATCTATCTTCTAATCACATGTAGAATGATGAATGTACACTAATCTATCTTCTAATCACATGTAGAATGATGAATGTACACTAATCTATCTTCTAATCACATGTAGAATGATGAATGTATACAAATCTATCCTATCATCTAATCACATGTAGAATGATGAATGTACACTAGTCTATCCTATCATCTAATCACATGTAGAATGATGAATGTACACAAGTCTATCCTATCATCTAATCACATGTCGAATGATGAATGTACACAAATCTATCCTATCATCTAATCACATGTAGAATGATGAATGTATACAAGTCTATCATCTAATCACATATAGAATGATGAATGTATACAAGTCTATCATCTAATCACATATAGAATGATGAATGTATACAAGTCTATCATCTAATCACATATAGAATGATGAATATACAAATGCTGGCCGAGGGTCCAATCTAACAATGCAGGGAACAGTGGAGTGTGATGCTAGTGCCATGGATGGGCAGTCACGATTGTTTGGTGCTGTTGGTGCTCTCTCAGGTTAGCTTTTGTGTATATGGTTGTCAGTATATGCTGGTCCTTTTTGGTTTTCAGTATGTGGTTGCACTTTTATGGTTGCCAGTATATGGTTGTACTTTTATGGTTGCCAGTATATGGTTGTACTTTTATGGTTGCCAGTATATGGTTGTACTTTTATGGTTGTCAGTTTATGGTTTTTCATGTGTTAACTCTTTATGTCTGTGGGAACGCTGACATTGTTACTTTCATTTTGTTTCGTTATTGTAAATACTACACATTTTAAGCTACCACATTCGCAAGGGATATAACTCTAATAGAATTTCCTGTCTTTAGACAAGCTTTGGTCGATCAACGTGGGCTTAATTTGTTCACAAAGTCATCAAAATTTGTATTGTTTTCTAAAGTCTTAATCAGCTGATTCGTATTTATAAGTGAAAAATGGCTAGCAGCAGTGAAGTATCTATCGCTCCTAAACGTGAATTAACAGCAGAAAAAGCTAGGAATTATGTTCTGAGAACTTTAAATGTAATAGTGATAATTAGTGACTTAGTTTTAGTAGCACTGTTGGATTGAAATGGACCCCCACTTTCGGTAGGTGAGTACCAATTTTTCTATAATAATTTTTTTTTTTTTTTTTTTAACAAAAATTGTGATTCTTAATTGCTTAAATTCTTATCGTTCAATTTGTTTTTCAAAATATTGTTTCCCATTATGAATCTGTGTCCTTTTCCCTTCAATTTGATGAGTAATATATATGTCTATGACTTGCTATAGTGAAAATATAAAAAACTTAGTGAAAGAAGTATTTTTCAGGAAGAAAAAATTATGGCAAAACACTAATGACTGAGTAGAAAAACACTGGACATTAAGAGTTAATATGATCTGACATGTTGATAATACTGTCAGTTTATGGTTATTTGTTTATGGTTGTCAGTTTATGATCATCTGTGTTTTGAAAGTGCTGTCAGTGTGTTGAATATGACATGTTGAAAGTGCTGTCAGTGTGTTGAATATGACATGTTGAAAGTGCTGTCAGTGTGTTGAATATGACATGTTGAAAGTGCTGTCAGTGTGTTGAATATAACACATTGATAGTGCTGTCAGTGTGTTGAATATAACATGTTGATAGTGTTGTCAGTGTGTTGAATATGACATGTTGATAGTGCTATCAGTGTGTTGAATATAACATGTTGATAGTGATGTCAGTGTGTTGAATATGACATGTTGATAGTACTATTAGAGTGTTGAATATGACATGTTGATAGTGCTGTAGTATATTATTATCAGTGTGTTGAATATGGCATGTTGATAGTACTATTAGTGTGTTGAATATGACTTGTTGGTAGTGCTGTCAGTGTGTTGAATATGACATGTTGATAATGCTGTTAATGTATTGAATATGACATGTTGATAGTTCTGTCAGTGTGTTGTGTTGAATATGACATGTTGATGGTGCTTTCAGTGTGTTGAATATGACATGTTGATAGTTCTGTCAGTGTGTTAAATATGACATGTTGATAGTACTATTAGTGTGTTGAATATGACATGTTGATAGTTCTGTCAGTGTGTTGAATATGACATGTTGATAGTACTATCAGTGTGTTGAATATGACATGTTGATAGTGCTATTAGAGTGTTGAATATGACATGTTGATAGTTCGATCAGTGTGTTGAGTATGACATGTTGATGGTGATGCCAAAGTGTTGAATATGACATGTTGATGTTGCTGTCAGTGTGTTGAATATGACATGTTGATAGTACTATTAGAGTGTTGAATATGACATGTTGATAGTACTATTAGAGTGTTGAATATGATATGTTGATAGTGCTATCAGTGTGTTGGATATGACATGTTGATAGTACTATTAGTGTGTTGAATATGACATGTTGATAGTGCTGTAATATATTGTTATCAGTAAGTTGAATATGACATGTTGATAGTGCTGTAGTATATTATTATCAGTGTGTTGAATATGACATGTTGATAATGCTGTCAATGTATTGAATATGACAGGTTGATAGTGCTATTAGAGTGTTGAATATGACATGTTGATAGTTCTATCAGTGTTTTGTGTTGAATATGACTTGTTGATGGTGCTGTCAATGTGTTGAATATGACATGTTGATAGTACTATCAGTGTGTTGAATATGTCATGTTGATAGTTCTGTCATTGTGTTGAATATGACATGTTGATAGTGCTATTAGAGTGTTGAATATGACATGTTGATAGTGCTATTAGTGTGTTGAATATGACATGTTGATAGTGCTATTAGAGTGTTGAATATGTCATGTTGATAGTTCTGTCATTGTGTTGAATATGACATGTTGATAGTGCTATCAGTGTGTTGGATATGACATGTTGATAGTACTATTAGTGTGTTGAATATGACATGTTGATAGTGCTGTAGTATATTATTATCAGTGTGTTGAATATGACATGTTGATAATGCTGTCAATGTATTGAATATGACAGGTTGATAGTGCTATTAGAGTGTTGAATATGACATGTTGATAGTTCTATCAGTGTTTTGTGTTGAATATGACTTGTTGATGGTGCTGTCAATGTGTTGAATATGACATGTTGATAGTACTATCAGTGTGTTGAATATGTCATGTTGATAGTTCTGTCATTGTGTTGAATATGACATGTTGATAGTGCTATTAGAGTGTTGATATTGATAGTGCTATTAGTGTGTTGAATATGACATGTTGATAGTGCTATTAGAGTGTTGAATATGACATGTTGATAGTTCTACCAGTGTGTTGAATATGACATGTTGATGGTGATGCCAAAGTGTTGAATATGACATGTTGATGTTGCTGTCAGTGTGTTGAATATGACTTGTTGATAGTACTATTAGAGTGTTGAATATGACATGTTGATAGTACTATTAGTGTGTTGAATATGACATGTTGATAATACTATAAGAGTGTTGAATATGACATGTTGATAGTGCTATTAGTGTGTTGAATATGACATATTGATAGTGCTATCTGTGTGTTGAATATGACATGTTGATAGTACTATTAGAGTGTTGAATATGACATGTTGATAGTACTATTAGTGTGTTGAATATGACATGTTGATAATACTATAAGAGTGTTGAATATGACATGTTGATAGTGCTATTAGTGTGTTGAATATGACATATTGATAGTGCTATCTGTGTGTTGAATATGACATGTTGATAGTACTATTAGAGTGTTGAATATGACATGTTGATAATGCTGTCAATGTATTGAATATGACATGTTGATAGTACTATTAGAGTGTTGAATATGACATGTTGATAGTGCTATTAGTGTGTTGAATATGACATGTTGATAGTGCTATCAGTGTGTTGAATATGACATGTTGATAGTACTATTAGTGTGTTGAATATGACATGTTGATAGTGCTATCAGTGTGTTGAATATGACATGTTGATAGTACTATTAGTGTGTTGAATATGACATGTTGATAGTGCTGTAGTATATTATTATCAGTGTGTTGAATATGACATGTTGATAGTGCTGTAATATATTATTATCAGTGTGTTGAATATGACATGTTGATTGTACTATTAGAGTGTTGAATATGACATGTTGGTAGTGCTGTTAGAGTGTTGAATATGACATGTTGATAGTTCTGTCAGTGTGTTGTGTTGAACATGACATGTTGATGGTGCTGTCAGTGTGTTGAATATGACATGTTGATAGTTCTGTCAGTGTGTTGTGTTGAATATGACATGTTGATAGTGCTATCAGTAAGTTGAATATGACATGTTGATAGTACTATTAGAGTGTTGAATATGGCATGTTGATAGTGCTGTTAGAGTGTTGTATGTGACATGTTGATAGTTCTGTCAGTGTGTTGAATATGACATGTTGATAGTACTATCAGTGTGTTGAATATGACATGTTGATAGTGCTATTAGTGTGTTGAATAGGACATGTTGATAGTTCTGTCAGTGTGTTGAATATGACATGTTGATAGTACTATTAGAGTGTTGAATATGACATGTTGATAGTGCTATCAGTGTGTTGGATATGACATGTTGATAGTTCTGTCATTGTGTTGAATATGACATGTTGATAATGCTATCAGTGTGTTGAATATGACATGTTGATAATGCTATCAGTGTGTTGAATATGACATGTTGATAATGCTATCAGTGTGTTGAATATGACATGTTGATAATGCTATTAGTGTGTTGAATATGACATGTTGATAATGCTATCAGTGTGTTGAATATGACATGTTGATAATGCTATTAGTGTGTTGAATATGACATGTGACCAACCTGTAACTTCCACCAATCTTCTGTAGAAATGTGACCAATCCAGTAACTTCCACCAATCTTCTGTAGAAATGTGACCAATCCAGTAACTTCCACCAATCTTCTGTAGAAATGTGACCAATCCAGTAACTTCCACCAATCTTCTGTAGAAATGTGACCAATCCAGTAACTTCCACCAATCTTCTGTAGAAATGTGACCAATCCAGTAACTTCCACCAATCTTCTGTAGAAATGTGACCAACCCAGTAACTTCCACCAATCTTCTGTAGAAATGTGACCAATCCAGTAACTTCCACCAATCTTCTGTAGTAATGTGACCAATCCAGTAACTTCCACCAATCTTCTGTAGAAATGTGACCAATCCAGTAACTTCCACCAATCTTCTGTAGAAATGTGACCAATCCAGTAACTTCCACCAATCTTCTGTAGAAATGTGACCAATTCAGTAACTTCCACCAATCTTCTGTAGTAATGTGACCAATCCATTAACTTCCACCAATCTTCTGTAGGTGTGACCAATCCAGTAACTTCCACCAATCTTCTGTAGTAATGTGACCAACCCATTAACTTCCACCAATCTTCTGTAGGTGTGACCAACCCAGTAACTTCCACCAATCTTCTGTAGTAATGTGACCAATCCAGTAACTTCCACCAATCTTCTGTAGGAATGTGACCAATCCAGTAACTTCCACCAATCTTCTGTAGAAATGTGACCAATCCAGTAACTTCCACCAATCTTCTGTAGAAATGTGACCAATCCAGTAACTTCCACCAATCTTCTGTAGAAATGTGACCAATCCAGTAACTTCCACCAATCTTCTGTAGAAATGTGACCAATCCAGTAACTTCCACCAATCTTCTGTAGAAATGTGACCAACCCAGTAACTTCCACCAATCTTCTGTAGAAATGTGACCAATCCAGTAACTTCCACCAATCTTCTGTAGTAATGTGACCAATCCAGTAACTTCCACCAATCTTCTGTAGAAATGTGACCAATCCAGTAACTTCCACCAATCTTCTGTAGAAATGTGACCAATCCAGTAACTTCCACCAATCTTCTGTAGAAATGTGACCAATTCAGTAACTTCCACCAATCTTCTGTAGTAATGTGACCAATCCATTAACTTCCACCAATCTTCTGTAGGTGTGACCAATCCAGTAACTTCCACCAATCTTCTGTAGTAATGTGACCAACCCATTAACTTCCACCAATCTTCTGTAGGTGTGACCAACCCAGTAACTTCCACCAATCTTCTGTAGTAATGTGACCAATCCAGTAACTTCCACCAATCTTCTGTAGGAATGTGACCAATCCAGTAACTTCCACCAATCTTCTGTAGAAATGTGACCAATCCAGTAACTTCCACCAATCTTCTGCAGGAATGTGACCAATCCAGTAACTTCCACCAATCTTCTGTAGGAATGTGACCAATCCAGTAACTTCCACCAATCTTCTGTAGGTGTGACCAATCCAGTAACTTCCACCAATCTTCTGTAGTAATGTGACCAACCCAGTAACTTCCACCAATCTTCTGTAGGTGTGACCAATTCAGTAACTTCCACCAATCTTCTGTAGTAATGTGACCAATCCAGTAACTTCCACCAATCTTCTGTAGTAATGTGACCAACCCAGTAACTTCCACCAATCTTCTGTAGGTGTGACCAATTCAGTAACTTCCACCAATCTTCTGTAGTAATGTGACCAACCCAGTAACTTCCACCAATCTTCTGTAGGTGTGACCAATTCAGTAACTTCCACCAATCTTCTGTAGTAATGTGACCAATGCAGTAACTTCCACCAATCTTCTGTAGGTGTGACCAACCCAGTAACTTCCACCAATCTTCTGTAGTAATGTGACCAACCCATTAACTTCCACCAATCTTCTGTAGGTGTGACCAATCCAGTAACTTCCACCAATCTTCTGTAGTAATGTGACAAACCCATTAACTTTCACCAATCTTTTATAGGTGTGACCAATCCAGTAACTTCCACCAATCTTCTGTAGTAATGTGACAAACCCATTAACTTCCACCAATCTTTTATAGGTGTGACCAATCCAGTAACTTCCACCAATCTTCTGTAGGAATGTGACAAACCCATTAATTTCCACCAATCTTCTGTAGGTGTGACCAATCCAGTAACTTCCACCAATCTTCTATAGGTGTGACCAATCCAGTAACTTCCACCAATCTTCTGTAGTAATGTGACCAATCCAGTAACTTCCACCAATCTTCTGTAGTAATGTGACCAACCCAGTAACTTCCACCAATCTTCTGTAGGTGTGACCAATTCAGTAACTTCCACCAATCTTCTGTAGTAATGTGACCAACCCAGTAACTTCCACCAATCTTCTGTAGGTGTGACCAATTCAGTAACTTCCACCAATCTTCTGTAGTAATGTGACCAATCCAGTAACTTCCACCAATCTTCTGTTGGTGTGACCAACCCAGTAACTTCCACCAATCTTCTGTAGTAATGTGACCAACCCATTAACTTCCACCAATCTTCTGTAGGTGTGACCAATCCAGTAACTTCCACCAATCTTCTGTAGTAATGTGACAAACCCATTAACTTTCACCAATCTTTTATAGGTGTGACCAATCCAGTAACTTCCACCAATCTTCTGTAGTAATGTGACAAACCCATTAACTTTCACCAATCTTTTATAGGTGTGACCAATCCAGTAACTTCCACCAATCTTCTGTAGGAATGTGACAAACCCATTAATTTCCACCAATCTTCTGTAGGTGTGACCAATCCAGTAACTTCCACCAATCTTCTATAGGTGTGGCCAACCCAGTAACTTCCACCAATCTTCTGTAGGAATGTGACCAACCCAGTAACTTTCACCAATCTTTTATAGGTGTGACCAATTCAGTAACTTCCACCAATCTTTTATAGGTGTGACCAATCCAGTAACTTCCACCAATCTTCTGTAGGAATGTGACCAACCCAGTAACTTCCACCAATCTTCTGTAGGTGTGACCAACCCTGTAACTTCCACCAATCTTCTGTAGGAATGTGACCAATCCAGTAGGAATGTGACCAATCCAGTAACTTTCATAAATCTTTTATAGGTGCAACCAATCCAGTAACTTCCACCAATCTTCTGTAGGAATGTGACCAACCCAGTAACTTCTACCAATCTTCTATAGGTGTGACCAACCCTGTAACTTCCACCAGTCTTCTTTAGGAATGTGACGAATCCAGTAACTTTCATCAATCTTTTATAGGTGCAACCAATCCAGTAACTTCCACCAATCTTTTGTAGTAATGTGACCAACCCAGTAACTTCTACCAATCTTCTATAGGTGTGACCAACCCTGTAACTTCCACCAGTCTTCTTTAGGAATGTGACCAATCCAGTAACTTTCATTAATCTTTTATAGGTGCAACCAATCCAGTAACTTCCACCAATCTTTTGTAGTAATGTGACCAACCCAGTAACTTCTACCAATCTTCTATAGGTGTGACCAACCCTGTAACTTCCACCAGTCTTCTTTAGGAATGTGACCAATCCAGTACCTTCCACCAATCTTTTATAGGTGTGACCAACCTAGTAACTTCCACCAATCTTTTATAGGAATGTGACCAATACATTAACTTTCACCATTCTTTTATAGGTGTTACCAATCCAGTAACTTCCACCAATCTTTTATAGGTGTGACCAACCCAGTAACTTCCACCAATCTTCTGTACTAATGTGACCAACCCAGTAACTTCCACCAATCTTCTATAGGTGTGACCAATCCAGTAACTTCCAACAATCTTCTGTACTAATGTGACCAACCCAGTAACTTCCACCAATCTTCTATAGGTGTGACCAATCCAGTAACTTCCAACAATCTTCTGTGGGAATGTGACCAACCCAGTAACTTCCACCAATCTTCTGTAGGAATGTGACAAACCCAGTAACTTCTACCAATCTTTTATAGGTGTGACCAACCCAGTCAGTGTGGCGAGTAGGCTGATTGAGGAGCAGAAGCTGGGACCCCTAGCTTGTGGTCGTGTGAGACCCAGGTTTGTGTTTCAATAACTTCTGTAGAGCTTGAGAGTAGGTAATGTGGCAGTGCTAATGAGATCATCAGTTTATAGAACATTCAGATAAGAGTAGGCAGCAATCAGATAAGGCAGACCACATTGCCACATAGAGAAACATAGAACAATCTGTAGAATGGAAGTCCTCACTTCTTGTAACATTTATTTGTAACAGCGTGGAGAGAGTTTCTCTAGGCAAACGCTGATCTTGATGGAGCCACCTCTAGGACTTATTGCTGGTGACAGTTCTCTCTCTCTCACAACTGTCTTAGAGTTAATCATTCACTCTTCCCTTTCTAATTTCTTCGATGGCTAACTGGTTTCTAACTCTGGATTAACTAGCTCTCCTAGCTCTGTCTTCCATGGCTAACTGGTTTCTAACTCTGGATTAACTAGCTCTCCTAGCTCTGTCTTCCATGGCTAACTGGTTTCTAACTCTGGATTAACTAGCTCTCCTAGCTCTGTCTTCCATGGCTAACTGGTTTCTAACTCTGGATTAACTAGCTCTCCTAGCTCTGTCTTCCATGGCTAACTGGTTTCTAACTCTGGATTAACTAGCTCTCCTAGCTCTGTCTGTCTTCCATGGCTAACTATTCTAGTTTCCTGTGGCTGTCTCAGTACCTATCTCTAGTTCTCCATCTCTCGTTCTAATCTCTAGTTCTCATCTCTGTGCCCCTTAAGTCTCTTGTTGTATACTCCCGTTGTTTGTTGTTGTGTTCGCCAGCTTTCATCTCTGACGAAGTTCCTAGAGACTAGGAACTGAATTTTGTGTGTTAATCCATTTTTCCCTGGCAGCCATGTGCACAGGGGTCCCTCGCCGCACAGGCAGATAACTCCGACTTCGGAGGTACTCATGTTTTTTTCCATCGATGAGTAACTGACGTTTCAAGCTGGGATTCGCTGCTGAGACCAGGGGTGGTTGCAGCAGAGAGAAATCATAATTAAAAATCCCAACTGGTGTAGCCGAGATTTGAACCTACAACCTCTGTCTCGAGACCAACAAGTCCTCCATGGACTTGGAATATGAGGAAACTGCAACAAGGAACACTTTTCATGCATAGCCTTCAATGGTTCCTGCTGCCTATCCACCATATACCCCGAAGTTCACGTCCTCCCGAAAATGATGATCGTCTTATTTTTTAAAAATGTATAGCACTTGATACTTGATGTTAGGCCATCGTTGTTGACTCCAATTCTGAACATATAGACACACAGTTAGTCATTAGATTATCCCCGTCACACATCAAACAACAGACCGTAAGATTAGCACTTTTGACTCCTGTCTTTTGACTGACAGTTAACCTGACTTCCTGCTTCTCTTTGTCCACTCATTGTGACAGATTTCAGAATCAAGACCTGAATTATCCCAGAGTTCAGTCAGTCAGGTTCACATCTATTACTTTTTGAGCTGGACACCACTTTCCTAAATAAGGACTTTTGCTTGTTGTCCAGTTGTCCAGGTAACACCGATATCTGAGTCTTCCTCTCCTCGCAAGTGACTGTTTCTAGTTTCTTGTTAAACTTCTACCTCCCTGCTAACTCTCCTTTCTCCAGACAAATGACATCTAATACTACTCTATTCTTTTCTACCTCCCTGCTAACTCTCCTTTCTCCAGATAAATGACATCTAATACTACTCTATTCTTTTCTACCTCCCTGCTAACTCTCCTTTCTCCAGATAAATGACATCTAATACTACTCTATTCTTTTCTACCTCCCTGCTAACTCTCCTTTCTCCAGATAAATGACATCTAATACTACTCTATTCTTTTCTACCTCCCTGCTAACTCTCCTTTCTCCAGATAAATGACATCTAATACTACTCTATTCTTTTCTACCTCCCTGCTAACTCTCCTTTCTCCAGATAAATGACATCTAATACTACTCTATTCTTTTCTACCTCCCTGCTAACTCTCCTTTCTCCAGATAAATGACATCTAATACTACTCTATTCTTTTCTACCTCTCTGCTAACTCTCCTTTCTCCAGATAAATGACATCTAATACTACTCTATTCTTTTCTACCTCCCTGCTAACTCTCCTTTCTCCAGATAAATGACATCTAATACTACTCTATTCTTTTCTACCTCCCTGCTAACTCTCCTTTCTCCAGATAAATGACATCTAATACTACTCTATTCTTTTCTACCTCCCTGCTAACTCTCCTTTCTCCAGATAAATGACATCTAATACTACTCTATTCTTTTCTGAACTCTAAGGTGACTATTTTTGGGTGAGAGTTAACATTCTTTTAGTTCAAGATTCCCTAGAAAGAGCTAAGGTCATTTGCAGTTTACAACCTGTTGGTCAGTCACGGTGGTTTTATTCCTCAACATGGTCTCTTAGTTGTCCCTGTGTTAAATTTGTCTGGTTGTTACTTAGTCCTATGTCCTCACTTAATTATGATCTAAATATGTTGTAGCATCATACATGGTTACATATTGACTTATGGTGGTCTAGATAGGAGAAGATGTGGAGACTACTAGAGCATTATGGAATCCCTTCCAGTACAGACGGCTGAACCCAACTGAGAATAACATGCTCTTGTTTGTAGCTCCTATGGGAAGACTTGGAGAAGACAGCTAGAAGCAGAGATGGGGATGACATGCAATGATCTTTAGAGAGTGACACTAAACAGAGAAGCTTGACAAGTGTTGAAAACCTTTGCTCCACTGGCAGTTGAATTGTAGAAGAAGAATATAACAGTGCAGCATCAGTCTACAAGTAATATATTAGTGGTATGTCAACTATCAATCAACATTGGTAATAATACAATAAAACTAGACCATATTAATCTGTAGCTAAAACAACTGTTGTGCTGTAGCTGCTGCTGAGATAGGACCAAGCTGTGAAGGTCTTCCTACACATACTCAAGGTCATGCTTTCCTATTAGCTGCTCTCTATCTCCCTCCCCCTCTCTCTCTCTCTTTCTCTCTCTCTCTCGATTTCTGGGTCTGGTCAGCCTGTTGCACTGTGGTCTGTCAGACATAGCCATGAAGCTTGTGTGGCTGGTTAAGCAACCATGCTCAGTCTGGCTTGGCTGTGGTTGGTGTAACCATCTCACTGACTCATGGCACATTTGATTGATAATAAGTGCTAGAGACTGATACGAGCACAAGCTTGTGACCCAAGATGGTATACAGATGACTTGGTGCCAAGGACTGATGTCAGCCAAGCTCTGGACCCCAAGATGGTATGTGGATGACTTGGTGCCAAAGACTTGTGAGCCAAGCTCTGGACCCCAAGATGGTATGTGGATGACTGGTGCCAAGGACTGATGTCAGCCAAGCTCTGGACCCCAAGATGGTATGTGGATGACTTGGTGCCAAAGACTGTTGTGAGCCAAGCTCTGGACCCCAAGATGGTATGTGGATGACTTAGTACCAAGAACTGATATCAGCCAAGATCTGGACCCCAAGATGGTATGTGGATGACTTGGTACCAAGAACTGATATCAGCCAAGATCTGGACCCCAAGATGGTATGTGGATGACTTAGTACCAAGGACTGATGTGAGCCAAGCTCTGGACCCCAAGATGGTATGTGGATGACTTAGTACCAAGAACTGATATCAGCCAAGATCTGGACCCCAAGATGGTATGTGGATGACTTGGTGCCAAAGACTGTTGTGAGCCAAGCTCTGGACCCCAAGATGGTATGTGGATGACTTAGTACCAAGAACTGATATCAGCCAAGATCTGGACCCCAAGATGGTATGTGGATGACTTAGTACCAAGAACTGATATCAGCCAAGATCTGGACCCCAAGATGGTATGTGGATGACTTGGTACCAAGAACTGATATCAGCCAAGCTCTGGACCCCAAGATGGTATGTGGATGACTTGGTACCAAGGACTGATGTGAGCCAAGTTCTGGACCCCATGATGGATGGACTCCTGTTGTTATCTGATATTTGTTGAAAGAAACTCATGTTGTTGCCTGACATTTGTTGATAGAAACTTTTGTTGTTGTCTGACATTTGTTGATAGAAACTCATGTTGTTGCCTGACATTTGTTGATAGAAACTTTTGTTGTTGTCTGACATTTGTTGATAGAAACTTTTGTTGTTGTCTGACATTTGTTGATAGAAACTCATGTTGTTGTCTGACATTTGTTGATAGAAACTTTTGTTGTTGTCTGACATTTGTTGATAGAAACTCATGTTGTTGCCTAACATTTGTTGATAGAAACTCATGTTGTCTGACATTTGTTGATAGAAACTCATGTTGTTGCCTGATATTTGTTGATAGAAACTCATGTTGTTGTCTGACATTTGTTGATAGATACTCATGTTGTTGTCTGACATTTGTTGGTAGAAACTCATGTTGTTGTCTGACATTTGTTGGTAGAAAATAATGTTGTTGCCTAACATTTGTTGATAGAAACTCATGTTGTTGTCTGACATTTGTTGATAGAAACTCATGTTGTTGTCTGACATTTGTTGATAGAAACTCATGTTGTTGCCTGACATTTGTTGATAGAAACTCATGTTGTTGCCTGACATTTGTTGATAGAAACTCATGTTGTTGCCTGACATTTGTTGATAGAAACTCATGTTGTTGCCTGACATTTGTTGATAGAAACTCATGTTTTTGCCTGACATTTGTTGATAGAAACTCATGTTGTCTGACATTTGTTGATAGAAACTCATGTTGTTGCCTGATATTTGTTGATAGAAACTCATGTTGTTGTCTGACATTTGTTGATAGATACTCATGTTGTTGTCTGACATTTGTTGATAGAAACTTATGTTGTCTGACATTTGTTGGTAGAAAATAATGTTGTTGTCTGACATTTGTTGATGGCTACCAGTAGTTGTTGTCTGACATTTGTTGATGGCTACCAGTAGTTGTTGTCTGACATTTGTTGATGGCCAGCAGTAGTTGTTGTCTGACATTTGTTGATGGCTACCAGTAGTTGTTATCTGACATTTGTTGATGGCTACCAGTAATTGTTGTCTGACATTTGTTGATGGCCAGCAGTAGTTGTTGTCTGACATTTGTTGATGGCTACCAGTAGTTGTTGTCTGACATTTGTTGATGGCCACCAGTAGTTGTTGTCTGACATTTGTTGATGGCTACAAGTAATTGTTGTCTGGCATTTGTTGATGGCTACCAGTAGTATTTGTCTGACATTTGTTGATGGCTACCAGTAGTTGTTGTCTGACATTTGTTGATGGCTACCAGAAGTTGATGTCTGACATTTGTTGATGGCTACCAGTAGTTGTTGTCTGACATTTGTTGATGGCTACCAGTAGTTGTTGTCTGACATTTGTTGATGGCTACAAGTAATTGTTGTCTGACATTTGTTGATGGCTACCAGTAGTTGTTATCTGACATTTGTTGATGGCTACCAGTAGTTGTTGTCTGACATTTGTTGATGGCTAGGCTACCAGTAGTTGTTGTCTGACATTTGTTGATGGCCAGCAGTAGTTGTTGTCTGACATTTGTTGATGGCCAGCAGTAGTTGTTGTCTGACATTTGTTGATGGCTACCAGTAGTTGTTGTCTGACATTTGTTGATGGCTACCAGTAGTTGTTGTCTGACATTTGTTGATGGCTACCAGTAGTTGTTGTCTGACATTTGTTGATGGCTACCAGTAGTTGTTGTCTGACATTTGTTGATGGCTACCAGTAGTTGTTGTCTGACATTTGTTGATGGCCAGCAGTAGTTGTTGTCTGACATTTGTTGATGGCCAGCAGTAGTTGTTGTCTGACATTTGTTGATGGCTACCAGTAGTTGTTATCTGACATTTGTTGATGGCTACCAGTAATTGTTGTCTGACATTTGTTGATGGCTACCAGTAGTTGTTATCTGACATTTGTTGATGGCTACCAGTAATTGTTGTTTGAGATTTGTTGATGGCTACCAGTAATTGTTGTCTGACATTTGTTGATGGCTACCAGAAGTTGATGTCTGACATTTGTTGATGGCCAGCAGTAGTTGTTGTCTGACATTTGTTGATGGCTACCAGTAGTTGTTGTCTCTCTCTTTCAGCATTCTTGTGGGTAAAGGTGCTCAGATGTTTTGTTCAGAGAAAGGCTTTGAAGTCAACACCAATTTGGTGTCAGGTAATGGATGTGTGTGTGTGCGTGAGTGCGTGCATGCATGTGAACAACACCAATTTGGTGTCAGGTAATGGATGTGTGTGTGTGCGTGAGTGCGTGCGTGCATGTGAACAACACCAATTTGGTGTCAGGTAATGGATGTGTGTGTGTGTGCGTGCGTGCATGTGAACAACACAAATTTGGTGTCTGGTGATGATGTGTGTGTGTGTCTTTTCTGTGGTAGTGAAACAATGTTCTTTTGTTCGCTCGCTGATGACCGCTGAACTGATGACTCTGATGATGTAACCTCACTTAAGGTCACCTCCACCTCATCGATGATCTCCTTGCTGCTGGGCGGCGACACTGACACCACCCAGCTATGTACTGGTTCGCACCAGGTGGGCACTCTGAACCCACCCGGCACGGCTGCAAGATGATGATGATTACAACTGGTACTGGCGATCACACTGAAACCCCCAGCACCTTCTTGGTTGGCACCAGGTGGTCTTTCTGAAACCACCCGGAGCTGCTGCAATATGATGATGATGATCGACAGCCCAGGACCACTCAGGTTATTCTGAGCTCACCCTGGTGTTCTCCGGTAGGAGGTAACTCCCTCCCATATGACTTCTTGATAGCATAATTTGTACTTCACGTTGTGCTGCAACCCCGTTGGCCCGTTCTTCGCGAAGGTAATATAGTGCCAAGACAAATGATGAAATCAACTCTCTTGAACAGAAACACAATTGAAGTTATTTACAACCGGACCACATGCGTGGCCTCAACAAGACATCTGTAACATCATGGCATGATATATGACACACTGGATCTTATAAAGCTGTCAACCCTCTACACGCGGTCGACGCTATGCTGTCCTTAAGATCTCTTGCACAACTCGTATACACACATGGTTCTGATTAATGTCACTAGGCTACTAACAACCGTCCATATATGGTAGGAACAGTTTATTCCCTAATGTCTCTTGCACAAATCTTGTACATAAATGGTTCTCTTTATTGTCTCTATGCTGCTACCATCGTCTACACATGGTCGAAGCTATGATATAGATATATATACATTCTCTACTGTCTCTTGTACATATATTGTACACAAATGGTTCTGCTTAATATCTCTATGCGGTTAACAACCGTCTATACATGGCAGGAACTGTCTGTTCCCTAAATCTCCTGCACATCGTGGTACATGATAGATTCACATTATCGTCTATTAACGGCCACTCTAGCCTAGACTGACAAAACTCATGTACTACAAATTGTAGCTACACTACATTGCTAATTGACTGGAGTATCACAACTCTTTCTGTCAATCATACCTAGTTATGTCCACGACACTGGACTCTAGCTAGTTCATGTAATCACTTAGTATCACATTTTAATATCATTACCACCTAGTTGAACACAAGTAATTATTTCCTGAGACCTTACTAAACTTAATCTCACAGCCTTATCACTTACTGTTCTTTTAGAAAACATTTCCACATCTTAACATAGAAGCTAACCTTCCCGCTAACGGTACCGTATTGTCGACATGACAATCCGTCCGCACTAGCGCCTGCTGTCTGTCGAATGACCGTTCACTCGTACAACCTTTTCTCCTCTGACTTTAGTCTCGCTTTCGAAAAACCTTTGTCTCGAACACGCACTCTTCCTATTTCTCGTGGATCATGAATTGTCTCCCGATCTCGTCTCATCTGACCTTCACCTATCCCCTCTCCGTCTTCTATCACCCCCTAATACCCACTGTTTCAGTAGAACAATACAAATTTGATGTCAGGTAATGGATGTGTGTGTGTGTCTTTTCTGTGGTAGAACAACACAAATTTGGTGTCAGGTAATGGATGTGTGTGTGTGTCTTTTCTGTGGTAGAACAACACAAATTTGGTGTCAGGTAATGGATGTGTGTGTGTGTCTTTTCTGTGGTAGAACAACACAAATTTGATGTTAGGTAATGGATGTGTGTGTGTAGTAGTAGAACAATACAAATTTGATGTCAGGTAATGGATGTGTGTGTGTGTCTTTTCTGTGGTAGAACAACACAAATTTGGTGTCAGGTAATGGATGTGTGTGTGTGTCTTTTCTGTGGTAGAACAACACAAATTTGGTGTCAGGTAATGGATGTGTGTGTGTGTAGTAGTAGAACAAGACAAATTTGATGTTAGGTAATGGATGTGTGTGTGTGTAGTAGTAGAAGAAGACAAAGCACAAGTGTCAGCAGATTTAACATGAAGGATTAGATCATGGGCTGTATTATAGTTGTATATAGGAGTAAGGCCAGAACAACTTCAATGCAACAACAGAACCATGAGTCCAGACATGGAAGCTGAGTAATAATACAAGCATACAAAGCTAACAGACATTTAATGGTCGATGTCTGAGGGGATTTCTGAGCATTAGCATCACTGGTTGGTGTAGGCGATCATGTCCTTCCACAATCTTCTATCTACAGTGCATTGTATCAGTTCTATTGTTGACTGTTTTCCATGCCATGACACCAAGCTATCTAGTATTTTCTCTCTTTGTCATCCACGATCTCTCTTTCCCTGTATTTTGGCATTTGTAACCAAGTATTCCAACTTTCCTCTTCTCATGATGTGCCCGAAAAATGTTGATTGTTTCTTTCTGATGTTTTTAAGGAGCTCCTTTTTTTGTGTTGGCCTCTTTGATGATTTCCTCATTGGTCTTTTTAGCTGTCCAGGGAACTTTCAACATTCTTCTGAGAAATCCCATCTCTGTGGCCTCTAATGGTCTTTTCATTTGTTCTGAGCAGGAAATGGGGTATAACAAGATCATACATGAAGATATCTGGGAAAGAGCATAACAAGGCTCAGTTGAACAACAATTCATGAATAGAAATTGGAGATTGATGGAACACACATGAAGAAGGTGTGGTGTCAACATAACAAGACAGGAACTGTTGTGAAACAAACAGGGAAAGAGTAAGCCAGGAATCCTCTTTGAAGTCATGGAACCCTCAAGGACATTGACTTAGACATGGAAGGAAAAGGGGAAAATCTCCCAGAATAAGGATGGTTGGCCTTGACCTGTGCTTGCTATAGGGTCCCTGAAGACTTTGATATTCTTTTTATTTCTTGTGCGATCAAGTCTTAAGATCGTTGTTCTGATGTAGGAACAACACAGTGTTTATAGCAAGCCGACCACGTGGTTAGTGCTCTCCTGCATGTTTGTGGTTGCTTCATGAATAGACACAACACAGTGTTTATAGCAAGCCGACTGCGTGGTTAGTGCTCTCCTGCATGTTTGTGGTTGCTTCATGGATAGACACAACACAGTGTTTATAGCAAGCCGACTGCGTGGTTAGTGCTCTCCTGCATGTTTGTGGTTGCTTCATGGATAGACACAACACAGTGTTTATAGCAAGCCGACTGCGTGGTTAGTGCTCTCCTGCATGTTTGTGGTTGCTTCATGGATAGATACAACACAGTGTTTATAGCAAGCCGACCGCGTGGTTAGTGCTCTCCTGCATGTTTGTGGTTGCTTCATGGATAGACACAACACAGTGTTTATAGCAAGCCGACCGCGTGGTTAGTGCTCTCCTGCATGTTTGTGCACATTGGTTGCTTCATGAATAGACACAACACAGTGTTTATAGCAAGCCGACTGCGTGGTTAGTGCTCTCCTGCATGTTTGTGCACATTGGTTGGTTCATGAATAGACACAACACAGTGTTTATAGCAAGCCGACTGCGTGGTTAGTGCTCTCCTGCATGTTTGTGCACATTGGTTGGTTCATGAATAGACACAACACAGTGTTTATAGCAAGCCAACTGCATGGTTAGTACTCTCCTGCATGTTTGTGCACATTGGTTGGTTCATGAATAGACACAACACAGTGTTTATAGCAAGCCGACTGCGTGGTTAGTACTCTCCTGCATGTTTGTGCACATTGGTTGGTTCATGAATAGACACAACACAGTGTTTATAGCAAGCCAACTGCATGGTTAGTACTCTCCTGCATGTTTGTGCACATTGGTTGGTTCATGAATAGACACAACACAGTGTTTATAGCAAGCCGACTGCGTGGTTAGTACTCTCCTGCATGTTTGTGCACATTGGTTGGTTCATGAATAGACACCACACAGTGTTTATAGCAAGCCAACTGCATGGTTAGTACTCTCCTGCATGTTTGTGCACATTGGTTGGTTCATGGATAGACACAACACAGTGTTTATAGCAAGCCGACTGCGTGGTTAGTACTCTCCTGCATGTTTGTGCACATTGGTTGGTTCATGAATAGACACAACACAGTGTTTATAGCAAGCCAACTGCATGGTTAGTACTCTCCTGCATGTTTGTGGTTGCTTCATGGATAGACACAACACAGTGTTTATAGCAAGCCAACTGCATGGTTAGTACTCTCCTGCATGTTTGTGGTTGCTTCATGGATAGACACAACACAGTGTTTATAGCAAGCCGACTGCGTGGTTAGTGCTCTCCTGCATGTTTGTGCACATTGGTTGGTTCATGAATAGACACAACACAGTATTTATAGCAAGCCAACTGCATGGTTAGTACTCTCCTGCATGTTTGTGGTTGCTTCATGGATAGACACAACACAGTGTTTATACCAAGCCAACTGCATGGTTAGTACTCTCCTGCATGTTTGTGGTTGCTTCATGGATAGACACAACACAGCGTTTATACCAAGCCAACTGCATGGTTAGTACTCTCCTGCATGTTTGTGGTTGCTTCATGGATAGACACAACACAGTGTTTATAGCAAGCCAACTGCATGGTTAGTACTCTCCTGCATGTTTGTGGTTGCTTCATGGATAGACACAACACAGTGTTTATAGCACGCCAACTGCATGGTTAGTACTCTCCTGCATGTTTGTGGTTGCTTCATGGATAGACACAACACAGTGTTTATAGCAAGCCAACTGCATGGTTAGTGCTCTCCTGCATGTTTGTGCACATTGGTTGGTTCATGAATAGACACAACACAGTGTTTATAGCAAGCCGACTGCGTGGTTAGTGCTCTCCTGCATGTTTGTGCACATTGGTTGGTTCATGAATAGACACAACACAGTGTTTATAGCAAGCCGACTGCGTGGTTAGTGCTCTCCTGCATGTTTGTGCACATTGGTTGGTTCATGAATAGACACAACACAGTGTTTATAGCAAGCCAACTGCATGGTTAGTACTCTCCTGCATGTTTGTGCACATTGGTTGGTTCATGGATAGACACAACACAGTGTTTATAGCAAGCCGACTGCGTGGTTAGTACTCTCCTGCATGTTTGTGCACATTGGTTGGTTCATGAATAGACACAACACAGTGTTTATAGCAAGCCAACTGCATGGTTAGTACTCTCCTGCATGTTTGTGGTTGCTTCATGGATAGACACAACACAGTGTTTATAGCAAGCCGACTGCGTGGTTAGCGCTCTCCTGCATGTTTGTGCACATTGGTTGGTTCATGAATAGACACAACACAGTGTTTATAGCAAGCCAACTGCATGGTTAGTACTCTCCTGCATGTTTGTGGTTGCTTCATGGATAGACACAACACAGTGTTTATAGCAAGCCGACTGCGTGGTTAGTACTCTCCTGCATGTTTGTGGTTGCTTCATGAATAGACACAACACAGTGTTTATAGCAAGCCAACTGCATGGTTAGTACTCTCCTGCATGGTTGTGGTTGCTTCATGGATAGACACAACACAGTGTTTATAGCAAGCCAACTGCATGGTTAGTACTCTCCTGCATGGTTGTGGTTGCTTCATGGATAGACACAACACAGCGTTTATACCAAGCCAACTGCATGGTTAGTACTCTCCTGCATGTTTGTGGTTGCTTCATGGATAGACACAACACAGTGTTTATACCAAGCCAACTGCATGGTTAGTACTCTCCTGCATGTTTGTGGTTGCTTCATGGATAGACACAACACAGTGTTTATAGCACGCCAACTGCATGGTTAGTACTCTCCTGCATGTTTGTGGTTGCTTCATGGATAGACACAACACAGTGTTTATAGCAAGCCAACTGCATGGTTAGTACTCTCCTGCATGTTTGTGGTTGCTTCATGGATAGACACAACACAGCGTTTATACCAAGCCAACTGCATGGTTAGTACTCTCCTGCATGTTTGTGGTTGCTTCATGAATAGACACAACACAGTGTTTATAGCAAGCCAACTGCATGGTTAGTACTCTCCTGCATGTTTGTGGTTGCTTCATGGATAGACACAACACAGTGTTTATACCAAGCCAACTGCATGGTTAGTGCTCTCCTGCATGTTTGTGGTTGCTTCATGGATAGACACAACACAGTGTTTATAGCAAGCCAACTGCATGGTTAGTGCTCTCCTGCATGTTTGTGCACATTGGTTGGTTCATGAATAGACACAACACATCATGAATAGACATAATATATCATGCATAGACATAATACATCATGAATAGACATAATACATCATGTCATTTCTCAGGTAGAGTTATGTCCTATCTGTTCCTAGTACTAGGCAATGTCATTTCTCAGGTAGAGTTATGTCCTATCTGTTCCTAGTACTAGGCAATGTCATTTCTCAGGTACAGTTATATCCTATCTGTTCCTAGTACTAGGCAATGTCATTTCTCAGGTAGAGTTATGTCCTATCTGTTCCTGGTACTAGGCAATGTCATTTCTCAGGTAGAGTTATGTCCTATCTGTTCCTAGTACTAGGCATGTCATTTCTCAGGTACAGTTATGTCCTATCTGTTCCTAGTACTAGGCAATGTCATTTCTCAGGTACAGTTATGTCCTTTCTGTTCCTAGTACTAGGCATGTCATTTTTCAGGTACAGTTATGTCCTATCTGTTCCTAGTACTAGGCAATGTCATTTCTCAGGTAGAGTTGTGTCCTATCTGTTCCTAGTACTAGGCAATGTCATTTCTCAGGTACAGTTATGTCCTATCTGTTCCTAGTACTAGGCATGTCATTTCTCAGGTAGAGTTATGTCCTATCTGTTCCTGGTACTAGGCAATGTCATTTCTCAGGTAGAGTTATGTCCTATCTGTTCCTAGTACTAGGCAATGTCATTTCTCAGGTACAGTTATGTCCTTTCTGTTCCTAGTACTAGGCATGTCATTTCTCAGGTACAGTTATGTCCTATCTGTTCCTAGTACTAGGCATGTCATTTCTCAGGTAGAGTTATGTCCTATCTGTTCCTAGTACTAGGCATGTCATTTCTCAGGTAGAGTTATGTCCTATCTGTTCCTAGTACTAGGCAATGTCATTTCTCAGGTAGAGTTATGTCCTATCTGTTCCTTGTACTAGGTAATGTCATTTCTCAGGTAGAGTTATGTCCTATCTGTTCCTGGTACTAGGCATGTCATTTCTCAGGTACAGTTATGTCCTATCTGTTCCTGGTACTAGGCAATGTCATTTCTCAGGTAGAGTTATGTCCTATCTGTTCCTTGTACTAGGTAATGTCATTTCTCAGGTAGAGTTATGCCCTATCTGTTCCTAGTACTAGGCATGTCATTTCTCAGGTAGAGTTATGTCCTATCTGTTCCTAGTACTAGGCATGTCATTTCTCAGGTACAGTTATGTCCTATCTGTTCCTAGTACTAGGCATGTCATTTCTCAGGTACAGTTATGTCCTATCTGTTCCTAGTACTAGGCAATGTCATTTCTCAGGTAGAGTTGTGTCCTATCTGTTCCTTGTACTAGGTAATGTCATTTCTCAGGTATAGTTGTGTCCTATCTGTTCCTAGTACTAGGCAATGTCATTTCTCAGGTAGAGTTATGTCCTATCTGTTCCTTGTACTAGGTAATGTCATTTCTCAGGTAGAGTTATGTCCTATCTGTTCCTAGTACTAGGCATGTCATTTCTCAGGTAGAGTTATGTCCTATCTGTTCCTAGTACTAGGCATGTCATTTCTCAGGTACAGTTATGTCCTATCTGTTCCTAGTACTAGGCAATGTCATTTCTCAGGTAGAGTTGTGTCCTATCTGTTCCTTGTACTAGGTAATGTCATTTCTCAGGTACAGTTGTGTCCTATCTGTTCCTAGTACTAGGCAATGTCATTTCTCAGGTAGAGTTATGTCCTATCTGTTCCTAGTACTAGGCATGTCATTTCTCAGGTAGAGTTATGTCCTATCTGTTCCTAGTACTAGGCATGTCATTTCTCAGGTACAGTTATGTCCTATCTGTTCCTAGTACTAGGCAATGTCATTTCTCAGGTAGAGATGTGTCCTATCTGTTCCTTGTACTAGGTAATGTCATTTCTCAGGTAGAGATGTGTCCTATCTGTTCCTAGTACTAGGCAATGTCATTTCTCAGGTAGAGTTATGTCCTCCTGTTCCTAGTACTAGGCAATGTCATTTCTCAGGTAGAGTTGTGTCCTATCTGTTCCGTATACTAGGTAATGTCATTTCTCAGGTAGAGTTGTGTCCTATCTGTTCCTAGTACTAGGCATGTCATTTCTCAGGTACAGTTATGTCCTATCTGTTCCTAGTACTAGGCAATGTCATTTCTCAGGTAGAGTTATGTCCTATCTGTTCCTAGTACTAGGCATGTCATTTCTCAGGTAGAGTTGTGTCCTATCTGTTCCTTATACTAGGTAATGTCATTGTTCAGGTAGAGTTGTGTCCTATCTGTTCCTTATACTAGGTAATGTCATTTCTCAGGTAGAGTTGTGTCCTATCTGTTCCTTGTACTAGGTAATGTCATTTCTCAGGTAGAGTTGTGTCCTATCTATTCCTTGTACTAGATAATGTCATTGTTCAGGTAGAGTTGTGTCCTATCTGTTCCTTATACTAGATAATGTCATTGTTCAGGTAGAGTTGTGTCCTATCTGTTCCTTATACTAGGTAATGTCATTGTTCAGGTAGAGTTGTGTCCTATCTGTTCCTTGTACTAGGTAATGTAATTTCTCAGGTAGAGTTGTGTCCTATCTGTCCCTTGTACTAGTTAATGTCATTGTTCAGGTAGAGTTGTGTCCTATCTGTTCCTTGTACTAGGTAATGTCATTGTTCAGGTAGAATTATGTCCTATTGATTGTTGCAGCAACTGCCCTAAAGACTTACATTCGCTACAAGAGGAGGTGTCTGAGTGCAGAGTCTGGTGATGAGGGTGTCAGAAAGCGGAGGAAGACGGAAACGCTTGAAGCTAATCTTGGAGGAGGGAGTGGTTGTCACGAGGTACTGTCTCTTCTGTGTGCAGCCTCTAGCTGGTACAGATGTGTTGGTACTGTCTGAATCTCCTAGTTTCTCTTGTGCCTACCAATCTACATATGAATCTCCTAGTCTCTCATGTGCCTACCAATCTACATATGAATCTCCTAGTCTCCCTTGTGCCTACCAATCTACATATGAATCTCCTAGTCTCTCTTGTGCCTACCAATCTACATATGAATCTCCTAGTCTCTCTTGTGCCTACCAATCTACATATGAATCTCCTAATCTTTCTTGTGTATAATACAAGATGTCAACATCTGCCCACTTGTGAGCTAATACAAAATGTCAACATCTGCCAACTTGTGAGCTAATACAAGATGTCAACATCTGCCCACTTGTGAGCTAATACAAAATGTCAACATCTGCCAACCTGTGAGCTAATACAAGATGTTAACATCTGCCCACTTGTGAGCTAATACAAGATGTCAACATCTGCCAACTTGTGAGCTAATACAAAATGTCAACATCTGCCAACTTGTGAGCTAATACAAGATGTCAACATCTGCCCACTTGTGAGCTAATACAAAATGTCAACATCTGCCAACTTGTGAGCTAATACAAAATGTCAACATCTGCCAACTTGTGGGCTAATACAAAATGTCAACATCTGCCAACTTGTGGGCTAATACAAAATGTCAACATCTGCCAACTTGTGAGCTAATACAAAATGTCAACATCTGCCCACTTGTGAGCTAATACAAAATGTCAACATCTGCCCACTTGAGGGCTAATACAAAATGTCAACATCTGCCCACTTGTGAGCTAATACAAGATGTCAACATCTGCCCACTTGTGAGCTAATACAAAATGTCAACATCTGCCAACTTGTGGGCTAATACAAAATGTCAACATCTGCCAACTTGTGAGCTAATACAAAATGTCAACATCTGCCCACTTGTGAGCTAATACAAAATGTCAACATCTGCCCACTTGTGAGCTAATACAAAATGTCAACATCTGGCTCTGACAATGGTCAGCTTTCTAGTCAGAGAAGTGGTCGACTGAAACAAATTTTACGGGCGCTCCAAATATGGACATCTCCCAAGTGTGTCCTAAATAACTCATTCTTTCTCTGCTTGACAGAGGTGTTGTTCTTGCCAGGGTCATTCCTGGACTACCATCACATGTTTACTTTACCTGTTGATCACTGACGTCATACTTTATTCTGTATCAGACTCCCATATTACTCTATTCTGTATTAGACTCCCATGTTACTTTATTCTGTATCAGACTCCCATATTACTCTATTCTGTATTAGACTCCCATGTTACTTTATTCTGTATTAGACTCCCATGTTACTCTATTCTGTATCAGACTCCCATGTTACTTTATTCTGTATTAGACTCCCATGTTAATTTATTCTGTATCAGACTCCCATGTTACTCTATTCTGTATCAGACTCCCATATTACTCTATTCTGTATTAGACTCCCATGTTACTTTATTCTGTATTAGACTCCCTTGTTACTTTATTCTGTATTAGTCTCCCTTGTTACTTTATTCTGTATTAGTTACCCATGTTACTTTTTTCTGTATTAGTTACCCATGTTACTTTTTTCTGTATTAGTTACCTACGCACTTTATTCTGTATCAGATTCCCATGTTACTTTATTCTGTATTAGACTCCCTTGTTACTTTATTCTGTATTAGACACTCATGTTACTTTATTCTGTATTAGTCACCCATGTTACTTTATTCTGTATTAGACTCCCATGTTACTTTATTCTGTATTAGACACTCATGTTACTTTATTCTGTATTAGACACTCATGTTACTTTATTCTGTTTTAGACACCCATGTTACTTTATTCTGTATTAGACTCCCTTGTTACTTTATTCTGTATTAGACTCCCATGTTACTTTATTCTGTATTAGACACTCATGTTACTTTATTCTGTATACAGTATACAGAATAAAGTAACATGGAAATCTGATACAGATTCATGTTACTTTATTCTGTATTAGACACCCATGTTACTTTATTCTGTATTAGACTCCCATGTTACTTTATTCTGTATTAGTTACCCATGTTACTTTATTCTGTATTAGTTACCTACACACTTTATTCTGTATCAGATTCCCATGTTACTTTATTCTGTATTAGACTCCCATGTTACTTTATTCTGTATTAGACTCCCATGTTACTTTATTCTGTATTAGACTCCCTTGTTACTTTATTCTGTTTTAGACTCCCATGTTACTTTATTCTGTATTAGTTACCCATGTTACTTTATTCTGTATTAGACTCCCATGTTACTTTATTCTGTATTAGTCATCCATGTTACTTTATTCTGTATTAGACTCCCTTGTTACTTTATTCTGTATCAGATTCCCATATTACTTTATTCTGTATTAGACACTCATGTTACTTTATTATGTATTAGACTCCCATGTTACGTTATTCTGTATTAGACTCCCATGTTACATTATTCTGTATTAGTTACCCATGTTACTTTATTCTGTATTAGACTCCCATGTTACTTTATTCTGTATCAGACTCCCATGTTACTTTATTCTGTATTAGACTCCCATGTTACTTTATTCTGTATTAGACTCCCATGTTACTTTATTCTGTATTAGTTACCCATGTTACTTTATTCTGTATTAGTTACCTACACACTTTATTCTGTATCAGATTCCCATGTTACTTTATTCTGTATTAGTTACCCACGTTACTTTATTCTGTATTAGACTCCCTTGTTACTTTATTCTGTATCAGATTCCCATGTTACTTTATTCTGTATTAGACACTCATGTTACTTTATTCTGTATTAGACACTCATGTTACTTTATTATGTATTAGACTCCCATGTTACGTTATTCTGTGTTAGACTCCCATGTTACTTTATTCTGTATTAGACTCCCTTGTTACTTTATTCTGTATCAGATTCCCATGTTACTTTATTCTGTATTAGACACTCATGTTACTTTATTATGTATTAGACACTCATGTTACTTTATTCTGTATTAGTCACCCATGTTACTTTATTCTGTATTAGACTCCCATGTTACTTTTTTCTGTATTAGTCACCCATGTTACTTTATTCTGTATTAGTCATCCATGTTACTTTATTCTGTATTAGTCACCCATGTTACTTTATTCTGTATTAGTCATCCATGTTACTTTATTCTGTATTAGTCACCCATGTTACTTTATTCTGTATTAGTCACCCATGTTACTTTATTCTGTATTAGTCATCCATGTTACTTTATTCTGTATTAGACTCCCATGTTACTTTATTCTGTATTAGTCATCCATGTTACTTTATTCTGTATTAGACTCCCATGTTACTTTATTATGTATTAGTCATCCATGTTACTTTATTCTGTATTAGTCATCCATGTTACTTTATTCTGTATTAGACACCCATGTTACTTTATTCTGTATTAGTCACCCATGTTACTTTATTCTGTATTAGTCATCCATGTTACTTTATTCTGTATTAGTTACCCATGTTACTTTATTCTGTATTAGACTCCCATGTTACTTTATTCTGTATTAGACTCCCATGTTACTTTATTCTGTATTAGTTACCTACACACTTTATTCTGTATCAGATTCCCATGTTACTTTATTCTGTATTAGACTCCCATGTTACTTTATTCTGTATTAGACTCCCATGTTACTTTATTCTGTATTAGACTCCCTTGTTACTTTATTCTGTTTTAGACTCCCATGTTACTTTATTCTGTATTAGTTACCCATGTTACTTTATTCTGTATTAGACTCCCATGTTACTTTATTCTGTATTAGTCATCCATGTTACTTTATTCTGTATTAGACTCCCTTGTTACTTTATTCTGTATCAGATTCCCATATTACTTTATTCTGTATTAGACACTCATGTTACTTTATTATGTATTAGACTCCCATGTTACGTTATTCTGTATTAGACTCCCATGTTACTTTATTCTGTATCAGATTCCCATGTTACTTTATTCTGTATTAGACTCCCATGTTACTTTATTCTGTATTAGACACCCATGTTACTTTATTCTGTATTAGACACCCATGTTACTTTATTATGTATTAGACTCCCATGTTACTTTATTCTGTATTAGACACTCATGTTACTTTATTCAGTATTAGTTACTCATGTTACTTAATTCTGTATTAGACACCCATGTTACTTTATTCTGTATTAGACTCCCATGTTACTTTATTCTGTATTAGTCATCCATGTTACTTTATTCTGTATTAGTCATCCATGTTACTTTATTCTGTATTAGTCATCCATGTTACTTTATTCTGTATTAGTCACCCATGTTACTTTATTTCACCCAGTACTTTTGTCAGTCACCATGTCAT
Source organism: Megaustenia siamemsis (assembly GCA_032433765.1). Classification (NCBI taxonomy): domain Eukaryota; kingdom Metazoa; phylum Mollusca; class Gastropoda; order Stylommatophora; family Ariophantidae; genus Megaustenia; species Megaustenia siamemsis. The sequence goes on along the minus strand of JAVIAB010000124.1, from coordinate 2,498,762 downwards.
GTACTTTTTTTGCATTAATCACCATGTCATGTACTTAGTTGTACCAGTTACCATGTCATGTACTTTGTTGCATCAGTCACCATGTCATGTACTTTGTTGTGTCAGTCACAGTGTCATGTACTTTGTTGTGTCAGTCACCCAATACCTTGTTGTGTCAGTCACCCAATACCTTGTTGTGTCAGTCACCCAATACTTTATTGTGTCAGTCACCCAATACCTTGTTGTGTCAGTCACCCAGTACTTTATTGTGTCAGTCACCCAATACTTTGTTGTGTCAGTCACCCAATACTTTGTTGTGTCAGTCACCCAATACCTTGTTGTGTCAGTCACCCAATACTTTATTGTGTCAGTCACCCAATACTTTGTTGTATCAGTCACCCAATACTTTGTTGTGTCAGTCACCCAATACTTTGTTGTGTCAGTCACCCAATACTTTATTGTGTCAGTCACCCAATACTTTGTTGTGTCAGTCACCCAATACTTTGTTGTGTCAGTCACCCAATACTTTGTTGTGTCAGTCACCCAATACCTTGTTGTGTCAGTCACCCAATACTTTATTGTGTCAGTCACCCAATACTTTGTTGTATCAGTCACCCAATACTTTGTTGTGTCAGTCACCCAATACTTTGTTGTGTCAGTCACCCAATACTTTATTGTGTCAGTCACCCAATACTTTGTTGTGTCAGTCACCCAATACCTTGTTGTGTCAGTCACCCAGAACTTTATTGTGTCAGTCACCCAATACTTTGTTGTGTCAGTCACCCAATACTTTGTTGTGTCAGTCACCCAGTACTTTGTTGTGTCAGTCACCCAATACTTTGTTGTGTCAGTCACCCAATACTTTGTTGTGTCAGTCACCCAATACTTTGTTGTGTCAGTCACCCAATACTTTGTTGTGTCAGTCATCCAGAACTTTGTTGTGTCAGTCACCCAATACTTTGTTGTGTCAGTCACCCAATACCTTGTTGTGACAGTCACCCAGTACTTTGTTGTTTTAGTGACCCAGTACTTTGTTGTGTCAGTCATCCAGTACTTTGTTGTGTCAGTCACCCAGTACTTTGTTGTGTCAGTCACCCAGTACTTTGTTGTGTTAGTCACCATGTCATGTACTTTGCTGTGTTAGGGACCCAGTACTTTGTTGTGCCAGTCACCCAGTACTTTGTTGTGTCAGTCATCAAGAACTTTGTTGTGTTAGTGACCCAGTACTTTGTTGTATCAGTCATCCAGTACTTTGTTGTGTCAGTCACCCTGTACTTTGTTGTGTCAGTCACCCAATACTTTGTTGTGTCAGTCACCCTGTACTTTGTTGTGTCAGTCACCCAGTACTTTGTTGTGTCAGTCACCCAGTACTTTGTTGTGTCAGTCATCCAGTACTTTGTTGTGTCAGTCACCCAGTACTTTGTTGTGTCAGTCACCCAGTACTTTGTTGTGTTAGTCACCATGTCATGTACTTTGCTATGTTAGGGACCCAGTACTTTGTTGTGTCAGTCATCCAGTACTTTGTTGTGTCAGTCACCCAGTACTTTGTTGTGTCAGTCACCCAGTACTTTGTTGTGTCAATCACCCAGTACTTTGTTGTGTTAATCACCCAGTACTTTGTTGTGTCAGTCACCCAGTACTTTGTTGTGTCAGTCACCCAGTACTTTGTTGTGTCAGTCACCCTATACTTTGTTGTGTCAGTCACCCAATACTTTGTTGTGCCAGTCACCCAGTACTTTGTTGTGTCAGTCATCAAGAACTTTGTTGTGTTAGTGACCCAGTACTTTGTTGTCAGTCATCCAGTACTTTGTTGTGTCAGTCACCCTGTACTTTGTTGTTTCAGTCACCCAATACTTTGTTGTGTCAGTCACCCTGTACTTTGTTGTGTCAGTCACCCAGTACTTTGTTGTGTCAGTCACCCAGTACTTTGTTGTGTCAGTCACCCAGTACTTTGTTGTGTTAGTCACCATGTCATGTACTTTGCTATGTTAGGGACCCAGTACTTTGTTGTGTCAGTCATCCAGTACTTTGTTGTGTCAGTCACCCAGTACTTTGTTGTGTCAGTCACCCAGTACTTTGTTGTGTCAATCACCCAGTACTTTGTTGTGTTAATCACCCAGTACTTTGTTGTGTCAGTCACCCAATACTTTGTTGTGTCAGTCACCCAGTACTTTGTTGTGTCAATCACCCAGTACTTTGTTGTGTCAGTCACCCAGTACTTTGTTGTGTCAATCACCCAGTACTTTGTTGTGTTAATCACCCAGTACTTTGTTGTGTCAGTCACCCAATACTTTGTTGTGTCAGTCACCCAGTACTTTGTTGTGTCAATCACCCAGTACTTTGTTGTGTTAATCACCCAGTACTTTGTTGTGTCAGTCACCCTATACTTTGTTGTGTCAGTCACCCAATACTTTGTTGTGTCAGTCACCCAATACTTTGTTGTGTCAGTCACCCAGTACTTTGTTGTGTCAGTCACCCAGTACTTTGTTGTGTCAGTCACCCAGTACTTTGTTGTGTCAGTCACAATGGAATGTGCTCCACAGACAGGCAATCACTGTAGCACTACTGGTGATGGTGTCCAAGACACAGTTGGTGCTATTTGTGTGGATTGCCATGGTAATGTTGCAGCAGCCACCTCAAGTGGAGGGATCTGGCTGAAACATTCTGGGAGATTAGGGCCTGTAAGTTTCTTGTCTCACAGCAATATTGTCTCTTTCTTGTTGCAGCCATTAAGCTATTGCGAGTGTATATTTGTTTTTTGTTGCAGTCATTACAATTTTGTGTTTTTGTATGTTTCTTGTTGCAGTCATTAAGCTATTGTGTGGTGTGTATGTGTTTCTATTTCTTGCTGCAGCCATGAAGATCTTGTGTGTGTGTGTGTGTCTTGCTGCAGCCATTAAGATCTTGTATGTGTGTCTGTTTCTTGCTGCAGCCATTAAGATGTTGTGTCTGTTTCTTGCCGCAGCCATGAAGATCTTGTGTGTGTGTGTCTGTTTCTTGCCGCAGCCATGAAAATGTTGTGTCTGTTTCTTGCCGCAGCCATGAAGATCTTGTGTGTGTGTGTCTGTTTCTTGCTGCAGCCATTAAGATGTTGTGTCTGTTTTTTGCTGCAGCCATTAAGATCTTGTGTGTGTGTGTCTGTTTCTTGCTGCAGCCATTAAGATGTTGTGTCTGTTTCTTGCTGCAGCCATTAAGATGTTGTGTCTGTTTTTTGCTGCAGCCATTAAGATGTTGTGTCTGTTTCTTGCTGCAGCCATTAAGATGTTGTGTCTGTTTTTTGCTGCAGCAATTAAGATGTTGTGTCTGTTTTTTGCTGCAGCCATTAAGATCTTGTGTGTGTGTGTCTGTTTTTTGCTGCAGCCATTAAGATGTTGTGTCTGTTTCTTGCTGCAGCCATTAAGATGTTGTGTCTGTTTTTTGCTGCAGCCATTAAGATGTTGTGTCTGTTTCTTGCCGCAGCCATGAAGATCTTGTGTGTGTGTGTCTGTTTCTTGCTGCAGTCATTAAGATGTTGTGTGTGTGTGTTTGTTTCTTGCTGCAGCCACTAAGATTTTGTGTGTGTGTGTGTGTTTCTTGCTGCAGCCATTAAGATCTTGTGTTTGTCTGTTTCTTGCTGCAGCCATTAAGATCTTGTGTGTGTGTCTGTTTCTTGCTGAAGCAATTAAGATCTTGTGTGTGTTTCTCGCTGCAGCCATTATGATCTTGTGTGTGTCTGTTTCTTGCTGCAGCCATTAAGATCTTGTGTGTGTGTCTGTTTCTTGCGGAAGTAATTAAGATCTTGTGTGTGTGCGTGCGTGCATGCATGCGTGTGCGTGCCTGCCTGCCTGCCTGTCTGTTTCTTTCTTGCTGCAGCCATTAAGATCTTGTGTGATTGGCTGTTTCTTGCTGAAGCAATTAAGATCTTGTGTCTGTCTGTTTCTTGCTGCAGCCATTAAAATCTTGTGTATGTCTGTTTCTTGCTGCAGCCATTAAGATCTTGTGTGTGTCTGTTTCTTGCTGCAGCCATTAAGATCTTGTGTGTGTCTGTTTCTTGTTGCAGCCATTAAGATCTTGTGTGTGTCTGTTTCTTGCTGCAGCCATTAAGATCTTGTGTGTGTCTGTTTCTTGCTGCAGCCATTAAGATCTTGTGTGTGTCTGTTTCTTGCTGCAGCCATTAAGATCTTGTGTGTGTCTGTTTCTTGCTGCAGCCATTAAGATCTTGTGTGTGTCTGTTTCTTTCAGCAGCTGTTAAGCTAGTGTGTGTGTGTGTCTGTTTCAATGGTACTCACAGTCTTCGTTGCTGTCACATGACTGTGAGCACCACTGTCACATGTCTGTGAGCACCATGTCACATGACTGTGAGCATAATGTCACATGACTGTGAGCACCACTGTCACATAACTGTGAGCACCAATAAGATTGCTGAATGTTTGTGATCCTAACAGGCAAGCATTTATGGGGCGGGCTGTTGGGCACAGAATCAAGTGTCGCAATGTAAACCTGCTGTGGCAGCTGTGACCTCAGGTAAGTACTGATGCTGGAGAAATGAACTTTTAAACCTGCTGCTATGTTCATGTCTTTATGTTTCCCTTGTACCTGCTATTATGTTCACGTGTTCTGTTTCCCTTGCACCTGCTGCTATGTTCACGTGTTATGTTTCCCTTGCACCTGCTGCTATGTTCATAGAGTCTAGAGATGTTGATTATGTTGGGACCCTATTCTAGTCAACTGATGTTGATTATATTAGGACCCTATCTTAATCTAGAGATATTGATTATGTTGGGACTCTATTCTAGTCTAGAGATATTGATTATGTTGGGACCATATCCTAGTCTAGAGATGTTGATTATGTTGGGACCCTATCTTCTTAATCTAGAGATATTGATTATGTTGGGACCCTATTCTAGTCTAGAGATATTGATTATGTTGGGACCATATCCTAGTCTAGAGATGTTGATTATATTAGGACCCTATCTTAATCTAGAGATATTGATTATGTTGGGACCCTATTCTAGTCTAGAGATATTGATTATGTTGGGACCATATCCTAGTCTAGAGATGTTGATTATATTAGGACCCTATCTTAATCTAGAGATATTGATTATGTTGGGACCATATCTTAGTCCTGAGATGTTGATTATGTTGGGACCCTATCTTAATCTAGAGATATTGATTATGTTGGGACCCTATCTTAATCTAGAGATATTGATTATGTTGGGACTCTATTCTAGTCTAGAGATGTTGATTATGTTGGGACCCTATCTTCTTAATCTAGAGATATTGATTATGTTGGGACCCTATTCTAGTCTAGAGATATTGATTATGTTGGGACCATATCCTAGTCTAGAGATGTTGATTATATTAGGACCCTATCTTAATCTAGAGATATTGATTATGTTGGGACTCTATTCTAGTCTAGAGATATTGATTATGTTGGGACCCTATCTTAATCTAGAGATATTGATTATGTTGGGACTCTATTCTAGTCTAGAGATGTTGATTATATTAGGACCCTATCTTAATCTAGAGATATTGATTATGTTGGGACTCTATTCTAGTCTAGAGATATTGATTATGTTGGGACTCTATTCTAGTCTAGAGATATTGATTATGTTGGGACCATATCCTAGTCTAGAGATGTTGATTATATTAGGACCCTATCTTAATCTAGAGATATTGATTATGTTGGGACCCTATTCTAGTCTAGAGATATTGATTATGTTGGGACCATATCCTAGTCTAGAGATGTTGATTATATTAGGACCCTATCCTAATCTAGAGATATTGATTATGTTGGGACCATATCCTAGTCTAGAGATGTTGATTATATTAGGACCCTATCTTAATCTAGAGATATTGATTATGTTGGGACCATATCCTAGTCTAGAGATGTTGATTATATTAGGACCCTATCTTAATCTAGAGATATTGATTATGTTGGGACCATATCCTAGTCTAGAGATGTTGATTATATTAGGACCCTATCTTTGTCTAGAGATATTGATTATGTTGGGACCATATCCTAGTCTAGAGATGTTGATTATATTAGGACCCTATCTTAATCTAGAGATATTGATTATGTTGGGACCATATCCTAGTCTTGAGATGTTTATTATGTTGGGACCATATCTTAGGGTTGAGATGTTGATTATGTTGGGACCCTATCTTTGTCTAGAGTTGTTGATTATGTTGGGACCCTATCTAAATCTAGAGATGTTGATTATATTAGGACCCTATCTTAATCTAGAGATATTGATTATGTTGGGACTCTATTCTAATCTAGAGATATTGATTATGTTGGGACCATATCCTAGTCGTGAGATGCTTATTATGTTGGGACCATATCTTAGTCTTGAGATGTTGATTATGTTGGGACCCTATCTTTGTCTAGAGTTGTTGATTATGTTGGGACCCTATCTTAATCTAGAGATGTTGATTATGTTGGGACCCTATCTTAATCTAAAGATATTGATTATGTTGGGACTCTATTCTAGTCTAGAGATATTGATTATGTTGGGACCATATCCTAGTCTAGAGATGTTGATTATGTTGGGACCCTATCTTTGTCTAGAGATGTTGATTATATTGGGACCATATCCGAGTTTTGAGATGTTGATTATGTTGGGACCATATTCTAGTCTAGAGATGTTGATTATGTTGGGACCCTATCTTTGTCTTGAGATGTTGATTATGTTGGGACCATATCTTTGTCTTGAGATGTTGATTATGTTGGGACCCTATCTTTGTCTTGAGATGTTGATTATGTTGGGACCCTATCTTTGTCTTGAGATGTTGATTATGTTGGGACCCTATTCTAGTCTAGAGATGTTGATTATGTTGGGACCCTATTCTAGTCTAGAGATGTTGATTATGTTGGGACCCTATTCTAGTCTAGAGATGTTGATTATGTTGGGAGCCTATTCTAGTCTAGAGATGTTGATTATGTTGGGACCATATTCTAGTCTAGAGATGTTGATTATGTTGGGACCCTATCTTTGTCTTGAGATGTTGATTATGTTGGGACCCTATCTTAGTCCTGAGATGTTGATTATGTTGGGACCATATCTTAGTCCTGAGATGTTGATTATGTTGGGACCATATCTTAGTCCTGAGATGTTGATTATGTTGGGACCATATCTTAGTCCTGAGATGTTGATTATGTTGGGACCATATCTTAGTCCTGAGATGTTGATTATATTGGGACCATATCTTAGTCCTGAGATGTTGATTATGTTGGGACCATATCTTAGTCCTGAGATGTTGCTTATGTTGGGACCCTATCTTTGCCTGTTTGTGTCTGTCTCTTTGTTTCTGCCTGTTTGTGTCTGTCTCTTTGTTTCTGCCTCTTAGTTTGTGTCTACCTGTTTTTGTCTGCCTGTTTATGTCTGCTGGTTTGTGTCTGCCTGTTTCTGTAGTTTCTTGTGACCAGCTGCTCTGTTCTTGTCTGCCTGTTTGTATAGTTTCTTGTGACCAGCTGCTCTGTTGTTGTCTGCCTGTTTGTGTAGTTTCTTGTAACCAGCTGCTCTGTTGTTGTCTGCCTGTTTGTGTAGTTTCTTGTGACCAGCTGCTCTGTTGTTGTCTGCCTGTTTGTGTAGTTTCTTGTGACCAGCTGCTCTGTTGTTGTCTGCCTGTTTGTGTAGTTTCTTGTGACCAGCCGCTCTGTTGTTATCTGACTGTTTGTGTAGTTTCTTGTAACCAGCTGCTCTGTTGTTGTCTGCCTGTTTGTGTCTGTCTGTTTGTGTAGTTTCTTGTGACCAGCTGCTCTGTTGTTGTCTGCCTGTTTGTGTAGTTTCTTGTAACCAGCTGCTCTGTTGTTGTCTGCCTGTTTGTGTAGTTTCTTGTAACCAGCTGCTCTGTTGTTGTCTGCCTGTTTTTGTAGTTTCTTGTAACCAACTGCTCTGTTGTTGTCTACCTGTTTGTGTAGTTTCTTGTAACCAGCTGCTCTGTAGTTGTCTGCCTGTTTGTGTAGTTTCTTGTGACCAGCTGCTTTGTTGTTGTCTGCCTGTTTGTGTAGTTTCTTGTGACCAGCTGCTCTGTTGTTGTCTGCCTGTTTGTGTAGTTTCTTGTGACCAGCTGCTCTGTTCTTGTCTGCCTGTTTGTGTAGTTTCTTGTGACCAGCTGCTCTGTTGTTGTCTGCCTGTTTGTGTCTGTCTGTTTGTGTAGTTTCTTGTGACCAGCTGCTCTGTTGTTGTCTGCCTGTTTGTGTAGTTTCTTGTGACCAGCTGCTCTGTTGTCTGCCTGTTTGTGTAGTTTCTTGTGACCAGCTGCTATGTTCTTGTCTGCCTGTTTTTGTAGTTTCTTGTAACCAGCTGCTCTGTTGTTGTCTACCTGTTTGTGTAGTTTCTTGTGACCAGCTGCTCTGTTGTCTGCCTGTTTGTGTAGTTTCTTGTGACCAGCTGCTATGTTCTTGTCTGCCTGTTTGTGTAGTTTCTTGTGACAAGTTGCTCTGTTGTTGTCTGCCTGTTTGTGTAGTTTCTTGTGACAAGCTGCCCTGTTGTTGTCTGCCTGTTTGTGTCTGCCTGTTTGTGTAGTTTCTTGTGACCAGCTGCTCTGTTGTTGTCTACCTGTTTGTGTAGTTTCTTGTGACCAGCTGCTCTGTTGTTGTCTGCCTGTTTGTGTAGTTTCTTGTGACCAGCTGCTCTGTTGTTGTCTGCCTGTTTGTGTAGTTTCTTGTGACAAGCTGCTCTGTTGTTGTCTGCCTGTTTGTGTAGTTTCTTGTGGCCAGCTGCTCTGTTGTTGTCTGCCTGTTTGTGTCTTCCTGTATGTGAAGTTTCTTGTGGCCAGCTGCTTTGTTGTTGTCTGCCTCTTTGTGTAGTTTCTTGTGACAAGCTGCTCTGTTGTTGTCTGCCTGTTTGTGTAGTTTCTTGTGACCAGCTGCTCTGTTGTTGTCTGCCTGTTTGTGTCTTCCTGTATGTAAAGTTTCTTGTGACCAAGCTGCTCTGTTGTTGTCCGCAGGCTGTGGGGAGGACCTCATGCAGACAGTTCTTGCCAAAACCTGCAGTGAGGCTGTCAGGTCAGCAAGTGACATGAGTCAGTGTCTGGCCACAACCTTTCAGCTCAGTTTTCTGGGTGAGTTTAGGCTTGCTCATAGTTGCCCACACTCTTCACACATCACAGTATCTCATCATCAGACATTAGCATATGTGAGTATCTAGTAGTGTGAGATGTCATACAACAGGAGTCTAACTGATCAGAATTAGTTAGAAGGAAGGACTGTTTTAGTGGGGCCAGACATTAGATAGAAGGAAGGACTGTTTTAGTGGGGCCAGATATTAGATAGAAGGAAGGACTGTTTTAGTGGGGCCAGAGATTAAATAGAAGGAAGGACTGTTTTAGTGGGGCCAGAAATTAGTTAGAAGGAAGGACTGTTTTAGTGGAGGCCAGAGATTAGATAGGAGGAAGGACTGTTTTAGTGGGGCCAGAGATTAGATAGAAGGAAGGACTGTTTTAGTGGGGGCCAGAGATTAGATAGAAGGAAGGACTGTTTTAGTGGGGCCAGAGATTAGTTAGAAGGAAGGACTGTTTTAGTGGGGGCCAGAGATTAGCTAGAAGGAAGGACTGTTTTAGTGGGGCCAGAGATTAGATAGAAGGAAGGACTGTTTTAGTGGGGGCCAGAGTTTAGATAGAAGGAAGGACTGTTTTAGTGGGGGCCAGAGATTAGATAGAAGGAAGGACTGTTTTAGTGGGGACAGAGATTAGATAGAAGGAAGGACTGTTTTAGTGGGGCCAGAGATTAGATAGAAGGAAGGACTGTTTTAGTGGGGGCCAGAGATTAGATAGAAGGAAGGACTGTTTTAGTGGGGCCAGAGATTAGATAGAAGGAAGGACTGTTTAGTGGGGCCAGAGATTAGATAGAAGGAATGACTGTTTTAGTGGGGGCCAGAGATTAGATAGAAAGAAGGACTGTTTTAGTGGGGGCCAGAGATTAGATAGAAGGAAGGACTGTTTTAGTGGGGGCCAGAGATTAGATAGAAGGAAGGACTGTTTTAGTGGGGCCAGAGATTAGATAGAAGGAATGACTGTTTTAGTGGGGCAAGAGATTAGATAGAAGGAAGGACTGCTTTAGTGGGGGCCAGAGATTAGATAGAAGGAAGGACTGTTTTAGGGGGGGGGGGCCAGAGATTAGATAGAAGAAGGGACTGTTTTAGTGGGGCCAGAGATTAGATAGAAGGAAGGACTGTTTTAGTACGGGCCAGAGATTAGATAGAAGGAAGGACTGTTTTAGTGGGGCCAGAGATTAGATAGAAGGAAGGACTGTTTTAGTGGGGCCAGAGATTAGATAGAAGGAAGGACTGTTTTAGTGGGGCCAGAGTTTAGATAGAAGGAAGGACTGTTTTAGGGGGGGGGCCAGAGATTAGATAGAAGGAAGGACTGTTTTAGTGGAGCCAGAGATTAGATAGAAGGAAGGACTGTTTTAGTGGGGGCCAGAGATTAGATAGAAGGAAGGACTGTTTTAGTGGGGCCAGAGATTAGATAGAAGGAAGGACTGTTTTAGTACGGGCCAGAGATTAGATAGAAGGAAGGACTGTTTTAGTGGGGGCCAGAGATTAGATAGAAGGAAGGACTGTTTTAGTGGGGCCAGAGATTAGATAGAAGGAAGGACTGTTTTAGTGGGGGCCAGAGATTAGATAGAAGGAAGGACTGTTTTAGTGGGGCCAGAGATTAGATAGAAGGAAGGACTGTTTTAGTGGGGCCAGAGATTAGATAGAAGGAAGGACTGTTTTAGTGGGGGCCAGAGATTAGATAGAAGGAAGGACTGTTTTAGTGGGGGCCAGAGATTAGATAGAAGGAAGGACTGTTTTAGTGGGGGCCAGAGATTAGATAGAAGGAAGGACTGTTTTAGTGGGGGCCAGAGATTAGATAGAAGGAAGGACTGTTTTAGGGGGGGGGGGGGGCCAGAGATTAGATAGAAGGAAGGACTGTTTTAGTGGGGGCCAGAGATTAGATAGAAGGAAGGACTGTTTTAGTGGGGGCCAGAGATTAGATAGAAGGAAGGACTGTTTTAGTGGGGCCAGAGATTAGATAGAAGGAAGGACTGTTTTAGTGGGGGCCAGAGATTAGATAGAAGGAAGGACTGTTTTAGTGGGGCCAGAGATTAGATAGAAGGAAGGACTGTTTTAGTGGGGCCAGAGATTAGATAGAAGGAAGGACTGTTTTAGTGGGGCCAGAGATTAGATAGAAGGTAGGACTGTTTTAGTACGGGCCAGAGATTAGATAGAAGGAAGGACTGTTTTAGTGGGGCCAGAGATTAGATAGAAGGAAGGACTGTTTTAGTGGGGCCAGAGATTAGATAGAAGGAAGGACTGTTTTAGTGGGGCCAGAGTTTAGATAGAAGGAAGGACTGTTTTAGTGGGCACGGAGATTAGATAGAAGGAAGGACTGTTTTAGTGGAGCCAGAGATTAGATAGAAGGAAGGACTGTTTTAGTGGGTGCCAGAGATTAGATAGAAGGAAGGACTGTTTTAGTGGGGCCAGAGATTAGATAGAAGGAAGGACTGTTTTAGTACGGGCCAGAGATTAGATAGAAGGAAGGACTGTTTTAGTGGGGGCCAGAGATTAGATAGAAGGAAGGACTGTTTTAGTGGGGGCCAGAGATTAGATAGAAGGAAGGACTGTTTTAGTGGGGCCAGAGATTAGATAGAAGGAAGGACTGTTTTAGGGGGGGGCAGAGATTAGATAGAAGGAAGGACTGTTTTAGTGGGGGCCAGAGATTAGATAGAAGGAAGGACTGTTTTAGTGGGGGCCAGAGATTAGATAGAAGGAAGGACTGTTTTAGTGGGGGCCAGAGATTAGATAGAAGGAAGGACTGTTTTAGTGGGGGCCAGAGATTAGATAGAAGGAAGGACTGTTTTAGTGGGGGCCAGAGATTAGATAGAAGGAAGGACTGTTTTAGTGGGGCCAGAGATTAGATAGAAGGAAGGACTGTTTTAGTAGGGGCCAGAGATTAGATTAAAGGAAGGACTGTTTTAGTGGGGCCAGAGGTTAGATAGAAGGAAGGACTGTTTTAGTCGGGGCCAGAGGTTAGATAGAAGGAAGGACTGTTTTAGTGGGGGCCAGAGATTTAATAGAAGGAAGGACTGTTTTAGTGGGGGCCAGAGATTTAATAGAAGGAAGGACTGTTTTAGTGGGGGCCAGAGATTAGATAGAAGGAAGGACTGTTTTAGTACGGGCCAGGGATTAGATAGAAGGAAGGACTGTTTTAGTGGGGCCAGAGGTTAGATAGAAGGAAGGACTGTTTTAGTGGGGGCCAGAGGTTAGATGTTTTAGTGGGGGCCAGAGATTAGATAGAAGGAAAGACTGTTTTAGTGGGGGCCAGAGATTAGATAGAAGGAAAGACTGTTTTAGTGGGGCCAGAGATTAGATAGAAGGAAGGACTGTTTTAGTGGGGGCCAGAGATTAGATGGAAGGAAGGACTGTTTTAGTGAGGGCAGAGATTAGATAGAAGGAAGGACTGTTTTAGTGGGGGCCAGAGGTTAGATAGAAGGAAGGACTGTTTTAGTGGGGGCCAGAGATTAGATAGAAGGAAGGACTGTTTTAGTGGAGCCAGAGATTAGATAGAAGGAAGGACTGTTTTAGTACGGGCCAGAGATTAGATAGAAGGAAGGACTGTTTTAGTGGGGGCCAGAGATTAGATAGAAGGAAGGACTATTTTAGTGGGGCCAGAGATTAGATAGAAGGAAGGACTGTTTTAGTGGGGCCAGAGATTAGATAGAAGGAAAGACTGTTTTAGTACGGGCCAGAGATTAGATAGAAGGAAGGACTGTTTTAGTGGGGGCCAGAGATTAGATAGAAGGAAGGACTGTTTTAGTGGGGCCAGAGATTAGATAGAAGGAGTGACTGTTTTGCTGGAGCCAGAGTTTAGATAGAAGTAAGGACTGTTTTAGTGGAGACAGAGTTTAGATTGAAGGAAGGACTGTTTTAGTGGGGGCCAGAGATTAGATAGAAGGAAGGACTGTTTTAGTGGGGCCAGAGATTAGATAGAAGGAAGGACTGTTTTAGTGGGGCCAGAGATTAGATAGAAGGAAAGACTGTTTTAGTACGGGCCAGAGATTAGATAGAAGGAAGGACTGTTTTAGTGGGGGCCAGAGATTAGATAGAAGGAAGGACTGTTTTAGTGGGGCCAGAGATTAGATAGAAGGAGTGACTGTTTTGCTGGAGCCAGAGTTTAGATAGAAGTAAGGACTGTTTTAGTGGAGACAGAGTTTAGATTGAAGGAAGGACTGTTTTAGTGGGGGCCAGAGATTAGATAGAAGGAGTGACTGTTTTGCTGGAGCCAGAGTTAAGATAGAAGGAAGGACTGTTTTAGTGGGCACGGAGATTAGATAGAATTAAGGACTGTTTTAGTGGAGCCAGAGTTTAGATAGAAGGAAGGACTGTTTTAGTGGGGCCAGAGGTTAGATAGAAGATAGGACTGTTTTAGTGGGGCGAGAGATTAGATAGAAGGAAGGACTGTTTTAGTGGGGGCCAGAGATTAGATAAAAGGAAGGACTGTTTTAGTGGGGCCAGAGATTAGATAGAAGGAAGGACTGTTTTAGTGGGGCCAGAGATTAGATAGAAGGAAGGACTGTTTTAGGGGGGGGCCAGAGATTAGATAGAAGAAGGGACTGTTTTAGTGGGGCCAGAGATTAGATAGAAGGAAGGACTGTTTTAGTGGGGCCAGAGATTAGATAGAAGGAAGGACTGTTTTAGTGGGGCCAGAGATTAGATAGAAGGAAGGACTGTTTTAGTGGGGCCAGAGATTTAATAGAAGGAATGACTGTTTTAGTGGGGCCAGAGATTTAATAGAAGGAATGACTGTTTAGTGGGGCCAGAGATTAGATAGAAGGAGTATTACCTACATCGCACAGGAAATAGAAGATGCACTACAAGAAAAGAAACACACACTGACAGTGTGAGTCGACATGGAGAAGGCTTTTGATAGGGTATGGAGAGAAGGATTAAAGAACAAGCTTCTCTGACTTGGCATCCAAGGCCGTTTATTAAATTGGGTATCTCAATACCTACAAGACAGAACGGTCAGAGTACAAGTACATGGACAACTAAGTAAGACAGGACGGCCAGAGTACAAGTACATGGACAACTAAGTCAGAAAGCCAGAATCGAACAAGGTGTCCCACAAGGTGGAGTCCTATCCCCAACGCTCTTTTTAATTTTCATAAATGACATCGTAATGGACATTCCACCCAGACTACAGTCAGCAATGTACGCAGATGACCTGGCGATATGGGCACGTGAAGAATCTATGTCAGTGGCTAGCTCCAGAATGCAAGATGCCCTAGGAAAATTTGAAAAATGGACGAACACCTGGTTACTACCAATTAACAAAAAAAAAAAACTACATTCACAATTTTCAGCCTATCAAGAAACACACTCTCTGCAAAATTGAAGATAAAAGACCATACACTTCCTATTGACCAAAACCCAACATATCTTGACGTCACCATGAATCGCAGAATGACATGGATAAAGCAGATAGGCAAAGCAAACAAAAGAGCCAAAAGACAAACAGATATTAGGAAAAAATTGGCAGGAATGAACTGGAGAGCAGACAGCAATATCATGAAACGACTATACGTAGGAAGAGTAAGACCAGTCCTAGAGTATGGAGTCACAGCCTGGGCTACAGCTTAGCAAAATTAACAGAACACAAAACCAAGCTGCCCGTATCATCACTGGTGCTATGAAATCTACACCTATCATGACTCTAGAAACAGTAACAGGTTTAAAACCCTTAGAAGACAGACGGAAAACTAAAGTATTGCAACAAGCGGAGAAATATAAAAGGCTCCCTAGCCACCCCATGCACCAAAGAATAACTGGTTTCGGAAAAGGAAGACTAAAGAGGAGCAACTTCGCTGCAGTCTCCAAAGAACTGGCAACTAGTGACCCAGTACTGTCCCAAACAGTGCCAAAACCCATAAGCTCATCTGATATGACTCTTCATGGGAAACACAAAATACCAGAACTTAAGGAAGACATAATAGGAATCATGAAAAAGGCACCAATCAGACACAGAGAGAAAACAAATAGCAGAAAAACACATAAACGACAACTACCCACAGGACTCCTGGTCACACATATACACAGATGGCTCTGCTACAAATGCCACCAGAAATGGAGGAGAAGGTGTGTTCTTGATGCTGCATAACCTGGAAGAGATCACCAAGTCAATAGCTACTGGGAAATTCTCACCAAAAACAACTATAAAGCTGAAACTGAAGCCCTCAAAGATGCTGCAATACTGGCTAACCAACACAAAAATAACATGTACAAGAAATTAGTGATCTGATTGCGGTAGACAATAAGGATTTTTTCTATTGGGGGTGAAATAAAAATCCTGAGTCTCACACGTCGTGGTGACTGCTTGACCAAGCGGCCTTTATCCCTCTGGTTCTATCGTTGCCCCCGACATACACCAGCAATGGTACTATGTGTCGTAAAGATAGTTTTTTTTTTTAAAGATTTGAAAGTTTCACTTTTTTATGGGTAGTATAAAGATTGATGAAACGTTTAGTGGGAGTTTTCCTTTTATCTAGTTTGTTTGTAACCTCAAATTGTGTTTGATGTGAAACATTTGGTTATTCTAGCATTTGAAGCTGACATTGGATCTTTCTCCATTTTCTGAAATGTTCCCAGACTCTGAGTTTTTGGCTTCTAAAGAAGAGAAGTTTGGAGGAGTGCTCATCCTGAAGTCAAGTGAAACCGACTCCAGCAAGGAGGGTAAGCTCTACCTGCAATTGTCACTCTCTCTCTCTGTGTAGTATCAGCTTGTGACTCTCTCTGTGTAGTATCAGACTGTCACTCTCTCTCTGTGTAGTATCAGACTGTCACTCTCTCTCTGTGTAGTATCAGCTTGTGACTCTCTCTGTGTAGTATCAGACTGTCACTCTCTCTCTGTGTAGTATCAGCTTGTGACTCTCTCTGTGTAGTATCAGACTGTCACTCTCTCTCTGTGTAGTATCAGACTGTCACTCTCTCTCTGTGTAGTATCAGACTGTCACTCTCTCTCTGTGTAGTATCAGACTGTCACTCTCTCTCTGTGTAGTATCAGACTGTCACTCTCTCTCTGTGTAGTATCAGACTGTCACTCTCTCTCTGTGTGTGGTATCAGCTTGTCACTCTCTCTCTGTGTAGTATCAGCTTGTCACTCTCTCTCTGTGTAGTATCAGACTGTCACTCTCTCTCTGTGTAGTATCAGCTTGTCACTCTCTCTGTGTGTGGTATCAGCTTGTCACTCTCTCTGTGTGTAGTATCAGCTTGTCACTCTCTCTGTGTGTAGTATCAGCTTGTGACTCTCTCTGTGTAGTATCAGATTGTCACTCTCTCTGTGTGGTATCAGCTTGTCACTCTCTCTGTGTGTGGTATCAGCTTGTCACTCTCTCTGTGTGTAGTATCAGCTTGTCACTCTCTCTCTCTGTAGTATCAGCTTGTCACTCTCTCTGTGTAGTATCAGCTTGTCACTCTCTCTCTCTGTAGTATCAGCTTGTCACTCTCTCTGTGTGTAGTATCAGCTTGTGACTCTCTCTGTGTGTAGTATCAGCTTGTCACTCTCTCTCTGTGTGTGGTATCAGCTTGTCACTCTCTGTGTGTGGTATCAGCTTGTCACTCTCTCTGTGTGTAGTATCAGCTTGTGACTCTCTCTGTGTAGTATCAGCTTGCCACTCTCTCTCTCTGTGTGGTATCAGCTTGTCACTCTCTCTGTGTAGTATCAGCTTGTCACTCTCTCTGTGTAGTATCAGCTTGTCACTCTCTCTGTGTAGTATCAGCTTGTCACTCTCTCTGTGTAGTATCAGCTTGTCACTCTCTCTCTCTGTAGTATCAGCTTGTCACTCTCTCTGTGTAGTATCAGCTTGTCACTCTCTCTCTCTGTAGTATCAGCTTGTCACTCTCTCTGTGTAGTATCAGATTGTCACTCTCTCTCTCTCTGTAGTATCAGCTTGTCACTCCTCTGTGTGTGGTATCAGCTTGTCACTCTCTCTGTGTGTAGTATCAGCATGTCACTCTCTGTGTGTGGTATCAGCTTGTCACTCTCTCTCTGTGTGGTATCAGCTTGTCACTCTCTGTGTGTAGTATCAGCATGTCACTCTCTGTGTGTGGTATCAGCTTGTCACTCTCTCTCTGTGTGGTATCAGCTTGTCACTCTCTGTGTGTAGTATCAGCTTGTCACTCTCTCTGTGGTAGTATCAGCTTGTCACTCTCTCTGTGTAGTATCAGATTGTCACTCTCTCTCTGTGTAGTATCAGCTTGCCACTCTCTCTGTGTGTGGTATCAGCTTGTCACTCTCTCTGTGTGTAGTATCAGCTTGTGACTCTCTCTGTGTAGTATCAGCTTGTCACTCTCTCTCTGTGTAGTATCAGCTTGTGACTCTCTCTGTGTAGTATCAGCTTGTCACTCTCTCTGTGTGTGGTATCAGCTTGTCACTCTCTCTGTGTGTAGTATCAGCTTGTCACTCTCTCTGTGTGTAGTATCAGCATGTCACTCTCTGTGTGTGGTATCAGCTTGTCACTCTCTCTCTGTGTGGTATCAGCTTGTCACTCTCTCTGTGTGTAGTATCAGCTTGTCACTCTCTGTGTGTAGTATCAACTTGTCACTCTCTCTGTGTGTATTATCAGCTTGTCACTCTCTCTGTGTGTAGTATCAGCTTGTCACTCTCTCTGTGTGTAGTATCAGCTTGTCATTCTCTGTGTGTAGTATCAGCTTGTCACTCTCTCTGTGTAGTATCAGCTTGTCACTCTCTGTGTGTGTAGTATCAGCTTGTCACTCTCTCTGTGTAGTATCAGCTTGTCACTCTCTGTGTGTAGTATCAGCTTGTCACTCTCTGTGTGTAGTATCAGCTTGTCACTCTCTGTGTGTAGTATCTGCTTGTCACTCTCTGTGTGTAGTATCAGCTTGTCACTCTCTCTGTGTGGTATCAGCTTGTCACTCTCACCATGTGTGTATCAGCTTGTCACTCTCTGTGTATAGTATCAGCTTGTCACTCTCTCTCTCTCTGTGTGTGGTATCAGCTTCTCACACTCTCTCTGTGTGGTATCAACTTGTCACTCTCTCTCTGTGTGGTACCAACTTGTCTCTCTCTCTCTCTATCTATATGGTATCAACTTGCCACTCTCTCTCTCTCTGTGGTATCAACTTCTCACTCTCTCTCTCTCTGTGGTATCAATTTGTCACTCTCTCTCTCTGTGTGGTATCAACTTGTCACTCTCTCTCTCTCTCTCTCTCTGTGGTATCAACTTGTCACTCTCTTTCTGTGGTATCAACTTGTCACTCTCTCTCTGTGGTATCAACTTGTCACTCTCTTTCTGTGGTATCAACTTGTCACTCTCTCTCTCTGTGGTATCAACTTGTCTCTCTCTCTCTCTCTATGGTATCAACTTATCACTCTCTCTCTCTCTCTCTGTGGTATCAACTTGTCACTCTCTTTCTGTGGTATCAACTTGTCACTCTCTCTCTGTGGTATCAATTTGTTACTCTCTCTCTGTGGTATCAACTTGTCTCTCTCTCTGTGTAGTATCAGACTGTCACTCTCTCTGTGTGTGGTATCAGCTTGTCACTCTCTCTGTGTGTAGTATCAGCTTGTCACTCTCTCTGTGTGTAGTATCAGCATGTCACTCTCTGTGTGTGGTATCAGCTTGTCACTCTCTCTCTGTGTGGTATCAGCTTGTCACTCTCTCTGTGTGTAGTATCAGCTTGTCACTCTCTGTGTGTAGTATCAACTTGTCACTCTCTCTGTGTGTATTATCAGCTTGTCACTCTCTCTGTGTGTAGTATCAGCTTGTCACTCTCTCTGTGTGTAGTATCAGCTTGTCATTCTCTGTGTGTAGTATCAGCTTGTCACTCTCTCTGTGTAGTATCAGCTTGTCACTCTCTGTGTGTGTAGTATCAGCTTGTCACTCTCTCTGTGTAGTATCAGCTTGTCACTCTCTGTGTGTAGTATCAGCTTGTCACTCTCTGTGTGTAGTATCAGCTTGTCACTCTCTGTGTGTAGTATCAGCTTGTCACTCTCTGTGTGTAGTATCAGCTTGTCACTCTCTCTGTGTGGTATCAGCTTGTCACTCTCACCGTGTGGTATCAGCTTGTCACTCTCTGTATATAGTATCAGCTTGTCACTCTCTCTCTCTCTGTGTGTGGTATCAGCTTCTCACACTCTCTCTGTGTGGTATCAACTTGTCACTCTCTCTCTGTGTGGTACCAACTTGTCTCTCTCTCTCTCTATGGTATCAACTTGCCACTCTCTCTCTCTGTGGTATCAACTTCTCTCTCTCTCTCTGTGGTATCAATTTGTCACTCTCTCTCTCTGTGTGCTATCAACTTGTCACTCTCTCTCTCTCTCTCTGTGGTATCAACTTGTCACTCTCTTTCTGTGGTATCAACTTGTCACTCTCTCTCTGTGGTATCAACTTGTCACTCTCTTTCTGTGGTATCAACTTGTCACTCTCTCTCTGTGGTATCAACTTGTCTCTCTCTCTCTCTCTATGGTATCAACTTGTCACTCTCTCTCTCTCTCTGTGGTATCAACTTGTCACTCTCTTTCTGTGGTATCAACTTGTCACTCTCTCTCTGTGGTATCAATTTGTTACTCTCTCTCTGTGGTATCAACTTGTCACTCTCTCTGTGTGGTATCAACTTGTCACTCTCTCTCTCTGTGTGGTATCAATTTGTCACTCTCTCTCTGTTGTATCAACTTGTCACTATCTCTCTGTGTGTGGTATCAACTTGTCACTCTCTCTCTGTGTGTGGTATCAGCTTGTCACTCTCTCTGTGTGGTATCAGCTTGTCACTCTCTCTCTGTGGTATCAGCTTCTCACACTCTCTCTGTGTGGCATCAACTTGTCACTCTCTCTGTGTGGCATCAACTTGTCTCTCTCTCTCTCTCTCTATGGTATCAACTTGCCACTCTCTTTCTCTCTGGTATCAACTTCTCACTCTCTCTCTCTCTCTGTGGTATCAATTTGTCACTCTCTCTCTCTGTGTGGTATCAACTTGTCACTCTCTCTCTCTGTGGTATCAACTTGTCACTCTCTTTCTGTGGTATCAACTTGTCACTCTCTCTCTGTGGTATCAATTTGTTACTCTCTCTCTGTGGTATCAACTTGTCACTCTCTCTCTCTGTGGTATCAACTTGTCACTCTCTCTCTGTGTGTGGTATCAATTTGTCACTCTCTCTCTGTGGTATCAACTTGTCACTCTCTCTCTCTCTCTCTATGGTATCAGCTTCTCACACTCTCTCTGTGTGGTATCAACTTGTCACTCTCTCTCTCTGTGGTATCAACTTGTCACTATCTCTCTGTGTGTGGTATCAACTTGTCACTCTCTCTCTGTGTGGTACCAACTTGTCACTCTCTCTCTCTGTGGTATCAACTTGTCACTCTCTCTCTCTGTGGTATCAACTTGTCACTATCTCTCTGTGTGTGGTATCAACTTGTCACTCTCTCTCTGTGTGGTACCAACTTGTCACTCTCTCTCTCTGTGGTATCAACTTGTCACTCTCTCTCTGTGGTATCAACTTGTCACTCTCTCTCTCTGTGGTATCAACTTGTCACTCTCTCTCTGTGTGGTATCAACTTGTCAGTCTCTCTCTGTGTGGTATCAACTTGTCACTCTCTCTCTCTGTGGTATCAACTTGTCACTCTCTCTCTGTGTGGTATCAACTTGTCAGTCTCTCTCTGTGTGGTATCAACTTGTCACTCTCTCTCTCTGGTATCAACTTGTCACTCTATCTCTGTGTGGTATCAACTTGTCACTCTCTCTCTGTGGTATCAACTTGTCACTCTCTCTGTGTGGTATCAACTTGTCACTCTCTCTCTGTGTGTGGTATCAACTTGTCACTCTCTCTGTGTGGTATCAACTTGTCACTCTCTCTATCTCTGTGGTATTAACTTGTCACTCACTATGTGTGGTATCAACTTGTCACTCTCTCTCTGTGTGGTATCAACTTGTCACTCCCTCTGTGTGGTATCAACTTGTCACTCTCTCTCTGTGGTATCAACTTGTCACTCTCTTTCTGTGGTATCAACTTGTCACTCTCTCTCTGTGGTATCAACTTGTCACTCTCTTTCTGTGGTATCAACTTGTCTGTGGTATCAACTTGTCTCTCTCTTTCTGTGGTATCAACTTGTCACTCTCTCTCTTGTGGTATCAACTTGTCACTCTCTCTCTGTGGGTATCAACTTGTCTCTCTCTCTGTGTGGTATCACTTGTCACTCTCTCTCTCTGTGGTATCAACTTGTCACTCTCTCTGTGTGGTATCAACTTGTCACTCTCTCTCTGTGTAGTATCAGCATGTCACTCTCTGTGTGGTATCAACTTGTCACTCTCTCTCTGTGTGGTATCACTTGTCACTCTCTCTCTGTGTGGTATCAACTTGTCACTCTCTCTGTGTGGTATCAACTTGTCACTCTCTCTGTGTGTATTATCAGCTTGTCACTCTCTCTGTGTGTAGTATCAGCTTGTCACTCTCTCTGTGTGTGGTATCAGCTTGTCACTCTCTGTGTGTGGTATCAGCTTGTCACTCTCTCTGTGTGGTATCAGCTTGTCACTCTCTCTGTGTGTGGTATCAGCTTGTCACTCTCTCTGTGTGTAGTATCAGCTTGTCACTCTCTCTGTGTGGTATCAGCTTGTCACTCTCTGTGTGTGGTATCAGCTTGTCACTCTCTGTGTGTAGTATCAGCTTGTCACTCTCTGTGTGTAGTATCAGCTTGTCACTCTCTCTGTGTGGTATCAGCTTGTCACTCTCTCTGTGTGGTATCAGCTTGTCACTCTCTCTCTGTGTATCAGCTTGTCACACTCTCTCTGTGTGGTATCAACTTGTCACTCTCTCTGTGTGGTATCAACTTGTCTCTCTCTCTCTCTCTCTGTGGTATCAACTTGTCACTCTCTTCTCTGTGGTATCAACTTGTCACTCTCTCTCTCTCTGTGTGTATCAACTTGTCACTCTCTCTCTCTGTGTGGTATCAACTTGTCACTCTCTCTCTCTCTGTGGTATCAACTTGTCACTCTCTTTCTGTGGTATCAACTTGTCACTCTCTCTCTGTGGTATCAACTTGTCACTCTCTCTCTGTGGTATCAACTTGTCACTCTCTCTCTGTGGTATCAACTTGTCACTCTCTCTTGTGTGTGGTATCAACTTGTCACTCTCTCTCTGTGGTATCAACTTGTCACTCTCTCTCTCTCTCTCTGGTATCAGCTTCTCACACTCTCTCTGTGTGGTATCAACTTGTCACTCTCTCTCTCTGTGGTATCAACTTGTCACTCTCTCTGTGTGTGGTATCAACTTGTCACTCTCTCTGTGTGGTATCAACTTGTCACTCTCTCTCTCTGTGGTATCAACTTGTCACTCTCTCTCTCTGTGGTATCAACTTGTCACTATCTCTCTGTGTGTGGTATCAACTTGTCACTCTCTCTCTGTGTGGTATCAACTTGTCACTCTCTCTCTCTCTCTGTGTATCAACTTGTCACTCTCTCTCTGTGGTATCAACTTGTCACTCTCTCTCTCTCTGTGGTATCAACTTGTCACTCTCTCTCTGTGTGGTATCAACTTGTCACTCTCTCTCTGTGTGGTATCAACTTGTCACTCTCTCTCTTGTGTGGTATCAACTTGTCACTCTCTCTCTGTGTGGTATCAACTTGTCACTCTCTCTCTGTGTGGTATCAACTTGTCACTCTCTCTCTCTGGTATCAACTTGTCACTCTCTCTCTGTGTGGTATCAACTTGTCACTCTCTCTCTGTGTGGTATCAACTTGTCACTCTCTCTGTGTGGTATCAACTTGTCACTCTCTCTCTGTGTGTGGTATCAACTTGTCACTCTCTCTGTGTGGTATCAACTTGTCACTCTCTCTCTCTGTGGTATCAACTTGTCACTCTCTCTGTGTGGTATCAACTTGTCACTCTCTCTCTGTGTGGTATCAACTTGTCACTCTCTCTGTGTGGTATCAACTTGTCACTCTCTCTCTCTCTCTGTGGTATCAACTTGTCACTCTCTCTCTGTGGTATCAACTTGTCACTCTCTCTCTGTGGTATCAACTTGTCACTCTCTCTCTGTGGTATCAACTGTCACTCTCTCTCTGTGGTATCAACTTGTCTCTCTCTCTCTCTCTCTGTGGTATCAACTTGTCACTCTCTCTCTCTCTGTGGTATCAACTTGTCACTCTCTCTCTGTGGTATCAACTTGTCACTCTCTCTCTCTGTGGTATCAATTGTTCACTCTCTCTCTGTGGTATCAACTTGTCTCTCTCTCTGTGTATTAACTTGTCACTCTCTCTGTGTGTGGTATCAACTTGTCACTCTCTCTGTGTGTGGTATCAACTTGTCACTCTCTCTCTGTGTGGTATCAACTGTCACTCTCTTCTGTGGTATCAACTTGTCACTCTCTCTCTGTGTGGATCAACTTGTCACTCTCTCTGTCTGTGGTATCAACTTGTCACTCTCTCTCTGTGTGGTATCAACTTGTCACTCTCTCTGTGTGTATCAACTTGTCACTCTCTCTGTGTGGTATCAACTTGTCACTCTCTCTCTGTGTGGTATCAACTTGTCATACTCTCTCTGTGTGGTATCAACTTGTCACTCTCTCTGTGTGGTATCAACTTGTCACTCTCTCTCTGTGTGGTATCAGCTTGTCACTCTCTCTGTGTGTGGTATCAACTTGTCACTCTCTCTGTGTGGTATCAACTTGTCACTCTCTGTGTGTGGTATCAACTTGTCACTCTCTCTGTGTGGTATCAACTTGTCACTCTCTCTCTGTGTGGTATCAGCTTGTCACTCTCTCTGTGTGGTATCAGCTTGTCACTCTCTCTGTGTGGTATCAACTTGTCACTCTCTCCTGTGGTATCAACTTGTCACTCTCTCTGTGTGGTATCAGCTTGTCACTCTCTCTCTCTGTGTGGTATCAACTTGTCACTCTCTCTCTCTGTGTGGTATCAACTTGTCACTCTCTCTCTGTGTGGTCAACTGTCTCTCTCTCTCTCTCTGTGGTATCAACTTGTCACTCTCTCTCTCTGTGTGGTATCAACTTGTCACTCTCTCTCTGTGGTATCAACTTGTCACTCTCTCTCTCTGTGTGGTATCAACTTGTCACTCTCTCTCTCTCTGTGTATCAACTTGTCACTCTCTCTCTGTGGTATCAACTTGTCACTCTCTCTCTGTGGTATCAACTTGTCACTCTCTTTCTGTGGTATCAACTTGTCACTCTCTCTCTGTGGTATCAACTTGTCTCTCCTCTCTTCTGTGGTATCAACTTGTCACTCTCTCTCTCTCTGTGGTATCAACTTGTCACTCTCTTTCTGTGGTATCAACTTGTCACTCTCTCTCTGTGGTATCAACTTGTTACTCTCTCTCTGTGGTATCAACTTGTCACTCTCTCTGTGTGGTATCAACTTGTCACTCTCTCTCTCTGTGTGGTATCAATTTGTCACTCTCTCTCTGTTGTATCAACTTGTCACTATCTCTCTGTGTGTGGTATCAACTTGTCACTCTCTCTCTGTGTGTGGTATCAACTTGTCACTCTCTCTGTGTGGTATCAGCTTGTCACTCTCTCTCTGTGGTATCAGCTTCTCACTCTCTCTGTGTGGTATCAACTTGTCACTCTCTCTGTGTGGTATCAACTTGTCTCTCTCTCTCTCTCTATGGTATCAACTTGCCACTCTCTTTCTCTCTGGTATCAACTTCTCACTCTCTCTCTCTCTCTTGGTATCAATTTGTCACTCTCTCTCTCTGTGTGGTATCAACTTGTCACTCTCTCTCTCTGTGGTATCAACTTGTCACTCTCTTTCTGTGGTATCAACTTGTCACTCTCTCTCTGTGGTATCAACTTGTTACTCTCTCTCTGTGGTATCAACTTGTCACTCTCTCTCTCTGTGGTATCAACTTGTCACTCTCTCTCTCTGTGTGTGGTATCAATTGTCACTCTCTCTCTGTGGTATCAACTTGTCACTCTCTCTCTGTGGTATCAACTTGTCTCTCTCTCTCTCTCTCTATGGTATCAACTTGCCACTCTCTTTCTCTGTGGTATCAACTTCTCACTCTCTCTCTCTGTGGTATCAATTTGTCACTCTCTCTCTCTGTGTGGTATCAACTTGTCACTCTCTCTCTCTCTGTGGTATCAACTTGTCACTCTCTTCTGTGGTATCAACTTGTCACTCTCTCTCTGTGGTATCAATTTGTTACTCTCTCTCTGTGGTATCAACTTGTCACTCTCTCTCTCTGTGGTATCAACTTGTCACTCTCTCTCTGTGTGTGTATCAACTTGTCACTCTCTCTCTGTGGTATCAACTTGTCACTCTCTCTCTCTCTCTCTCTTGGTATCAGCTTCTCACACTCTCTCTGTGTGGTATCAACTTGTCACTCTCTCTCTGTGGTATCAACTTGTCACTATCTCTCTGTGTGTGGTATCAACTTGTCACTCTCTCTGTGTGGTATCAACTTGTCACTCTCTCTCTCTGTGGTATCAACTTGTCACTCTCTCTCTCTGTGGTATCAACTTGTCACTATCTCTCTGTGTGTGGTATCAACTTGTCACTCTCTCTCTGTGTGGTATCAACTTGTCACTCTCTCTCTCTGTGGTATCAACTTGTCACTCTCTCTCTGTGGTATCAACTTGTCACTCTCTCTCTCTCTGTGGTATCAACTTGTCACTCTCTCTCTGTGTGGTATCAACTTGTCACTCTCTCTCTCTGTGGTATCAACTTGTCACTCTATCTCTGTGTGGTATCAACTTGTCACTCTCTCTGTGTGGTATCAACTTGTCACTCTCTCTCTGTGTGGTATCAACTTGTCACTCTCTCTGTGTGGTATCAACTTGTCACTCTCTCTATCTCTGTGGTATTAACTTGTCACTCTCTCTGTGTGGTATCAACTTGTCACTCTCTCTCTGTGTGGTATCAACTTGTCACTCCCTCTGTGTGGTATCAACTTGTCACTCTCTCTCTCTCTCTCTCTGTGGTATCAACGTGTCACTCTCTCTATCTGTGGTATTAACTTGTCACTCTCTATGTGTGGTATCAACTTGTCACTCTCTCTCTGTGTGGTATCAACTTGTCACTCTCTCTGTGTGGTATCAATTTGTCACTCACTCTCTCTGAGTGGTATCAACTTGTCACTCTCTCTCTGTGGTATCAACTTGTCACTCTTTCTCTCTGTGGTATCAACTTGTCACTCTCTCTCTCTGTGGTATCAACTTGTCACTCTCTCTCTGTGGTATCAACTTGTCACTCTCTCTCTCTCTTGTGTGGTATCAACTTGTCACTCTCTCTCTCTGTGGTATCAACTTGTCACTCTCTTCTGTGGTATCAACTTGTCACTCTCTCTCTCTGTGTATCAACTTGTCAATCTCTCTCTCTGTGTGGTATCAACTTGTCACTCTCTCTCTCTGTGGTATCAACTTGTCACTCTCTCTGTGGTATCAACTTGTCACTCTCTCTCTGTGGTATCAACTTGTCAATCTCTCTCTGTGGTATCAACTTGTCAATCTCTCTCTGTGGTATCAACTTGTCACTCTCTCTCTCTGTGGTATCAACTTGTCAATCTCTCTGTGTGTGTGGTATAACTTGTCAATCTCTCTCTCTGTGGTATCAACTTGTCACTCTCTCTCTCTCTGTGGTATCAACTTGTCAATCTCTCTCTGTGGTATCAACTTGTCACTCTCTCTCTCTGTGGTATCAACTTGTCAATCTCTCTCTCTGTGTGTGGTATCAACTTGTCACTCTCTCTCTCTCTGTGGTATCAACTTGTCAATCTCTCTCTCTGTGGTATCAACTTGTCAATCTCTCTCTGTGGTATCAACTTGTCACTCTCTCTCTGTGTGTGGTATCAATTTGTCACTCTCTCTCTGTGGTATCAACTTGTCACTATCTCTCTGTGTGTGGTATCAACTTGTCACTCTCTCTCTGTGTGTGGTATCAGCTTGTCACTCTCTCTCTGTGGTATCAGCTTGTCACTCTCTCTCTGTGTGTGGTATCAGCTTGTCACTCTCTCTGTGTGGTATCAGCTTGTCACTCTCTCTCTGTGGTATCAGCTTGTCACTCTCTCTCTCTGTGTGGTATCAGCTTGTCACTCTCTCTCTCTGTGGTATCAACTTGTCACTATCTCTCTGTGTGTGGTATCAACTTGTCACTCTCTCTCTGTGTGTGGTATCAGCTTGTCACTCTCTCTCTGTGGTATCAGCTTGTCACTCTCTCTCTGTGGTATCAGCTTGTCACACTCTCTCTGTGTGCATCAACTTGTCACTCTCTCTGTGTGGCATCAACTTGTCTCTCTCTCTCTCTCTGTGGTATCAGCTTGTCACACTCTCTCTGTGTGGCATCAACTTGTCACTCTCTCTGTGTGGCATCACTTGTCTCTCTCTCTCTCTCTCTCTCTGTGGTATCAATTTGTCACTCTCTCTCTCTGTGGTATCAACTTGTCACTCTCTCTCTCTCTGTGGTATCAACTTGTCACTCTCTTTCTGTGGTATCAACTTGTCACTCTCTCTCTGTGGTATCAATTTGTTACTCTCTCTCTGTGTGTATCAACTTGTCACTCTCTCTCTCTGTGGTATCAACTTGTCACTCTCTCTCTGTGTGTGTATCAATTTGTCACTCTCTCTCTGTGGTATCAACTTGTCACTCTCTCTCTGTGGTATCAACTTGTCACTCTCTCTCTCTCTCTCTGTGGTATCAGCTTCTCACACTCTCTCTGTGTGGTATCAACTTGTCACTCTCTCTCTCTGTGGTATCAACTTGTCACTATCTCTCTGTGTGTGGTATCAACTTGTCACTCTCTCTCTCTGTGTGGTACCAACTTGTCACTCTCTCTCTGTGGTATCAACTTGTCACTCTCTCTCTCTGTGGTATCAACTTGTCACTATCTCTCTGTGTGTGGTATCAACTTGTCACTCTCTCTCTGTGTGGTACCACTTGTCACTCTCTCTCTCTCTGTGGTATCAACTTGTCACTCTCTCTCTCTGTGGTATCAACTTGTCACTCTCTCTCTCTGTGGTATCAACTTGTCACTCTCTCTGTGGTATCAACTTGTCACTCTCTCTCTGTGTGGTATCAACTTGTCAGTCTCTCTGTGGTATCAACTTGTCACTCTCTCTCTGTGGTATCAACTTGTCACTCTCTCTGTGTGGTATCAACTTGTCAGTCTCTCTGTGGTATCAACTTGTCACTCTCTCTCTCTGTGTGGTATCAACTTGTCACTCTCTTTCTGTGGTATCAACTTGTCACTCTCTCTCTCTGTGGTATCAACTTGTCACTCTCTCTCTGTGGTATCAACTTGTCACTCTCTCTCTGTGTGGTATCAACTTGTCAGTCTCTCTCTGTGGTATCAACTTGTCACTCTCTCTCTCTGGTATCAACTTGTCACTCTATCTCTGTGTGGTATCAACTTGTCACTCTCTCTGTGTGGTATCAACTTGTCACTCTCTCTGTGTGGTATCAACTTGTCACTCTCTCTCTGTGTGTGGTATCAACTTGTCACTCTCTCTCTCTGTGTGGTATCAACTTGTCACTCTCTCTCTGTTGTATCAACTTGTCACTCTCTCTGTGTGGTATCAACTTGTCACTCTCTCTCTCTCTCTCTGTGGTATCAACTTGTCACTCTCTCTGTGTGGTATCAATTTGTCACTCACTCTCTCTGAGTGGTATCAACTTGTCACTCTCTCTCTGTGGTATCAACTTGTCACTCTTCTCTCTGTGGTATCAACTTGTCACTCTCTCTCTCTCTCTCTCTCTCTGTGGTATCAACTTGTCACTCTCTCTCTCTGTGGTATCAACTTGTCTCTCTCTCTCTCTGTGTGGTGGTATCAACTTGTCACTCTCTCTCTGTGGTATCAACTTGTCACTCTCTCTCTGTGGTATCAACTTGTCTCTCTCTCTCTCTCTCTGTGGTATCAACTTGTCACTCTCTTTCTCTGTGGTATCAACTTGTCACTCTCTCTCTCTCTGTGGTATCAACTTGTCACTCTCTCTCTCGTGTGGTATCAACTTGTCACTCTCTCTCTCTCTGTGGTATCAACTTGTCACTCTCTTTCTGTGGTATCAACTTGTCACTCTCTCTCTGTGGTATCAATTTGTCACTCTCTCTCTGTGGTATCAACTTGTCACTCTCTCTCTCTGTGGTATCAACTTGTCACTCTCTCTCTGTGTGGTATCAACTTGTCACTCTCTCTCTGTGGTATCAACTTGTCACTCTCTCTCTCTCTCTATGGTATCAACTTGTCACACTCTCTCTGTGTGGTATCAACTTGTCACTCTCTCTCTCTGTGGTATCAACTTGTCACTCTCTCTCTGTGTGTGGTATCAACTTGTCACTCTCTCTCTGTGTGGTATCAACTTGTCACTCTCTCTCTCTGTGGTATCAACTTGTCACTCTCTCTCTGTGGTATCAACTTGTCACTCTCTCTCGTGTGGTATCAACTTGTCACTCTCTCTCTGTGTGGTATCAACTTGTCACTCTCTCTCTGTGGTATCAACTTGTCACTCTCTCTCTGTGGTATCAACTTGTCACTCTCTCTCTCTCTGTGGTATCAACTTGTCACTCTCTCTCTCTGTGTGGTATCAACTTGTCACTCTCTCTCTCTGTGGTATCAACTTGTCACTCTCTCTCTGTGTGGTATCAACTTGTCACTCTCTCTGTGTGGTATCAACTTGTCACTCTCTCTCTCTGTGTGGTATCAACTTGTCACTCTCTCTGTGTGGTATCAACTTGTCACTCTCTCTCTCTGTGGTATCAACTTGTCACTCTCTCTGTGTGGTATCAACTTGTCACTCTCTCTCTGTGTGGTATCAACTTGTCACTCTCTCTGTGTGGTATCAACTTGTCACTCTCTCTCTCTCTCTCTCTCTGTGGTATCAACTTGTCACTCTCTCTTCTCTGTGGTATCAACTTGTCACTCTCTCTGTGTGGTATCAACTTGTCACTCTCTCTCTGTGTGGTATCAACTTGTCACTCTCTCTGTGTGGTATCAACTTGTCACTCTCTCTCTCTGTGGTATCAACTTGTCACTCTCTCTCTGTGTGGTATCAACTTGTCACTCTTTCTCTCTGTGGTATCAACTTGTCACTCTCTCTCTGTGGTATCAACTTGTCACTCTCTCTCTGTGGTATCAACTTGTCACTCTCTCTCTCTCTCGTGTGGTATCAACTTGTCACTCTCTCTCTCTGTGGTATCAACTTGTCACTCTCTTCTGTGGTATCAACTTGTCACTCTCTCTCTGTGGTATCAACTTGTCATCTCTCTCTCTCTCTGTGGTATCAACTTGTCACTCTCTCTCTCTGTGGTATCAACTTGTCACTCTCTCTGTGGTATCAACTTGTCACTCTCTCTCTGTGGTATCAACTTGTCACTCTCTCTCTGTGGTATCACTTGTCACTCTCTCTCTGTGGTATCAACTTGTCACTCTCTCTCTCTGTGGTATCAACTTGTCATCTCTCTCTGTGTGTGGTATCAACTTGTCACTCTCTCTCTCTGTGGTATCAACTTGTCACTCTCTCTCTCTGTGGTATCAACTTGTCACTCTCTCTCTGTGGTATCAACTTGTCACTCTCTCTGTGTGTGGTATCAACTTGTCACTTCTCTGTGTGTAGTATCAACTTGTCACTCTCTCTGTGTAGTATCAACTTGTCACTCTCTCTGTGTGTAGTATCAGCTTGTCACTCTCTCTGTGTGTAGTATCAGCTTGTCACTCTCTCTGTGTGGTATCAGCTTGTCACTCTCTGTGTGTAGTATCAGCTTGTCACTCTCTGTGTGTAGTATCAGCTTGTCACTCTCTGTGTGTAGTATCAGCTTGTCACTCTCTCTGTGTAGTATCAAGCTTGTCACTCTCTCTGTGTGGTATCAGCTTGTCACTCTCTCTCGTGTGGTATCAGCTTGTCACTCTCTGTGTGTAGTATCAGCTTGTCACTCTCTCTCTCTGTGTGTGGTATCAGCTTCTCACACTCTCTCTGTGTGGTATCAACTTGTCACTCTCTCTCTGTGTGTATCAACTTGTCTCTCTCTCTCTCTCTGTGGTATCAACTTGTCACTCTCTCTCTCTCTGTGGTATCAACTTCTCTCTCTCTCTCTGTGGTATCAACTTGTCACTCTCTCTCTCTGTGTGGTATCAACTTGTCACTCTCTCTCTCTGTGGTATCAACTTGTCACTCTCTTTCTGTGGTATCAACTTGTCACTCTCTCTCTGTGGTATCAACTTGTCACTCTCTTCTCTGTGGTATCAACTTGTCACTCTCTCTCTCTGTGGTATCAACTTGTCTCTCTCTCTCTCTGTGGTATCAACTTGTCACTCTCTCTCTCTCTGTGGTATCAACTTGTCACTCTCTTTCTGTGGTATCAACTTGTCACTCTCTCTCTGTGGTATCAATTTGTCACTCTCTCTCTGTGGTATCAACTTGTCACTCTCTCTGTGTGGTATCAACTTGTCACTCTCTCTCTCTGTGTGGTATCAATTTGTCACTCTCTCTCTGTGGTATCAACTTGTCACTCTCTCTCTGTGTGTGGTATCAACTTGTCACTCTCTCTCTGTGTGTGGTATCAACTTGTCACTCTCTCTGTGTGGTATCAACTTGTCACTCTCTCTCTGTGGTATCAACTTGTCACACTCTCTCTGTGTGGTATCAACTTGTCACTCACTCTCTCTGTGGTATCAACTTGTCTCTCTCTCTCTCTCTCTGTGGTATCAACTTGTCACTCTCTTCTCTGTGGTATCAACTTGTCACTCTCTCTCTCTCTCTGTGGTATCAACTTGTCACTCTCTCTCTCTGTGTGGTATCAACTTGTCACTCTCTCTCTCTCTGTGGTATCAACTTGTCACTCTCTTCTGTGGTATCAACTTGTCACTCTCTCTCTGTGGTATCAACTTGTCACTCTCTCTCTGTGGTATCAACTTGTCACTCTCTCTCTCTGTGGTATCAACTTGTCACTCTCTCTCTGTGTGTGTGGTATCAACTTGTCACTCTCTCTCTGTGGTATCAACTTGTCACTCTCTCTCTGTGGTATCAACTTGTCTCTCTCTCTCTCTCTGTGGTATCAACTTGTCACTCTCTTTCTCTGTGGTATCAACTTGTCACTCTCTCTCTCTCTGTGGTATCAACTTGTCACTCTCTCTCTCTGTGTGGTATCAACTTGTCACTCTCTCTCTCTCTGTGGTATCAACTTGTCACTCTCTTTCTGTGGTATCAACTTGTCACTCTCTCTCTGTGGTATCAACTTGTTACTCTCTCTCTGTGGTATCAACTTGTCACTCTCTCTCTCTGTGGTATCAACTTGTCACTCTCTCTCTGTGTGTGGTATCAACTTGTCACTCTCTCTCTGTGGTATCAACTTGTCACTCTCTCTCTCTCTCTGTGGTATCAACTTGTCACTCTCTCTCTGTGTGGTATCAACTTGTCACTCTCTCTCTCTGTGGTATCAACTTGTCACTCTCTCTCTGTGTGTGGTATCAACTTGTCACTCTCTCTCTGTGTGGTATCAACTTGTCACTCTCTCTCTCTGTGGTATCAACTTGTCACTCTCTCTCTCTGTGGTATCAACTTGTCACTATCTCTCTGTGTGTGGTATCAACTTGTCACTCTCTCTCTGTGTGGTATCAACTTGTCACTCTCTCTCTCTGTGGTATCAACTTGTCACTCTCTCTCTGTGGTATCAACTTGTCACTCTCTCTCTCTCTGTGGTATCAACTTGTCACTCTCTCTCTGTGTGGTATCAACTTGTCACTCTCTCTCTCTGGGTATCAACTTGTCACTCTCTCTCTGTGTGGTATCAACTTGTCACTCTCTCTGTGTGGTATCAACTTGTCACTCTCTCTCTCGTGTGGTATCAACTTGTCACTCTCTCTGTGTGGTATCAACTTGTCACTCTCTCTCTCTGTGGTATCAACTTGTCACTCTCTCTGTGTGGTATCAACTTGTCACTCTCTCTCTGTGTGGTATCAACTTGTCACTCTCTCTGTGTGGTATCAACTTGTCACTCTCTCTCTCTCTCTCTCTCTCTCTGTGGTATCAACTTGTCACTCTCTCTATCTCTGTGGTATCAACTTGTCACTCTCTCTGTGTGGTATCAACTTGTCACTCTCTCTCTGTGTGGTATCAACTTGTCACTCTCTCTGTGTGGTATCAACTTGTCACTCACTCTCTCTGAGTGGTATCAACTTGTCACTCTCTCTCTGTGGTATCAACTTGTCACTCTCTCTCTCTGTGGTATCAACTTGTCACTCTCTCTCTCTGTGGTATCAACTTGTCACTCTCTCTCTGTGGTATCAACTTGTCACTCTCTCTCTCTCTCTGTGTGGTATCAACTTGTCACTCTCTCTCTCTGTGGTATCAACTTGTCACTCTCTTTCTGTGGTATCAACTTGTCACTCTCTCTCTCTGTGGTATCAACTTGTCATCTCTCTCTCTCTGTGGTGTGGTATCAACTGTCACTCTCTCTGTGGTATCAACTTGTCACTCTCTCTCTGTGGTATCAACTTGTCACTCTCTCTCTGTGGTATCAACTTGTCAATCTCTCTCTGTGGTATCAACTTGTCACTCTCTCTCTCTGTGGTATCAACTTGTCACTCTCTCTCTGTGTGGTATCAACTTGTCACTCTCTCTCTCTGTGGTATCAACTTGTCACTCTCTCTCTCTCTGTGGTATCAACTTGTCACTCTCTCTCTCTCTGTGGTATCAACTTGTCACTCTCTCTCTGTGGTATCAACTTGTCACTCTCTCTCTCTGTGGTATCAACTTGTCAATCTCTCTCTCTGTGTGTGGTATCAACTTGTCACTCTCTCTCTCTGTGGTATCAACTTGTCACTCTCTCTCTCTGTGGTATCAACTTGTCAATCTCTCTCTGTGGTATCAACTTGTCACTCTCTCTCTCTGTGTGGTATCAACTTGTCACTCTCTCTCTCTGTGGTATCAACTTGTCACTCTCTCTCTGTGTGGTATCAACTTGTCACTCTCTCTCTGTGTGGTATCAACTTGTCACTCTCTCTCTGTGGTATCAACTTGTCACTCTCTCTCTGTGTGTGGTATCAACTTGTCACTCTCTCTCTGTGGTATCACTTGTCACTCTCTCTCTGTGGTATCAACTTGTCACTCTCTCTCTCTGTGTGGTATCAACTTGTCACTCTCTCTCTCTGTGGTATCAACTTGTCACTATCTCTCTGTGTGTGGTATCAACTTGTCACTCTCTCTCTGTGTGTGGTATCAACTTGTCACTCTCTCTCTGTGGTATCAACTTGTCACTCTCTCTCTGTGGTATCAACTTGTCACACTCTCTCTGTGTGGTATCAACTTGTCACTCTCTCTGTGTGGTATCAACTTGTCTCTCTCTCTCTCTCTCTGTGGTATCAACTTGTCACACTCTCTCTGTGTGGTATCAACTTGTCACTCTCTCTGTGTGGTATCAACTTGTCTCTCTCTCTCTCTCTCTGTGGTATCAATTGTCACTCTCTCTCTCTGTGGTATCAACTTGTCACTCTCTCTCTCTCTGTGGTATCAACTTGTCACTCTCTTCTGTGGTATCAACTTGTCACTCTCTCTCTGTGGGTATCAATTGTCACTCTCTCTCTGTGGTATCAACTTGTCACTCTCTCTCTGTGGTATCAACTTGTCACTCTCTCTCTGTGTGTGGTATCAACTTGTCACTCTCTCTCTGTGGTATCAACTTGTCACTCTCTCTCTGTGGTATCAACTTGTCACTCTCTCTCTCTCTCTGTGGTATCAGCTTCTCACACTCTCTCTGTGTGGTATCAACTTGTCACTCTCTCTCTCTGTGGTATCAACTTGTCACTCTCTCTCTGTGTGTGGTATCAACTTGTCACTCTCTCTCTGTGTGGTATCAACTTGTCACTCTCTCTCTGTGGTATCAACTTGTCACTCTCTCTCTCTGTGGTATCAACTTGTCACTATCTCTCTGTGTGTGGTATCAACTTGTCACTCTCTCTCTGTGTGGTATCAACTTGTCACTCTCTCTCTCTCTGTGGTATCAACTTGTCACTCTCTCTCTGTGGTATCAACTTGTCACTCTCTCTCTCTGTGGTATCAACTTGTCACTCTCTCTGTGGTATCAACTTGTCACTCTCTCTCTGTGTGGTATCAACTTGTCACTCTCTTTGTGGTATCAACTTGTCACTCTCTCTCTCTGTGGTATCAACTTGTCACTCTCTCTCTGTGTGGTATCAACTTGTCACTCTCTCTGTGGTATCAACTTGTCACTCTCTCTCTCTGTGTGGTATCAACTTGTCACTCTCTTTCTGTGGTATCAACTTGTCACTCTCTCTCTCTCTCTCTGTGTGGTATCAACTTGTCACTCTCTCTCTGTGGTATCAACTTGTCACTCTCTCTCTGTGTGGTATCAACTTGTCACTCTCTCTCTGTGTGGTATCAACTTGTCACTCTCTCTCTCTGGTATCAACTTGTCACTCTATCTCTGTGTGGTATCAACTTGTCACTCTCTCTGTGTGGTATCAACTTGTCACTCTCTCTGTGTGGTATCAACTTGTCACTCTCTCTCTGTGTGTGGTATCAACTTGTCACTCTCTCTCTCTGTGTGGTATCAACTTGTCACTCTCTCTCTGTGGTATCAACTTGTCACTCTCTCTCTGTGGTATCAACTTGTCACTCTCTCTCTCTCTGGTATCAACTTGTCACTCTCTCTGTGTGGTATCAATTTGTCACTCTCTCTCTCTGTGTGGTATCAACTTGTCACTCTCTCTCTGTGGTATCAACTTGTCACTCTTTTCTCTGTGGTATCAACTTGTCACTCTCTCTCTCTCTCTCTCTCTGTGGTATCAACTTGTCACTCTCTCTCTCTGTGGTATCAACTTGTCACTCTCTCTCTGTGTGTGGTATCAATTTGTCACTCTCTCTCTGTGGTATCAACTTGTCACTCTCTCTCTGTGGTATCAACTTGTCTCTCTCTCTCTCTCTCTATGGTATCAACTTGCCACTCTCTTCTCTCTGGTATCAACTTCTCACTCTCTCTCTGTGGTATCAACTTGTCACTCTCTCTCTCTCTGTGGTATCAACTTGTCACTCTCTCTCTCTCTCTGTGGTATCAACTTGTCACTCTCTCTCTGTGGTATCAACTTGTCACTCTCTCTCTGTGGTATCAATTTGTCACTCTCTCTCTGTGGTATCAACTTGTCACTCTCTCTCTGTGGTATCAACTTGTCACTCTCTCTCTGTGTGTGGTATCAATTTGTCACTCTCTCTCTGTGGTATCAACTTGTCACTCTCTCTCTCTCTCTCTCTATGGTATCAGCTTGTCACACTCTCTCTGTGTGGTATCAACTTGTCACTCTCTCTCTCTGTGGTATCAACTTGTCACTATCTCTCTGTGTGGTATCAACTTGTCACTCTCTCTCTGTGTGGTATCAACTTGTCACTCTCTCTCTCTGTGGTATCAACTTGTCACTCTCTCTGTGGTATCAACTTGTCACTATCTCTCTGTGTGTGGTATCAACTTGTCACTCTCTCTGTGTGGTATCAACTTGTCACTCTCTCTCTCTGTGGTATCAACTTGTCACTCTCTCTCTGTGGTATCAACTTGTCACTCTCTCTCTCTGTGTGGTATCAACTTGTCACTCTCTCTCTGTGTGGTATCAACTTGTCACTCTCTCTCTCTGTGGTATCAACTTGTCACTCTCTCTCTGTGTGGTATCAACTTGTCACTCTCTCTGTGTGGTATCAACTTGTCACTCTCTCTCTCTGTGTGGTATCAACTTGTCACTCTCTCTGTGTGGTATCAACTTGTCACTCTCTCTCTCTGTGGTATCAACTTGTCACTCTCTCTGTGTGGTATCAACTTGTCACTCTCTCTCTGTGTGGTATCAACTTGTCACTCCCTCTGTGTGGTATCAACTTGTCACTCTCTCTCTCTCTCTCTCTCTCTCTCTCTGTGGTATCAACTTGTCACTCTCTCTCTCTGTGGTATCAACTTGTCACTCTCTCTGTGTGGTATCAACTTGTCACTCTCTCTCTGTGTGGTATCAACTTGTCACTCTCTCTGTGTGGTATCAACTTGTCACTCAC
Source organism: Megaustenia siamemsis (assembly GCA_032433765.1). Classification (NCBI taxonomy): domain Eukaryota; kingdom Metazoa; phylum Mollusca; class Gastropoda; order Stylommatophora; family Ariophantidae; genus Megaustenia; species Megaustenia siamemsis. The sequence continues at coordinate 2,461,818 of JAVIAB010000124.1, read as the reverse complement.
TCTCTCTGAGTGGTATCAACTTGTCACTCTCTCTCTGTGGTATCAACTTGTCACTCTTTCTCTCTGTGTGGTATCAACTTGTCACTCTCTCTCTCTGTGGTATCAACTTGTCACTCTCTCTCTGTGGTATCAACTTGTCACTCTCTCTCTCTGTGGTATCAACTTGTCACTCTCTCTCTCTGTGGTATCAACTTGTCACTCTCTTTCTGTGGTATCAACTTGTCACTCTCTCTCTCTGTGGTATCAACTTGTCAATCTCTCTCTCTCTGTGTGGTATCAACTTGTCACTCTCTCTCTCTGTGGTATCAACTTGTCACTCTCTCTGTGGTATCAACTTGTCACTCTCTCTCTGTGGTATCAACTTGTCAACTCTCTCTGTGGTATCAACTTGTCATCTCTCTCTGTGGTATCAACTTGTCACTCTCTCTCTGTGGTATCAACTTGTCAATCTCTCTGTGTGTGTGGTATCAACTTGTCAATCTCTCTCTCTGTGGTATCAACTTGTCACTCTCTCTCTCTCTGTGGTATCAACTTGTCAATCTCTCTCTGTGGTATCAACTTGTCACTCTCTCTCTCTGTGGTATCAACTTGTCACTCTCTCTCTCTGTGGTATCAACTTGTCAATCTCTCTCTCTGTGGTATCAACTTGTCAATCTCTCTCTGTGGTATCAACTTGTCACTCTCTCTCTGTGTGTGGTATCAATTGTCACTCTCTCTCTGTGGTATCAACTTGTCACTATCTCTCTGTGTGTGGTATCAACTTGTCACTCTCTCTCTGTGTGTGGTATCAGCTTGTCACTCTCTCTCTGTGGTATCAGCTTGTCACTCTCTCTCTGTGTGTGGTATCAGCTTGTCACTCTCTGTGTGTGGTATCAGCTTGTCACTCTCTCTCTGTGGTATCAGCTTGTCACTCTCTCTCTCTGTGTGGTATCAGCTTGTCACTCTCTCTCTGTGGTATCAACTTGTCACTACTCTCTGTGTGTGGTATCAACTTGTCACTCTCTCTCTGTGTGTGGTATCAGCTTGTCACTCTCTCTCTGGTATCAGCTTGTCACTCTCTCTCTGTGGTATCAACTTGTCACACTCTCTCTGTGTGGTATCAACTTGTCACTCTCTCTGTGTGGTATCAACTTGTCTCTCTCTCTCTCTCTGTGTATCAACTTGTCACACTCTCTCTGTGTGGTATCAACTTGTCACTCTCTCTGTGTGGTATCAACTTGTCTCTCTCTCTCTCTCTCTCTCTGTGGTATCAATTTGTCACTCTCTCTCTCTGTGGTATCAACTTGTCACTCTCTCTCTCTGTGGTATCAACTTGTCACTCTCTTTCTGTGGTATCAACTTGTCACTCTCTCTCTGTGGTATCAATTTGTTACTCTCTCTCTGTGGTATCAACTTGTCACTCTCTCTCTGTGGTATCAACTTGTCACTCTCTCTCTGTGTGTGGTATCAATTTGTCACTCTCTCTCTGTGGTATCAACTTGTCACTCTCTCTCTGTGTGGTATCAACTTGTCACTCTCTCTCTCTCTCTCTCTGTGGTATCAGCTTCTCACACTCTCTCTGTGTGGTATCAACTTGTCACTCTCTCTCTCTGTGGTATCAACTTGTCACTATCTCTCTGTGTGTGGTATCAACTTGTCACTCTCTCTCTCTGTGTGGTATCAACTTGTCACTCTCTCTCTGTGGTATCAACTTGTCACTCTCTCTCTGTGGTATCAACTTGTCACTCTCTCTCTGTGTGGTATCAACTTGTCACTCTCTCTCTGTGTGGTATCAACTTGTCACTCTCTCTCTCTCTGTGGTATCAACTTGTCACTCTCTCTCTCTGTGGTATCAACTTGTCACTCTCTCTCTCTGTGGTATCAACTTGTCACTCTCTGTGTGGTATCAACTTGTCACTCTCTCTCTGTGTGTATCAACTTGTCACTCTCTCTCTGTGGTATCAACTTGTCACTCTCTCTCTCTGTGGTATCAACTTGTCACTCTCTCTCTGTGGTATCAACTTGTCACTCTCTCTCTGTGGTATCAACTTGTCACTCTCTCTCTCTGTGTGGTATCAACTTGTCACTCTCTTTCTGTGGTATCAACTTGTCACTCTCTCTCTCTCTCTGTGGTATCAACTTGTCACTCTCTCTCTGTGGTATCAACTTGTCACTCTCTCTCTGTGTGGTATCAACTTGTCACTCTCTCTCTCTGTGGTATCAACTTGTCACTCTCTCTCTCTGGTATCAACTTGTCACTCTCTCTCTGTGTGGTATCAACTTGTCACTCTCTCTGTGTGGTATCAACTTGTCACTCTCTCTGTGTGGTATCAACTTGTCACTCTCTCTCTCTGTGGTATCAACTTGTCACTCTCTCTCTCTGTGTGGTATCAACTTGTCACTCTCTCTCTGTTGTATCAACTTGTCACTCTCTCTGTGTGGTATCAACTTGTCACTCTCTCTCTCTCTCTCTCTCTCTCTGTGTGGTATCAACTTGTCACTCTCTCTGTGTGGTATCAATTGTCACTCACTCTCTCTGTGTGGTATCAACTTGTCACTCTCTCTCTGTGGTATCAACTTGTCACTCTCTCTCTCTGTGGTATCAACTTGTCACTCTCTCTCTCTCTCTCTGTGGTATCAACTTGTCACTCTCTCTCTGTGGTATCAACTTGTCACTCTCTCTCTGTGGTATCAACTTGTCACTCTCTCTCTCTGTGGTATCAACTTGTCACTCTCTCTCTGTGTGTGGTATCAACTTGTCACTCTCTCTCTCTCTCTGTGGTATCAACTTGTCACTCTCTCTCTGTGGTATCAACTTGTCACTCTCTCTCTGTGGTATCAACTTGTCACTCTCTCTCTCTGTGGTATCAACTTGTCACTCTCTCTCTGTGGTATCAACTTGTCACTCTCTCTCTCTGTGTGGTATCAACTTGTCACTCTCTCTCTGTGGTATCAACTTGTCACTATCTCTCTGTGTGGTATCAACTTGTCACTCTCTCTCTGTGTGTGGTATCAACTTGTCACTCTCTCTGTGTGGTATCAACTTGTCACTCTCTCTCTGTGGTATCAACTTGTCACACTCTCTCTGTGTGGTATCAACTTGTCACTCTCTCTCTCTGTGTGGTATCAACTTGTCTCTCTCTCTCTCTCTCTCTCTCTGTGGTATCAACTTGTCACTCTCTCTCTCTGTGGTATCAACTTGTCACTCTCTCTCTCTCTGTGGTATCAACTTGTCACTCTCTCTCTCTGTGTGGTATCAACTTGTCACTCTCTCTCTCTCTGTGGTATCAACTTGTCACTCTCTCTCTGTGGTATCAACTTGTCACTCTCTCTCTGTGGTATCAACTTGTCACTCTCTCTCTGTGGTATCAACTTGTCACTCTCTCTCTCTGTGGTATCAACTTGTCACTCTCTCTCTCTGTGTGTGGTATCAATTTGTCACTCTCTCTCTGTGGTATCAACTTGTCACTCTCTCTCTCTGTGGTATCAACTTGTCTCTCTCTCTCTCTCTGTGGTATCAACTTGTCACTCTCTTTCTCTGTGGTATCAACTTGTCACTCTCTCTCTCTGTGGTATCAACTTGTCACTCTCTCTCTCTGTGTGGTATCAACTTGTCACTCTCTCTCTCTGTGGTATCAACTTGTCACTCTCTTCTGTGGTATCAACTTGTCACTCTCTCTCTCTGTGGTATCAACTTGTCAATCTCTCTCTCTGTGTGTGGTATCAACTTGTCACTCTCTCTCTCTCTGTGGTATCAACTTGTCACTCTCTTTCTGTGGTATCAACTTGTCACTCTCTCTCTGTGGTATCAATTTGTCACTCTCTCTCTGTGGTATCAACTTGTCACTCTCTCTGTGTGGTATCAACTTGTCACTCTCTCTCTCTGTGTGGTATCAATTTGTCACTCTCTCTCTGTGGTATCAACTTGTCACTATCTCTCTGTGTGTGGTATCAACTTGTCACTCTCTCTCTCTCTGTGGTATCAACTTGTCACTCTCTCTGTGTGGTATCAGCTTGTCACTCTCTCTCTGTGGTATCAGCTTCTCACACTCTCTCTGTGTGGCATCAACTTGTCACTCTCTCTGTGTGGCATCAACTTGTCTCTCTCTCTCTCTCTCTCTGTGGTATCAACTTGCCACTCTCTTTCTCTCTGGTATCAACTTCTCACTCTCTCTCTCTGTGGTATCAATTTGTCACTCTCTCTCTGTGTGTGGTATCAACTTGTCACTCTCTCTCTCTCTGTGGTATCAACTTGTCACTCTCTTTCTGTGGTATCAACTTGTCACTCTCTCTCTGTGGTATCAATTTGTTACTCTCTCTCTGTGGTATCAACTTGTCACTCTCTCTCTCTGTGGTATTAACTTGTCACTCTCTCTCTGTGTGTGGTATCAATTTGTCACTCTCTCTCTGTGGTATCAACTTGTCACTCTCTCTCTGTGGTATCAACTTGTCACTCTCTCTCTCTCTCTCTATGGTATCAACTTTCCACTCTCTTTCTCTGTGGTATCAACTTCTCACTCTCTCTCTCTGTGGTATCAATTTGTCACTCTCTCTCTCTGTGTGGTATCAACTTGTCACTCTCTCTCTCTCTGTGGTATCAACTTGTCACTCTCTTTCTGTGGTATCAACTTGTCACTCTCTCTCTGTGGTATCAATTTGTTACTCTCTCTCTGTGGTATCAACTTGTCACTCTCTCTCTCTGTGGTATCAACTTGTCACTCTCTCTCTGTGTGTGTATCAATTTGTCACTCTCTCTCTGTGGTATCAACTTGTCACTCTCTCTCTCTCTCTCTGTGGTATCAGCTTCTCACACTCTCTCTGTGTGGTATCAACTTGTCACTCTCTCTCTCTGTGGTATCAACTTGTCACTATCTCTCTGTGTGTGGTATCAACTTGTCACTCTCTCTCTGTGTGGTACCAACTTGTCACTCTCTCTCTCTGTGGTATCAACTTGTCACTCTCTCTCTGTGGTATCAACTTGTCACTATCTCTCTGTGTGTGGTATCAACTTGTCACTCTCTCTCTGTGTGGTATCAACTTGTCACTCTCTCTCTGTGGTATCAACTTGTCACTCTCTCTCTGTGGTATCAACTTGTCACTCTCTCTCTCTGTGGTATCAACTTGTCACTCTCTCTCTGTGTGGTATCAACTTGTCACTCTCTCTCTGTGGTATCAACTTGTCACTCTCTCTCTGTGTGGTATCAACTTGTCACTCTCTCTGTGTGGTATCAACTTGTCACTCTCTCTCTGTGTGGTATCAACTTGTCACTCTCTCTGTGTGGTATCAACTTGTCACTCTCTCTATCTGTGGTATCAACTTGTCACTCTCTCTGTGTGGTATCAACTTGTCACTCTCTCTCTGTGTGGTATCAACTTGTCACTCCCTCTGTGTGGTATCAACTTGTCACTCTCTCTCTCTCTCTGTGGTATCAACTTGTCACTCTCTCTATCTCTGTGGTATCAACTTGTCACTCTCTCTGTGTGGTATCAACTTGTCACTCTCTCTCTGTGTGGTATCAACTTGTCACTCTCTCTGTGTCGGTATCAATTTGTCACTCACTCTCTCTGAGTGGTATCAACTTGTCACTCTCTCTCTGTGGTATCAACTTGTCACTCTTTCTCTCTGTGGTATCAACTTGTCACTCTCTCTCTCTGTGGTATCAACTTGTCACTCTCTCTCTGTGGTATCAACTTGTCACTCTCTCTCTCTCTCTCTCTGTGTGGTATCAACTTGTCACTCTCTCTCTCTGTGGTATCAACTTGTCACTCTCTTTCTGTGGTATCAACTTGTCACTCTCTCTCTCTGTTGTATCAACTTGTCAATCTCTCTCTCTCTCTGTGTGGTATCAACTTGTCACTCTCTCTCTCTGTGGTATCAACTTGTCACTCTCTCTCTGTGGTATCAACTTGTCACTCTCTCTCTGTGGTATCAACTTGTCATCTCTCTCTGTGGTATCAACTTGTCAATCTCTCTCTGTGGTATCAACTTGTCACTCTCTCTCTCTGTGGTATCAACTTGTCAATCTCTCTGTGTGTGTGGTATCAACTTGTCAATCTCTCTCTCTGTGGTATCAACTTGTCACTCTCTCTCTCTCTGTGGTATCAACTTGTCAATCTCTCTCTGTGGTATCAACTTGTCACTCTCTCTCTCTGTGGTATCAACTTGTCAATCTCTCTCTCTGTGTGTGGTATCAACTTGTCACTCTCTCTCTGTGGTATCAACTTGTCACTCTCTCTCTCTGTGGTATCAACTTGTCAATCTCTCTCTGTGGTATCAACTTGTCACTCTCTCTCTCTGTGTGGTATCAATTTGTCACTCTCTCTCTGTGGTATCAACTTGTCACTATCTCTCTGTGTGTGGTATCAACTTGTCACTCTCTCTCTGTGTGTGGTATCAGCTTGTCACTCTCTCTCTGTGGTATCAACTTGTCACTCTCTCTCTGTGTGTGGTATCAGCTTGTCACTCTCTCTCTGTGTGTGGTATCAGCTTGTCACTCTCTCTCTCTGTGGTATCAGCTTGTCACTCTCTCTCTGTGTGTGGTATCAGCTTGTCACTCTCTCTCTCTGTGGTATCAACTTGTCACTATCTCTCTGTGTGTGGTATCAACTTGTCACTCTCTCTCTGTGTGTGGTATCAGCTTGTCACTCTCTCTCTGTGGTATCAGCTTGTCACTCTCTCTCTGTGGTATCAGCTTGTCACACTCTCTCTGTGTGGTATCAACTTGTCACTCTCTCTGTGTGGCATCAACTTGTCTCTCTCTCTCTCTGTGGTATCAGCTTGTCACACTCTCTCTGTGTGCATCAACTTGTCACTCTCTCTGTGTGGCATCAACTTGTCTCTCTCTCTCTCTCTCTCTCTGTGGTATCAATTTGTCACTCTCTCTCTCTGTGGTATCAACTTGTCACTCTCTCTCTCTGTGGTATCAACTTGTCACTCTCTTTCTGTGGTATCAACTTGTCACTCTCTCTCTGTGGTATCAATTTGTACTCTCTCTCTGTGGTATCAACTTGTCACTCTCTCTCTCTGTGGTATCAACTTGTCACTCTCTCTGTGTGTGGTATCAATTTGTCACTCTCTCTCTGTGGTATCAACTTGTCACTCTCTCTCTGTGGTATCAACTTGTCACTCTCTCTCTCTCTCTGTGGTATCAGCTTCTCACACTCTCTCTGTGTGGTATCAACTTGTCACTCTCTCTCTCTGTGGTATCAACTTGTCACTATCTCTCTGTGTGTGGTATCAACTTGTCACTCTCTCTCTCTGTGTGGTACCAACTTGTCACTCTCTCTCTGTGGTATCAACTTGTCACTCTCTCTCTCTCTGTGGTATCAACTTGTCACTATCTCTCTGTGTGTGGTATCAACTTGTCACTCTCTCTCTGTGTGGTATCAACTTGTCACTCTCTCTCTCTCTGTGGTATCAACTTGTCACTCTCTCTCTCTGTGGTATCAACTTGTCACTCTCTCTCTCTGTGGTATCAACTTGTCACTCTCTCTGTGGTATCAACTTGTCACTCTCTCTCTGTGTGGTATCAACTTGTCAGTCTCTCTGTGGTATCAACTTGTCACTCTCTCTCTCTGTGGTATCAACTTGTCACTCTCTCTCTGTGTGGTATCAACTTGTCAGTCTCTCTGTGGTATCAACTTGTCACCCTCTCTCTCTGTGTGGTATCAACTTGTCACTCTCTTTCTGTGGTATCAACTTGTCACTCTCTCTCTGTGGTATCAACTTGTCACTCTCTCTCTGTGGTATCAACTTGTCACTCTCTCTCTGTGTGGTATCAACTTGTCAGTCTCTCTCTGTGTGGTATCAACTTGTCACTCTCTCTCTGTGGTATCAACTTGTCACTCTATCTCTGTGTGGTATCAACTTGTCACTCTCTCTGTGTGGTATCAACTTGTCACTCTCTCTGTGTGGTATCAACTTGTCACTCTCTCTCTGTGTGTGGTATCAACTTGTCACTCTCTCTCTCTCTGTGGTATCAACTTGTCACTCTCTCTCTGTTGTATCAACTTGTCACTCTCTCTGTGTGGTATCAACTTGTCACTCTCTCTCTCTCTCTGTGGTATCAACTTGTCACTCTCTCTGTGTCGGTATCAATTTGTCACTCACTCTCTCTGAGTGGTATCAACTTGTCACTCTCTCTCTGTGGTATCAACTTGTCACTCTTTCTCTCTGTGGTATCAACTTGTCACTCTCTCTCTCTGTGGTATCAACTTGTCACTCTCTCTCTCTGTGGTATCAACTTGTCACTCTCTCTCTCTCTGTGTGGTATCAACTTGTCACTCTCTCTCTGTGGTATCAACTTGTCACTCTCTTTCTGTGGTATCAACTTGTCACTCTCTCTCTCTGTGGTATCAACTTGTCACTCTCTCTCTGTGGTATCAACTTGTCACTCTCTCTCTCTGTGGTATCAACTTGTCACTCTCTCTCTGTGGTATCAACTTGTCACTCTCTCCTCTGTGGTATCAACTTGTCAATCTCTCTCTGTGTGTGGTATCAACTTGTCAATCTCTCTCTCTGTGGTATCAACTTGTCACTCTCTCTGTGGTATCAACTTGTCAATCTCTCTCTGTGGTATCAACTTGTCACTCTCTCTCTCTCTCTGTGGTATCAACTTGTCACTCTCTCTCTGTGTGGTATCAACTTGTCAATCTCTCTCTGTGGTATCAACTTGTCACTCTCTCTCTCTGTGGTATCAACTTGTCAATCTCTCTCTCTGTGGTATCAACTTGTCAATCTCTCTCTCTGTGGTATCAACTTGTCACTCTCTCTCTGTGGTATCAACTTGTCAATCTCTCTCTCTGTGGTATCAACTTGTCACTCTCTCTCTCTGTGGTATCAACTTGTCACTCTCTCTCTGTGGTATCAACTTGTCACTCCTCTCTCTCTGTGGTATCAACTTGTCACACTCTCTCTCTGTGGTATCAACTTGTCACTCTCTCTCTGTGGTATCAACTTGTCACTCTCTCTCTCTGTGGTATCAACTTGTCAATCTCTCTCTCTGTGTGGTATCAACTTGTCACTCTCTCTCTCTGTGTGGTATCAACTTGTCACTCTCTCTCTGTGTGGTATCAACTTGTCACTCTCTCTCTGTGTGGTATCAACTTGTCACTCTCTCTCTCTGTGGTATCAACTTGTCACTCTCTCTCTGTGGTATCAACTTGTCACTCTCTCTCTCTGTGGTATCAACTTGTCACTATCTCTCTGTGTGTGGTATCAACTTGTCACTCTCTCTCTGTGTGGTATCAACTTGTCACTCTCTCTCTGTGGTATCAACTTGTCACTCTCTCTCTGTGGTATCAACTTGTCACTCTCTCTGTGGTATCAACTGTGTCACTCTCTCTCTGTGTGGTATCAACTTGTCACTCTCTCTCTGTGTGGTATCAACTTGTCACTCTCTCTCTCTGTGGTATCAACTTGTCACTCTCTCTCTGTGTGGTATCAACTTGTCACTCTCTCTCTGTGTGGTATCAACTTGTCACTCTCTCTCTGGTATCAACTTGTCACTCTCTCTCTGTGTGGTATCAACTTGTCACTCTCTCTCTGTGGTATCAACTTGTCACTCTCTCTCTCTGTGTGGTATCAACTTGTCTCTCTCTCTGTGTGGTATCAACTTGTCACTCTCTCTCTGTGGTATCAACTTGTCACTCTCTCTCTCTGTGGTATCAACTTGTCACTCTCTCTGTGTGGTATCAACTTGTCACTCTCTCTCTGTGTGGTATCAACTTGTCACTCCTCTCTGTGTGGTATCAACTTGTCACTCCTCTCTCTCTCTCTGTGGTATCAACTTGTCACTCTCTCTCTCTCTCTGTGGTATCAACTTGTCACTCTCTCTCTGTGGTATCAATCAACTCTCTCTGTGGTATCACTGTCTCTCTCTGTGGTATCAATTTGTCACTCTCTCTCTGTGGTATCAACTTGTCTCTCTCTCTGTGTAGTATCAACTTGTCACTCTCTCTGTGTGTGGTATCAAGCTTGTCACTCTCTCTCTGTGTGGTATCAGCTTGTCACTCTCTCTCTGTGTAGTATCAACTTGTCACTCTCTCTTGTGTGGTATCAACTTGTCACTCTCTCTCTGTGGTATCAACTTGTCACTCTCTCTGTGTGTGGTATCAGCTTGTCACTCTCTGTGTGTGGTATCAACTTGTCACTCTCTCTGTGTGTGGTATCAACTTGTCACTCTCTCTGTGTGTAGTATCAGCTTGTCACTCTCTCTGTGTGTAGTATCAGCTTGTCATTCTCTCTGTGTGGTATCAGCTTGTCACTCTCTCTGTGTGGTATCAGCTTGTCACTCTCTCTGTGTGTAGTATCAGCTTGTCACTCTCTCTGTGTGTAGTATCAGCTTGTCACTCTCTCTGTGTGGTATCAACTTGTCACTCTCTGTGTGTAGTATCAACTTGTCACTCTCTGTGTGTGGTATCAGCTTGTCACTCTCTCTCTGTGGTATCACTTGTCACTCTCTCTGTGTGGTATCAGCTTGTCACTCTCTCCGTGTGGTATCAACTTGTCACTCTCTGTGTGTGGTATCAACTTGTCACTCTCTCTCTCTGTGTGTGGTATCAGCTTGTCACACTCTCTCTGTGTGGTATCAACTTGTCACTCTCTCTCTGTGTGTATCAACTTGTCTCTCTCTCTCTCTCTGTGGTATCAACTTGTCTCTCTCTCTCTCTCTCTGTGGTATCAACTTGTCACTCTCTCTCTCTCTCTGTGGTATCAACTTGTCACTCTCTCTCTGTGGTATCAACTTGTTTTTCACTCTCTCTCTCTGTGGTATCAACTTGTCACTCTCTCTGTGTGGTATCAACTTGTCACTCTCTCTCTCTGTGTGGTATCAATTGTCACTCTCTCTCTGTTGTATCAACTTGTCACTCTCTCTCTGTGTTGGTATCAACTTGTCACTCTCTCTCTGTGTGTGGTATCAACTTGTCACTCTCTCTGTGTGGTATCAACTTGTCACTCTCTCTCTGTGGTATCACTTGTCACACTCTCTCTGTGTGGTATCAACTTGTCACTCTCTCTGTGTGGTATCAACTTGTCTCTCTCTCTCTCTGTGGTATCAACTTGTCACTCTCTCTCTCTGTGGTATCAACTTGTCACTCTCTCTCTCTCTGTGGTATCAACTTGTCACTCTCTCTCTGTGTGGTATCAACTTGTCACTCTCTCTCTGTGTGGTATCAACTTGTCACTCTCTCTCTCGGTATCAACTTGTCACTCTCTCTCTCTGTGTGGTATCAACTTGTCACTCTCTCTGTGTGGTATCAACTTGTCACTCTCTCTCTCTGTGTGGTATCAACTTGTCACTCTCTCTCTCTGTGTGGTATCAACTTGTCACTCTCTCTGTGTGGTATCAACTTGTCACTCTCTCTATCTCTGTGGTATTAACTTGTCACTCTCTCTGTGTGGTATCAACTTGTCACTCTCTCTCTGTGTGGTATCAACTTGTCACTCCCTCTGTGTGGTATCAACTTGTCACTCTCTCTCTCTCTCTCTCTGTGGTATCAACTTGTCACTCTCTCTGTGTGGTATCAATTGTCACTCACTCTCTCTGAGTGGTATCAACTTGTCACTCTCTCTCTGTGGTATCAACTTGTCACTCTTTCTCTCTGTGGTATCAACTTGTCACTCTCTCTCTCTGTGGTATCAACTTGTCACTCTCTCTCTGTGGTATCAACTTGTCACTCTCTCTCTCTCTCTCTGTGTGGTATCAACTTGTCACTCTCTCTCTCTCTGTGGTATCAACTTGTCACTCTCTTTCTGTGGTATCAACTTGTCACTCTCTCTCTGTGGTATCAACTTGTCAATCTCTCTCTCTCTCTGTGGTATCAACTTGTCACTCTCTCTCTCTGTGGTATCAACTTGTCACTCTCTCTCTCTGTGGTATCAACTTGTCACTCTCTCTCTGTGGTATCAACTTGTCACTCTCTCTCTGTGGTATCAACTTGTCAATCTCTCTCTGTGGTATCAACTTGTCACTCTCTCTCTCTGTGGTATCAACTTGTCAATCTCTCTGTGTGTGTGGTATCAACTTGTCAATCTCTCTCTGTGGTATCAACTTGTCACTCTCTCTCTCTGTGGTATCAACTTGTCATCTCTCTCTGTGGTATCAACTTGTCACTCTCTCTCTGTGGTATCAACTTGTCAATCTCTCTCTCTCTCTGTGTGGTATCAACTTGTCACTCTCTCTCTCTGTGGTATCAACTTGTCAATCTCTCTCTCTGTGGTATCAACTTGTCATCTCTCTCTGTGGTATCAACTTGTCACTCTCTCTCTGTGTGTGGTATCAATTTGTCACTCTCTCTCTGTGGTATCAACTTGTCACTCTCTCTCTGTGTGGTATCAACTTGTCACTCTCTCTCTGTGTGGTATCAGCTTGTCACTCTCTCTCTGTGGTATCAACTTGTCACTCTCTCTCTCTGTGTGGTATCAACTTGTCACTCTCTCTCTGTGTGGTATCAACTTGTCACTCTCTCTCTGTGGTATCAGCTTGTCACTCTCTCTCTGTGTGTGGTATCAACTTGTCACTCTCTCTCTGTGGTATCAACTTGTCACTATCTCTCTGTGTGTGGTATCAACTTGTCACTCTCTCTCTCTGTGTGGTATCAGCTTGTCACTCTCTCTCTGTGGTATCAGCTTGTCACTCTCTCTCTGTGGTATCAACTTGTCACACTCTCTCTGTGTGGCATCAACTTGTCACTCTCTCTGTGTGGTATCAACTTGTCTCTCTCTCTCTCTCTGTGGTATCAGCTTGTCACTCTCTCTCTGTGTGGCATCAACTTGTCACTCTCTCTCTGTGTGGCATCAACTTGTCTCTCTCTCTCTCTCTGTGGTATCAATTTGTCACTCTCTCTCTCTGTGGTATCAACTTGTCACTCTCTCTCTCTCTGTGGTATCAACTTGTCACTCTCTTTCTGTGGTATCAACTTGTCACTCTCTCTCTGTGGTATCAAATTGTTACTCTCTCTCTCTGTGGTATCAACTTGTCACTCTCTCTCTCTCTGTGGTATCAACTTGTCACTCTCTCTCTGTCTGTGGTATCAACTTGTCACTCTCTCTCTGTGGTATCAACTTGTCACTCTCTCTCTGTGTGTGGTATCAACTTGTCACTCTCTCTCTCTGTGTGGTATCAACTTGTCACTCTCTCTCTGTGGTATCAACTTGTCACTCTCTCTCTCTGTGGTATCAACTTGTCACTCTCTCTCTGTGTGTGGTAACTTGTCACTCTCTCTCTGTGGTATCAACTTGTCACTCTCTCTCTGTGTGGTATCAACTTGTCACTCTCTCTCTCTGTGGTATCAACTTGTCACTCTCTCTCTCTCTGTGGTATCAACTTGTCACTCTCTCTCTCTCTGTGGTATCAACTTGTCACTCTCTCTCTGTGGTATCAACTTGTCACTCTCTCTCTGTGTGGTATCAACTTGTCACTCTCTCTGTGGTATCAACTTGTCACTCTCTCTCTCTGTGGTATCAACTTGTCACTCTCTCTCTGTGTGGTATCAACTTGTCAGTCTCTCTGTGGTATCAACTTGTCACTCTCTCTCTGTGTGGTATCAACTTGTCACTCTCTCTCTGTGGTATCAACTTGTCACTCTCTCTCTCTTGTGGTATCAACTTGTCACTCTCTCTCTGTGGTATCAACTTGTCACTCTCTCTCTGTGTGGTATCAACTTGTCAGTCTCTCTCTGTGTGGTATCAACTTGTCACTTTCTCTCTCTGGTATCAACTTGTCACTCTCTCTCTGTGTGGTATCAACTTGTCACTCTCTCTGTGTGGTATCAACTTGTCACTCTCTCTGTGTGGTATCAACTTGTCACTCTCTCTCTCTGTGTGGTATCAACTTGTCACTCTCTCTCTCTGTGTGGTATCAACTTGTCACTCTCTCTCTGTTGTATCAACTTGTCACTCTCTCTGTGTGGTATCAACTTGTCACTCTCTCTCTCTCTCTGTGTATCAACTTGTCACTCTCTCTGTGTCGGTATCAACTTGTCACTCACTCTCTCTGAGTGGTATCAACTTGTCACTCTCTCTCTGTGGGTATCAACTTGTCACTCTCTCTCTCTGTGGTATCAACTTGTCACTCTCTCTCTCTGTGGTATCAACTTGTCACTCTTTCTCTCTGTGGTATCAACTTGTCACTCTCTCTCTCTGTGGTATCAACTTGTCACTCTCTCTCTGTGGTATCAACTTGTCACTCTCTCTCTGTGTGGTATCAACTTGTCACTCTCTCTCTGTGGTATCAACTTGTCACTCTCTCTCTGTGTGGTATCAACTTGTCACTCTCTCTCTCTGTGGTATCAACTTGTCATCTCTCTCTCTGTGTGGTATCAACTTGTCACTCTCTCTCTGTGGTATCAACTTGTCACTCTCTCTCTCTGTGGTATCAACTTGTCACTCTCTCTCTGTGGTATCAACTTGTCACTCTCTCTCTGTGGTATCAACTTGTCACTCTCTCTCTGTGGTATCAACTTGTCACTCTCTCTCTCTGTGGTATCAACTTGTCAATCTCTCTCTCTGTGTGGTATCAACTTGTCACTCTCTCTCTGTGTGTATCAACTTGTCACTCTCTCTCTGTGGTATCAACTTGTCTCTCTCTCTCTGTGGTATCAACTTGTCACTCTCTCTCTCTGTGGTATCAACTGTCATCTCTCTCTCTTGTGGTATCAACTTGTCACTCTCTCTCTCTGTGGTATCAACTTGTCACTCTCTCTCTCTCTGTGGTATCAACTTGTCACTCTCTCTCTGTGGTATCAACTTGTCACTCTCTCTCTCTGTGGTATCAACTTGTCAACTCTCTCTCTGTGTGTGGTATCAACTTGTCACTCTCTCTCTCTGTGGTATCAACTTGTCACTCTCTTTCTGTGGTATCAACTTGTCACTCTCTCTCTGTGGTATCAACTTGTCACTCTCTCTCTGTGGTATCAACTTGTCACTCTCTCTCTGTGGTATCAACTTGTCACTCTCTCTCTCTGTGTGGTATCAATTGTCACTCTCTCTCTGTGGTATCAACTTGTCACTCTCTCTCTGTGTGGTATCAACTTGTCACTCTCTCTCGTGTGTGGTATCAGCTTGTCACTCTCTCTGTGGTATCAGCTTGTCACTCTCTCTCTGTGGTAT
The DNA here is from genome assembly GCA_032433765.1 of Megaustenia siamemsis. Lineage (NCBI taxonomy): Eukaryota > Metazoa > Mollusca > Gastropoda > Stylommatophora > Ariophantidae > Megaustenia > Megaustenia siamemsis. The sequence goes on along the minus strand of JAVIAB010000124.1, from coordinate 2,446,727 downwards.
CAACTTGTCACACTCTCTCTGTGTGGTATCAACTGTCACTCTCTCTGTGTGGTATCAACTTGTCTCTCTCTCTCTCTCTCTGTGGTATCAACTTGTCACTCTCTCTCTCTGTGGTATCAACTTGTCACTCTCTCTCTCTCTGTGTATCAACTTGTCACTCTCTCTCTCTGTGTGGTATCAACTTGTCACTCTCTCTCTCTCTGTGGTATCAACTTGTCACTCTCTCTCTGTGGTATCAACTTGTCACTCTCTCTCTGTGGTATCAATTTGTCACTCTCTCTCTGTGGTATCAACTTGTCACTCTCTCTCTGTGGTATCAACTTGTCACTCTCTCTCTGTGTGTGGTATCAACTTGTCACTCTCTCTCTGTGGTATCAACTTGTCACTCTCTCTCTGTGGTATCAACTTGTCTCTCTCTCTCTCTCTCTCTGTGGTATCAACTTGTCACTCTCTCTCTCTGTGGTATCAACTTGTCACTCTCTCTCTCTCTGTGGTATCAACTTGTCACTCTCTCTCTGTGGTATCAACTTGTCACTCTCTCTCTGTGGTATCAATT